>CM076575.1:865944159-866562918 GCA_034641835.2 Pinus albicaulis | reverse complement strand
TTTCTTATCGGGTGTGGCATGGAATGAAGCCCCTGAATCTATAACCCAAGAATCAGTAACATTTTCGAAAGAAAGAATCAAAGCATCTTGTAACACATCACCTGTCACATTTGCTTCATGATTGTTTTCTTGCTGTGTGTCTCCTTCTTTTCCCTTCCGAGATCTACAGTCTTTCTTTAGGTGTCCTTTCTTTCCACAATTCCAGCACACTATCCCCGATCTGGACTTGGATCTTCCTTTCCTTGATTTACTGCGATATCCCGAGCTCTTTCCTCTTTCCATTCTTCTTCCCCTAGACTCTGCACTCAAAGCATTACCTGATGTCTCACCAGAGCTTTTCCGTCGCATTTCCTCGCTAAGGATAGCACCAACAACATCATGAAACTTTAAAGTACTAGATCCAGAGACAGAGTTACTAATGGCCATTACTAAACCATTCCAACTCTCTGGCAATGAGCACAAGAATAACAGAGCTCTAACTTCATCATCAAAGTTTACGCCTACAGAACTTAACTGACTGGTAACTGTATTAAATTCATTTAAATGGTCTGCAACAGATCCACCTTCCGACATCTTCATATTAAATAGTCGTTTCATAAGAAATACCTTGTTTGAGGCCGAGGATTTTTCATATAGTTTTGCCAACATCTGCATCAAACCCTCTGTTGTTGTTTCCTTTGAAATATTGAAGGCGACTGACGCCGCAAGGCACAACCGTACTGTTCCGAGTGCCTTTCTATTGAGAATTTTCCATTCCGCGTCTGTCATGGCTGTCGGCTTCTTTGTTTTTCCGCTTAATGGTAGGTACAAATATTTCTGATATAGATAATCTTCCATCTGCATCTTCCACAGCGGGAAGTTTTGGCCGTTAAATTTTTCGACCCTAAACTTACCATCATCCGCCATTTCTCCCACTCGAACCAGGAACCCTTCTTTCCTGGCTGCGATACCAGTTATTTAGAAAATTAAATATTACTGAGCAATGAAACACATAAAATATGCGGAAATACAAGCACACAACACACATAAAACCAGAGAGACACAGATATACGTGGTTCACCCAGTTTGGGCTACGTCCACCCCGAACAGCCAGTCCTTCCTTTCTATTATCCAGCAAAAAAAATGAAGAGACAAAACCTACAGCAGATCCGCTGTAATATCCTTTGTTCTCTCTCACAGTCTCCCTCTCTGTTTCTCGCTCCGAGAATACACACATAATACACAGCCGTAATACAATGCCCCCATATATACAAGGGGGTTACCTTCTAGGGCAAAAAACCCTAATCTAAACATAACTTCTACCGTCAGATCATTTGCCTAATGAACGGCCCAGATTGACTAGAAATTACTATACTTTTACAAGGCAATTTTACATCTATTTTTAGCTTCGGGGGCGCTGCCCCCGAACCCCCGCCAGGGGGGGGCTCCGAAAACTGGACCCCCCACGGCAGCGATTAAATTTCGGGCGGCGTTGCCGCCCCTTTTAAGGTACAGGGATCCAATGCTGTGATACAAAGTAAAGAAGATAATCAGGCTCCATACCCAACAAAATGGAGGAGGCCTTCCTTATGTGGATTACATTTGGAGGGAAATGGATGTCTTGTGCATCTTCTTTTGCAGTTGCTTGAGGTCAAGCAACATTTTTCCGGGGAGGACTATAATATTCCCAAATTTTCACACGATATTTGGAATATTAGAGTTCTTAATTTTCTTAATGAATTAAGTAAATAAAAGGGTGGAGGGACCCATAATCCTCAAGATGAATAAAAATCCACTTTTTATGTGTGAATGTGGATTAATTAAGCCTAGATCTACATAATGAGGTAGTGGAGCAACTACTAATGTGAATGGAATTGGAGATCATGTCTCATTAATGAGATAGATCATGGAGGTTGACACAATCAAATAAGATATTGGAAGAGATCAAACAGAAGATCATGGAGCATTCATGATGAGATGATGGAGGAAGTTGTGCAATTAATGCACACATGATGGAGAGGGTGTGCATTGCACCTAGACATGATGGATGACTTGGAGAAACAACACATTCAAACATGGAGGATCTTGTCCACATGAACTATCGCAATTTAGATGAGGGCCAAGGCATGGGAAGGCTCAAATACTATATAAAGAGGATGAAGGCAAGAATGAAGATATGTTGAAGACTACTATTGATGTATGATCTTTTTAGATCTAGAATTGTCATGTGACATTCCGTTGCTTTCTTGGGTTGTTTAGAAAAGATTGAAAGTGTTGTTTAGCACAGGGTGTTCCTGGTTGGGAATCCCACCTCTTTCTTTGAGTAGCTCTGGAAAGAGTATTGTACTTCATTCTACATCAGGCATTGGTGTCACATATATTTTCCTACTTTGTGTAGAACATCCATATTCAGAAATTGCATATTTTTGAAGATCAGTTTGAGAGGAGGAGGTTGTCCTTCAATATTTCAATTGAGGAACCAGTGTAGGATTATTCCTATCACCTTGGGCTTGAAGATCAACATTCCGAGAGCTTCATTACAGATCTGGAATCATACCAAGAGTTATTAACTTCCTATTAGCTATAATCCCTTCAGGAATTATGCTGTCCATTACTGCAGATCCAAAGGAGGAAGGAAGTTTCTAGCATTTCAGCTAGTAATCCTGTGAGGGATCATCCCCTCAACTTTCCATTAGTATTTCCATCAGCCTGGAGTCTATTGTAGCATATTTCAGCAAGCATGGAGCCTCTATTTCCCTTGCAGCACAGTTTTTATGAGCAGTTCTTTTGCAGTAGATGTAATCATCATTGGGGGATTGAGAAGCTAGATCTAGAGTTTCTAGCTTGTAGATCTGAAGGAGGGATCAACCCTTCAAGATTAGATCTGATCTTGTGACATATTTCAGCCATCTATTTTTCATATCTAGCTTCAGATCTGTAATCCTAGTAGATTAAGGATCAAACCCTAGGAGGGTGATTTTCCAAATTTGTAGATCTGGAAAATCCTTTCTGGGTTATCTTGGGAACCCATCACATTGGCCAGATCTTGAATCTTGGAAACATCAGAGCTCATAAGTTCCCTAGATCTAAATTTCCTTTTGCAACATTTTCATGTATATCAACAGCTGGAGGGACAACAGAGCATTTCTTCTGTAAGCTCACCAGTTATGTAGTGCTAGTTGTAGCACCATTGTAGGGTGATTCTAAGCCATCTCTTAAGCTAGATCTACTCATATTTTGTACATTGTGTAACTGATTCATATCCATATAATAAAATGGCTCAAATTCTCTTTATATTCTAATGTTGTCTTTAGATTTATTTTTTACTTAGTTACAGTTCTTATATTGTGTTTCATTATTACTGTATTCTCCCTTTTGGGATATTACAATTTTTGTTTTATGTGAGTTGGCGGTGTTTTAGACAGTTTGATCATTTTGGGTTTTTGTTCATTGCCTACATTGCATTCTTCTATTTTAATTTCAGTGGGCTCCATATTTGGATTTTTTGCAACATCATTAAAGTAAAATAGTTCCTCTAGAGGGACCAGTCCCTTTGGCAAGTTATCAGTATTGGACTGCATCACTTCAAAGTCTTTTTTTTTTCTAAATTAGTGCTCATTTATATTTTATGTTTGTGTTCTTTTGTTAATAGATTTATATCAGAAGTATCAGGAGCTTATTCTTTGTAAGTATGTTCCTTAGAAGAGCAGTATTCTTCATACTCTGAATCTGAATTTGTCACTTCAAACTCATTTCTGGACTATAGGAAATCTTTTTTTTTTTATCTCCTTCAAAAAATTGCCAATATTTTATATTGTCTAGGACTGCTGGTCTATATTTGACTTGGATTGTGTATTGTTTTCTTTGTTAAGGTTTTTGACATGTGCTAGCTGCAAATGCTAGACCATTAGCAAGAATGTTTTGGTTCCTAGGGACAAAGGTAAGCTCATATTCTGTAAAAATTTTCAAGAGGTCAATGGCATCATCTCTATATGCTTTTAGTATTGGATGTTTTGCTATGTATTCCCCATTAATCTTCCTGATAAATAACTCTAAATCTCCATGGACAGTTATCCTCTTGGCTCCTAATTTCTTCAATAAGTGTAGTCCTAAGAGGAGTGCTACATATTCAACTATGTTATTGGTGCATTGAAATTTTAGCTTATATGAGTGACCTTCTGCATGATTTTTTTATGTGTTATGCACCCATATGCCTGCTCTTGAACCAGTTTTGCTACAAGACCCATCAAAACTCATACTCCAAAGAGGTTTAATTTTGGATTTATCATTCTGGTCCTGATGTTCATTTTGGTCCTCATCACATGGTTTGTAGTGGCTGTCACTGTGTTGTTTATAGTACTGTTCTTTAGAGTCTGTACTATGTTTATCATTGTTTTGTTCCCAGTGGTTTCCATTATGATGAATGTTTTTTATTTTCTTCTCATGGTCAGCCTTATGTTGATGGTTACTTTTTTTCCCATGGTCTCCATTCTATTTGCTGTAATATATGTTTGGGAAAACTATTTTTACTGTTCCTCCTCTTTTTCCTCTTCTTCTACAATTGTCTTCTCATGCTATGCTACTTTTTCTTTAAGGTTTTCATCATTATAAAGGATGAATGAATCAAGGTCAGTGTGGATGGAATTAAGAGGGGATTTATATGGTTTTTCTTGACTACTAATTAACCATGTATTTCATGTGTTTTTCCCTATATAGTCTTCTTGGTTGACTAAAGACAAGGATGGTAGCATAGGTCATGTCCATTTGGAGGGTACCTTGGAGTTTAGCTCCCCATGATCTTGAAAGGAGCATGCCATATTTAGGGGAATATCAGCCACCACAATATCCATTACTAGGCTCTTGGCTAGTATTTGTGCTAAGTTGACACATCAATATTTGATTAGGCCTAGACATTTAACTCTACTGGAATCAAAAGAATATAAATATTTGTATGGTCTAGTTATCTCAAGGCCTAGTCTTTCCATCACTACTTTAGGCATAAGGTTGTGTGAAGCACCTGAGTCTAACATGGCATTGTGAAATTTTTTATCATGGATGTTTAAATTAATATAAAATGGAGGAACACCTCCCTCCTGAATTTCCCTTCTACTTCTAGTCCAAATAGAAGTTTAGGTTTGTCATCATTTAAATTGACAGAATCAGCATTCTCTCCTATGTTTAAAGCTTTCAAAAGTTGAGACCTATATACATCTTGAGTGACTAGTTCATTAAGAGGAATAGAGATTTTAATCTTAGCAATTTTATTCTTTATAATGAAAGGTGTCTGAGTTTTTGAAATGCTCAAATCAGTCTTTTCAGTCACTGTTTTCACAGCAAATTCAGCTTGCTGGTTTTTATTAGGAACAATGGTTAAAACAGTTTTGTTAGGAGAACTAGGAGTGTTGCTAGTGCTACTTTGGTCACCACATTGTTTGCCACTAGGTTGGCTATTTTTTCCTCTATTCTTCTTAGAACTTTCAGCCACTATGTTAGTGTTTTCTACTGTCCTTTTAGGAAAGTTTTCAGGATTATTTCTAGCAGAAATTTCAGAGATCTTTCTTTTGGGAGTTTCTTGCTTTTGAGGTCATATTGTCTGTGTACTTACATGATGGTATTTTCAAAGCCTTGATTGTAGTCTTGAGATTCTAGGTTGTCTTCTTCATAAGGTACAAATAGGCCTTGTTCTTCCTTAGTGAGGAAAACAATTTCCTCATTATTAACTCCCATTAAATTTATGTGATTTTACTTTGTTTCTTCAGTTACCCCCTTATCCTAATCAGCATAATTTTCTTGGAAAGGGGGTCTAATCTGCTGATTAGGACCCCTTTGCCTAATTTGAGGAGGGATTCTTCTAAAGTTCTGGTTTTGGTTTTGATTTATGTTTTGAGGAGCTACCTGGTTTTCTCTAGGATAAGCTCTCTCATTCATGTTTATTCTCTCCATCATCCTCTCCATGGTTTTAACTAAGTTATCAATCTTCGCATCAGATGCAGAGGGTATAGCTTCCTCTTTGTATGTAACTTTATTTTCCGCCCTCATCCTATCCCTCTTCTCAATTAGATTGGCTTTAACACTCACATCTCCTCTTTACATGTCTTCCAAGGTTAGGGGGTCTCTTTCTCTCAATTGGCAGGCCATATCTGGATCAAAACCCTCTAGAAATTTTAATGAGGCTAGGCCTTGTGGGGGTTTCATGTGAGGTAGGATTGCATTGTATACACTACTGAACCTAGTGCAGTAGGATTGGACACTTTCCTCAAAATTTCTCTTAATGTTATTATACTCTGAGAGGATTTGAAGAGGATTTTTCTTAATCTCCCACTTGTTTATGAATGTTTGATAAAGGGAAGAGAGGTCATGTATGTTTTTAGGAGTTAAGTTCTTGAACCATTTCTTTGCTTCTCCTCCTAGACTTTGGGCAAAAATTCTCATTTTTATGGTCTCCTCTTCTATTTATTGGTAATCAAAAGCATCATTAATTTTGTCTACATGTTGTTTGGTAGTTGTAGTGTCAAATCCATTAAAGTGAGGGATTTTGGATTGGTAGTCTTGTGGCATAGGTAGTAAAGGTTGTGGTACTACAAGAGGGGCATACCATGCTGCCATGATGGGTGGTAATGGAATCCAAGGAGGATTTAAAAGAGGAGGGTTTGTGAGAGGAGATGGAGGATGAAGTGGAGTGGTTTGCACAATGTGTGTATGAGTGGGTGTGGCAGATGTACTCGGACCAGCAAACTGATTTTGAGCAGACTTGGAATTAAAGGAGCCAAAGTATTTGAGAAGCTGAAAATCGGGAGGAGTGGAAGGAGAGGCTTCTCTACTAAGACTCCACTGAAATTTTATGGGCTCAAGGTCTGTCTGGTCTATACCACTTTGAGACTTAGTTATAAATAGGTTTATTTTATGGTGTAAGTCAAATTGGGTATCTTGCAAGGCTATAAGGTTTTTAGGGACAAAATTTTCTTTGCGGATAGGTCTGCTAACTATTGGACTTTTAGACCTAGGAGAATTCCTAAGGATGCTTTCAGGATTTTCAACTATTACAGGAGGATTTGGGTTAGGATAAGATCTAGTATTTATTCTTCTAGAAGACAAGACTTAGACCCAGGAATAAAAAAGGTTGAGAGATTATGATAGTCTTAAAGGAAAAAACAATTCTATGAAAGAAATACTTAATCCAAAAAATATTCTTGACTGGGCTCTATGATGTTATTTGATGATAAAATAAGTTTCCCAGTGGAGTCTATGGAAGATCAGTGGAGTCACCAGGTGGAGGATTTTTACTTGTTTTACTGCTGGCTGTTGTCCACCATCAACAACCAGGAACCATTCTTGGCTAAAAATTGATTCATATAAGTTTTAAAATGGGGTTTACTAAGTTTTGAGGCTGTTTATTACTCATTATTCCCAAGTATGGTCGCCACTATGTTGGCTCCCTGTGATTTGCAAGATTGGCAAGGAAAAACACTGCAGGGGCCACATCAGAACCACTTTGGAATCCTAGGACCTAGCCTTCCTGGATTCAGAGAGGGACCTCTCTATATATGTGTTTTCAAATGATATATCTTTATTCTTTTATTTATGTTATTAGGCTAGTTATGAAGTTCTAAGGAATTGTTTATTTTGGTTGATTAATTGAAGTGGTTGACAGATCGATGTTGTGATTAATTGAAGGAGTGTTTCAGCTGAATAGATATACCATGAGAAAACATTAATCCATTTGGAAATGGAGTCATAAAAGGATTTAATTGCTCATCAACTCTGCAAAGGTTTTCATAGGGAAAGCTAACTATATCAAGTGGATCTCTTAGATTAGATTGTGATATGAAACAATAATATGTTGTGAAGGCAGCAAATCTATAGTTAGTTAAGAATCTTCTAGCTCTACTTCAACAAGAAAATCCTTTTAGGTAACTATTTGAGGCAAACCAAAGGAAATGGCATACCGTATACTTATTTGGACATAATTTAATAAGCACACCTTTAATACAACAATCCAGCAATTCAAGAATTACTTTCAACAAAGAGAACATAGAAGATAACAATGAGAGTAGCTAAAGAGCAAGATAAACCTATCTTCTTTAACTCAACACTCAACAGGCCTTCAAAGAAACATTTGGAGGTAGACCAGAGGACAGGGCATACCATAGACTTCCCTGGTTTAGACTCTACTAAGTATACTTCAAATAAAGGCCTTAAAGACAACCTTTCAAGCTACAGCAAAGGACAGGGCTTACCATAGACTTCTTTGGCTTGAATATATTAAATTATTTAAGACAACAAGATAGATGGAACTGGAGAGAAATTAAGAATTATCCAATCCAACCTTATAGAAGAAAACATAAAGATAAAGAAACTAGACATAAATAGGGTGCTAAGACAACATATCCTACTCTAAAATTTCCATTATTTTATCAAAGAAATAGTGGACAGAGTGGAAAACATAAGGAAAACAGTAACAAAGAAGGAAAAATTCACCATTAACATAGCTCAAGAATCTTGTGAACATTCTTGTATTACTGATGATCAAAACAGTTACACTACTCCATGTACAATAGCTCTCTGCAACTTAGAGCTTTCTCAAATCCAGCCTAGCAGTCCTCAATTAGCTCAGCAGCAGAAATGAGTCAACTAATCACTAGCTAACTAACTAACCAACAACTCATCAATCAACCAACACCAAAATGAATAATACATGCATTATTTAACTACATAAATGAGGAGGTGATCCTAAGATAGGGTTCATATGTCATTTATTACAGAGTTAACAAGTTTTTGACCTTTGAGACCATGCAAGGCCCAAGGCAAAAATATCTAAAGGTGTTTATCTAAAATAATAACTCCTAACTTAAATTCTGAGTTAATTTTTATGAAATGTTTGACTTCAAGGCTTATTCAATAACTTTACAATAATTGCTGGTAGATGAAAAATATCTCCGACTCTGTGTTGTAACTGTTTGATGTTTTATTGAAAGAAAACATGTTGTAGGTGGCAAAATATCCTTATGAAGAAGTAATTTCTGTGGTCTGGGTCATTCGAGTCTGCTTTCTGGGTTTGATTTGAACTCTGTTTATCATTAAACTCTGTTTTAGGCCATTTAAACTTGATTTAACCTTTAACTTTATGTTTCACTGTCTTTTCTTTTATTCTACCTTTATCTCTATTTTAGGACTTGATCCTTTGATTAACCTTTGATCCTTTGCTTGATGGCTAACTCTTGGATTTTATCCTTTGATCAGTGATTAGCCTTTTTAACCTTTAATCTCTTCCAAAGTCCTTTGACTATTTTTCTTCTCATTGTCCCTTTGTTTTTCTATTTTTTCTATGCAGGGATGTATTCTTCTGTAGTTTTGAGGACTAAATAACCATAGATAATCATGTTTTATCGATGATTAAACGTGAAATAGAGCCTCTGGTCCTTTTATAAATGAAATGAAGATCTTCATCATCACCTAGATCTTCATCAAACATTTTTCTGGACCATCGGGATGCATTTCTTTGCATTTCGCCATTAAAACTGCACATTAAAATAAAAAATTTAGCTTTAAAACCTGCAGGGAGGGTTTCATTGCATGTTTTCTGAGGTTTTCGAGCTATCAGAGGGCAGAGAATGATGTTCTGTGCCTTGGTTCCATAGGCGGAACCTATAGGAAATTTGAACGGAGGGCGGCGATGTTTAAATTTTGGCGCGGAGGGAGAAGTGGTTTTTGAAAGCCGAGAGGTGGTTTTCACGCAGACGAGGAGGCCGTAATGGTATTTGAGGTGGGCATGCAATATCATTCAGAAACTTCTGTGTGGTAGGGGAATACCACCCATATCGCATGGTCAGAGATTGTTTAACCCCTGCGCCATCAAATTTGTGATTTATGAGATCAACCATCGGATCTTGGGGGGCGGAGATTGACGGTGGTCGCAAGTTTTTGGAGCAACATGCAAGTGGAACGGTGGGGTCCAGGTGAGGAGTGACGTGGCGAGCTCTTTTTCATGTAGTGGGGGTTCATAATATACATGGGTTTTATGGTTTATTGGGTGGTGGGGCTTTATTAAGCAGACCCGATAAATAAAACAAAAGCGAAAGCGCTTTTAGTTTTTCAGAGGAAGGGGTGGGGTCATATGAGTGTGAGGGCTAAAAAATGAAAGGGGCTTGGGTAATAAAAAGATCGGGGTTAATATATTTAAAAAAAAGGGTTTAATATATATACAAACAAAAAGGACCCGAAATTCTAATTTTTGTTCGAAAACAATGTAAAAAGGAATTTTTACATTGTTTTGGTGAAAATAAAGGAAAAGGATGAAGGAATAGGGTCTTATGAAGGGTTTTGAAAGGAGAAAATGGTTGAATGAGAGTTTGGGTATTGATGGAGAGTGAAAATGGAAAAAAAATGCCCAAAAATGAGTATTTTAAGGACAACAAGGTAACTTGAGAAAACAGAGGTGAAATTCAGTGAAAAAAGACTCTTTGAGGATAATGAAGGCAGTGAGATTTGTAAAGATAGTTGATAGGAAAACAATGCTATATTTAGCTACTTGTAGAGCATCCACAGTCACCTAGTGAACTTTGTAGAATACAGGAGGATAACACATAGGAGAGTAGGAATCCTGGTCTGTATTTTCCTTAACCCCTAAGCAAGGATACCTCAACGTCAGGGAATTCATTGTCTAGGTCTTCAGGACCTTCAGTCCTCTGCCTTTTACTGGGGTGCCCTTCCTCTTCCTCCTCCATAAACCCTTCGATAACCTAGGGATTTTATTGTTCCGAAACTTCTGTCTCACAAAGTACATTGTCTCCTTTTCCTTTAGTAGCTAAGGATTTGGCCTCCATATCTATATCCAAAGGCCACGAATCACAGTTAGCTTTCCATTCAATAAGAGGCCTAGGTTTATGCTCATATAATGTGTATTTAATATTATTCTTCCTGCGTGTTATAAAACCCTTAGGATCATAGTTCCAAACATCTCCCCGCGGGAAATTCATCCCTCACAACATCATTTCCATAGAGGAGAGGGCATGCCTTGAATTAACGGTGAAAGGGCCTACAGAATTTGGGAGCCTGAAGATGTATCCTTTTTTTTCGGGCACGAAGTGGTATTGGTCGGCACTTAGGACCTGACGAATGAGCTCGAGGGCCAAAATCATCATGAACAGGAAAATTGGAAAGTGGTAAGGAGGCACTTCACCACCATATACCCTGATCTCGGTGTGATCTTCAAACAGGTACCAATCACCAGTATAATTCGTTTCACTGAATTGGAGCCATTTCTTTTGCTCAGGAAAAATTCTGGGTGAGGAGATGTCATGTATGATAACATAGGCTATGGACATGAAATACATGATGAATTTTTCATATCCCTTCCCCTTTGGATGCTGGCAAACTACCGAAGTCCAGTCGAAGACAAATTTGGGTTCAACGTTTCTCTTGGAGAACCTGTTCAGGCCCAAACACTTGAACTTATCCACATGCTCAAATAGGAATAATTAGAAAACTAGGGAGTAGTATTTGAAAGAGAAAAAGGATGACATATCTTGGAACTGGGCTTTGATAGGTGAGGCCAGGAAGGTGGGGATATCCAAAATAATCTTAGCCTGCATCATGAGCCATAGAAACCCTAAACCTGCCTTAGTCACCCTATTGGAATTTTCTAACCCCAACATTCCTGAGATGACTTCTAAAATAGACTGTATAGTATTACGGAATAGTGATAGTGGAATAGACTCTACGTGAGGGAGAGAAAATAAGCATGAGTCAGAGATGAGATCAAGAAAACCATTCTACTTTTCCAACGGTTGGTTTGAGAAATGGCAGGAGAGAGTGACTTTGGTGAACTCAATGCAATATTAGGTGGGAGGATAACATAGGGATTTTAGGATGAGTTGGGGATTAATCTCATGAATCTTGATCCCCCGAGTAGAGAGGAAGATGTCCTTACGCTTGATGTAGGCTTTGCTAAGCCAGGAGATAAACTCCGGGAACAGATGTTTTTTTGGGGAAATTTGGTAATAAAGCCCTGAATCAATGACTCTGAAAACGTCTTCAACCCTTCACTGAAAATCGAAGAGCTCAGCCCCAGTACGGGCTATGTTGAAGGGGTAAAGTGGGTCGCAGAGCTAGGAGTGAGCATCAGTGAGGGGTTCGGGTCCAGGGGCAATGTTGACTTCGCGAGCCTGAGGGGTTTCGAGTGCAGAGCATTTCATTTTTTCCATGATAATTATAACAAACACTAAAAGGGAAATAATGAAAGGGACACGACCAAATACTTGAGGAAGTAGTGAGGTAGCAGGGAAAGCGACGAGAGAGTGAAAAGTAGCCAATACTTTGTAATATTCCCATTTAGGTCAAGCCTATGGGAATATCTTATTTTGCCTTATTTTATCTTGCATTTCATGTTTATGAATAAAATATGAAGGAGGACATGTAAAACTCCTAAAAACCATGAATAAATCAATGCCCATGTAAACAGAGACATATCTGGGCCATGTAAATAATATCTTGCAGGTGTGAATGAGCTTAAATCACAAGACTGGGTCAACATTGACCAAATCAATAACGCAGTCTAGGTTCAATGAACCTCATGGATACACAACGCAGTTCTAGATGGAGGCTCCACATGTGAAAGGGGTTAACTCTTTGAGGTGCTTTATGGTTTGGCAAGGCATTCATCCTATTAAAGAAGGAGGAGAACAAAAAGAGAAGGGGGTTGATGTTATTATTTTCTGAAGGCATTGTCTTCTTAGACATCCTTTGTTGGGATTTCCTGTTTAGAAACTCCCACCTCCTTCCTTGAGAAGCTCTTGGAGGAGCCTTGTTTTTCTTGTCCACTATCAGGTTGAAGACCAAGCTTCTACTTCCAACTGCAACGTAGATCCATTGAGGGTTTGCTTGATTTTGTAAGCTATAGCAAGTGGAGAACTAGATCTGTCTAGATCTAGCTTGTATAGGAACCTCTTCTCAGTGAGTGTGTCTTTTAACCTCCTGGAAGAGTGTATCCATTGTTGAGCTTTAGTTTTGCATCCTATCATTAGGCCAACATAGTTAATAAATTTACAGCATAGTCTCCCTTGAGAGACTGCGTTATTTTCAAGGAGATCATATCTCTTCAGATCTAAGTCATTTCGATGCTCTTTTTCAATGGAGGAGGCCTCTACTCCATTGGAGGAAGTGTATTGGAGTGCATGAGCATCATTTTCTGATCTTGGCTTGGGGCCATCAGTTTTCTAACCCCTACAGCTCAGTTTCTGCTCTAGTTCTGCGTTGTTCCTATGGAGGTGTTGTAAAGGGTTTGGATCGATCAATCAGAGAGTTGGTTTTGGAGTGTTGAGGATGCACTCTTCATTTTGAGATCTGGTGGAGGAGATCTATACTTGTACTTTTCAGATCTGATCTGCATAGTTTGAATGCTTCAGTAATCCTAAATATTTCTATAGATCTGCTTTCTTAGATCTCAGATCTATTGCTCATGCTTGGTGCAAATCCTGAAATTCCAAGGGGATCTGAAAGAGGAGATTTTCTAGTGCATGGATATGATATAGATATGATTTTTTATGCACAGATATACTCTATATCTGATATGTAACATACAATAGTGAATCTCAATAATAATAACGCTGTCAAGACAACTTTTTGTTAAACATATGGTTGTAGCCCTCTTTTGAGGAGATTTCTTCTATCCATGCCTTGTATTTTCAGCTATGTACTTGATGGATTGAGTTGTAAGACTTATTTGATACTATAAATACTATTTAAACATATTTCATGAGCCTCCTATCACTTCTCTATAGAAATTTTGTTATTTCCTTAGCAGGATTGATTATTGTTGTTGCAGTCTCTCTTTGAGGCATTTTTGAAGACAACTGGGTGTGGGAGATCTGTTTAACCCACCTAGTAGGATTTATTTTTGATGCCCACTTGGATTTAGGACTTAGATACTTAGATCTAAGGGATCCAAGTGTTGGTTTTCATTCATACAGTAGTGATTACTGGAAAATACGTTTCCCAGTCATGCCTTGCTAGCAGTTCCCAATTTGGGATACTACAGTGGTATCATAACTGCCATCTTGGCTCAGCCTATGGATTTCAGATCCAATCAGGGCAAGATATTTACCTATACATTATTGGAGCCAATATGTATTTAGAGGGAGGATAACTTATCAATGATAGAGAGCATAGGTATCATGGGAGAAGATAGAAGAAAAATGGTTACACCATTGAAAGAGTAAAAGGAGGAGGGTTCTCTAACCTTCTTTCTCAAGCCTTGCATGAGCTGGAGGGAGAAATCAAGGGAGTAAGGAATGGAAGATCAGTAGATCTCTTGATGAGGTTTGCACAAGAGGATAGCCCCACTACTTCATATGATGTATGTGAGCATTCAGCTACACAATATGGACCACAACATGGTAGCACACCTGATTTCTTGTCAAAGGAAGGAGGAAGAGGAGAAAAATCAAAGGAGGGATCTCTTGGTTAATGTCTCCAAGAATATGAATCTCAATCAGAGGGATTAAAGGAGCACATAATTTTCCCAGAGTTCTGTCAACTCAAAGAAGAAAGATCCTGTAACTACAATGGAAGGAAAGGGTGCATGCAACACACTTTGGATAGATTCTCTCTACCTACATTTGATGGATCACCTAAAGACTCAGCCAAGTCTTGGGTACAAAATATTGGCACATACTTTCAACTACATCAAGTATTAGAAGGATAAGCCTTGAGAATAGTAGCGCTGCATCTTCAAGGGAAGGCTTATGCTTGGTGGTTGTTTGAGTCTTCTTCCTTGAAAGGGACGACATCTCTTCTTATGCAAGATTCACTAGGATACTAGTGGAAAAATTTGATGAGAGACATTTTGAGACTTCTTGGGGACAACAGATCAAGCCCAAGAAATATGAATCTTTGCATGAGTTGGAAGATTCCATGGAACCAACTCCAGTCCTAAACATTGTTGAAGGGGTTGAAAATTTGCTACACTTTGTACCAGAGGTAAAGGCCCCAATTCAGCAAGATCTCTTTTCCCAAAGAGAAGACTTGAGGATCCCTTCCTCACTAAGAAGTCAAGGCAAAGGATTTCTTGATGATGAGGCATTCTCCACTAATGGGGAGAGGGGAGAGAAAGAGAAAAGAGGATCCTTCAGCGCTGTGCAAGCAGGAGGAGATCTATTTTCAAATGGAGATGAAGAAATGGCTTCCCTTAGGGGGATTCTTGCACCTTTGCAAGGAATTCCATATGGAGGACATGAGAATCATGTGTCCTTGCAAGAAGAAAATGAGACAGAACAAAGGAGGGTTCACACAGCTGATCCACTATCTGGAAATGGGGCTAGGGCTCCAATCAGAGGCACTCTTACACCATTAAGAGGGGTCTCCAAGTTTCATGGCACTTCCACACAACAATCAGAGATGGATTTGCACAGTGGAAGAAGTCATGATATGTTCCCATCTGTTACTTACATGGGGATGAACCATGAGACATCATTATCCTGTGGTGTACCATATGGGAGACCACCTGAATCATATTTGATGGAAGATGTCTCCTACATTGATGCTCCTTTCATAGCTCCCAGAAAGGAGGGAGCACTAGTATACCATGCTACAACGTTGAGAGTGTGGGGGAAGTACAGAGGAAGGAGAAGCATTTTTCCTTTGACATAATTATCCCTTCTCACCTCTCAAATTGCGTTGAGAAGGTATGCTGCAAGGAGAGAAAATGACACCATCATGAAGCATGGAAGGCCAGATTTGAATCAGAAGAAAAACTTGTTTGAATAACATTCTTCCCTACTAGAAGAGAGAATGCATTTTGTGGTCTCGCATGCATGCTTTGGCCAAAACAAAGAGGCCTTGGATAGGTGATAGCCTTCCATGGAAGACTAACTCCCAAGAGCTTCTTTTTTCTCTGAAGCATGTGCATGAGTAAGGAGGGCAGCAAGGAAGGAATAGAAACCTTTCATCTCATACCTTTGGCATGGGAAATGGAAAAAAGGAGAAGAGTGGGAGGTATGGCCTTCCAACATACACCTTGGACATGGAGGATGTCAAGGAGAGGAGAAGCAACATGGCAGCTACTTCAGTTGACATATTATCAACACTGTCATTATGGGGCACACTAGATCCCTATTGGGAATTCCAACAGCTGGTGGAATATTCCAAGGATCTCCATGCATCCATGGATTCTGTGGAGTTGGAGCAGCAATATGGCTCTAAGGGGGAATTAAATCAGCCCTCTCTTCCTCCTCTTGAGAGAGAGTAGATCTATGCACCACTCCATTGATGGGAGGAGAATGGTTGGTGGAGAGCATGCTCTTAATACATGTACTTTCTATTCTGATTATTTTCATTCTTCCACATTTTTTATGCAGTCCATGACTCTAAGGAGGAGAGTTTTATCTTGTCAATCTCATGGAAAATTTTGGGCCACAACACTTGCTGTACTTGGCCACTCCCTTGGTGGACAAAGGGGGATCTTGTTTCATGATGGGTGCTTTCCTAAGGCACTAGACATTTCTCACACTTTCAGCTACAATGAGATGGCATGGGCTGCAAGTAAGTGGTGGGAAAACCACTTACCACATCTTGAGTTGATGCAGGTAGGAGATGCCTTGTGCTGGTACCATATATGGGATTATGATCCACCTCTTCATGTCCCAATTTATGTTTATGTATTTGTAGTTTTGTTTCCATACATGGATGATGTACTTGTCTTATTTTTAGGATTGTATGGAGGGAGGATAGGAGGCATGTGTGTACGACATGGGATGGAGGCTCTCTTTGTATGCTTTGCTACATGTTTTATGGAGAGTAGAAGTTTAGCCATGTTTGTTTCAATGGAATTCTTGACACCTTATGGGATGGATCATAAACATCTCATAATTATTTTGGAAAGACAACTCATGGGAGGATGGATTGGTGAACACTCAGATTATTTAGAAAGCTTGATCCTTGATGATGTCACCAATGGAGGAGAAGTCTTGCAACACTCACCTTATCAGTTTCTTGAGGACAAGCAACACTTTGGAGGGGAGGACTGTAATATTCCGATTTAGGTCAAGCCTATGGGAATATCTTATTTTGCCTTATTTTATCTTGCACTTCATGTTTATGAATAAAATATGAAGGAGGACATGTAAAAATCCTAAAAACCATGAATAAATCAATGCCCATGTAAACAGAGACATGTCTAGGCCATGTAAATAATATCTTGCAGGTGTGAATGAGCTTAAATCACAAGACTGGGTCAACCTTGACCAAATCAACAACGCAGTCTAGGTTCAATGAATCTCATGGATACACAGCGCAGTTCTAGATGGAGGCTCCACATGTGAAAGGGGTTAACTCTCTAAGGTGGTTTAGGGTTTGGCAAGGCATTCATCCTATTAAAGAAGGAGGAGGACAACAAGAGAAGGGGGTTGATGTTATTATTTTCTGAAGGCATTTTTTGCTTAGACATCCTTTATTGGGATTTCCTATTTAGGAACTCCCACCTCCTTCCTTGAGCAGCTCTTGGAGGATCCTTGTTTTTCTTGTCCACTATCAGGTTGAAGACCAAGCTTCTAATTCCAACTGCAACATAGATCCATTGAGGGTTTGCTTGCTTTTGTAAGCTGCAACAAGTGGAGAACTAGATCTGTCTAGATCTAGCTTGTATGGGAACCTCTTCCTAGTGAGTGTGTCTTTTAACCTCCCGGAAGAGTGTATCCATTGTTGAGCTTCAGTTTTTCATCCTGGCATTAGGCCAACATAGTTAATTAAGCTGCAGCACAGTCTCCCTTGAGATACTGCATTATTTTCAAGGAGATCAAATCTCTTCAAATATAAGTCATTTTAGTGCTCTTTGTTAGTGGAGGAGGCCTCTACTCCATTGGAGGAAGTGTATTGGAGCGCATGAGCCTCATTTTCTAATCTTGGCTTGGGGCCATCAGATGTCTAACCCATACAGTGCATTTTCTACTCTAGATCTGCATTTTTCCTGTAGGAGGTGTTGTAAAGGGTTTGGGTGCATCAATTGGAGAGTTGGTTTTGCAGTGTTGAGGATCCACTCTTGATTTTGAGATCTGGTGGAGGAGATATATACTTGTAATTTTCAGATCTGATTTGCATAATTTGAATTCTTTAGTAATCCTGAATATTTCTGCAAATCTGCTTTCTTAGATCTCAGATCTACTGCTCATGTTTGGTGAAAATCCCGAAATTCCAAGGGGATCTGAAAGAGGAGCATTTTTAGTGCATGGATCTGATATAGATCTGACTTTTTATGCACAGATATACTCTAGATATGATATGTAACATATAGCATTGCAAATCAATAAGAATAACACTGTCAAGGAAACTTTTTGTCAAACATATGGTTGTAGCCCTCTTTTGAGGAGATTTCTTCTATCCATGCCTTGTATTTTCAGCTATGTACTTGATGGATTGAATTGTAAGATATATTTGATGTTGTAAATACTATTTAAACATATTTCAAGAGCCTCCTATCACTGCTCTACAGAAACTACCTTATTTCCTGAGAAGGATTGATTATTGTTGTTGCAGTCTCTCTTTGAGGCATTTCTGAAGACAACTGGGTGTGGGAGATCTGTTTAACCCACCTAGGAGGATTTATTTCTGATGCCCAATTGGATTTAGGACTTAGATACTCAGATCTAAGGGATCCAAGTGCTGGTTTCCATTCATACAACAACCATTACTGGAAAATTATTTTCCCAATCATGCCTTGCTAGTAGTTCCGAATTTGGGATACTACATACTTAAGTTTTTACCCGTATGGTAAATGACCAGAAAATTCAAGGAGATGAGAGTAAAAATCACTGTGGAAATAGGTTTTTATTGGATAATGAGGCAGGGTGACACATGTAGTGCTAAGGTCATGAGGAAGCTGACAATGGGACACGTGGCACGCGATGGTTGGCCGACAGTGACCGGGTAGGTGGAGGCCACGTGCCAGACACAGGGGTACCGACCTTCGTACCCTGACTAGACTTACATTACCTTGGAATGTACCTATGCCAGTTGTGTGCTAGTGGGACCCCCAATCTTTGGCGAGTTGAATAGTGGCCTACGCCTCTTTTCTTTCTCCCCCGGAAGTGATTTGAATTTCTGCGAGGAGGGCTAACATCACCTCCTTCAGCAGATTTATTTTGGTCACCTTCGCTTCTTTCAGATGCCGACGAAAACGGCTGTAGGCCGCTAGTTTCGGTGGATGGCTCCGTTGCTACCCTGGGAACGTGGCATCTCTGGGAGAGGAGTGATTACAGTAGCATATTCTCCTTCTCAACTGCCCACAAGGTTGTGGCGCTTGTCTTTCTCATACAAGATCAACCTCCAGCTTTGCTGCTCCCTGTCCTTTGAACATACGGCTTCTTCACATAGTCATTTTTTTCTTTTACTAATGAGATCACAATCCAACATTGGCTCCAGTTGGGGATGAAACACTCATTCTCAAGTGTGCCAATAACTTCGCAGACCTCCTTCTTGTGTACTTGTTAACATACCCAGGACAATTATCAAAAATCTTCAGATAATTTTGAAAAAGAATAGAATGGAAATGAATGAAAAAATAAAATATCATATATGTACAGATTGAAGGATATATACAATGGGCCCTTGCAGCCAATGTCAGTGCTGAAAATAGGGCTTGAGAAATTTCTTGTTCACATGCATTTCAATTATATCCCCCTCCAAATTTTCCAATGTAAAGGTGTTATTTCCCTTGACATCTGCCACCCTGAAAGGTCGGAACCAGAGCGGATCAAAATTTCCATGTTTACCTTTGTCTGACCGCCTGACATCCCATCGCAACACCAGGTCCCTTGCATGGATTTCCTTATATTTTGCTTATTGGTCGGACAAACATTTCATCTTTTCCTAGTAGTCAACCAACTTGATGTTTACCTGTGCCCGGGTTTCATCCAGTTCGACCAGCTAATTCATCCTCCTGATGAGGTCATTTGGTTCCTCTTCATTGTCTTGCAAGAATATGGCCACAGGTAGAGAAAGTTGAATGGGGAAGACCACCGCCCTACCATACACCAACTTGTAAGGTGACTTTCCGGTGGATCTTCTGCTGGTGATGTGGTTTTCCCAAAGTGTGAATTTAAGTTGGGAGTCCCAGTTCTTTTGATTCTCATTTATGGTCTTTTTTAGAATTCTTACCAAAGTCTTATTGGACGACTCCGCCAACCCGTTCCCCTGCGGATAATAAGACGTGGAGTGTCCCAGAGTAATATTATACTGTTAACAGAAGTTTACAAGCTTGGCTGAATTGAATACCTGTGCGTTATCAATGATTATTTTAGTTGGGCACCCAAACCTTGCTATTATGTTTTCCTCCATAAATTTGATCACCACCCCATCTGTGGTGTTTCTTACAGGCACATCTTCAACCCACTTGGTGAAGTAATTAGTCGCAGTGAGAATCCAGCGGTGTTGGTTACTAGAGGCCGAGTGGATCTCCCCAATAAAGTCGATGCCCATTGTCTGAATGACTCCTCGACATGTATCGGGATCAATGGTAGTGGCACAATTTTTTGTTTTTCTGCAAAATTTTGACATTTCTCACATGCTTGAACGTGAGCGTGTACATCTCCAAACAACCAAGGGTAGAAAAAACCTGCCCTCGGGATCTTGTGGGCCATAGACCTCCAGCTGTAATTCCCACCACATACACCTTCATGAAACTCGATCATCACCTCGTCCACCTCCTACTCTGTTAAACACAATAACAAAATTCGAGCCGGATCCCTCCAATACAAACTTCCATTTTCCATAACGTACTTTTGCGACCTTAATATAAGGGTGCGGTACTTTGCCTTGTTGTAATTGGGAGGGCA
This sequence comes from Pinus albicaulis, assembly GCA_034641835.2. Lineage (NCBI taxonomy): Eukaryota > Viridiplantae > Streptophyta > Pinopsida > Pinales > Pinaceae > Pinus > Pinus albicaulis. The sequence goes on along the minus strand of CM076575.1, from coordinate 866,542,117 downwards.
TGTGAGGATCAAAAGGTATTCCACCACATCCTTAAACCATGCAGAAAGAATGTAGTATTCCCAAATGGGAAAAGCAGGAATAGAGTGCATAAAACTGGAAATATGCAGAAATATAATAGATCAAAGCATGAGACAACAATGGATCCCTTCCATTATTATTATAACAAAAAAATAGGTACAATATCTTGAGGAATAGATCAATCAAGTTGGCCAAATAAGCCTCTCATGAAAGCATACACCTAGATCTAAAATGTTGTTAATACATGAAATACATGAAATACATGAACCCAGATCACTGATGGGAGATAGTTGATCTGATATAAAATATGGCTGATAATCCTCCAACAAATGTCCTAAATGAAGGGATGTTCCCCACATAGGAAACCCAAACACTCCAAATAGGGCAATAAACCCACTACTACAACTGCTTTCCAAAATAACACAGTCCCCGCAGGAAACTGAACTATAGTTGATGACTGCTACTTGGCTTGGTGAAAAAATATGTATTTAAGCCCTGAAGTCTTCCTCACAAGCCTCCAGATGAAAGGAAAATCCCTCCAATGGAAAACTAGCTCAGAAATTGGAGATCTCTCTCCTCCACTGCTACACCCTTGCAACAGAACTCAACTCTAAACAGAACTGCATTGTACATGAGACTGAAGCTTGGAAAAATGCCTGAATGTGGAAGTATAGTGAAAAATACTCCAAGATATTCTCTATGGAAGAGGTGGGATTCCTGATCAAGAACACCCGGTGCTAAACATCACATGCAATCTTAGCTAAACAGCTAAAGAAAGCTATATGTCTAAATAGGCCATATATCAAAATATCAAATATACCAAGATGAATAATATGGCTTCCATCCTCTTCCTTTTATAAGATATGAGCTTCCAAACCCTAAGCCCCATCCATTAATGACACTACTTCCATGCAATGTGTCTCCATATAAAACTGTGTTGTCCCTCCATTAATGTCCACTCCTCCATGACAATGTTGTTGATTTTGTAATATCCCAAATGGGAATCATGCAGCAATACTAAACAATACTGCTCAGAAATAATGCAGTTCAACCAAATGAATGTAGGAGGCCAATATGGAGGCTCAATAATGTCATTTAGATCAGAAAATCATAGTTATATTGAATCCCATACATTATAGAACTGGAAATAGGATACTTTACATGAAGAAATGCTCAAAAATAAGGTGCTGCAACCATATGATATGACTGAACAAGCCTCACAACATTATTTTATTCACTGAAAAGAGATGTATATTACACTTCAGATCTAGAGAAGATCTATGTACAAAAATATAGATCTATATTATATATGTACACTATCATAGTCTCCTCTTAAAATTCCCCTTGGGGTTTTCAGCAAAAAGTGAAGTACATGGAGTAGATCTGAGATCTAATGCAACAGATCTGTAGAATGATTCAGAAATTATGAAGTAAATACAAGAGTATTTAGATAAGATCTGAACATGACATGGATTAGATCTGTAATCCATGGATCACCACAGTGAGGGAAGATTCCCAACACTAGAGATCTCTCTCCCAAAACTATGCCAAAACACCCTGCAACTTTCTCTTTGAAAATAATGCAATTCTGGAATCTAGACTGCGCTATAGGCTCTAGAACATGGTTTGGCCTCAAGCCAAGATCTAAAAATTTTCTCCAATCATCCAATACTTTCTTTCCATGGGGATAGAAGGCTTTCCCACTGAAAAGAGGCACTAGAATGGCCTATATATGACTAGATCTAGCCTCCACTTGCTGCAGCTTACAAAGATAACCAAACCATCAATAGGATCTACATTGTAGTTGGAAGAAGAGCTTGGCCAAATGCCTGATAGTGGACAAGAAATGAAAGACTCCTCCAAGAGCTACTCAATGGAAGAGGTGGGGTTCCCGATCAAGAACACCCAGTGCTAAACAACACTATTCTCTGTTAAACAGCCAAGAGAATAATAAATGTATAAACAGACAAAATTTTCAGAAATAATATGGTCATCAACAACCCTTCCTTTTATAAGATTAAGATCTTGAAAAACCCTAAACCATCTCAATGTTTTATCTTCTTTCACATGTGTAGCCTTCAACTAAAACTGCGTTGTTCATCAATGAGGATCACTTCTTCTAGACAACGCTATTGATTTGGTCATGGTTGACCCAGTCAAATAGTTCAATCCCTTACACACATAAGGGCGTTTTATTAAGATACCCAAATTTATATTTTTTCACATGTGGCATTGATTTATTCATTGTTTTAGGAGTTTTTATGGTCCTCCCTTACACATTTATTCATGAAACAGAAAATTAAAACAAAATTGAATATTCCTATTAGCTTGGGCTAATTAGCAATATTACATTCCTCCCCTCCAAAATGTTTCTTTTCCTCAAGCAACTGATAAAGTGAGTGCTGCAACACTTCTCCTCCTCCCTTGGTGACACCAACATGAGTCAAGGTTCCTCCATAAGCCAAGTGTTCACCAAACCATCCAGCCATGATTTTCTCCTCCAAAGTTCTTATGAGATGCAAATAACTCATCCCATAAGGATAAAATAGATCACATGAAATAAGCATGGTTTTCCCAATGTTCTCTCTGAAATATGAAACATAAAGTACATGGAGAGTAGCCATTCCATAGGGCACATGCATGCTTTCCCTCCTTCCTCCATACATCCCCATAAAAATTACAAGTACATCATCAAAATAGGGGATCAAAACAATGTACATAGAAACAGAAATTTCTGCATATGGAGGTGGGACATAGTCCCACATGTGGAACCAACGTAGAGCATCTCCTACTTGCATCAAATCTAGATGTGGTAAGTGGTTTTCCCACCACTTACTTGCTGCCCATACCATCTCATCATAGCTGAAAGTGTGAGATATATTTGGTGCCTTGGGGAAGCACCCATCACGTTGAAATATATCCCTTTTTCTCCCAAGGGAGTGGCCAAATTCAGAAATTTTTGTGGCCAAATATTGGCCATTATGCCTACAAGATACAATACTTCTCCTTGGAGTCATGGCCTACAAAAACATGGTGGAATAATGCATGAAATAAGAATATAAAACATGTGTGACAAGAGCATGCTCTTCACCAACAATCCTCCTCCTATCAATGGAGTGGTGCATAGATCTATCTTCTTCCTCAAAGAGAGAAAGAGAGGACTAATTTAAATCTTCCTTAGAGTCATGTTGCTACTCCAAATCCACAAGGTTCATGCATCTTTGAAAATTTTGATATAGTTCTCTTTCAAAGCCCTCCCAATAGTAGCTCCTCAAGATGATGTTGTTGAGCTTCATAGAATATGTGTGGCTGAAATAGAACTCTTCATAAGCCCTTTGTAGTAACTTCTCCATGAGCTTGGAGGCTCTAGACAAGAAGATCCTACCATGATTATAGACGACTCCATCTAGTATTGAATAACTCGCATCATGTAGCAAGTCATCAAGAATCATGCAAGTGTGAAGATCCTTAGAATATTCCACCAGCAGTTGGGATCTCCAGTATGGCTCTAATTTTCCCAACAATGACAGAGTTGATAATGTGTCATCTGAAGTGTCTACCATGCTGCTGCTCTCCTCCTTGACATTCCCTATGTCAAAGGTATATGTTGGAAGGTCATGCATCCCATTTTTCTCCTTCTTGACATCTCTCATGCCAAAGGTATAAGGTGGAAGGTTTTCATTCCTTCCTTACTACCCTCCTTGCACACGCACATGCTCAACAGAAAGTGGATGTTCTTGGAATTTAGTCTCCCATGGGAGGTTATCATCTATCCAAAACCTTTTTAGTTTTATCAATGTATGCATGCGTGGCCACCATATCTCCTCGTGTATGGAAGAGTGCTCTCCAAACAAGTTTGTCTTCTGATTCAAGGATTGCCTTCCTTTCTCCATGATGGTGTCATTCTTCATCCTTGCAGCATCTTCTCTCAGTGCAGTATGAGATGAGAGAATGGATAATGGTGATAAGGGAAAAATACTTTCCCTCTAATTGAACCTTTCCCATACTCTCAGCGTTGTAGTATGGTCTTCTAGTGCTCCATCCTTCCTTGGATATATGAAAGTAGCATCAATGCATGAAACCTATTTCACCAAATCTGAACCAGGTAGTCTCCTTGGTGGTATACCACAAGATAATGATGTCTCATGGCTCATTCCCATATGAATAATAGATGGTAACATCTTATTACTGCTTCCAATGTGCAAATCCATCTCTAATTTTTGTGTGGAAGTCTCATGATAATGGGGTATCACTCTTGTGGAAGTAAGAGTTCTTTTGATTGGAGAAATTTCCCCATCTTCTTCTCCATGTAATAGAGGATCACCTCCCATAATATCAACGCTGTGATCCTTCATCTTCTCTTCTTCACCCACCTTCTACAAGATCTCACAGTCTAAGCTGCTCCCTTTAGATGTAGTCAACTCATGAACACCCATCATCTCCTTGGTGTCAAGAGTCTTGATCACAAAGGACTGATCTGTAATAGTGTGTGTTTCCAAAATTGAATGCAATGTTGGAACAAATTCCATACATTGTTTTGTCTCATTTTCTATCATCATAGACACATGCTACTCATTCTATTCATGTGTAAGATCCTTGGGGCCTTCTTGCAAAGATACAAGAGCCCTCTTAGTGGAAGCAATGGCTTCATCTCCATCTCTCAATAAAAATAGATCTCCTCCTGTTGTCACAATGCTGGAGGAAATTTTCAGTTCTTCTTCCATCTCCTGCTCATCAATGGAGCCTGCCTTATCAGTAGGAGATCCTTTATCTTGATCTCTTCTTGAAAAAGTAACACTCATGTCTTCCCTTTGAGAAGAATTTTCTTGCTGAAGTGGGGCCTTGCCCTTGGAAAATTATGTAACAGATATTTAACCCTTTCACAAATGTTCTAAAATGGAGTTATCTTCAGGAATAATTCCATCTCATGCAAAGGTTTTGAATTCTTGGGATTAGTTTGCTTACCCAAATAAGTTTCAGATGACTCAACATCAAATCTTTTCACTAACCTCCTAGTGAAATTTTCAAAATTAGAGATGTTTACATTTATCAATGAAGAAGATTCAAATAACCACCAGGCATAATCCTTACCTTGGAGGTGTAGCGTTGCTACTCTTATGGCTTCTTCTTCTGAAACTTGATGTAGCTGAAAATATGTGTCCAACTTATTTATGCAAGACTTGGTTGAGCTCTCAGGTGATCCATCAAATGTAAGTAGAAAATTTCTACCCAAGGTGTGCTGCATGCACCCTCTTCTTCTCATGTTTCTATTGGATCTTCTCTCTTATTTGAGTTGAAAAAAATTTGGGAAACTTAGATTCTCTTTGAATATTTTAGACTGAGATTCATATTATTAGAGATAGTCACCAAGGGTCTCCTCTTTTGGTGTCTCTCCCTCTGCTTCTCCTATTGCAATGAATGTAGGCATGCTACAACGTTTTAGATATGATTGTGTGGCTGAATGCTCACACAAAAATTATGAAGAACTGGGGCTTCCTTCATGTGCAAAACTCTCCAAAGGATCTGCATGTCTTTCTTTCCTTATTCCCCTGATTTCACTCTTCAGCTCATGCATAGCTTAGAACAGATTTGTTTAGAACTCTTTCCCTTTCAATCTTCCAGATAAAGGGTTTGGACCCTTGTCTTCTTTGTCTTCAGTGTAACCCATGTTTTTCTTCAGTCTCTTGTTTTCATCAAAAGACATATTGGATCTTCTAGAAAGCACAAGCTGTGCCAAGATGATTTCTATGATACCACTGTAATATCCCAAATGGGAATCATGCAGCAATACTAAACAATACTGCTAAGAAATAACACAGTTTAACCAAATGAATGTAGGAGGCAAATATGGAGGCTCAATAATGTCATTTAGATCATAAAATCAGAGTTATATTGAAGCCCATACATTATATAATAGAAAATAGGAGACTTTACGTGAAGAAATGCTCAAAAATAAGGCACTGCAACCATATGATATGAATGAACAAGCTTGACAGCATTATTTTATTAGCTGAAAAGAGCTATAGATTACACTTCACATCTAAAGAATATCTGTGTACAAAAATATAAATCTATATCAGATCTGTACATTATAGAGTCTCCTCTTCAAATGCCCCTTATGGTTTTTAGCAAAAAGTGAATTACATGGAGTAGATCTGAGATATAATGTAATAGATCTGCATAATGATTCAAAAATTATGAAGTAAATAAAAGAGTATTCAGATTAGATCTGAACATGAAATGGATTAGATCTGTAATCCACGGATCACCACAGTGAGGGCAGATTCCCAACATTAGAGATCTCTCTCCCAAAAGTATGCCAAAACACCCTGCAACTTTCTCCTTGCAAATAATGTAGTTATGGAAGATGGACTACGTTGTAGGCTCTAGAACATGGTTTGGCCTCAAGCCAAGATCTGAAAATTTTGCTCCAATCATCCAATACTCTCTTTCCAGGGGGATAGAAGGCTTTCCCACTAAAAAGAGGCACTAGAATGGCCTAGATCTGAGTAGATCTAGCCTCCACTTGCTGCAACTTACAAAGACAACCAAACCCTCAACAGGATCTGTGTTATAGTTGGAAGAAGAGCTTGGCCAAATGCCTGATAGTGGAAAATAAATGAAAGACTCCTCCAAGAGCTACTCAATGGAAGAGGTGGGATTCCTAATCAGGAACATGAAGTGCTAAACAACACTATTCTCTGCTAAACAACCAAGAGAATAAGAAAAGTATAAACAGAAAAAATCTTCAGAAATAATATGGTCATCAACAACCCTTCTCTTGTTGTCCTTCCCTTCCTTTTATAAGATTGATATCTTGCAAAACCCTAAACCATCTCAATGTTTTAGCTTCTTTCACATGTGTAGCCTCTAACTAAAACTGAGTTGTTCATCAATGAGGATCACTTCTTCTAGACAACGTTGTTGATTTGGTCATGGTTGACCCAGTCAAATAGTCAATCCCTTTCACACATAAGGGCCTTTTATTAAGATAGCCCAGATTTATATTTGTTCACATGTGGCATTGATTTATTCACTATTTTATGAGTTTTTATGGTCCTCCCTTACACATTTATTCATGAAACAGAAAATTAAAACAAAATTGAATATTCCTATTAGCTTGGGCTAAAACAAAGTTGACCTAGTCCACATGTTTTAGCCCTTGTTCACACCTTAGGGTACTTTATTAAGCTAAAAATATGACCCACTTTCACATGAGATGTGGTTTTATTCTTCATAAAGATATTTATGGGCCTCCTTACCCATTTATTCAGTTATCTAAGTGACAAAACAAAATTTTAATATTCCCATTAGTTGCAAGCTAATTTAGGAATATTACACTCCTCCCCTCCAAGATGTTGCTTGTCCTCAAGAAACTACAAGAATACTACAAAATCTCCAATGTATATGTCTCCTCCCAAGTTTTCCTTTGGTGGATAAACCAAATAGCCCTCATCATGAAAAAGTGGGAGATATATGGAAAGAGTTATATGTTGTCCATTGGCCTCCTCAAGGCATGCCAGATGATAAATTTTGGGTGTCTCAACCCCAATGAGAAATTCCAATCTCCATGCTATCATCCAAACAAAGTGAGCCATCCTTGGTAGCTCATAGAAACAATCACCAATTCCTTGCTTATGAAATGTGTAGGGACTGCATGGCTGAAAGTGAGAGATAATATTATTGAACTTACACTGTCTCTCTCTCCATTTATTATAAATTTGGAGTTGCTGATCTTGGGCTGCAATAATATAGTCCTCATGAAGCCAAAAGATACTTGGAATCTCATGATCTCACTCATTGGTTCTAGGTGGCCTTCTTTCCCTATCCTTCATACATATAGTGAATACAGTGTCATCACCATATGGGCCCCAAAATAAACATGGACAAGGTGTCATATGACATATTGGATGGTGACAATAGTCCCTCAAGTGAGACTAGCACTGTTCTTCCTCCTGATGTCTCAAAAAATGATATGATAAGTGGCCACCCAACCACTTGTTTGCTGCCATAAGCTTCTCAAAAGATTGAAAATAGTGAAGGACATTAGGTGTTGACAATAGGAGCCAAAAAAAACATGTTTTTCCCAAATTCCTCCATGAAGTGGTTATTCCCATCATTGAATGTAGCCTCAATAGGACCATGAAATCCAAAGAGAGGTTTTCTCTCTTATGGATAAATGTGTTGCAATTGCATGGTAAAGGAATGCAAATACATTGTTAGTTGATAAATAAGCATCAAAACACAATATTTACCATATATTCTGAACAAGTTGGTGAAGAGTTCCATAGATGAATATTCCCATTTCTACCTCAAAAAAGGAAGTGATTGAAACAACCTTGCAAGGTGGTTGCTCTCCTCCTCATACATCAAAAAAGCTACATATATCCTGATATGTTGGTGCACATATTCTTTGAGATTATTCCAATATAATCCCTCCATGATGGTGTGATAAGACTCAATGAAGTCTACATGTCCTGAAGAGGGTGTCTCATATGCTGCATGTAGAATCTCCCTTTTGAACTTGGATCCTCTAGTGAAGTAGATCTGATCATGGAAATAAATGACTCCATCAACCACTCTATACTTCCCATCTATTACTTTCCCATCAAGAACCTTACATGTGAAGAGGTCCTTGGAATATTCCACAAATAGTTGGGACTCCCAATATGGATCTAGGCTTCCCAACAATGATAGCGCTGTAGAAATCTGAGATGAAGCACCTCTCACATCATAACTCTCCTCTTTGACATGCTCAATGCCAAAGCCACATGTTGGAGTACTATTACCCCAATTTTGTTGCCTCCCTTCAATCTGATCTTGCCCAAGACAAGATTGGATTACATGGAGGTCAACCTCCTCTTGAAAGGCATCTCTTCTCCAAAAATTCCATAGTTTAGCCAATGCATACAAGAGTGTCCATAACCTCTTGTCATATTCAAAAATATTCCTCATGTGTGGAAATATCATTTTCTGCTCTAAGGCTATGGAGTAGCCCTTTGACACCATGCTCATGTCATCATAGATTTCTGAATCACCATCTTTCAGTGCAAATAGTTGAGTGGGAAATAGAAATGCCCATATCAAAAAATTTCTCACCTCTCCTTTGAGCCCATCAAAGGTTCTGTGTGTTGTGCTAGCTCCCCCCAAGGCTCCTTCCTTAGAAAAATATATCAATGTTGCACCATCTTGAGAGAATTATTTTTTCATATCCGAATCAGGGGGTCTCCCTGGTGGAATGCCTCCATGTAATGAAACATCAAGGCCTAGAGCAGGTTGTATATGTGAGTGGACTAATTTTTCCTTGTCCTTACTGCACAAATCCTCCTGCCCCTTCTGTGCTTAAATCTTTTAAATTAGAGAGGGGTGTGTGCTCCTCATCATATGATTCTTGTCCTCCCCTTTATCTCCTTCTATCTTCAAGATCTCACAATCTGTCAATGATGGCACATGCTGCACATGGACTGTGTCTTGATCTCTATATGTGAGATTATTTGGAAATCCTTGCAAGAGTGCAAGAGTTTCTCTCTTTAGAGAAAATGCTCCATATTACTCTTCATGAGGTACTAGATATGCTACTGTTGTGACAACATTGTTACCTCTTACCTTCTCTTCCCCTTCATCATGAATGGAGGTTGTCTCATCAACATTAAGAAGTTGTTTGTTTAGTTCCTCCATGTCTTCCCTTTGAGAGGAGAGCTCTTTATGAAATGGGGATCTTGCCTATAGCAAGGTATTATGCAAGTTTTTAATCCCCTCAATATTTTTTTGGAATGGAGTTGGATTTATAGATCCTTCCAACTCATGCAAAGGTTTTGTTTTTATATGCTTCGCTAGCTCAACCAAGGAAGTTTCAGAATGTTTTCCATCAAATCTCTTTACTATATTTGTAGTGAACCTTGCATAAGTAGACATATTTGCATCTTTTAATGAAGAATATTCATAAAACCACCAGGAATGAGCCTTACCTTCAAAGTGCAGTGCTTCTACTCTAATGGCTTCATCTTCTGAAGCTTGGTGTTGCTACAAATAGGTGTCTAGCTCCTCCACCCAAGCCCTATCTGAACATTTAGGGGACCCATCAAAATTAGATAGAAATAATCTACCCACATCATGCTACTTGCACCTTTTTCTTCTATCCTCCTTGATCTTGAAAAACCCTTGGAAGTTTAGATGATCTCTAAATCTCTGAGTTTGAGATTCATACTCTTGAAGATAGTCACCAAGGTTCTCCTCCTTTGGTACATCTCCTTCCTCAATCTCTCTTGCTATGACCCTAGGCATAGTACCACATTGTAGATATGATGGTGTAGCTGAATGATCACACCCATAATGTGAAAATCTGGAGCTTCCTTCATGTACAAGCCCTCCTGGAGAATCTCTACATCTCTCCATTCTCATCTCTTCGTAATGTTCCAAAATTTTAGCCTTAAAGCTAAATGGAACATTAGAGTTGGTAGCAGCTCTAGTTGGTGAATAAATGGGTAGAAAATCCCATAATTCTCCCAAGGAGGATAAAAACACTCCAAGTGTGAAAGGAGACACTCTTTCTAGCCTAATAAAACACCTCCATGTGTGAATAAGGATGAAATCAAGCTGCTTTGACTAAGTCAACATCGCCGTTTTAGTGGAGGAGGAATCCTAGGAGGAATAATGCAATTTTGGAGGGAGATGTATCTTTAGATGGGGATGAACTAATTGAGTGGGACCAAGGGCAATAAAACTCATATATTATATAAGGAAGAGGATGGCAGCATTATTCTTCATGTCTTAGTTTATCATTCTTGTCTTCCAAGACTTGTTGCTGCTTTGCTGCTTAGTAGAGTTGCAGTGTTGTTCAGTACTGGGTGTTACTGAGCGGGAATTGTTATAGCATCATTTCTCACCTTCATATGATTCATGATTGCTTTTATGGATTTGGGCACCCATTCCTACAGACTTGGACAAAATTCACTAAAAAATAGTGTAAAAATCCCCATACGCGGTTATGCCCAGCTTTTTCCGCGTGTATACGCGAGTCCACATGCACTTTTCTGCGTATACCATTAAAATCATTAAAAAATATATTAAAATTCCTTATTTTCGGGCTGGGTTGATGGTTACTCTGGTAGTTCAACCACCCTAGCACGTGGCCAACTGTTTCCAACTATTGAAACTACTTTGAGAGAGTATAAAAGCCCCTGATGTGTATGGCCTAAGGGAGAGAGAAATCATTGATATTATACTCTGTTGGATTCCCAGTTCAAGTCTGATTCCCCATGCCTCCTGCACTTCCCAGTTCATTACGAGAAACCCTTGTTTCCTGGAGATGCTTATCTCCCTATATGTCATCTCGTATGCACCAGTTTGGAAAGAATCTTAGCGAGGCAAGGGCGGGACGGATCCGGACGACGGTCTGCTTTAAGATCGTGGAAGGATTCAGGTGATCTCTCCACTCGTTATTTCTGTACATGCTATTTATAATATAGAAGAACCATCTTTTTCCTGAAATATACGTGTTAGTGTCCGCTTGCATATATGAGAATATTTTTATTTAGGCATTTATTATGGTTTATCTAATGTTTCATATGGATTTCACTAACATTTAGAGTAGATATATGCTGTACAACTAGATCTTTGTGCTTGTTTCTTCTTGTATTTCAGGTTAAGAAGGAAGAAGGGTTGCTGGGGGTTTGGACCCCGCAGGATCTGCTTCAACCATAGGACCTACGGGTAATTTCCTCGATCTTCTCTATTTAGTTTTTCATGAACATGTATGGTTGTGTGAGTCCTTCTTGAGTAGCATGCCCTGCTCTGTGGAGGTTGTAACCCAACAAACCTCTAGGGTGATTTTCCCCAAAACAGAACTGGCGACTCCGCTAGGGATCGCATTCTTGTGATTCCCCTGTTGGGTGGTTTCAGCTGTTTGATAGGTTTCCAACGGTTTTAACTTTTATTTCCAGTCCAGTTTACTCTTTCTCAGTTAGTCTGAAGTTCTGGTTTCTTATCCAGGCTTGATCCTTTTTGTTTTTTCATTATCTACCTTTATATACGCGGTTTTTTCTGCACAAAGTCGCGTATACACGTGTTTTTTGTTAAAGGGAGTCACGTATACGTGTGTTTCCTTTAGCACAGTTGCGTATGCATGCTTGTTGCTAAACTGAGAAGTTGCGTATACCTAGGCAGATTTTGAAATTTCGGGTTTCTAGACTTTTTAGTCCTTTCTGTCTGTGGAGACCTGTTCTTGCAGTGTCTTTGTACCCTCTGGATTGTGAAGAAAGTGGTTTTTGGTCTTTTCTCTCTCTTGTTTTTTCGAAAACTAGTCTTTTTGGCAAAATCTTGTTTCTTGTGCTAGCACTTCTGGTTCGAGTACCAAGGTCTCTTCCTGGGGATTCTTGGCTATTCTTCTTGATCAGAACAGAGAGCTTCTGCTCATTTACTCTTTCCTATCTTTGTGTTTTGCTTTGCACTACGATTTTTTCCTGTTTCTTGGTTGGTTTTCTTGAGTTCAGTCGGCTAGGTCTCGTTGCAACTTTTGAAGAGTCTTTCTTGGTTCTTTGAAGTTTTTGTTCGCGACAAGGTTGTGCTATTCTTCTAGGCTGAGTGGCTGAGTTTTCTTGTCTTCTTTTGCTCATATTGGTCTTGCTACTAGTTAGCCCTATAATATTTGGAGCATTTTTGAAGTTTGTGCTTGAAATTCAGTGTTGTTTGGCTTGGGATTTTATAGTTTTGCTTGGTCTTTTCGAGCTCTTCCTTTATAAAACTCAAAAGCTCAAAAAACATTTTCTTTGATTTTGTTTTTGCATTTCAAAAGCTCAAAAAACATTTTGCCTTGTTATTTGCTTTTGTTTTTTCATTTTTGTTTTCGTTTCACTATATCTTTTGAAGCATTGTTGAGGTTTCTTGCCTTTGGATTTTGACTCGATTTTGGAAAGGAGTTGTCATCGATTTCTTCCCTTTGTTTTTAAGTTTTTGGTGTCTTTATATTAAGAGTTCTTGATTTCGGGAACTAGCTTTCTGGACAACTAAAAAGAGTTAAAACTAAAGGATCTTTTGGGAAATTTCACCCTGCTTTAGGAGATTTTTCATCTTAGAATTTGCATGCTTGTAGTGATTTGCATCAGGTGCACTTAAGCATTTAGTCATTTTCATAGTTTTTGTGAGTGTGAGTTTGTTATCTGAAAAGAAAAATACAATTTTTAATCTCGTAGAACCTGTATAGAAGTTGCTTTTCATCGAATGACAATAATTGCATTTGCATGTAGTTTGGTTTTTATTAATTTCTTTCTGCGTCAAAACACCATAAGTTTCATCTCCGTATCCCTTTGACTTAACATAACAGCCCATTAAAATAAGTGATATAATTTAAAATCAACTAGCAAGTTTTCTAAGTGTCATACACCAACTAGCTAGGTTGTAGGGCCTTAGAATAGGTGAGTGGAGAGTTAACTCTTCAAGGCTGCTCAAGCAAAACATAGAAGTTGATTAATTGAGCGAAATCCAACTCTGTTAGGTGGACTGGGAAAGATCTCCTCCAGAGAGTCAAGCGCGAGGGGAAGTGAAGGCTGAGAAGAGGGATACCCCCTCTCTGATTAGCTGAATCTGACCTCAAGACCGTTCCGCCCAGCTTCTGATACGGATTGGTGCCCATAGTTGCCACTCCTAGGTTCCACACAGGTGACTGCGGGGGGGAATACCCGTGGTACCTGAGGCAGACGTCGCATCACTTTCAGCAGTACTTCTGGGGGGTGCCCTTGTGAAGCTTGGGTGCTTGAGCCAGCAAAGGGTGTCGTTAGGAGGTCGGCGTAACTGTTTCTGATACCTTCAAAATTAGGCCTGGGCCGTAATTATCCCAGACTGCTTTCGGGAGGTCCTATATTTTTCGCTTTCTTATATTTTGGTGTCCGGTCCTCATCACCCGGAGCGGAAATACTTGAGGGTTGTTTGCTTAATTGTATCTCAGGGATTATTTTTTAGTGAGTGCTCTTTGCTCCTAGCTTGCCTAGCTTTATACTTTTTGAGTCTAATTAAAATCTATAAAAGTGGCTGATCAAGCACCTCGTCGATCGAGGAGAATTCGGGGGTTATCTCCCGAGAGTCCAGAGCCTTCTTCAAGAAGGCGTAGGAGTGATTTAGCAGGTGGTTACCACCCTGTGGCGTCTGACGCAGTGGAGAGAGATCCTCCACAAGGGTTTGAAGGTTTCATAACTGATTCTGGTGTCGGTTCCGAGAGGAGCGTTCCGCTCACCTCGCGAGTTTTATTTCCTCAGGAAGAAGATTTTCAAATTGAAGAAGTACCTGAACCTCCTGCGTCAGGTCCATCTCCTCTTCCTCCTGATTATCCATTCGTTGTTCAATACATCGGACCTGAGTCAGAGAGACTGGAAGATCTTCTGTATCATTCATACCTTTCGATGGCCACGACTAGGAACACGGCTTCTGCTGTGAGTGCTGCAGGCATCCAGACTCCTGCTTCTATTGAAGGGGGAGGCACTATTGCTTTATCTTCGATTGCCTCTAGTGCTGCTGTTTTTGGCTCTGGTTTCACCCAAGCATAGGTTTCTCAATCTGGTCCCTTCTATTTTGGAATGCCCACTAGTGGGATTCCTTCCTTTTCCTTTTCCGCTGCTGCAGCTGGATCTACACCCATGTCTTCCATGGCTAGTGGATCAACTTCTTTTCAAGGGTTCCCCTTCGGAACTGGACACATTCCTAGTTCGAATCCTTCTTTAGGCTCCTTTCCGTTTACCCCTCAGACCCAGAATTTCAACCCTTGGTCTGGAGGTCAAAGTTCGACTACTTTTACAGGTTGGAACCCTGTATTCACTACAGCGGGGGTAGGGAATTAGTTTTACGCAGGTCATCAAGGGAATGCTTCTTTCCCTTCGTCGAGTGCTTATCAGACTTTTTCTCCTCTGTCTAATGCCTGGAACCCCTATCAGGGGCTTTCCTCTTCATTTAATACTTCAACGGGGGGAACTGGTCTGGGCTTTGGTAACTCGGCATGGGGAGGAGGTTCTTCTCCTTTTTCTACGAGTTCTTTCTGGCAACCTGGTGCCTCATCAAATCCAGGGTATTCTTTTCAGAATGTTGGGAATCCATCCCATCAAGGATGGAATCCTCAGGCTCCACCTTGCTTACCTTTTCTGGCAACGTTAAACTTGCCAGATTTGTCGAAGTTGACTAATGATCCGATTCGGTACGGTCCGGGGTGGCCTCCGGTCCCGACCAAACTACCTTCAGACATTCCAAAGTTTGAAGGGAAGAATGGAGAGGATACGGCTGACCACATCACCACTTTCCATTTATGGTGTTCTTCTAACTCCCTGATCTATGATTCGATTAGGTTGAGATTGTTTCAATGCACCCTAACTGGAAACGCTGCCAAATGGTATATTGAGCTAACTGGGGGCAGTTTTGCTACATTTGGAGAACTATTTGTTACATTTCTAAACCATTTTTAGTTGCCTGTCTGATATGAGGCTGGGACTGAACTCCTAGCTAATTTTAAGCTCGACGAGGCAACCCACATTTATGATCACATTCAGGAATGGAGGAGAAGGAAGAGGCTTATTAAAGTTCATATTCCAGGAGAATTCCTTCTGGAATGGTTTCTGAAATCTCTGCAGTCAGACATTTCAAAAGATGTATCCCTATCTGGGGTATTTTCTGAGGAACAGGCCATTTTTAGGGCCCAGCAGCTGGAACTGATCTATTCTCAGTCTGGGGTCCTTTATAAATATTTGCCCAATGCTCCTCGCTCCAAATTAGATTTATCGAAAACTAAGCCCGGTCCTCATGGTGATGGGCTTGTCGGATCGATCAATAGTGGTGCAGCCAGCCTGCTTACTCAACTGCAGCAGTTGTCTTTGCAATCTTCTCCTTCTAGTCAGGCTGTGCCTGCCGAGTCATCGCCTTCCCAGTCTTTGTCCATAAATGTTGTCCAAGCTTCTGATCCCAAAGGAAATCAAAAATCCGATGGGAAGAAGAAGGGACAAAATAACAAGAAGAAGGGCAAGAACGGGAAGGGTAATGCAAATAAAACCAACGAGCATGTTGGTGAGGGTCCAAAGGAGAAGAAGAAAGTGAAGTTTCCATGCAAGTTGTGTACTGGAGACCATCTCACGCACCTTTGCCCTAAAATTCAGGATGCGCAGCACTTGTTAGCCCAGCAGGGTTCTTCTAGTTCCCAGGCTGTGTTAACAAACCCTTTTCCCCAAGGGCAACAATTAGTTGTTGGCGCGAACCAAAATCCTGGGGCTTCCTCTGGGGGCACCCAGGAAGGGGAAATTCCATTGAACATTTTCATGATGAGTGCTCACGCGGATATCGCTACGAGATCCCGTGATTATGGCGGAGAAGAGTCTTCGAAAGCTAAGGATATTCCTGATGCTACTGAGCCGCTTCACATTACAAAGCCTACTGTTGAGTCTATGCCTCGGATGCCCAAAGCATCTACTAAGCGGTCGACGATTAATCCAAATGCTAGGGCTGCCCAGAACTACTCTATTGTGGAAGATCTGGCGCAGAGTCCTTGTGCTATGTCGGCTTTAGAGGTACTCCAGTCTTGTCCGGCTCAGCGCAGTGCTTTGCTCACTACCATTGGGGCTATTGATCCAAAAAATTCTCTTCTGATTACTTTTGATATGACTAATTTTAAGAAGAGATTACCCCATCATATGGATTTTCATATTAAATCATCGTACCGGAAGTGCAATATCTTTCGAATGGTTGTTGATGAGGGTGCTTCCACATGCGTGATGTCTCTCACATGTTGGAAGACAATTGGATCTCCCAAAGCTGTTCCATCTACCACTCTTCTGACTGCGTTTGATGGTCATTCTCACAGACCCCATGGTATTGTCCCAGCTTTGCCCATCTGTGTTGGGGGAAAAACTGTCAATATAGAGGTTGAGGTAGTGGATGCAAGCTTGGACTACAACCTTCTGTTGGGGAGGAACTGGATTTATGAGATGGATGCCATTGCATCCTCATTATTTCGAATTATATGTTTCCCCCACGAAGGGAGGATCGTTACAGTGGATCAACTGGACTGTCCTCCTGTAGACCCGAATGCGTCTACTGACTCATCTGTTCCTAAGTTGGATAATACTAAGGTGCCTGTTGAGAATTTAGGAGTTGGAATGTATTCCTCCTTGATGGGTACTTTCGATCTTCCTCCTCCTACGATGCATATAAATGCTATTTCATCCTCCAAGGCTCCTCTTCGAAGAGAGTTCTTCAGAACTCATTATTTTTCGGACCCTTGGACCTTACCTTCCCCTACTGCCACATTAGCGGAAGGTCAAGTGGGTGGAATGGAATTTCCTATTTCTGCAGCTGAGATTGCTTATCAATCTATTGTTGACTCTGCAGAATCCATCCCAGCTCCTCTTTCACCGGAAGAGTTGGATGGAGATGTGGCTCCGGCTTGGACACTTAGTTCTTCTTCTGCCCAGGATTGCCTTGATACCACTCTTCCATATGAAGAGGCCATCCTGGAAGCTATGACTGGTATAGATAGACCGTGGGATGACTTGCATCATCGGTCTTACTTTTTACCTGATTTGAGCGAAGTTGAAACAAGTTTTCCAAGTCCTCAGTCTCCTGGTCCTGTTCACCCAGTCCTGAACCCTTTAGCACCAACACAAGTTTATGCTGAAGGGAACATGGCTGTGATTTCTCCTACTATCCCGGTGAACATTTCCAGGGATCCCAATATTATTGAGAATGTCTTCATCGGAGTTGAATGTTCCCGTGAAGAGATTCAGATTTACACCGAGCTCTTTAAAGAGTATAGGGATGTATTCGCTTGGTCTTATGAGGAAATGCCTGGTATAGATCCATCTATTGTCCAGCATGAGATCAAGACTTATGAAAACGCTAAGCCGGTGAGGCAAAAACTTCATCCGGTCAATCCTAGGAAGGCAGCAGCTATCAAAGCTGAGGTTGAGAAGCTGCTTAAGGCGGGATTCATTTTCCCTGTTCCTTTGACTGAATGGGTTTCAAATCCTGTTCCCGTAGATAAAAAGCAAGGAACGATTCGAGTTTGCATCGATTTCAAAGACCTAAATAAAGCATGTCCTAAAGATAATTACCCCACACCATTTATCGATCAGATCATTGACGAGTGTGCCGGTAATGAGATTTTCTCCTTCATGGACGGTTTCTCCGAATATAATCAAATTACTATCCGTCCTGAAGATCAACATAAGACTGCCTTTATTTGTCCCTGGGGTACGTTTGCATATAAGAAGATGCCTTTTGGTCTTAAAAATGCTGGGGCTACCTTTCAGCGGGCCATGTCTTACGCCTTCCATGACATCAAGAAGATTATCGAGGCATACTTAGATGATCTAGTTGCTCATTCTCGAAAGAGGATGGATCATCCTGGTCACCTCCGGCAAATATTTGAAAGATTTCGTTTTTATAAAATTCGATTGAATATGAACAAGTGCGTTTTTGCGGTTACATCCGGTCGGCTGTTGGGATTTATTG
This sequence comes from Pinus albicaulis, assembly GCA_034641835.2. Taxonomy (NCBI): domain Eukaryota; kingdom Viridiplantae; phylum Streptophyta; class Pinopsida; order Pinales; family Pinaceae; genus Pinus; species Pinus albicaulis. Next base: position 866,523,621 of record CM076575.1, on the reverse strand, counting down.
TGTCTAGGGAAGGGATAAGGGTAGATCCCTTCAAGGTTGAGGCAATACTTCGGTTGCCTCCCCCGTCTTCAATTCGTCAGCTTCAAAGTCTCCAAGGGAAGTCTAATTTTCTTCAGAGGTTTATCGTCAACTATGCTGAGATCACAAAGGGATATATGAGACTATTGAAGAAAGGAGTTCCTTTTCTTTGGGACGACTACGCTCAACGCTCGTTCGATGCTTTGAAAAAGGCATTGACCTCTGCTCCTTTACTGAGTCCACCCGATTATAGCAGAGATTTTCTTTTGTATCTGGCTACAGCAGAATCTACCATTGGTATGGTTCTGGTTCAGGAGGATGATGCTCTTGCTGAGCATGTTATTTACTACCTTAGTCGAGGATTGGTAGGACCTGAACTTCGATACACTCCGATAGAAAAATTAGCCTTAGCAGCAGTTCATGCTGTGCAGCGACTCCGGCATTACATTATTCTTTGCAAAACTTATGTTTTGGCAGCTGCCAATCCATTTCAGTTTGTCCTCAGTAGGCGAGTGATTGGGGGCAAATACAATCGATGGATTGTGATTTTACAGGAATTTGATCTTGAGTTCATGTCTGCCAAATCCAAGAAATCATTAGTTTTCGCGGAATTGATCTCCGAGTTGCCCTGTGGGGAAGAGATGATCTATGATGAATCCTTTCCGGATGAACACTTGTTTCTTATCTCTTCACAGGATCCTTGGTACGGAGATATCATTGTGTATCTCCAGACTGCGAAGTTTCCCTCTACTTTTTCGAAAGATGAGCATCGTAAGTTGCGTCACTTGGCCAAGAATTATTTGATTATTGGTGATGCTTTATACCGTCGAGGGGTTGATTCAATCCTAAGACGCTGCTTAACTCTCGAAGAAGCTGAGGCTGCGCTGAATGATTCCCATAGTGGAGCTTGTGGGGGTCATTTATCTTGGCTTTGCTACAACCCAAAAAATCTTGTGTGCTGGGTACTTTTGGCCCTCAATTTTCAAATATTGTATGGAGTCGGTCAAAAAGTGTCATCTGTGTCAAGTTTATACTCGAAAAATGCGCGCTCATCTCGCTCCGATTTTTCCAGTCATTACTGTCGGTCCCTTTACAAAGTGGGGTATTGATTATACTACTTGTAACCCGCCTTCAGCTAAAGGTCACAAGTACATTATTGTAGCAGTAGACTACTTTATGAAGTGGGTCGAGGCTATGCCTACTTTTGGGAATGATGGTGAGACTGCAGCTCTTTTTCTTTTCAACCAGGTTATCACTCGTTTTGGTATTCCTAGAGAGATTGTCACTGATCATGGCAGTCATTTTCAGAATAGTATGATGGCTGAGTTGGCTCTCAAATTGGGTTTTCGGCAGGAGCATTCATCTCCGTATTATCCTCAAGCCAATGGGAAAGTGGAAGCCGTGAATAAATCCTTGAAGACAATTCTTCAAAGGAAAATTGATAAAGCTAGATCCAACTAGCATATTATGCTATATCCTGCACTTTGCGCATACAGGACGTCAGTGAAAATTGCAACTGGCTTTTCTTCGTTTCAGCTAGTGCACGGGTTGGAATCCATATTTCCCATTGAATGCGAGATTCCTTCTCTTAAGTTAGCTATTGAACTTCTTCCTGACACTTCTAGTCTTGAAGAACGGCTCCTTCATCTGGAACATCTCGATGAGCAGCGTCGGGATGCCGCCACGATGAACGAAGTGCATAAAAACCGAGTTAAAGTTCAGTACGATAAGGCGGTCAAACCCAGGGTTTTTTTGGAAGGTGACCTTGTTTTGGTCTATGCCCAAGAAAAATATGCCCTAGGGGAAGGAAAGTTTAAGTCTATGTGGTATGGTCCCTTTATCGTTAAAAAAGTCCTTAAGAAAGGAGCATACACCTTGGTTTATTTCGAAGGAAACGAGTTGCCGGAGACCCGAAATGGGCTCTATTTGAAGAAGTATTATGCCTAGGCTTCAGCCTGGCATGTTGCTTTTGTATATAGTAGTTTTTTCTTTGTACATATTTGGTTGATTTTCGATCTTTGATGGGTTGGTGATGTTCTTGATCTGCTTTGACAGGTTTTGTTTGATGTCATGAGTCATTTTGGTTTCGCCGATGGTGCTAGTAGACAAACCCGGAACTTAGCTTCTGCGGCTTGGGTGCTTCATTATCCATCCGGTCAGCTATTAGTATCAAGAGGGGTCTGCATTGGTCCTGCTTCCAATAATATAGCAAAATACACTGCAGTTGTTTATCTACTCTCGGAGGCAATATCTTTGGGTGTTGATTCATTGGTAGTTTTCTTGGACTCTCAGCTGGTGGTGTCACAATTGAACAATACTTATCGGGTTCGAGATCCATTTTTACTCTGGTTGTTCTTGAGGGTACGTTTGTTACAAAGGTCATTTCAATTTTTAACTTTCATTCATATTCCTCGAGCTGACAATTGGTTGGCTAACTCATTAGCGAATCAAGCACTGGATTGGCATATTAATCATTCCATACAATAAAATTTAGTCATAAAAAACATCATACATTTTGATACATTTATCACATCACATCAAAGTGTTCAAAAACTTTACAAAATTTGGATCCATAAAATCATACAAAATTTGGGCTTATGCCCGATCATGTTAAGTCTCAAAAAATATACAGTCATCTGATACATAATATATATCTACTCCTGAGGTCCCTGCCCAGAAGTCGTGTTCCTATAGAACATGATCGCAGTGGCAACTCGGCAGAATAATCGTACCCAGTCTCGGGGCACTCCTACCACCCGTCTCTGGATGGCTTCCAGCAGATCTTCCACGGCAGCCATAGGTATTTGGCAGGTTAACCCCTCCAAGTTCCTCTGCACAACCTGGAGTGTCCTGTCTGAATCCACTGTATCTGCTTCGCCCCTGCGACGCTTGTGGCGCGGGAAACCCTCAGGTCGAATGGGTCCAATATCTGTATCATGATCATTTTAAATTGTCAGTCATTATGAATCCAATCAAAAACATGTTTGTTTTTCATTTTTTCATACATATTTGAAAAAATCCAAAAAATTAAATAAGTCAAAAAATTTTGCAAACTTACCGACTGTGCCCCATGCTGTGCCTGGTGGAAGAACAAGATCTGGATCTCCACGAAATTCCATCCCGACATAGGGATAGTCGTCCACAGCGATGATTTGTTCTCCCCACCAAAGGAAGAACTCATCGCCCCAAGTGGTCGGGGGGACTTCACTTCCCCCCAATCTCTTCATCATATCTGCCCAACGGGCAATTCTTGGATCTCTAGGGCTGTTGATGGTAGAGATGACTCTGGGTCTCAATGCTGGTATCTTCTCAAAGAAGAATGTCATCAAAATTGTACTGTATCCAAAATGTTTTGTCTTTGCTTGGAAGATTGAGGTCAATTGTTGCTTCATGTTCAGTAATAGGGCTCTGCACCAATCATATACATGAGTTAAGCATTCTACTGCTATACTCATTTGCGTCCTGGACGCCTGATGTAGGGAGGCAGATCCTGCCACTCTACCAATGGTGAAAAGGAGGATTTTCATGTGCAAATCCCTTAAATCCTTAATTGCAATTTGAGTTCCAACTTTCTTGGAACCCTCTACGCAATACACGTGGACGTAATCTTCCATGGTTAGCCCTCCCAGGGGCTTCCCGTGTAAGTCCACTGGTTCTCCCCTCCGGGAGAGTCCAATGATAAAATATATGTCTTCCACTTCAATGCGTACTGGCATCTGATCTATCATAAAGCAGTCCTCTTCCGGTTCCCAATAATTCACGAGCATTTCTAGCAACCGGACATTGCTTTTCATATTTGGCATTTTGAAAAATTTGAGCAAACTGCAATTCCGAAGAATATTTAGCGATACTAGATCTCGCATGACTTCTTGATCAATTTCACTGTGTTCACACTCTCTCCATGAGATAGTCATCCTGTCAAAATTCATTAAATCCTTCATTAGCTACGCATTTTTTGATTTGGGTCTGCGCATACGTGACTTCTTTTATGCACAGTCGCATGTATACGCGACTTCATAGTTACCAACCCGCGTATGCGCAAGCCCGTGTTTTTTAGCAAGGGTTTCTATGGTGAAATTTACTAAATTTTAATTTATGAACGAACAAAATGAATAATAAGGATGGTTGATGAGCTTACCTGACAAATTCGGTGCGATTTGACGGTCGGTTGCTCCTGATTTGACGAAAGAAGTTTTTTGCTCCAGAGCACTTTTTTCCAAATCAGCAATGTAATAATGAACCAAATATGAGGTAATTTGTCTATTTATGGCTAAAAAGTTGAAAATTTTCGCAAAAACTTGTTATGCTTATTTTTTCGATCTATCTTAAGCTGCATAACCCGGATGCTTGGAAGTGCCCAGTTTGGTATGTTTTCAGGTACATTTTGACGAATTTGAGATTTTTCCCATTTTTTGATCCATGATTACTGACTCGTCACGGCAGGTATATGATCTTCACTGGCATATAGGTTAGGGAAATCACTTTCCGCTGCATCTTGCATACTAGCCTCCATATTGATCACTTGCCATAGGGTCGATCCCATCAGGTCATGAGTATTACACCCATTTCACTCGCCGATTATTTAATCATGACTTGGTGGTAGAGCCTTCCTTTACATGGGCTTCCTAGTTAGTTCCTCGCTATCACTTGTTGCCCATGCTGCGTTTTATGTAGGCTCGGGAGTCCTCTTTAGTTCCGCCATGACTTATGTGTTGAAGCTTCATTCTTCTTCTTCCTCACTATCATTTTTTTGGCTATTACCCTAGAGGCTCCCTGGTGTTGTTGAGTTGTATTACTGCATTACATATTGGCTACTTGTTTATCCTGGCCTTTAGCCGGCTTCATTTGGACTCGATGTTTAAGCCAACTTTTGACCTTGTCTATCTGTACAAGTTAACCATTGCATGCACTTAGCTATCACGACTTGACACCCTTTTACCCATGGATGGAACATTCCTTTGAGTATCGCTTACCAGTTTCTGCCACCTTGCATTGAGCATAGGATTGTTCCAATCCCAGGAACTAGTGCATCTGATTTTTTATACTCGTTCTATCCATTGTACCATAGCATTCTTTTATTATTTTTCAAGCTTATTATATGAAAAAGACAAAAAAATAAAATATAACAAAAAGAGCGGGAACGAGATGTATCTTCGTTGTTTTGATGGCAGTACAGAGTCAGTTTGTCGCCCTTGAACAAAGCACATATACTTATATATATTTCCTTCATTTGGGATGGTTTTAGTTTTTGACCTAGGTTCAGCCTTTACCATGTTTCACTTTTCAGTCCTCCCCCGGTTGGTTATCTCTTCCAATCATATGAAGAGTTTGTTCTGCCTCCTGCATAACAGACTTATACAGTGTCACTTTTTATTGCCATGGTCATCATGAGTCGTGATTTTGTTCAAGGGAAGTATAACCAGAGTCGGCCATTTTGCGATGTCTCTTAACTCATTATTCAGTCGGCCTTCCCGGTCTTGTCAGTATCTTGTTCTATCACATCAGATGTTTTGGTCTTTTGCTCGTGCTGGTTTGAGAAGGTCCCCATTGACTTCTTGCCGGTGGGTTTGTCTCTTATCGACTACGACACATTGCTTTGAGAGCAAACCTAGAGCCGCACCCTGGCCCTATTTCCATCATTGATAGGTGACCTTGTGCTCAACATTTGATCATCATTATGGGTCTTTGACTGAGTGGTTTCCCCTGTGTTCGACGTCAGCATACATTATCACACTTGGGATTCGTGCAGTACCTTGATTTCCATTTGACCCTATCGGTGGATTTCTCGCCTCTGTGTCAACTTTCATTATTGGTTGGTTTAGAGGGTTTCTTCCGTGCGCTAGCTTCATCTTGTGCATGTCGGAAATGTACTTCGATTTTGGTTCCATCACTCTACTTCGTCCGATTCCTTCCAAATCTTGGCCTGCGGGTTACACTCGCGCTGGACTGATGTGGGATGCCTTAATGCCTTCCTTCCAGCAGATCTTTTCCCATCGACTCCAACTCATTGCTCTGGGAATAAGGTCTAGAGTCTTTTGTCAGTACCTTAGGGTTTGCAGTCATCAGTGGCAGACTCTTCGCTATCGACAGTGGGGATTCATCATTGCCTCCTGATTGGTAGATTCTTTCAAGTGTTCGACTTCAACTCATTCATTCGCACTTGTCAGATTCTACTGGGCACCTTGATACTCATTTTCATTATTGGTGGGTTGTCTCGCGTTGGTTAACGGTATACATCATTGAACGGTAATCCGACGATTTCTCACATGGTTGACTTCAGCTCATTTATTCCCATTGTGTAGAATTGTGCCATAGTGATCGGTGAAGACCTCGGGTTGCATCAAAATTTCTCGATTCACTTTTGACATTCCATTCAGTTTCTGCCAGTGATGTCGTCCACCCTTATATGTTGCAGTTCAGTACAGCAGCATCCTATATGTTGGCTCCCGAGTTGCGTGATAGTACCGTTTGTTCCACCTCTTATGATTTGGTACTTGGAGATTCAATTACTTATATGATCAGACATCCAGTTACAACTTCCTTGATCAGCTTTCTATATGTGATACTTTGACATTGATTCAGACTTATATTTCCGGGCCATGCTCAGATGATTCATTGTGTACTTTCAGTTTAGATATACTTGTATACATTTTGGATCTATTCAGTACTTTTTATATGATGTATTTTTGACTGAGCATGGGTATGCCCGCCTCAGCATGAGTTCACTCTCTATTTTCTTTCATTGGTTTTTGGCAGGCTGAAATCTGGTGAAGTCCTCTCTTGTCCTTGCGAAGTTCTTTCTATGTGCATAATAAATTTTGGCCATCATGTACCCCTTCGACCTCATATATTAGGGGGCATCTGTTATAGCATCATTTCTCACCTTCATATGATTCATGATTGCTTTTATGGCTTTGGGCACCCATTCCTACATACTTGGACAAAATTCACTAAAAAATAGTGTAAAAATCCCCATACGCGGTTATGCCCAGCTTTTTCCGCATGTATACGTGAGTCCACATGCACTTTTCCACGTATGCCATTAAAATCATTAAAAAATATATTAAAATTCCCTATTTTCGGGCTGGGTTGATGGTTACTCTGGTAGTTCAACCACCCTAGCACGTGGCCAACTGTTTCCAACTGTTGAAACTACTTTGAGGGAGTATAAAAGCCCCTCATGTGCATGGCCTAAGGGAGAGAGAAATCATTGATATTATACTCTGTTGGATTCCCAGTTCAAGTCTGATTCCCCGTGCCTCCTGCACTTTCCCAGTTCATTACAGGAAACCCTTGTTTCCTGGAGATGCTCATCTCCCTATATGTCATCTCGTATGCACCAGTTCGGAAGGAATCTTAGTGAGGCAAGGGTGGGATGGATCCGGACGACGGTCTGCTCGAAGATCGTGGAATGATTCAGGTGATCTCTCCACTTGTTATTTCTGTACATGCTATTTATAATACAGAAGTACCATCTTGTTCCCGAAATTTACGTGTTAGTGTCCGCTTGCATATATGAGAATATTTTTATTTAAGCATTCATTATGGTTTATTTAATGTTTCATATGGATTTCACTAACATTTAGAGTAGATATATGCTTTACAACCAGATCTTTGTGTTTGTTTCTTCTTGTCTTTCAGGTTAAGAAGGAAGAAGGGTTGCTGGGGGTTTGGACCCCGCGGGATCTGCTTCAATCGTAGGACCTACGGGTAACTTCCTCGATCTACTCTATTTAGTTTTTCATGAACATGTATGGTTGTGTGAGTCCTTCTTAAGTAGCATGCCCTGCTCTGTGGAGGTTTAAACCCAACAAACCTCTAGGGTGATTTTCCCCGAAACAATAAGTGAAAAGGAATGTGTGAAGGGACAAAATAGATGAATGAAAACCCTCAATCAATGTAATTACCGTTGTTTATGACTGATTTTCTTTAAGGAGAATGAAATATGGATAAAACAGTGATCACAAGCTTAAAATTAGGGTTTTCTTAGGGTTATACTTCAATTTATTAAATTATGACCAAAATAGCTTAAAAATGGGTTATGGTATGCACTTACCACTTAACAGTGCTTTGGAGGACTTTGGCAAAGATTTGAAGGAAATTTCAAGTGATTTTGACTAATGGATCACTTTACAATCTTCTCTAGCTAGGCGCACAGAGCCAGCAGTAAAAGCACAACACCTCTGCAAGGGCGCATCGTTGAGCTCCAAGCGCACAGTGCAAAGGTAAACATGCACCGCTAAGTGCGAAATGTGCAACGCCAAGGAATTTTGACCAAATTCGCTCAAAACTTCACAATTTTTTCCTTTGCTAAATGGATATTACTCTTTGAAAGGCAATAATGACTCTTTTGAAGTGTTTGATGAGCTTTTATAGATAAGTGGAAATTAATTTAACTTTGAAAAACCCACTTTCTAATGTTTGATGTCTTTTTCTTTTTCTCACTGATACTCTTTGACACTTTTGCTTTGCAGGTTGCTGAAGTCATGAATTTGGCCTTTCTCTTGCTCATTGAGGCTTGATATGTTTATTTTGAAAACTTTGGGATTTACCTATAGTATAATCTTCAAAATTTTCTGTAGTTTCCACCATAAATATCAACTCCTCTTTTCCATCCTCTCTAGCCACCTTTTTCAAATCTCTAAGTGCCTGCAATTCTTTATAGTAATCATCAGTGTTGTCTTCTAAGTTCTCTATAGCCCTTTCAACCTCATTCTTTTCTGTCTAGTTCACCCCACCTTTTTCCATATTCCATCAATATTTTCTAATATACTTTCTTCATGTTTGGCCTTGTGTGCTTCCTCCATGTCATTTTCCTGCAAGTAATCACTACTTTTGCAACCAAATGGACTATCAAGTTTATAACCTGTGTTATCTACAGGACCAAGTTTTTTCCCTTTCCCTTGTTGTAAATTGTTTTCATTCAGGAGTAGACAATCTACATCATCAGTACTTTCTGCTAATAAATCTTCCAACACCTCTCCAAAAGTGCTAAACTTTGTCCCATTTTTCTCACTTGTAGGTTTTGAATTGAAAAGATAATCCTCCTTGGAAATTTTAGGTCCTCCTTGAATAACCATGTCTAGACATTCTATTACATCTGAGGCAGATTCTAGAAAAATGAAAATCAGTGCTTGAAACATCCAAGGATCTTGGGAAGCCAAAAGAATGCTTTTCATAATCAATCCTTCTCATGTGTGTGCTGATCTTGTGAAATGAAGTGTAACTCTAAATAAAACCCTAATGACCTAATGAGAGTGCTTTTTAACCTGATTTTGAAGGAAATTGGACTTAAAAACTTTCAAGTGAAAAGAGCATTTCCAAAATGCTATTATGCTCAAGGGGATATGGGAATGGTTAGCAACAAGAAATCTTAGAGGGAGGATGGAGTTTATTGATAGGGGAAAATGGAGAAATGAGGTTTTAGGTAGGAAATAAGGATGAAAATGAGATGTATAAGCCCATAATGAGCCTTTTAAGAGCAACAAGGTGACTTTGAGATGGAAAAATCATAGATAGGTAAAATGTTTTATGAAGATAATGAAGGGAGTGAGATTTCTGAAGCTCAAAATATTCAAGGAATATTGTTTTCAGAAAACTATAACCTTTCTATAGTCATCCAAATATAGCGAAAATTTTTGATGACTAACAATGGCTCCACTTGGGGAAGGAAGCTCCTTCAGGAGGTGTCAAGAACCTCAGAGTTTTAGATCTTTGGAATTTGTAAATTAGTGCCTTGGTTGAACTTGGTAGATTCCTCTTTCTTCATTTTATAATTTGCTGCTGTTCTTTGAAGTTGTGATCTTTAAAATCTGAAAAGCATGATTTCTTCAACTAATCTCTACCTACCCATCATACCTTTCCTAGAATTTTTTCTTCATTTGGGTTCATTTAGATTGGAAAACCCCTGACATCATTTTTCTTTTGAGAGAAAAGCTATCTAATTCTACCCTTATATCATCCAAAGACAAATATTAGACTGATGAGCTCTTTTTATTCTCTACCTAATCTACTTATCTCTCAAGGTTAAACAGTTTGACAGATTTTCATTCTCTAATCTATCGACATAAAATTTAAAACATGACCAAATCAAGGTTAAGCAGTTTGATTTGTCATGAGCTGTGGCATTTTGGACAAGCTACACACAGATTTTATTTTTGCACAAAGTAAGACTTAAAATGAGGGCTATGAAATGGAACTTGTCGTTCATCCCTCTCTTTCTCTTTTGGTTCAAATTTTGAACTTTGGGACCAATTCAAGGTAGGATGCTCAAGCATTATTTATGTTAAAAATATCAGTTCAAAGCTTCACTCATTGTATATAAAACTGCTTGGAAAAAGATCAGAAAGATAAACAAAAACAAAGAAAAGAAGAAAGGAGGGCAAACAAAGAAAAGGTAAAGCCCCATACCAAAAAAAGAATGTTTCTAAAAGTGTGTAAGTCCAAATGCCACTACTTTTGAGAAAAGAAAGTCTTGTTCAGTCATACAGCCTAATCATGATTGAACATGTTTTAAATTTCTGTTGATAGGTTAGTGAATGAATATTTTCCAAACTGTTTAATCTTGGTCTGTCGGTAGATTAGATTAGGGAAAGATTTACAGGACCTCCAAATAATTCTTTTCCATCTATTTCTTGTAGGAAAAATGCATTGTTACCTCTTGTAGAATGGATGATGAAAGGGCCCTTCCACAAATTTTCAAACTTCCCATGCTTTCCTTTGTCCTCTCTTCTTCAATCCCATTTTAAAACTCTATCTCCAATCTAGAAATAATTTTCTTTGGTCCTTCTGTCAAAGATCTTTTTGATGTTCTCTTGCACTGCTTGTGTTCTGTTGTACACTTCTTCTCTTGACTGCTGCAACTGAATGGTTTGGTTCAACCTCCTTTGTATGTCATTTTCTTCTAATTATACTTCTTGGATGAACTTCATTACTGGCACTCCAAACGCTATTGGAAAAACTACATCCATGCCATACACTAGTTGATAGGGAGACATATTAATTGATTTCTTGTTTGATAATCTGTCTGCCCATAGTGCGTGCACCAGTTTGTTATGCCATGACTTTTTGTTTTCTTCTAGCAACTTCTTGATGATATTTACGAAAATTCTATTAGAGAACTTAGCCAACGCATTACCTTGAGGTTAATAAGTTGTAGAATGGCCCAATGTAATTTGATATTTGTGGAAAAATTCCACCATTTTCTTGGTTCTAAAGGTAGCAGCATTGTCAGTAATAATGTTTCTAGGACAACCAAATCTAGAAAAAACATGGTTTTCAAGGAATTTGATGATTAGTGAGTCTGTGGCAGTTCTATAAGGAATGGCCTCTATCCATTTTGTAAAATATTTAGTTGCAGTGAGGATCCATTTGTGTTGGGCAGAGGAGGCAGGGTGGATTCCTCCAATGAAATCTAAACCCCATTGTTGAAAAGGAGCTTCAACACTGATAGGTTGTAAAGGAAAAGAAAATAGTTTTCTCTTTCCCTCAAAGATTTTTCATTTATGGCAAGTCACTACTAGCTTGTGGATATCAGGGAAAAGAGTGGGCCAATAGAAATCAACTCTAAGGATTTTTTTGGCAGTGGTTTTCCAATAGAGATGACCTCCACATTCTCCTTCATGAAACTCACACATTATTCTATCTGCATCTTCTTCAAGTAAACATTTAAGCAAAATACCAACAAAAATTTTCCAATATAAATCTTTATCTAGAATGCAAAAATTTACAGCTTTTAGTTTCAAGAATCTAGCCTTTTTTTTGGACAAACTAGGAGGAGCATTTAGATTAAAAAGTAAATATAATATATCAGCATACCTGAGTGATTTCATAAATGCTTCTTCAATAGGTGGAGTTGCAAGCTCCTCTTGTTCATCCAAGGAATGTATCATGTTTATGTCTAGTGCTTGAAAGTTGGCTTCAACCATCAATTTGGCCAGACCTTTCCCTTTGATTAGCTTGGTGGGTTTGATCTCCAGATCATATTCTAAGATGACAAAAATCCACTTACCTATTTTACCATCAGGATCCTGGGTTAGTATGTCCTTAAAAAATGTGTGAGCAACAAAATCAATGGCATGTGAATGCAATATGTAAACTCTGAAATATTTTGGTGCCTTGATTAAGGCAAAAGCTTGTTTTTCCATAATGTTATATTTCAGAGGTGCATAACTTAGTGCCTTGCTGAAGAAAGCTACGAGTTTTTCTTGTCCCATTATGTTCTTTTGTAGTAATACTGCAGCAATTGTGTGTTCTAATGCCAATGAGAAAATGAAGAAGTCCTTGGTGAAGTCAGGGCTGATGAGGACTAGCATTTCGGTGAGAGCTTGTTTTACCCAATCAAAGGATTGTTTTGTTTCCGTGGTCCATTTTACTCATGTTCCTCTTTTCGGCATGTTAGTAATGTTTCTTAGGAGTTCTGCAAGGTTTGGTATGAACCTCGTTAAGAAGTTTATCTTTCCAATGAAATATCGTAGCTCTTTAATGTTCCTATGGTGATTGATTTGCAATATCCCCTGAATCCTCTTTAGGCCTATCTTAATCCCTTCTTCAGATATGATATGGCCTAAAATTTTTCCTTCTTTAAGACCAAACAAAGTTTTCTTAGGATTTAAAGATAGCCCATACTTTCTACATTTTTCAAGTGCCTTTCTTAAGTGATCTAGGTGTTCTTCATCAGTTTTTGAATAGACAGTTATGTCATCAAGGTATATCACAATGAAGTAACCTATGTCTTTGGAAAAAGCAATGTCCATGGATTTTTGAAAAGTGACCCCAGCATTCATTAACCCAAAATGCATTTTGACATATATGAAGGTACCCCAAGGTGTAGTGAAGGCGGTTATGTGCCAATCATATTGATGTACTAGCACCTGATTATACCCTAAAAAACCATCAAGCAAAGATATTCTTTTGGAGCCTACTACCCTTTCCAGTATACGATCCATCTTAGGTAATGGGTAGTTGTCTTTTAGGGAGGCTTTGTTTAAATTTTTGAATTCTATGCATAGCCTAATTTCCCCTGTTTTCTCCCTCACTGATACAAGATTTGAGACCCATTCTGAGTACCTGAGTGGGACTATTATTCCATCATCATACATTTTCTTTATTTCTTTCACAACTAGAGGCACTAGGACAGGGTTTATTCTGCATAATATCTGCTTAAATGGTTTCTGGTTTTCCTTGAGAGGAATCTTATGCTGAATGATGTTTGTATCATAGGACTTCAAGTCCTCATAGCTCCATGCAAACACGTCTTTAAAATCTTTGAATAGCTCAATGTATTTCTATTTTATAAGGGTTAGCAGTGTTTTGGAAATTTTTACCATTTTAGGTTCTTCCTCACTACCTATGTTTCATTCTTCTACATATGTTTTAGTGGATTCTATTTTAGGCTTCCTAGCAACATCATTGAAATCAAACAGTTCTTCTAAGGGGGCAAGTCCTCTTGGAAATATATTGTCTTTTCATTGAAAAACCTCAAGGTACTTTTTGTTTGAATATTCACACAATTATGCCTCATGAGGGTGTTCTAACAGATTTATATCAACATCATAAGGTGGCTCTATTTTGTGTCTTTGTTCCTTAGCAGGGCAGTCCTCTTCATGATCCGAATCCGATTTTGGCTTTTTAAACTCATTTTTGGATTGAAGGAAGTCTTCAATATGTTTGTCACCTTCAAAAACTTGCCAATAATATATGTTATTAGGGACTATCAGTCTGGTTTTGACCTTTACCATGTATTGTTCATTGGCATGTGGCAGTTTACAAGTGCTGGCCACAAAGGCTAGTTCATTTGCAAGGTTGTTTTGAGTTCTTGGGCCAGAGGTAAGTTCATATTTCTAAAATGTTTTTAGGAGGTCTAAGGTAGCATTTCTATATTCTCTTAACCTGGGATTTTTGGCTGAATATTCTCCTTTAATTTGCCTAATGATTAGCTCGAAATCTCCCTGAGTGGAAATCTTCTTAGCTCCTGTATTTTTCAGCAATTGTCAACCTAGGAGATCTTCATATTTTGCAATATTGTTTGTACATTGAAAGTCCAGCTTGTAAGAGTGACCTTCATTATTGTTGTGTATCCAAACACCTACTCCTGAACCAGAGTTTCCACAAGAGCCATCAAAGCTCATGTTCCAAAGAGTTTCAAGTTCAGATTTACCATTATGTTGTTATTCATTTAGTGTTTCATTTGACTATTCTGCCTGGTCTTGCTCTTCCTCTTTTCTATCTACTTGTTCATTAATGTCATCTTCATTGTACAAAATAAATGAATCAAGGTATGAATGGACATAATAGAGAGGGGTGTTGTTTGTTTTATCTTGTCTACTTACCATGTATTTCATGTGAGTTTCTATGTATAGTCTTCTTGTTTGGTTAAAGACAGGAATGGTAGCATATGTCATGTCCATTTTGAGGGTTTCTTAGAGTTTGGCTCCCCATGATCTAGATAAGAGCATGCCATATTTCGGGGGAATGTCAGCCACTACAATATCCATTACAAGGCTCTTGGCTAGTATTTGTGCCAGGTTAACACAAAGATCTTTGATTAGGCCCATAAATTTAACTCTACTTGAATCAAAAGAGTACAAGTATTAATGTATGGTCTCGTTATTTCAAGGCCTAATCTTTCCATGACTACCTTTGGCATGAGGTTATGTGAAGCACCATAATCTAGCATGAAATTGTGTAGGATTTTTTCATGGATGTTCAAACTGACATAGAATGGAGGCACAGCTACCTCTTGAAATTTTCCCTCTACCTCTGGTCCAAATAACAATTTTGGCTTGTCATGGCTCAGATTTAGAGTATCAGTGTTATCTCCTATGTTTAAAGCCTTCAACACTTGAGATCTATATACATCTTGAGTCACTAATTCAATAAGGGTTATGGCTATTTTGATTTTGGAAATTTCACCCTCAATACTGAATGGTGTCTATAATGTTCTTGGTGGATTTAAATCAGCTTTATCAGACATTGTTTTTTCAGCAACTTTAGATTGTTGATTTTTATTTGGAATCTCAGTTAAAAGAGTTTTCTCAGGGCCACTAGCTGATGTAATAGGGAAGCTTTGGTCACCATCCTGTTGGCTGATTTTGTTTTTGCTTTCATCGAAATTCTTAGCCATTGTGTTTGTATTTTCTATTGTATTTTTAGGACTGTTCTCAGGGGTCTTCCTAGCAGAAGTTTCTAGTTTGTTTTTCTTGGAGGCATATTGGGTTTTCTTACTTCTGAGGTCATACTGCCTATGAACCTAAATGATAGCATTTTCAAATCCTAGTTTGTATTCTTCAGAATCCTCGTATGTTCTTTCAGTTTGGTTTGAGGAAAATAGACCTTGTTCTTCCTTTGTGAGAAAAACAACATCCTCATTATCAGAGCCTATTAGATTCACATGGTTTTCTTTTGGCTCTTCGATCTCCCTTTCCTCTTCATCTACATAGTTTTCTTGGAAAGGAGGTCGAATTTGCGGGTCATTTTCCCTTTGTCTTATTTGAGGAGGTTCTCTTCTGAATTTTTGGTTTTTGTTTTTGTTTTGAGGATTTTTTTGGTTTTCCCTAAGGGGTGCTCTTTCATTCATGTTAATTTTCTCCATCATCCTTTCCATTTCCCTAACTAGATTGTCAATTTTAGCATCAGATGTGGAGGCCACAGGTTACTCTTGGTATGTAACCCTCTTTTATGTTCTCATTCTATCCCTTTTAGCAATTATATTGGCTTCTACAGTTACTTCTCCCCTTTTCATGTCTTCTAAAGTAAGGGGATATCTTTCTCTTAATTGGTAAACCATTTTTGGATCGAATCCATCTAGAAATTTTACTAGGGCTAGGCCTTGTCGGGGTAGTGCGTAGGTAATGAGGTGCGGAAAGGTGCAATGGAGCCACAGAGGTAGTGCGCAACTAGAAAAACTAGTCGTTGGAACAGTAAAACTGGGTGAAAAAGAGATTTTATCGTTGAATGGAGTGGGTATTTAGCAATTAATGTAGTTATCTAGGAGGATTTTTTATCATTTCCTTGATGGTAAGTCGCATTTAAGACTAATCCATTTTTACTCATGATAGGCTATAAAAAGTGGGGCGCAAGTCATAATCGGTTCCTTTGCTTTCTGAAATTCTTACGCCCTGTGCTTTACTGTGAATTCTGTATGTTGTGTGACTTCACCATCTGTATGTCTGGGTGAGCCACCCCCTCTGATAGAAGAAACCCTGAATTTATATTATGCACAAGGATGATTGCTTATAACCCCGCCGAGTCATCGCCTGTTATAGCCTCTGTTGAAATTGGGTCTGAAGATGTGTTTGAGGTAACCCCCAACATTGAAGAGGTCGCATTTACGCCGACCAAGGGAAAGGGAAAGGGCGAGGAAAAGGGCAAGGAGCAAGGAAAGGAGAAAGGGAAGGGGAAAGCCACGAAGTGGTCTTCGGTGAAGCCGTGCACCTCCCCTAGGATTGTGCATTCCCCTTGTCAGGGGCCTTAGGCTTGCTCACCCAATCCATTGAAGCACCCCTTGATAGCCCAAAAGGAAGCTCTACTAGTGGCTCCACTCTCCTGGCTATGAGTATATGTTAAGCCAAGAAAACCCATGGTGTGCACTTGTTATGAAGGTAAATCCTCTTTGCAGATAGAGATTATCCCTCTAGCCCTAGGGTGGCTCTAGTAACAAAAGGACATGCTAATGTGTTGCTTCCTAGTTAATGAATGAACAAAAGACATGGTAAATTGACCTGTTGGTGTTCTGTGATTAGGCAGATTGGCATGCCAAGTAACAAGGCAACATGCAAACCAAGCTTTAGAGCTCTAGGATCTAGCCCTCCTAGTCTCAGAGAGGGATCTCTCAATATGTTTATAAGGATGTGTCTTGAATGGTTTAGAAGTTGATTTTAGGCTAGTTATGAAGTGCAGGATTGTTTTTTTTTTTTTGGTTCGACAAATATGTTTCATGCAATATAGATAGAGCATGGGAATCTACAAGTCATTGGACAATGGATTCATGTGAAATTCCAAATAGTTCTGAATGAGAAGGAAGGGGAAACCAGAGGGAAAATCTAACTTGGTCAAGGATCTGTTGAATAATATAGGTGAAATGAGATGAACATTAAGGACTAAGAGTGAAAAGTGAACTAAACCCTTTCACAATGACTTAAAGGATTCAGGGAATGCCCTATTTCCTCTAGTAAGCTCACTTTTTTGGACTTAATAAATATAAACACTCAAAGAAAAGGAGAAATGCAGACTAAAACCTTATTAATGAATTATAGGATTCGAGGAACGCCCTATTTCCTCCTACAAGTCCACTGTTGAGAGCTTAATCAACAAGACATACAATTGCATTCAAAGAAGAGGGAACACCTTAGACATCTAGGACTACAATTATAGGGACCTTCAACACAATAATTATAGTGAGGAGTAGAGGGTATGATTGAAATAGGCCTCTCTATCAAACTGCAAGCATTTATAATTAAAGGGAGATTTCAGATACAATATTCAGTGGCAAAGAAAGAGGGAACACCTAAACAGTCTTTAACACAATTGAATTTACCATTTCTGAAATAAAACAAACTAAATATTCAAGAGAGCTATTAGACTACCCTATCATGTTCAGTAGTAGAAAACATATAAACAATGAAGAATAAACAGGTCAGAGGTGCTTCTAAGATACATTTCTCTGCCTAAACTTTTTATCCTACTGTAAGTCAAAGCATAATGGAACAAAGTGATAAACGGGAAATAACATTAACAATAAGAGATTACTTAACCAAAACCAGGCTCAGGGATCCAATGGTCCAACCTCCTTTCATCAACAGAAAAATAGAGACTTCCACACTCCTCCAGAACACAAATGCTTCTTCAAAGCAGCATTCTATGTATTACTTTAGAAATCACCAAATGCCAACCTTTTACAATGAGACTTCAAAGAGTCTTTATAGAGAAAATCGGAAAAGTAGGTGAAGAAAGTTTTAATGATCTTTTAAGGCAGAGGAAGAGTGTATTCGATGTTTCACTCTGCTTAATACATATTACATTAATCCTGGATCATTTCTGCTATTCTTGTTGACTTCAGGACATATAAGCAGGTTGGAAATAACTCCAAAGAGTGTCTTCTGGATGGCTGCAACAGTTTCTGTCATTCCTTTTGGGACAAGATAGATGAAAGGATAGGCTATAGGTTTCCCATACCTTACAATAACTGTTATGACAATTAAAGATGTGCTATCAGTGTGATAACTGTCAGAGTGTCTTTATAGGTGAAATGTAGGCTGCATGGTGGCTTTAGATATTTTGATGAATTAATCTACTCTGTCCTAATGTACATGAGGCCTGACTGGTTCACCTTGTCTGGTTTGTTTTGTCTTTATGAACTATGTTTTTTCCTTCATGTCTGATCTGCAGGCTCGAGTCCTTTAATTCTTCAAACTATATGCTCAAACCTTTATCTTCGATTACTTCACTGATCTGTGTTTAACCTTTGCTTCTTGACAGGTATCTTTACACGCTGGAGGGTTTAGTAAATAGTCAATAATCATGACTTATTGACTTAAAACCTTGGAAATTACCCTTGCTGATTTCCTTCATGCATTGATCATGGTCTGGGATCGTCATCTTTGACCCTGTGTCATCTTTATTGCGCTGTAGGATATTCAGGTGCTCAAAACCCTGACATAGAACCTGTAAAACAAAAAACTATTATGAAATCTTGCGTTCTGTGGTTTTGACTGCTTCGGAGGCTTTAGGGGTGGCAAAAGAGAAATGAGGACGTAGATGTATGCAGCAAAGAGATGGAGAAACCATGGCGAATGTTGTACCAGGTTCAATGGAGGTCTGAGTGCGAAAGGGAACATGGATCATTAGATCACGACGATCTACGGTGGAGCGACATCATGGAGGGCAGTGGTATGGAGGAAAAATCGTAATGGTTTTCGCATAGCAAAATGGGGTGGGTAGCAATTTGCGTTTGGAACGTGATTCCATAGAGTGATCGACACGTGGCTTTTGAAAACCACTTTTATCGCGCGGAAGTAGCGCACTCTGGGAAGGGGCAAAAAATTGCATGAAATTCAATTTTGATCGTCGGGTGATGGGTAGAAAATCTGATGGTGCAGATAAAACGCGATGGGGGGAAAGATGCAGGGCGAAGAATGGAGTGGGGTCTACGGTGACATATATTTTTTCATGTTTTCGACGGGTTTATTGGTGGTATCAGGTTAAGCCCTGATCATTGGATCCTTTTGACGGACGGCGGAGATTGAAAGGACGATGTGGATGGTAAAAGGATGGGTGGATGGGAGAAAAAACCTGACAGACGTTGATCTTCTTAGATCAACGGTCACGATCTGTCCTGAGATGAAAGTTCGAGAAATGGAAAACACAAATAATAATAGTTTTAACATGGGGAGGGTTTAGGTTCTTAGCGCTCAGTTGTGGGGCTAGGGCATGTGGGGGAAGGGGCTAAAGGAAATAAGCCGTCGTGGGCTTAAATGCCTTATAGTACAAAAGATTATTTTTAGGCTTAAAAGGGGGATTTTAAAACCAAAATGAGGTTTCTGATAGATGAAATAAAGGATTTTAAAATCCAATAAGGAAGACATATAAGGTTTAACAAAGGGTTTGAAAATGATTTGGAGGTTAGATGAAGGTGTTTATGGATGAAAAAGGAGAATGAAATGGAGAAGTGACATGGAGAGGTGAGTAGTGAAAATGGAACTCCATAGGTAGATTTTTCTCTTGGTAATTAGCAGGTACTTGAGGG
This sequence comes from Pinus albicaulis, assembly GCA_034641835.2. Classification (NCBI taxonomy): domain Eukaryota; kingdom Viridiplantae; phylum Streptophyta; class Pinopsida; order Pinales; family Pinaceae; genus Pinus; species Pinus albicaulis. The sequence goes on along the minus strand of CM076575.1, from coordinate 866,503,859 downwards.
CTCATAGTGAAACAACAATGAAGATTAATTCAAAGGATAAAGAACCTCATAAGACTTCAAAATATGATAGGTTTTCAAAGGAAACTATCTCTTGAAGGCTTGAAAAATAAGTTTAGCCACCATTTGGTATAACAAAATTTATAGGTGGCTAACAGTGGCTCCACTTGGGGAGGACAGCTAGCTCTCCAGGTGTCCAGAACCTCTACTATAAATCTCTGGCTTTCAGCAGTCCAGTGCCTCATCCATTGGGCAAATTTTATTTTCTTTCTTACTGGTACTTTTTGCATCTTGGTAGTTCTTTCAATGACCTGCAGCATGAGATCTCTTTGAAACAAACATTTCTACGTACCCCAAGCTACTTGTTCTAACATTTTCTTCTTCCTTTGAGTGCACTTGGCCTGGCATCTCTTTTACATATTATTTTGCAAATAGAAAAATAAACCTATCTAATGCTACCCTTATTTCTTCCAAGAGCCCAAATTAAACAGTTGGACTCTTAATTCTCTACCTAATCTAATATTTGTCAGGATTAAACAGTCTGATAAATTTCCATTCTCTATATTCTAAAATAGAAATTGAAAAAACAGCCAAAACAGGATTAAACTGTCTCATTTGCTGTGGGTCCATGGCACAAAGACAAACTACACATGAACTGAAACTTGCAGGACTTTGATAACCAAAATTTTAAAACAAAATTGGGAAGGCTTGAAGTTCTGAAAATTGAAAACACCTTTCCTTCCTTTCATGACTCAGATTTTGAGATTTTTAGAGTCACTTTTCTTTCTTCCTTCCAGCTCTGGTTTTGGTCTTGTTAGAGCTATATTTTTACTTCTTTGCTGGTTCAAGTTTTGAGCATATTAGAACCAGTCCTTTTTGTACCTTTGGCTCAAATTTTGATCTAATTGGAGCCATTCATTTTTAATGCTTCATAGGTTCAGGATTTGAGCATGTTTCAACCTTTCTTTTCTAATGATTTTGTATTTTTTGACTTTTTCTTCAAAGTAAAAATCAACAACTAACTACATGCTCATAGGCTAAGCTTTATTGAGATTCCTACCTACCCTATTCTAACTTGAAATATTTACATGTCTAGATGAAAAAATCTCTTTTTCAATACATCCAGTCAATCAGATGATCCCATGACTGGTTTTTGATCATCCGTTTGAGCATGTTGGACAGGCAAGGCCACTCCCATTCTCTTTGTTTCTTAGTAGCAGTGCTAAAAAATATTCTTGCTTTTGGTAATACACTGCTTCTAACAACCTTTATCCCTTCTTCAAATATCTTTAAGAAATGAGCATAAGGATCTTGAAATAAAACTTGGTTATGAATATCTGTAAGATAGGTTTCAACCAAGCTTACTTTTTTCTCCACTAGATCAAGCTTAAGATTCCTTTGAGAAATAAATTCTTCCTCATCTTCATTATCATCTGAACTGGAGGACTCATCATATATTGCAGTGTTGTCATCTTGTAGTCCTGGCATGCTCTGATTCAGTGGACTCTACTTTGTGAAGAGATCATCATGTTCTTGAGCAAGGTTATCTTTAATTACCTCCACCTTTTCATGGGAAGGCTCCTTATCTTCAGCTTGCTCAAGAAATTCCTCTTTCTTCTCAACCTCATCATCACAACTGATAGATTGTTGATTCCCAATTATGTGAAAACTATTTCTAGTGGATTGGATAGGTTGATTTTTGCTTTCAAGATGATGATAATGAAATTCATGCCACCAATCAACTATTGGTTGCCCTGCATGACTTGTTTATGCTTGAAGCTCATCATCATCATCATCAGATTGATCAAAAATTGGAAAATCATTAGTATAAACAATTTCACCAATCAAGCATATTGGGTTATCAGTCTGTTTTTCTTTAAGCTGATCTACAAGCTTATTTTTTGGTTTAAGACAACAAGGTTCAGTAGGCAGATGAGCAGTTTCATTTTGTTCTAATGAAGATTCGAGGGCTAGTTGTTTGTTTAATATCTGTTCAATTTCTTTTTCTGTCAAAAGAGGAATTTTTCTTTTGCTTTTGAAATAAGTACGACAGTCCTCTTTCTCTTGTGTTGACTGATTTTGAGGCTAGATGTCTTCTTGAGCCTCTTCTAGGGAATCATTACTTGTGCTTGCAGGGAAAATTTGAGGATTCTCTTCTTTTTCTTGATCTATCTCAGTTTCAAACAACTCCTCATGGTTTTCATGGCAGTCACTTTGAATATAAGGTTCATGAGTTGTTTCTACTATATTGTCAAGATGCCACTCTCCTTTTAAAATCTGAAATGAGTTGTAACATAGAGGGAGAGTCCCTATATGTGCTAATTTTTCTTCTATTTCAGATTTTGTGTTTCCTAGGTGGCCTATTGTCTCCTCAAAACACTGCTCACTTTTTACATTTGCATTTTGGTCGTACAGTTATCTTAATAGTGCAGTACAAGATGAAGGGAGGCTGTCAAGACTTTCTTGACAACTTTCTTCATTGTTTTCTCTGCAATCTGGCTCATCATACATATTTTTCTTGTTCTTTTTGTCTTGTGGTGGTTGAATTTGTTTTTTACAGGGAGGAGGTAAGGGCTGCTCTGGATAATCAATACTTGTATCAGCCTCATACCTATCCAGTCTTCTATCAAGTATGTACATCATTTTTTCAATTATGTCCAATAATGTGTCTAGTTTAGCTTCTATGTCTATACTTGAATCCATGTTTGCAAGTTATAAAGAGGTAACTTCATCTTTCTAACCAGTTCAGAGTCTTCTTCCAGTGGATTCATTAGGTATTTTGGGATTGTGGAGTCGCCAGGTGGAAATTTTTAGCTCCCTTGGAGGTAAAATGTTCTATGGTCCACCACCAATGTTTATTATGAAGTCAATCTAAATTATTTTTGGGTTTTCTGAGTTTTATGTGGTTATCTAAGGACTTACTGAGTCTACAAGGTTTTGCTAGATTATTATGCACTCAATAGGTCCCACCGTGATCGCCATTATGTTGGAGATAAGGTGGGATAACAATTCCTAGGGTATTCTTTGTCAAATTAAGGGCCTAAAGAGTTTTTAAAAGGTATTCAAGCAACTATATACTCAATAGGTCCCACTGTGATCACCATTATGTTGGTGTCCTATGATTTGGCAGATTGGCATGCTAAGAGACAAGGCAACATGCAAACCAAGCTTTAGAGCTCTAGGATCTAGCCCTCCTAGTCTCAGAGAGGGATCTCTCAATATGTTTATAAGGATGTGTCTTGAATGGTTTAGAAGTTGATTTTAGGCTAGTTATGAAGTGCAGGGTTGTTTTTTTAGTTTGGTTCAACAAATATGTTTCATGCAGTATAGATAGAGCATGGGAATCTACAAGCCATTGGGCAATGGAGTCATGTGAAAGTCCAAATAGTTATGAATGAGAAGGAAGGGGAAACCAGAGGGAAAATCTAACTCGGTCAAGGATCTGTTGAATAATATAGGTGAAATGAGATGAACATTAACGACTAAGAGTGAAAAGAAAACTAAACCATTTCACAATGACTTAAAGGATTTGATGAACGCCCTATTTCCTCTAGTAAGCTTATTATTTTGGACTTAATCAATATAAACACTCAAAGAAAAGGAGAAATGTAGAATAAAACCTTCTTAATGAATTATAGGATTCGGGGAACGCCCTATTTCCTCCTACAAGTCCACTGTTGAGAGCTTAATCAGCAAGACATACAATTGCATTCAAAGAAGAGGGAACGCGTTAGACATATAGGACTGCAATTATAGGGACCTTCAACACAATAATTACAGTGAGGAGTAGAAGGTATGATTGAAACATGCCTCTTTATCAAACTGCAAGAATTTATAATTAAAGGGAGATTTCATATACAATATTCAGTGGCAAAGAAAGAGGGAACATCTAAATAGTCTTTAACACAACTGAATTTACCATTTCTGAAATAAAACAAACTAAATATTCAAGACAGCTATTAGACTACCCTATCATGTTCAGTAGTAGAAAACATATAAACAGTGAAGGATAAACAGGTCAGAGGTGCTTCTAAGATACATTTCTCTGCCTAAAATTTTTATCCTACTGTAAGTCAAAGCATAATGGAACAAAGTGATAAACGAGGAATAACATTAACAATAAGAGATTACTTCACCAAAACCAGGCTCAAGGATCCAATGGTCCAGCCTCCTTTCATCAACAGAAAAACAAATAATTCCACACTCCTCTAGAACACCAATGCTTCTTCAAAGCAGCAATCTATATATTACTTTAGAATTCACTAAATTCCAACCTTTTACAATGAGACTTCAAAGAGTCTTTATAGAGAAAATGGGAAAATTAGGTCAAGAAAGTTTTAATGATATTTTAAGGCAGAGGAAGAGTGTATTCGATGTTTCACTCTGCTTAATACATATTACATTAATGCTAGATCATTTCTGTTGTTATTATTGACTTCAGGACATATGAGCAAGTTGGAAATAACTCCAAAGAGTGTCTTTTGGATGGCTGCAGTAGTTTCTGTCATTGCTTCTTGGACAAGATAGATGAAAGGATGGGCTATAGGTTTCCCATACCTTACAATAATTGTTATGAGAATTAAAGATGTGTTGTCAGTGTGATAACTATCAAAGTGTCTTTATAGGTGAAATGCAAGCTACATGGTGGCTTCAGATATTTTGATGAATTAATCTGCTCTGTCCTGATGTACATGAGGCCTGACTGGTTCACCTTGTCTGGTTTGTTTTGTCTTTATGAACTATGTTTTTTCCTTCATGTTCGATCTGCAGGCTCGAGTCCTTTAATTCTTCAAACTATATGCTCAAACCTTTATCTTCGATTACTTCACTAATCTATGTTTAACCTTTGTTTCTTGACAGGTATCTTTACGTGCTGGAGGGTTTGGTAAATAGTCAATAATCATGACTTATTGACTTAAAACCTTGGAAATTACCCCTGCTGATTTCCTTCTTACATCGATCATGGTCTTGGATCATCATCTTTGACCCTGTGTCATCTTTATTGGGCTGTGGGATATTCAGGCACTCAAAACCCTGACATAGAACCTGCAAAACAACAAACTATTATGAAATCCTGCGTTGTGTGGTTTTGACTGCTTCGGAGGCTTTGGGGGTGGCGGAGAAGCAATGAGGAGGTATATGTATGCAGCAGAGAGATGGAGAAACCATGGTGGAGGCTGTACCAGGTTCAATGGAGTTCTGAGTGCGAAAGGGAACATGGGCCGTTAGATCAGGACGATCTACAGTGGAAATCTCTCAATGAGCATAGCGAGAGAGAGATGGGAAGCAAATGCATTAAGATTGCAATATAATATGGGCTGTGCGATCTCATGGATTGATGGCTAAGATTAAATCGAGAGCGACGTCATGGAGGGCAGCGGTATGGCGGAAAACTGGTAATGGTTTTCGTGTAGCAAAATTGGGTGACGCGGCAATTTGCGTTTGGAATGAAATTCCATAGAGAAATTGACACGTGGCTTTTGAAAATTGCTTTTATCACACAGAAGTAGCACACTGTGGGAAGGGGAAGAAAATTGTGCAAAATGAAATGTTGATCGTAGGATGATGGGTGGCAGATCTGACAGTGTAGATAGAATGCGACGGGGGGAAAGATGCAGGGCAGAGAATGGAGTGGGGTCTACGGTGACATAGATTTTGTCATGTTATGGATGGATTTATTGGTGGTATCAGGTTAAGCCCTGATCATTGGATCCTTTTGACGGATGGCGGAGATTGAAAGGAGGATGTGGATGGTAAAAGGATGGGCAGATGGGAGAAAAACCTGACGGTCGTTGATCTTCTCAGATCAACAGTCACGATTTGTCCTAAGATGAATGGTTGGGAAATGGAAAACACAAAGATGAATAGGTTTAACATGGGGAGGGTTTAGGTTCTTAGCGCTCGGTTGCGGGGCTAGGGCATGTGGGGGAAGGGGCTAAAGGAAATAAGCCCTCGGGGGCTTAAATGCCTTATAGTGCAAAAGATCATTTTTAGGCTTAAAACAGGGATTTTAGAACCAAAATGAGGGTTCCGATAGATGAAAGAAAGGATTTTAAAACTGAATAAGGGGGACATATAAGGTTTAACAGAGGGTTTTGAAAATGATTTTGAGGTTAGATGAAGGTGTTTTTCGATGAAAAAGGATAATGAAATGGAGAAGTGACATGGAGAGGTGAGTAGTGAAAATGGAACTCCATAGGCAGATTTTTCTCTTGGTAATCAGCAGGTACTTGAGGGCTCATAGTGAAACAGTAGTGAAGATTAATTCAAAGGATAAAGAACCTCATAAGACTTCAAAAGATGATAGGTTTTCAAAGGAAACTATCTCTTGAAGGCTTGAAAAATAAGTTTAGCCACCATTTGGTATAACAAAATTTATAGGTGGCTAACATGACTTACCTTGAATCCAACACTGTTGATGTTGCAAAAAGAGTAGTGGCCTCTTGCTTCTGCCTTGGCAAGTCACGATCCATTCACTGTCATGCTCAGATACTTGCACATAGGACAAAGAACAAGAACAACATATGACATAATAGTTTCACTCACAACTATTAGCCAGTCAAAGAGGGCTAAACCTATCACATCAAATAAACATCATAACACAATAGTGGAACCAAACAGTAGTCATGTATATTAATGAGTAGAAGGAAGAGTACAACCGATGCTTTGATGTCACAATCTCCTCCAGCAAGGTTTAGACAAAATGCATCTCAACTTTCAGTCATGGAATTCAGACTCAAGCTCTCTTAGAAGTCATCGACTCAAGCTCTCTCAGCACAATATTTCTTACTTTATCTCCTCTAGCAGCTTAGCTATAGTATAATTCTCTTAGTTCATCTATTCATCCATTCAGCTAGCTTCTACTAAAGGAGACAGTTTCTTATATAGAGGGAAGAGAGGAGTTTTGGATCCCTACAAAGGTGGGACGGAGTCCTATCCTTTAGGAGAGTTCCAAGGGAGTTGGAAACTACTAACTAAAGGAAGGAGTTCGTGCTTGTTTCAGTTCAACCACTCCCAATGACTCATCCCCGAGGTGGTTGGAATGGAACCTCTGCCTCTATTTTAAAAAAAAATTCCATAAATAGCGTGGCACGGGTGTCTAACTAACATAGAGCACCAAGTGGCACAGGCTTAGTGTTAAATTTCCTGGTCGGCACGAGGATGTAATGGGCTACTCACGCCAAGGAAAAAATAGGGATTTTCACAACTCTGCTTAGGGAAATGTCAACAACAAGAATGTTGTTTTCATCAAAAGGGATGCAAGGAAGGTATTTGCAAAGCATGACACTGCTTATTGGTCACAGAAATGACCCTTCAATGTGCAAGTTTGGGATTACATGGAAAGTGACAAAATGTTGTGTAATAGATGCCCCCTAAAGTGTGAAGTCCGAGAGAGAGGCAGGGTGAAATTCTTTATGAGAATGCGTTCAAACCAAACACTAATGTCAGAAGACCAGCAATTACAATTGCAACTGATATCTGTGATACATGAATCATGTGGCATGGGCACAGCCATCCATAATAGAATATATAAAAACTGAGATCCGAGGTATGGACATAGCCATCCAACAGGAAGGATCAATAAATAGACTCAGGTATGGTCACAACCATCCAATCAAGAGAGTCATGCAATAATTCATAATAATCCACAAAAATCTGCAGCCTAGAGTTTATAAAAAAAAATCCAGGGTCTTGCGCTCAATCTCGACCCGAACAAGTACAATTTCGAGCATGGCAATGTATAAGATGAAGTTGAACATGCAGGAAAATTGTCTTATTACCAGCCAATGATGAAAGTTCTTAACAGACGCGAGAGAAACCACCAATGATGACGATGGCCCTCAAGGTACAAAAGGTACAATCTACAAAATGTGAAAAGTGATCTGACATCGAATATCCATAGAATCACTTGATCGAAGGCCAAATGATGTGAACCTTGCATTGAATCCGAAAAACCTGCCATTGAGGCATGCAGGCTCCAAGGTACCAGAAGGGAGTCTCTAGATCAAATTCCTGGATAATGAGCTGAAGTCGACAGGAAGTTACCTCGTCAAAGGAGGGATATAATGTTTCCCACATCATCGACACGAGACAGAGGAACATGATGAAAGTGGATAAGGACCAACAGGACATCAGAGGAAGGTTGAAAACTGTAGAGGCAAACTTCTCTTGAACATATCAACAACATGACACTAGATTTGGTAGTATTTGACATCAAATGATTTGAGGTCATGATGACGTGGCAAAGAGTAGATGAGAGGTCAAAAGAGATTACCCAAACCCATGAAGGCAAAAATGATGAAATGAGATGTCCCCAACCCAACCCAAATGCAAACAAGTGCCATGTTAAAGAGCGACATACTGCCAACATAACTAAAACTTGGTTCCATTTTCCCCAACTATTTCTGGAAAGTACCCCAATTATTTTTTAAAATAAGCTTGAAGGGGATAGCATATGCTTGCACTGTAAGTCTGTCCTTCGGACAAATCCAACCTAGTACATTTTATGAGCCCTAGGAAGGAGGAGCTTGAAATAATGTCATGGTGACGAAGTCCGATGTCATCAGGGTTTAGCGAGTTTGACAAAGGGAGAACTCAAAATTTTTTCATGTTTAGAGAGTTTGAAAAGAAGGCAGAAAGGAAAACTCCAGTAGTCGTTTTTCGTAGGTAGTCTCACAGATCCGAAAAGGTAGAAAACCGTGTCTGAGAGTGTTAGGTCCCTATATTACCAGTATAGTCCCTTATTTTTATTAGTGTAACCCTTTTATTGTTATTATTGTACCCTTGTAACCCCCATTTTTTTATTATTGTGCCCTTAAATTATTATTGTTAGGTCAGCTAGGATTACATTGTGGCCCACTAGGATTACATTATGGCCACATGGACACCTATATATAGAAAGGAGGTTTTGTAAATTGTATCATCCAAGAATTTTTCATTTATGTAATGTATTGGAGGTTTCCCCCTCGAATTGGCTCATTTATAAGGCGTTGATATCTCTTTTCTTCTATTTTTGGAGCTGGTTACACAACATTTGGTATCAGAGCTTTGGATTCTAGGGTTTTGCTGCTCCAAACAGATCATCGTGGCATTTTCGCTATAAATTGTTTTCTACGAAGTTTCAGAAGCTGAAAATTTTAGGGTCCGAAGCCAAAATCTTGAGGAATAATTTCTAAAAATTTCAGAGCTTGGTTCACAATATTTTCGGAGATATGATCTGTGGAAATTAAGTCTTTTTTCAGGCTCCTAAACAGGTCAACGTGGCATTTTCGCTATAACTATTTTTATACGAAGTTTCAGAACCTGAAATTTATAGGGTGCGAAGCAGAAATCCTGAGGAAACGTGTCAAAAAATTTCAGAGCTTTGTTCGCAATATTGTTGGAGATATGATCTGTGAAAGGTGGTGCTTTTTCAGGCTCCCTAATTTCATCTCAAAGAGGTGATTGTGGGAAAAGTTCAATAACTCTCTCTCTGAGCATCATATTGGAGTGCCGTAAAAAGTGGTCACAATTACACAGACTGTAGTTTCTTGGCTATCAATTTCAGAGGCGAAGGATGAAACAGTGACATGTGGCAAGTCGTACAAGTTTACTCTACTGAACCAGTCCATAATTAGGTCATTGTGGGAGATTGGACATAACTTTGTCTTGGAGAATCCAAATCAGGTCAGACTTGTGGCATTCAAAATAGAATTCATAGGGATACTTCAGTGATGAATTTTAGATATTGAAGAGCTGCAATCATAGAGATAATCAAATTTCAATTTCGAGCTCCTCAAAAGCAGGAAAAAGGTGTGTATTTTTTTCCGAATTGCATAAGTCTTGTTGAAAAATCAATTTGAATTGATTCCAAGGGCATATTGTAGAATATATATCAGTATTGGGTTCTAAAAGATGCCCCGTAAAAACAATTCAACACCCATTAAGCCTTTAGAAGGCTCTACTATGACTCATGAAGATGAAGAATTGCAACATGATCTATCAAAATTACAAAAGCAGGTGCACCAAATTTCGCTCTCGCAAAGAGCAGCAAAAAATGAAATGGAAGTTTTGAAGAAAGGCATGGAAGAAATATGGATGGTATGAAGAATAATGTGGATGGTTTGAAGAAAGACATGGAATCTAAGATAGATGACATGGAAGCTAGCATGGAATCTAAAATGGAAAACATGAAGAATGATCTAAAAGAAGACATAGAAGGTTTGACAAAGTTGATACAAGAAATGTTTCCTAATGGTGAAAATATAGTAGAGGAAACTCATGATGAGAACAAAATAAATGTTAATCGTGATTTCATAAACTCTAATGTTGGCGAGAAGAACCACCATATTCCAAAAATGGATATGAGGAAGTTTGATGGAAAGGGTCCTGTAACATGGATACTATAGATGGAGCAATATTTTGATCTCCATAATGTGCAAAACACACAAAAGGTACGCTTTGCAACTTTACATTTAGAAAAAAATGCATTTGTATGGTATCGATGGCTTTGCTCCCGTAAAAAAATTGTCACTTGGTCAATTTTTACGGAGGAAATGATAGCACATTATGAGGATACAAAGAGCAACACCTTCTTTAGCCAATTGATAAATCTAAAACAAAAGGGTTTAGTGGGGGAACACATTGAGGACTTCCAAAAATTGAATATAAGGGTAACTAATATTCCAGAGGAACATAGGATTGATCTCTTCATAGGCACTTTAAAGGATAACATCCAACATGAAGTTCGCGTTTGGAACCTGATTCATTGGAGAAGGCATTCAGGTTGGCAAGAAAAATTAAATGTAAAATTATGGCAACAAGGAAGCCTACCACTCACTTCTATAAAGAAGGAAGTGTTTCTACGCCTAGATTTCCACAACCTACAATGTTGACACCACAACAATTGGAAGAAAAAAGAGCAAAATGGCTTTGCTACAATTGTGATAGCAAATACACTAAAGGTCATAAGTGTGATGAGAAGAAATTATTTTACATAGATTGTGAAGAGGAAGAAGAAAATGGACAAGAAGAGGATATACACCAGGAACCAGCCCCAGAAGAGGAAGAAATGAATCCAACAATATCATGTAATGCACTGGCAAGAATTACCACTCCTCAAACTCTCAATATAGAAGGAAATATCAAGAAGAAAAAGGTAATAGTGATGATTGATTCAGGTAGCACCCATAATTTTATTCATTGTAAGGTAGCCAGGGAATTAAATTGTTTCCTATACCTAGCACCAGAATGTCAAGTGATGGTGGCAAATGGAGGAACTATAAATTGCTCTAGAAAATGCCATAATATCAAGCTAACCATGGGGGAATATGTATTGACTAGTCCAATGCTTTCCATTCCTATGGGAGGTGCTGATGTTGTACTAGGAGTACAATGGTTACAATCTTTGGGGACGGTAGTTTTTAATTTTCAAGAACTTTTCTTGAAATTCTTTTCAGAAGGAAAGGAAGTCGAATTACGGGGTATTGAAGGGAAGCCAGGAAGGATAATAAGCTCTAATGGCATGACAAGGCTTCTAAAGAAAGAACAACGAGGCGTAATTGCACAATTATGCTCACTAGAAGTTCCAACATCAAAATCATCTATTTCTGCAGATCTCCAACAAGTCTTGGACAATCATTCCAAGGTGTTTGAAACTCCCAAAAAACTCCCACCTATTCGTGATCATGATCATGCTATTCATTTGATTCCAGGAAGTGTTCCTCCAAACATCAGGCCTTATAGATATCCTTACTTCCAAAAGAGCGAAATTGAACGTATGATTGCAGAAATGTTAGAGGTGGGCATAATTCAACCTAGTCAAAGTTCTTTCTCTGCTCCTGTAGTATTGGTACACAAGAAGGATGGATCATGGCGAATGTGTCTGGATTATAGGGAGCTCAATAAGCTCACCATTAAAGATAAATTTCACATTCCTGTGATTGATGAATTATTGGATGAATTACATGGAGCAATTTATTTTACCAAGTTGGATCTTCGTTCAGGATATCATCAAATTAGAATGAAGACTGAAGATATTCCAAAAACAACATTTCAAACTCATGAGGGTCATTATGAATTTTTGGTCATGCCTTTTGGCCTTACCAATGCACCTTCTACATTTCAATGGTTGATGAATTCCATTTTCAAACCCTTCCTTAGAAAATTTGTGCTAGTACTTTTTGATGATATACTAATCTACAGCAGGTCTTGGAAGGATCATGTTGAACATGTTGACAGGGTGCTCAAACTATTGCAGGAGAAACAATTATATGCAAAAATATCCAAATTTTTCTTTGGAGTACAAGAGGTGGAATATCTGGGTCATATTATATCTCACGAGGGTGTTAAAGTAGACCCTAACAAAATTAAAGCTATTAAGGAATGGAAAGTCCCCAAGACAATAAAGCAGTTGCGAGGATTTCTCGGGTTAACAGGCTATTATCGCAAGTTTGTTAAGAATTATGGGAGAATAGCAGCACCTCTAACAACATTATTGAAGAAAGATGCATTCTCATGGACTCCTGAAGCAACTAAGGCCTTTGAACATCTTAAAGAGGCAATGTGCCTAGCACCGGTCTTAGCTACGCCAGACTTCACAAAAACCTTTATTGTGGAATGTGATGCCTTAAGAAATGGAATTGGTGCTGTTTTAATGCAAGAAGGAAGACCCATTGCTTTTGAAAGTCGTCCAATCAAAGGAAAGTATTTACAAAAACCTATTTATGAGAAGGAAATGTTAGCAATACCGCATGCACTAAAGAAATGGCGAACTTACCTAATGGGAAGACACTTCAAGGTAAAAACTGATCATGATAGTCTTAAACACTTTTTGGAACAAAGACTATCTTCAGAAGAGCAGCAAAAATGGGTCACAAAGATGTTGGGTTATGACTTTGAAATAATCTACAAAAAGGGGAAGCTTAATGTTGTTGCAGATGCACTCTCAAGAAAGAATGAAGAGGTGGAAGCATTGCTTTGTGCCATTTCTATTATCCAACCAGATTGGATAACCGAAGCAAGAGATGAATGGAAGAAGGACAAAGATGTATGGGCACTCATTCAAAAGTTGCAGCAAGATCCTAGTACATCTAATACATTTAGTTGGAAAAATGATTCCTTATGGTACAAAGATCACTTATATCTTTGTAAGAATTCCCAACTAAAACAAAATATTCTTCTCGAATTGCACACTTCTCCTTTAGGAGGACACTCAGGATTTTTAAAAACTTACCACAGGGTGAAGAAAGAATTTTTTTGGGATGGCCTTAAATCTGATATTCAAAATTTTGTGGCGGAATGTTTGGTTTTCCAGCATAATAAAGTTGAGACAATTAAGACCCCGGGACTTCTACAACCTTTATCCATTCCAAGTCAACGTTGGGAGGAGATTTCAATGGATTTTATCACAGGTTTACCTAAGTCCGAAGGAAAGAGTGCCATCATGGTGGTAGTTGATAGACTTACCAAGTATGCACACTTTTGTGCATTATCTCATCCATTTAAAGCAATTACAATTGCTACTACATTTATGGATAGAATTCAAAAGCTACATGGAAGCCCAAGGGTTATTATGAGTGACAGAGATCCCATTTTTACTAGAAATTTTTGGATGGAGTTATTTTCTTGTTTGGGTACTCAATTAGCTCATAGCTCATCTTATCATCCTCAATCTGATGGTCAAACTGAGATAGTAAATAAATGTTTGGAAGGATATCTTCGTTGTTTTGTATCTGATAAACAAGCACAATGGGTCAAGTGGTTACCTCTCGCTGAATGGTGGTATAACATTTCCTTCCATACTGCAGCAAAGATGACCCCATTTATGGCAATTTATGGATATCATCCACCATCTATCGCATCATCTTTAAGGGAAAATTCAAAGGTTCAAGTAGTGGAAGATCACATCGAGCATCAACAAGAAGTTCTCCAACTCTTAAAGGATAACCTAAATTTGGCACAAGATAAAATGAAACAATAGGCAGATCAACATTGCAGTGAAAGAAGTTTTGATGTAGGAGATTGGGTATTTTTACGGCTACAACCATACAAACAAATGTCCCTCAAGCAAGCTAAGAAGGATAATAAATTATCACCAAAGTACTATGGTCCTTACAAGGTGTTGCAAAAGATTGGTACTATGGCATACAAATTGGAGCTTCCTGCTTCTTCGCGAGTACATCCAGTTTTCCATGTTTCATGCTTAAAGAAGGTTATAGGTGAAAATCTTCCAGTTCAAACAATATTGCCAGAACTTGATGAGGAAGGAAAAATCATATTGGAACCTGAAGCGGTCATGGAAACAAGAACTCGACAGCTACAGAATCGATCAATTTCAGAGTATCTCATCAAGTGGAAGAACTTACCCACTGAAGATTCTACATGGGAGGATGAGAAGTTTATACAAAAGCACCCAGAGCTACTCAAGCGTTGAGGACAACACTTTTTTGAAGGAGAGGGGCATGTTAGGTCCCTATATTACCAGTATAGTCCCTTATTGTTATTAGTGTAACCCCTTTATTATTATTATTGTACCCTTGTAACCCCCATTTTGTTATTATTGTGCCCTTAAATTATTATTGTTAGGTTGGCTAGGATTACATTGTGGCCCACTAGGATTACATTATGGCCACATGGACTCCTATATATAGAAAGGAGGTTTTTTAAATTGTATCATCCAAGAATTGTTCATTTATGTAATATATTGGAGGCTGCCCCCTCGAAGTGGCTCATTTCTAAGGTGTTGATATCTCTTTTCTTCTATTTTTGGAGCTAGTTACACAACAGAGAGAACTAATCTTAGTAACGATAGGCTAAGGTATTCCTTTTTCATAAATAATCCATTCTAGCCCGAAAAAGGGTTAAACGTATACTGGGTAGATATCTTTTCGCATCCATTTAATGAGTTCAAAATGACAAAAGTCTCAACAATATTTTCAATTTTAGAAAGTCAAAAAAGAGCTGAAAGGTGACTCCAGTAGTGACTTTTTGGTATTTTTACCGAGTCCGAAAAAGTATAAAATATAACTTGTTACTTCATCATTGTCACATGAAAATCCTGTTGTTGCATAAGAGACATGTGTAAAACCTAGTTCTCGAAAATAATGTAATAAAATAATCAAAAAACATGCCTTAAAACCTAAATAGGATTGGGAAAAAGTTATAAAATGACAAAAATGGTAAAAATAATTACTTTTCACTTTTTACCTCTTGTGGAGCAATAGTTACCCATTTCACTGTGCAATCTTGCGGCAAAAATAGCGGCCAATCCAGCAGATCAATCGCAAATCTGTCAACTCCAGGTAAGAGCTGAGATCCTTCTTGTCATTTTAAGTCATTTCTTACTTCCTGAAATTGTCAATTTCAAATTCTAGGGGAGGAAATGTAGAAATTAGGGCTTCACGGTTGACGTGGGTTTCAAAGTCGCGCGGACTGCCTGATTTTTAACACTAGGGCGTGCCCATTGGCACAACTATTTTGGAAACATTCGCGCCAACGACGCAAACCATTTTTAGCTAAAAATGCTCATCAAATACCCAAATTGTTTACAGATTTAAGGTTCGAAATCGACTAATACCACTCATGTGTGTGTGTTTGTAGGTAGAAAGAGGAAAAATGGTCATTGAATGGAAAGAATGAGAACATAGTGAAGAAGATGAGCTAGCCATGGAGAAAGAGGGAGTCATGGAAGCCCTCAGAAACTGTGGTATGAAAAAACTCTTCCTAACACCATGTCTCTGAGCCCAACCAGAATTACTACAGCATCTGATCAGTATATTTTTGAAGATTTCAACAAGAAATAGTGAATGAGGAATCCTAAAACATCATTCCTGATCCTAGTTGGAAAGTGATCACCTAAACTAGGTGGGGGCCACACAGGTGATTTTTGTTGCAAAGTCTATTTTTAGACTATGTCTATTTTTAGACATATGGATCATGTTCTATAAGTTGTAGGATGCTATTTATGGATGGTTGGTGAAGCTGGAAAAATAGATGGATTTCTATTTTTAGACATATTGGGAAGAATCTATTTTTAGATTGCCAGTCTAAAAATAGATATGTCGAATATTATTAGCTCTTAATAATATTTGGACTCTAAACATTATCTGCCTTCTTTGAGCACTTCAATTAAGTGCAGCCGTATGTGGCACAGGAGCTGACAGAAGGAATTACGGTATTCCTAAGGGTTAAATGGAGCTATTGCATGGATACTTCAATTAGAACTCATGCGACAGAGTTTGGTGGAGTTGATTGAGGAGTTAATGGAGTTGTGTTCAGTTTAACTAATCTAAACATAGTTGAGCTAGTTGTATTTATTCTAACTGATTAATACACTAGTGAAGAGTGGTGTGAATTAATTATTAATTAATTCACTAATTATAGACTCATTAATCAACTAAATAATACATCAGTTAACTTCAGTGCATGGACAGTTTCAGTGGAGACTAGTGAAGAGATAGGTGAAAGAGCAGGGTGACTATCAGTTGTGACTATAAGTGATGCATGGTTTGCATCCAACACTCAATAGATATGCCTATAAAGACTGAGTGAGAAATGCTAGGGTAATTGGAACTCATCAAGAGCCATTCTTCAGCAGGGATTGTGCAGTAGAAGCAGGCTAAAGGCTGGCAAAGATCGGTGCATGGGATTTGCAAGATCGGACCTGATTAGTGTGTAGCAAGTAGAGATTATACTGAGAGCTTGTGAGGAGCTTTGTATAATGATTTTACCATGATCTCTATGACATATATAATATACATATAGTTGGGGTTTTTCATATTTAAGCTTTCCCATTACATAATGTGTTCATATGTGTGAATTTTTATGGCTTTAATGTGTGCATGCAATTGATTTTATTTCTGCATGTAATGATCAATGGTAGAAGAGATTCTGTATTGTGCATGAAGATAAAATAGTGTGTGATCAGGAGAATCTCGGTGGATAACATATCAGTTATTCAAATTTATACATGGTATCAGAGTGATATTGATCATTGGAGCAATTGCAAAGCATTGAAGCGGTTGAGTTTTTGCATTGAAGCAACTAGAGGAAGTTGGCGCTCAAGGATAAATCAAGAAAATAAAAATGGAGAAGAATGAAACTATTCCGGTATACTTGACAAAATTTTTCCACTGCAAGGATGAGCTTGGGAGTGTAGGAGTTAGTGTGGATGAAGAATGACAAGTCAAGAA
Source organism: Pinus albicaulis (assembly GCA_034641835.2). Classification (NCBI taxonomy): domain Eukaryota; kingdom Viridiplantae; phylum Streptophyta; class Pinopsida; order Pinales; family Pinaceae; genus Pinus; species Pinus albicaulis. The sequence continues at coordinate 866,486,691 of CM076575.1, read as the reverse complement.
GGTTGGGATTTGAGCAAAGAATCTCTACAGACTTGCAGTAGATGGGATTTCTACGGAGCTTCCTACTGTTGGGAAGTGCAAGATAGACTTGCAATTGATTCTTGAGAGGGAGAAAGTTTTTCATGCAGGTAAGAGTGAACCTTGGGATGTGGAGAAACCACAAGATGAGGATCATGGAGTGGAAGAAACCACTCATGCAAGAGGTGTTCCGTGCCAGATGGGCAGAGGGAGTGCATGCAGCTATACCACCAGGTGAGAGGTGGGGCGACATGCATGAGTAATCCCAAGAGGAAATTTTTGGGTAGGATTCATTGAGATGGTGTGGATCTCATGAATTGAACCTGGCTATGAGGATCCCACGGAGTAGCAGTAGCATGATCAGTTGGATTGATGCAGGCAGATCAAAGTGATAGTGTCGAATACTGGAGCACGAATTAGAGTTGACAACAAGTGCAGAGTGCATGGGTGCAAGAGTTCAACAGCGCAGTGGTTCCTGATGACTTGTGCAGTTGGTACCAGTAGAAGTCGAATACTTTGATGATAGATGCATTAGACTGATTGAGTTGTTTGGAGCCTTTTTAGTTTCGGAAGAGTTGCAGAGCAGATGCATGGAGTTGCATGGTGCTTGAGAAGGTTGCAGGGCGAATGCATGGAGTTGCATGTCGCATGAAAAGACAGTCCTTTCTTGTTGAGAGGGAGTGTTGAAGATTGCAACAAGAAATAGTGAAGGATGCAACTTGAAACATCATTCTTGATCCTAGTTGGAAAGTGATCACCTAAACTAGGTGGGGGCCACACAGGTGATTTTTGTTGCAAAGTCTATTTTTAGACTATGGCTATTTTTAGACTATGTCTATTTTTAGACATATGGATCATGTTCTATAATTTGTGGGATGCTATTTATGGATGGTTGTTCAAGTTGGAAAAAAATATGGATTTCTATTTTTAGACATATTGGGCAGAATCTATTTTTAGATTTCCAGTCTAAAAATAGATATGTCGAATATTATTAGCTCTTAATAATATTTGGACTCTAAACATTATCTTATTCTCTTGGAGCACTTCAGTTAAGTGCACAGATGTGGCATAGGAGCTGACAAAAGGAATTACGCTATTCCTGAGGGTTAAGTGGAGCTATTGCATGGATACTTCAGTTAGAACTCATGTGACAGAGTTTGGTGGAGTTGATTGAGGAAGTTAGTGGAGTTGTATTCAGTTTAACTAATCTAAACATAGTTGAGATATTTGTATTCAGTTTAACTAATTGATACAATCAGTGAGAGTGGTGTGAATTAATTATTAATTAATTCACTAATTATAAACTCATTAATCAACTAAAGAATACATTAGTTAACTTCAGTGCATGGACAGTTTCAGTGGAGACCAGTGCAAAGATAGGTGAAAGGGAAAGTGTGACTATCAGTTGTGACTATAAGTGATGCATGGTTTACATCCAACACTTAGTAGAGAAGCCTATAAATACTGCGTGAGAAAGGATAGGGTAATTAATTCTCATCAAGAGGCATTCTTCAGCAGGGATTGCGCAGTAGAGACAGGCTAAAGGCTGGCAAATATCGGTGCATGTATTTTGCAAGATCAAGCCGGATTAGTGTGTAGAAATTGGAGATTGTACTGAGAGCTTGTGAGGAGCTTTGTATGATCATTGTTACATGATCTCTATGAAATATATAATATACAGATAGTTGGGGTTTTCAGCTTTAAGCTTTCCCATTAAATACTGTGTTCATATGTGTGATTGTATATGGTTTTAATGTGTGCATGCAATTGATTTTATTTCCGCATGTGATGATCAATGGTAGAAGAGATTCTGTATTGTGCATGAAGATAAAATAGTGTGTGATCAGGAGAATCTCGGTGGATAACATATCAGTTATTCAAATCTCTACATATATGGGATGAAAATCAAGAGAAGTTCATCCTTCAGGATCAAGAACTTGAGATTGATGTCTTTGACGTGTATTTAATCACAGGATTATTGAGGAGGGGTGCAGCACCAATCCTAACTGGCACCCGGGCCTGCATGGAAAACATGGCCATGGTGATAAACAGGGTATGTCCAGGAGCACGGAAGGGATCGGGTAGTGGGAAAGTTAATATAAAAACTATCCTGGATTTGACACTACGCGTGGTATTGAATACCATCACCCAGGCTACAGGATCACAAGCACCGCATGAAGCAATAGAGACATAGGTGCTTCTTGTTTTAGACTACATGGCACCAACCATCTACAACTGGGCAGAGGCCGTGACCATAAACAGAAGCGCTAACTAACCAAATGTAAGAAGACCAAACAGAAACAATTTGGTTATGGATCTATTCTGGTATTGTTCTTCTTGGAACGACTACCCATTTTTCAGTGATAGGAGGTTATAGTCCCAACACCACCAATGAGAGAACCACAGATGGCTTGATGGGAAACTTTGATGCCAAGGGTAGAGGGCTGTCAACAGATGTCCTAGAGACCGGAATTCTTTGATTGGCTCCGATGACAACTGATTTTCGTGGAGGACTGGCCCTAATCTGGTACAGATTTCAGTGATGAGCCAGACCTCCCACTCCCAGAGGGGGAATATTGGGATGAAGATTTGGGTGAGACTCATTTTTTAAGTTTTATGAGTATTATGATTTTTTTAATTTTTATTTATGCATGTTTTGACATTGAATCCATGTAATTGCAGATGTTGGCCCAGAGAGACCTGCCGGTATGTCATCGATAGCGAGGCGAATCCATCACAATTTTGACCCCCAAGGCAAGGGCGGTGAGGAAGACGAGATAGTGTGCAACCTATAGGGGATCACACGAGGAGTCCCGGATTATGCATTTTTTGATGATGTTCCTCGCGCCTACCAGAGACATACCGTAGGGGTGCCCAGCGAAATTCACGGCTTGGTGAGGTGTCTAGTAAGGGCAATGACATGTTATCATGAGCACCATGCTGATTAGACACCTAGGTTTTATTTTATCTGCATATTTGAGAGACATGATGTCTCAAGATGTAACAAAAACACACATATATTTTTTGAAGTTATGATGCACACAGTTGCAAACATGCGATATATATATATACATCTATTTCCTTACATGGATCTTTTACATATGATGATGCTTTTACAAATTATGAAAATGTCTATCTAATACAATGTTAGCCACTGTATCAGTTAATGTGTTCATTTGTCTAGGAATATGTTGATAGGTAATAAAATCAAAATGTCTTTCCAACAAAAGAATACGTAAATACAATCTCAGAATGTGTGGATTTCTAACTGAATAATGATTATTGAGTTGCAGAACAACAAGATGTGAATCTAGATTTACAATAAATGCGCGTATGCCGAGGTTGATTGCTTCGGTTAATAGCGCAGTGACAACGCTGTATTCAGTGACATTGTTTGTAGTTTGTCCTTGACAAATACCTTGCAGATATATCAACTCACAAGCAGGATCATAAATTACCCAGGTTGCCGAAGACAAATTCCTGGTACTGCGGAAAGCACCATCCGCGAAACTGACATAAGGGGTAAATACATTTGCACAATAATCAAGACCCAATAAGCAGGAAAACACTCACAAATCACACCAAACCAGAAAACATGTAAAAAAATGAAAACAACACCTATGTAAACTTATTACGCATGAATGACTCACGCATAATATTTTTTGAGATACAACCCATTGGCTTGTAGATACGACATTGAGCTTTCATGACGCAGACCCAACTTAGAAGTCAACTCTGCCACCATATAATGCAGAAAATGGGAACCATGATTGGTAACGATGGCTTGAGGGACACCAAACCTAGCAATAATGTGATTGAATATGAACTGAGTAGCTATCTTACCATTAGCGGCAAGTGTAGGCATTGCTTCGCCCGATTTGGTGAACTAGTCCACGACTACGATAATATAAGCATGCCCCCTGACCGAGTGAGGGTTACACATCATAAAATCAATACCCCATTTCACAAACGGACCAATGGTAATGACATGATGAAGAGGAATACGTGACACACACAACTTGCATTGATAAATTTGGCAATCATGGCATTTACGAACTCTGAAAATACAATCTTTGAAAATAGAAGGCCAAAAATAACCAACACAAAGAATATTCTATGTAGTAGCATAACTAGACATGTGACCACCACAGGTGGCACTGTGACAATCATTCAGAGCTTTCTCGGCTTCCTCGAGAGTAAAAAATCGTTAGACTATGGAATCGACTCCAATATCATAGAGAGTATCTCCAACTATATGATAAGGTTGTGACTGATGGCAGATGCGTCGGTGGGCATCTTTCGTCAACTCAGATCTAAAAGATGAATTTTGGAGATAGACGATGATATCATCATACCATGGATCGAGGGTGCTAATCAAGAAAAGAAAATCGTCTGGGATGAAGTTCTCAGAACGAGAATGAGTGGAGTCGGAAGGGAGAGAACAAAGTAAATCAGTAAAGACCAATGACTTCTTAGATTTTGTAGCAGTAAATTCCAAATCAAACTCTTGAAGGATGATAATCCACTTTGAGTATGTTCCCCCCAGCAATTTTTGAGGCAATATGTAGGTCATGGGGTTGCACTCAGAAATCACCATCACTGTACACAAAAGAATATAATGACGAAAATGTTGAACAACTTGAACAATGGCCAACACTAATTTTTAAACATGGGCATAATGCATTTCAGGGTTGAGAAGGTTACAAGACAAGTAATAAATAACATGATCATGACCATCATCATCGTCTTGTACCAAAACCATAGCAATCGTGTTGAAAGAGGCAGCCAAATAAAGGGAAAAATCACGATGATAATCTGGAGGGTGTAGGAGAGGAGCATTGACCAATAATGTTTTCAACACATCGAAATATTTCTAAGCGATCTCATCCCAGTAAAAAGGAACACCTTGTTTTAACAATCGTGTGAATCCTTTAGCTACTTCGGCATAGTGAGGTATAAAATGGCGAAGAAAATTAGCTTCCCCTTGTAAAATCTGCAACTGATGTAATGAGGAAGGAGAGGGGAGATTGATAATAGCCTCAACCTTGAGAGGATCTAGGCAAATTCCGTCTTTGGAAACAATAAACCCTAAGATTCTACCAGAATCAACACAGAAGACACACTTGTGCGGATTAAGCCAAATGTTATAGTGTCTACAGCAAAGAAAAATCTGATGACGATGGTCAGAATGATCCCTATGCTTAGATGAATGAGCCAGAAGGTCATCGTGATAAGGTTGAACGATGTGATGAATAGCATGAAAGGCATAAGACATCGCGCGTTGAAATGTGGCCCCGACATTCTTCAAACCAAAGGGAAGCTTCTTATATGCAAAGGTACCCCAAGGACATATGAAGGTAGTCTTGTATTGATCAGTCGGGAGAATTTTGATTTGATTATAACTTGAAAAATCGTCCATAAGGGAAAAAATCTCACTCCTAGCACAGTCATCAATGATTTGATCAATGAAAGAAGTAGGATAATTATCCTTAGGACAAGCTCAATTGATATCACGATAGTCACACTGACACGAATAGTGCCTTGTTTCTTGTCTATAGGAACAATATTAGAAACCCATTCTGTCAAGGGAATCAGATAAATGAAACTAGCTTTGAGAAGCTTTTCCACTTCAGCCTTAATGGCAGCAACTTTCCAAGGATGCACCAGACGAAGACGCTGACAAATAGGTTTCGAACCAGGGTAAGTAGGAATCTCATGTACTATGATTTTAGGATCAATTCCAGGCATTTCTTCATAGGACCATGCAAAGACATCACAAAATTCACTAAAAATTCTAGTATAGACTTGCACTTCATCTGAAGAACAAGTAACCCCAAAATGGATGATATCGACAATTCCTAGTTTAATGGAAATGACGATAGGCATTGTCTGAGTGATGTTACTCACGTTACCTTCCAAAAAAACCTCATGGACCTGAACAAGTGTTTGAGGTAGAGGAGAAGGAACCTGAAAGGAAAAATGTTCAACACAGGTAGACATGGATCTGAGGCTTGGTAAAAATGAGGAAAGATGATGACCATCATCCCATGGAAAATCGTTGAGAGATAGAGTTTCCACGATAGCTTCATCGGAAGGAAACACTTCTTTCAAAGGATCTGGTGAATCAAAATAACCAAGCCAAGGGGATTGAGAATAGATGTCAAGATTCACACTCTAAAGAGCAGAATCAGAATCAGAATCTGATGCAGCAATGAGTTCACAATAATCAATTTCAATCAGACTCAAAGGAATCAAATTTCCAAATGAATCAATTTGTTCAGGAGAAGGGATAACCTAGGGGTCATCAGTTCCAAAAATCATGTTGACCTGAATAGTATTTGGTGGTGGAAGAGGGAAAACACCCATGAGGGTAGGTTCCTTGAAAAGGCTTGGCCCTACACTCTCATAAGGAGTAGGAATCTTGTCCACATACGAAATGATTTTCTCAGAAGAAGAAGTGAAAAAAGACAATTGATCAACAGTAATAATATTTCCTTCGTGCAGAAACTTCAAAACGCGAAAGAGAGTGGACGGAATGCACAACATGGTGTGAGTCCAATTACGTTCAAGGAGGAGATTATAATTGAGTTTTGCATCAATGACTTTGACCTCGAAATTGACTTTCTTCCCTTCTGACGTGATCGGTAAACTAGCAAGAACAACCAGAGGTTTAGATTCTCTTCCATCAAATGCTTCAAGGGCATTGGGTGATGAGGTAAGAGCTAGAGAACTAATGGCTTTACAACAAGAAGATGACATAACACAGGTAGATGCTCCCTCGTCCACGATGGCCCAGTCAATATTCAAACCATTAATACCAACTTGAATGATGAGCGCAATTTGGTGCGGGAGTTGCGGGACGAAATTATCTAAATCGAAAACGAGCAAACTAGTATCGGCAGGATCAATCCCACCTATCACGGATAACAAAGATTTCCATTGTGAAAGAAAACTCTGAAGTACTTCTAACGCAGACATTGTGGACAGCGCCTGAGTCAAATCTTCAATAATACTGTAATGGTGAGCGGCACGAGCGTTGGGATTGTACAAAGACTTACGGAGCACACCTTTGGAAGGTGGTCGTACAACGGATTCAATGCTAGGACGTTCAATCTCAAGAGGGAAGAAATAGGAGGGGCAGGAGCACCATCAACGATCTCTTTCCCTACTTCCTAATGCAAAACAGAATAATATTTCAATCGAGTAGAAATAGAAACGGGTGCAGAACCGTTCATCATAAACACTTGTGAACTAGATGGAGCAGAGGACTGAGGATGTTCTACCATCTACATCTACTGAGGGAAGGGTTCCTTAAGAACATCCGGAGCTCCTTGGGTGCCTTTGAGAAATCGACTCACTTCAGACCATCGAGGACATTCCTTGGTGAAGTGCTCATCATCAAAAATCAAACAGGGATACTTCGGTTTGTGTTGAGAACTATCACTAGAACAAGGTTTTGGAGAATCCTGTTTTAGGGTATCAGATTTGGCCTTACCTTTACCCTTCTTCTTACCTTTGGAAGTGTTAGCTGTAGGATTGGCCTGAACAACATTCACTTCTGTGGGTGTGCCAGAATTCGAAGTTGACTGAGAAGCCACATTATTGGAAGAAGTAGACTTCTACTTCCCAGAGTTAGATGAAGGAGACTTCTGAGAAGTTTGTGATACAGAACCAATAATACCATCAATGGATGGAGTTGTTGGTGGTTTAGAAGTTCCAGGTCGAGGAGCATCATGCAAGATATCGAACAATGCGCCAGACTGAGAATACACGAGATCAAGGTACTAGGCGTAAGCAATGGCTTGTTCCTCGGTTACACATTCCCCCATAGAAATGTCTTTGGAAATCTGATTGAAAAAGGAGGTAGTGAACCAATGAGTTAGAATATGATCAGGTATCTCAAATTTGATCATGCGACAACGACGCCACCACTCATGAATATGATCCGAGATATGAGTAGCGTGGTCCTGTTTCAATGAAGTGAGGAGATGTGTCCCTGTCTCATAGCAGATCAGTAACTGAAAATGTGTAAGGAATACCATGGTCAAAGAATTGAATTCTTGGAAAACTCCATGAGACAGCTCAATGTACCACTTTGCAGTGGAACCAGTAAGATTTCGCTGGAAAGATGGAGACGAATAGAATCGTCAACCCAAGAATTAGAAGAACACCACAAGTGGTAAGTCATCACATGCATTTGGGGCTCTTCACCATGTTTACCCTCAAATTTAGGACAATCACCAGGAATCTTGGTTGGAACCAGAGGCTAATATGAATTATGACGAATAGGATCATTTGTCAACTTCGACACATTAGGTAATTCCAACGTAGAAAGAAACAGTAACTGAGTATTGAAAGTCATCGGAGGTCTTTGATAAGGACCTGTATGTACATTTCACCCAGTCCGAATGGGATTTTGTCACCATATATTCTGTCCCAAAGAATTTAGATCATAGGGATTAAAAACAGGATAATTCAGTTGATACTAGGATTGAGGACCAAGATATTGAGTTGAAATAGACCACTGAGGTCCTTGCTGTGTAGCATAAATATTCTACTACAGAATGTAGGTATGACTTTGAAGTTTCTAATACACAGGTTGATTTTGAGGGTATGGAATTTGAGGTGCACCATATACTGGCTGATAGGAAACTCGAGGGTAATAAGCACCCTGCGATTACACAGGTTGACCTTGCGGAGCAGGTTGAGCAGCATAAACAGGTAAAACTAGCTACGGAAATGAAGGATTCTACTAATGGGAAGGTTGCAACGGTTGCTGAGTAGGTTGAATCGGCTATTGAACTATTTGTTGAGGGCCACCAGGTTGACCTGATGGTTGCGATGAACCAGGTTGTCCCTCATGACCAGGTTGACCCGGAAAAGGACCAAAGGCTTGTCCTGGTTGCATAATATTTGGGCCATACTGAACGTGTGGCTGTGATTGAGGTGTAACAAGTTGTCCCTGTGACAGATTAACTTGCTCCCTAGGACCAAAAGATGATCTGGGTTGATTCATAGGTTGACCTGAGGGACTAGAGGGTTGTCCATGTTGGACCAAAGGCTGTCCTTGTAAAGGTTGGCCTTGTGGACTGTATGGTTGTCCCTATGGACCAGAAGCAGGGCCCTACTGAGCTAAAGGTTGTCCCTGTGAGGGTTGTCCTTATGAGCCAGAGGGTTGCATAGGCAGAGTAGGTCCCAGATGAGTAACAATCTGATAGGGATCATAAACAGCCTGATAAGGATCAATATGAGGCAAATAGACCAGATTACCATACACATCATAATGGTGCAGATACATATATACGAGATTACCAACAACATCATAGTGATGGAATCGAGGATTAGTTGGAGCCCAAGACTATTGAGAACCCTGAGAATTATGTTGTTGAATAGCCAACAGATTTTCTTCAAAAGTAAGGCCACCAGGAATCACAGGAGTAGTGGAAACAAAACTAGAAGCCACACAAACCATTGGTTGAACTGGAACAGATGTGATAGTAACTGACAAACCAGGATTCGAAGGTGATAGCCCCAACGACAGTAATAGCGAACACTAGCAGGAGGAGTTACTACATTGGATTATGCAATGGAAGCAACGCTAGACATAATCTAACTCAGAGATCTATATCCAAGCGGAAGTGAGACCGACGGTGGTGAAGATTGGGTGGAAGCACAAGAAAGATCTTCGGGAAAGAGTTGATATTCTCCTGTGGAAACAGACATTCCTTCACTGCCAATAGGACTGGAAGAATCCATATCTAAGTCCAAGGTAATATCTTTGAAAAGACTATGGGGACTAGGAGGTACCGCAACAGCAACAAAAGGTGATCCAGAAGTAAGAGGAGGAAATTCCCCTTGTTCCCCAAAACCGGACCAAGCACTTGAAGGAGGCTAATTGAATTCAATTGGTTTGTCAAGCGTAGATCTAGTAGCAAGGGGTTGGATAGATGGAAGAATGGGCTGCAAGAACTCGACAGACCTAGTGGATTGAGGGGTTTCAAAAGAAGCATTTGAAAAAGAACCACCACTAGGAGGTAGTGAGGATGAAGAAACTGGATGTTCCACCACTTTGACTGTAAATTGGAACAGGAAGGAAAAAGGATAACCAATAAACAATACCAAAATCAAGAACTAGGGAAGTCAATCAGACCAAGTAACAAACTTTTAATGGGCATGTAATCGTAGGTGATTAATTTTATAACACTGAAACCAAAATGCACAGTTTCATGTTTTAAGAGTCGAGAAACAGGAAAAAGATGACTCTAGTAACTTTCAATTTGAAACGAGCGTGAAAGGACAAGTGCTCGATGATCTCTTCTCTTGTTTAAAGAGTCACGAAAATATTGAAATGACTTCTTAGGAATTCTAAGCAAGAGGGTGTATCAGGTTTCCATGAACTTCCATATACACCTTGGTGATCAAATGAAATAGAAATGACCAAGGACTTGAAGTACGTGCATGTAGTCTCCCAGCATGTTGTGTTCGGTGTATCACGGTTACAAGGCGGTAGACTCGGCTTCCTATGGATAAAAGGATTGCAACCTAGAGGGGTCAACCTTTATATACAAAATAGTACGGGGAGAACAGGTCTATACTAGCGTTGTCTAAAGCCAAAAGGCGAGCAACAACTACTAGGTTTTAAGATGTTGGAACATGTCTCTAGCCTAGACCACTAGAAATGTTTCGTTAGGTTCCAATGTTTCCTTATGTTCATTGAGAAAATTTTAAAGTTAATCTTGAATTATGTTTCAATTTCCAAACCCTATCAATTGTGTAGGCTCAAATTCCTAGAGGCAAACTATATGCAAATGAATACCATTTCAATTCGATGAATGCTAGTTATAAGAAGGATAGAAATATTTCAAAAAAGCAAAAAAATAAAACATGTGATGAAACTTGTAATGCCCTTAATACAATCAATTGAAAATGAAATTCCTTCCTAGACTGAGAAATGCTAGTTATGTAAAGGAATGTTTCACTTTTCGATGCAACAAAAGAATGCAGAGATATTTTTTTTTTTTTTTTTAATTTTCAATGAAATGAAGCACACATTGTACTAATTCAATGGAAAACAAAATAAACACTAGTTTGAGTTTTGTGAATGTAAGGTTTTGAAATTGAATGACTCAACCAAAGTGAAATAGACACAAAAACATTCAAGCGAATGGAGAAACTTTCAATCAAGAAATAGAGTTCTCAAAATGACCTAAACAATCAAAGTAATCGATGCTCAATGTATTGAAGAAGAAGGAATAATTGAAAAAAGAAAATACCATTCAATCAGCAAAACAAAAGGATCAAGAAAAATCAATCTAAAAACCCGAAACAAGACTGATAACAATCAAAGAGACTTGTTCCAGAACAGAAGGCTCGGTGTGCAAGAACACCTAGAAACCCTAAGGTCTTAACTTACACTGACAAGACAATAGACAAATGACTGAGGGAAATAAGTTTACAATAGTCAACACAGTCTGCAAAGGCTTAAACACAATAAAAAATAACCCAGAAGCAAGAACAAATGACCAAAATATGCATTAGGGAGGTCAAACCAAAACCTACATGGGTTGGCATGACTTTAAGGTTGTAATCCACACCATACAGAGGTTGGCGCGAGTGCTAAAAGAGCAACCTACGCCAATCGGCACGACTGTCCAAAAACAAATGCTCCAATATATATACCTATGGGAAAAAGAGGAAAAAACTCTAACCCAATGAGCAGAGGTCAACCTTGACTCTCTGGAGTTGAACATAGAATGGAAACTCAGCAAACAAACCAGAAAAATATAGATAACTAAACCAATAATTGAAATCAACCCAATAGGATGAAACGACAAACTTTCACTGTTCCCTAGTGGAGTCACCAATTTGTTATGAAGGTAAATCCTCTCTGCGGACAAAGACGATCCCTCTAGCCCTAGGGTGGGTCTAGTAACAAAAGGACACGCTAATATGTTGCTTCCTAGTTAATGAATGAACAAAAGACATGGTAGGTTTACCTACCTTGAATCCAATGTTGTCGATGCTGCAGAAAGAGTAGTGGCCTCTCGCTCCTGCCTTGGCAAGTCACGATCCATTCGCTGTCATGCGCAGATACCTGCACATAGGACAAAGAACAAGAACAATATATGACAAAATAGTTTTACTCACAACTATTAGCCAGTCAAAGAGGGCTAAACATATCGAATCAAATAAATATCATAACACAATGGTGGAACCAAACAGTAGTCATGTATATTAATGAATAGAAGGAAGTGTACAATCAATGCTTTGACATGACAATCTCCTCCAACAAGGTTCATACAAAACGCGTCTCAACTATCGGTTAGGGAATTCAGACTCAAGCTCTCTTAGAAGTCATCGACTCGAGCTCTCTCAGCACAATATTTCTTACTCTATCTCCTCTGGCAGCTTAGCTATAGTATAATTCTCTTAGTTTAGCTATTTAGCCATTTAGCTAGCTTCTAATAAAGGAGATAGTTTCTTATATATAGGGAAGAGAGGAGGTTGGGGTCCCTACAAAGGTGGGAGGGAGTCCTATCCTTTAGGAGAGTTCCAAGGGACGTGGAAACTACTAAATAAAGGAAGGATTCTGTGGTTGTTTCAGTTCAACCACTCCCAATGACTCATCCCCGAGGTGGTTGGAATGGAACCTCCACCTCTATTTTCAAAAAAAAATTCCATAAACATCTTGGCACGGGTGTCTAAATGGCACATAGTTCCAAGTGGCACAGGCTCAGTGTTAAATTTCTTGGTCGGCGCAAGTATGTAACGGGCTACTCGCACCAAGGCAAAAATAGGGATTTTCACAATTTTACCTAGGGAAATGTCAACAAGAAGGATGTTGTTTTCATGAAAATGGATGCAAGGATGGTATTTGCAAAGCATGACACTGCTTATTGGTCACGGAAATGACCCTCCAATGTGCGAGTTGGGGATTGCAGGGACAATGAAATTTTTTTGTGTAACAACACCCCCAATAATGTCGATGTTGTCCGAGAATATCTGCAAATGCCACTAGTTCCATAGGAGGTCCCTTTGATTGGTGACATGTTTGGGAGCCTCCCCTCCTTTAATTTTGATGACCATGACCTAGCAAATGAAGACTCCTTCTCGAATCTGGCCCCGAAATTATATCTTAAGAAAGTGTTGTATGACAATGTGCTGAAGGTGGAACTGATGCCATGAGCACGTGGCCTTCAAGCCTTTGGGATATTGAATTTTTTTCTTATCACCCATTTTGGGTGATATCCTATCACCATCTTGGTTGTGTGCCAGTTGCTGGCGTTGATCCACGATGGGTTCTTGCAGATCCAAGATCGCATCCTGATTGACGCTGCATTAATTCATAGAATCACTAGCCTACCCATGAAGGGGCCCCATCTGATGAAAGGATTCGTCAAGAAATATGAACAGAAGGTAGCATAAGAAGTGTGGGATAAATATAAAGCTGATCGTGATAAGTTGGGATTCATAGTAGAGACCATTGGAGTTCGCATGGGCACTCTGCTGCTCACATGCAAGATGATGCAAAAATGTTGGGCATTGGTCTTCCCTGCCTCTATGATTCATCTGGCAGGACGGTCCGAGAAGGGGGTCTGCTACAACTGGTCACAATACCTCTATGAGGAACTCTTGGACAACGTGCACGAGCCACAGGACCAGGGACAAGCATTTTGTTACTCATGGTTTCTGTTTTTGGTTGCCTTGATTGCGTGCGAGAAACCTAATGATGCAGTGCTCCCTAAGCTCCATTAGGATGTCTATGAAGGTGCGCGGTATGTGAACCTTTGCGATCGTAAGGATTCAAAGTGAATTGAGGATAACAAGGTGTTCTGGGTGTTGTTTGACATTGCATTGGCAACAACAACTCATTCCAGGTTGCGCATGTCACCCACGGTCTATGATAAGTATAAGTGCATCATTGACTTCTGTGTCACCATGCACAATGTGAAGATTAGGCCCTGAAAGGATCCAATATGGTACAATCTCCCGTACATGGTCACAGAGGAGGAGGTCAATCAAGTCGTTTCTACCTAGCTACCTGCATGGAAAGTTGGACTCAAATCCTCTGCTCCAGTCACAACAGGCACCTCTAGCAAGGATGTGGCGCCAAAGGATACTCTCTCGCTGAACATAGCAAAGGAGATTGAGGTGCATTCCAGTGAGAAGACCCCAACTGTTGGGCCAGAATTGTAATCTATGGATAAAATACGCTTCCCTAGATGGGTGCTAATCTAGAAAAATAGGTGAAAGACTATACTACCATTTCTCCTAACTCAGAATAGATACACAGAGAGGATTGGAGGCTTACTTGTTTCAGTCACTTCCAAATGGCTCCTTCCTGTCGCTTCCACTATAGCTTCAAATTCAAGCAGTTTGTGAGATGAATGCTTCCTGCAAGAAAGAACATTGAAACAACAAAAGATGCAATAATATAGATATATATTCAAGCTAGTTAGTTAAATCAGTAAAACATAAACTACATTCATCAACTGAGATCTTACAACATGGAAAATCAAAGTTAACATACATGCATGTAGGGAAAAACAAGCAGTGCTCTTTATTGATGATAGAAGGAGAGGCTACAACCTAGTGACTGATTTGAAGTGACCTTCAACATCGTTCCCAAGCCTCATCACAACATAAATCTCTCCAGGAGCAGCTTCACAAATCTAGCTCTCAATTGAAAATCCTCTAGCATTTCTCTACTCAAATTCTTCCTCCCAAGAACTCAGATCCGTGCTCAATTTATAGATGAATTGTAGGTTTTTTTGCAATCAATGACTTTCCAATAATAGACAAGACATGTTTCCAATCATGTAGATGTCAAATGGACACTTGGATCTGAAGCTTGACACATGTGAACTCTTCTAGAAGACACTAGCCAAGTGGAGATTCCAGAACAATGAGAATTTCACTTCCAATGTGACCAATGCACCTGTAAATGTCGGGAAGTGCACTGGAAAGCAGCCTTGAATGGGGCTACCTCCATATGCAACACACTTAGGCCCCTTAGAGCCTGCGTTGGTGAGCCCTCATATGCTATACAATAAGCTTCAAAGCATGGAAACCTTTGCTTGATGAAAGTCTTGCTTGATTTGTCTTGTTTCATGTCTTAGGGCATATAGCAACTAAAACAATAGGGAATGATAGACCCTTGATCATTGGTCCTGGAGATGATTTCCAGTTAACCATGTCATTGGGAATGGTACCAAAATTGACCTATAACAATTTCCCCCTAAAGCATGAGATCCAAATAATAAGAAAATTTTATTGAGATGCTTTACACTGTGATGAGTCTGGAAACGAAGTGGAATGGTTACTTGCATCAATATTACAATACATTACATCATGATATATCCTCTATTGATAATAATTGCTGAGGGTAGGCATTCCCATGTTCAACACATAAAACAATCTAATAACATGTACATAATTCAGAAAGTCATCTACATTGGAATGTTGCCCAGATGCAGACATGCCTACAGATATATGCCCATGTTTGGGATGACAATCTATATGTAAGGTCACCACACAGATGATGTGTACAACAATCCTTAAATCACAGCCTGGATGGATGAAACTAGATCTGGGGTCTTCTTATCTCGTTCACTAGATCATTCGGGTACAAGTCTAGCCATGCGAATATATGATTTGTAGTCGAACATGGCAAGACATCATTTGATTACCAACCAATGATGTGAGATGTTAACAAACGTGAGAGAACCATCATTAATGAAAATGGATCTCAAGGTACTGCAGTACATTTTGTAAGCTGTCAATAGATGATTTGATGTCGAATGCTAAACAAAATCTTTCGTTCAAAGGTCCGGAAGCGAGGATCTTGTCAATTCTGTAACAAGCCTCATGGTACTGGAATCTGATGTTTCTAGGTGAACTTCCTGGATATTGATTTGTCATCGACATGAAGTCACCTTATTGCAAAACAGGAGTTATTGATTTCAGAGACAAGGGTATGACTTGATATAGCAATTTTCAGGGATGACGGTCATGAAAATGAAGGTTTCTGAGTATTGCAGAAGGATGAGTTTTTAATCACTGGATGACTTCTCTTGAACATTTCGGCGACAGTATGATGAGTTGGCAGCATTGACCCAAAACTGAAGTGAAGGTATGATGAACCATAGGTGTGAATGAACCGTCAAGATGATTACCCAACCCAAAGAGTCACGGACATGGAGTGAAAGAAGTGTCATGTTCAAGAGCAATTTGCTACCATAAAGAAATTCTTGCTCATTTTTCCCAAATTTTCCCCAGTCATTTGTCGACCAGTACCTCTTTATTTTTTAACAAGATTGAGGAGGATAACATTTTCTTGATCTATAATTCAACCCTTCGGGCGAATAAAGTATCGCTATTTAATAATTTAACGAGTCTAGCGATGAATGAAACTCAATTCTTGCCATGATCGACAAGTCTGTTATTATTTTATGTTTTAACGAGCTTAACGACAGTGATAGCCCGGTCCTTTTTCATATTTAGAAAGTTTGAAAAAGAGGATGAGAGAGAACTCCATAAGTAATTTTTCATAAATTTGTCTCTCAGATCTGAAAAAGTGTAAAATAATATCTGAAAGAACCTCTTCGGTCATGTTTAACCAAGGTATTCCTTTTTCGTAAATAATCTATCTCAATCCGGAAAAGGGTTAAACTTATACTATGCAGATATCGATTCATTTACTTTAACGAGCTCGAAAATACAAGTGCTCAGCAATCTTTTCACATTATCATAGTTTGAAAAGAGCTGAAAGAAGACTCCAGGGGTTCCTTTTTCACTGTTATCGAAGCTCAAAAAAGAGATAAAAGTGCGCTTCAAATCCTTTTTCATTTTTAACAAAGCTCGAAAAATAAGGAGAAAAAGTATGCTTTGTGGTCAGATCATTATTTTGAATAAATCTACATGACTAATCTATTCATCAGTTGTATTTCCTGTTCAAAGCAACATCAAATGGATTAAAAATACCTGTTTCATGATAAAAACATAACAAAACCATAGTCATAGCAATAAATTTAACTTGCAAACAATTAAATGAATGTAAAAAGTAGTTTCACTATTCATGTTTACCATTCCATAGTTACCATTTGCATTTTGGAGCTTTGAACCTGATTTTTCCCTGAACTTTAGCAGACAATTGCATGCAATTGGCAAGAATGTTTTGAATGAATCCTGCTAGAGCACATGTCGAATGCCCCCTGCAAGAGAATATGCCCCCAAGCCTCATTTCATTCACCTAAGTAGAATACTAATTACTAATAGTTGGATGGAATGAAGGTTCATTTACAAGATCAGATGGAAGACTCGTCGTAATTAGGAGAGGATTTGTTTCATGAGATTGAAACAGGAAAAATAATTATTCTCATGACGTGTTTCATTTGTTAACGAGGTTGACACAGTAAAAGAACTTTCCTCAAAGGAACTTGTTTAATTTTTTAACGAGGTTGACACAAGAAAAAAAAATTATCCTCAAAGGCACTTGTTTCATTTTTTAACGAGGTTGACACAAGAAAAAAGAATTATCCTCATAGGTACTTGTTTCATTTTTTAATGAGGTTGACACAAGAAAAAATAACTATCCTCATAACCTGTTTCATTTTTTAATGAGGTTAACACAGGAAAATATCCATCCTCATAAATTTGTTTCTTTTTTTAATGAGGCTGACACAGAAAAAGAACCATGCTCATTACCTGTTTCATTTTTTAAATAGGTTGACACAGGAAAAGAACCATCCTCATTGTGCAATTGGACTAGTGAGTGTGTGCTGGAAAAAAATTATTTTAATGGAGTCATCATTTAAGGTGTTTTATGAACACCACAAATGATAAGTTATAACATGCGTTGACGAGACTTCTCCAGGGTTTTCATTGAATTTTTGAATTTCTAAGGGTAATTTTTGTGGTATCACCAGCCACCAAGGAGAATAACTGATGGGATAAACTTGATATTGCACTGAAGATGTGAATAAATGATCAAGCTGTTCAGTACTCATAAAGGAGGAACCAGATAGGATTCTATATGATGACATGGGTCAATTCAATGGAAAAAACATCAAAGATGAGGCAATAGCAGATGCTGTCACAGCTGAAATAGATGGTTCAGTCTTAGATGTTATCTCATCCATGGTAAAATTACCCAATGTATACCCTATAGAATCTACAGGAACTTGAAGTGAAACAGGATCAACAAAAGTAAAGGAAGGTGATTGAGGAAAAGACTCGTACAGGTAAAGCTCCTACTGAAAATGAGTTGGAGTTAAAGGTGTCTCGTCTTGTGATATTTCTTCAATTGAAATCAAAATAGGTGGAAGAACTTCATCGTCAGGCCCAAAGTATATTTCAGGTGGTTGACTGCGAGATATGGGAGACTCAATGACTACAATAGATTGTGGGGTGACCAATTCAGGAACAAATTCTGGTTGTTCGACTTCAGGATCAAGATTTTCTCCACTTAGGGAATATAGCAATAGAAATATAAGGGGATGATAGACCCTATTTCATTGGTACTGGGGATGATGTCCAGTTTGACCAATAACAGTTTCCCCCTAAAGCATAATGGGATCCGAATCAACTTCTAGTTGAACAACGTCGAGTTCGGGAGGTATGGTCTCATAGATTGCATGGATCATGACCACGGGTAGCTATGAGGACTTAGTCTCGACAACAGTAGATGAACCAGGATGAGTAGAAACAACTTGTGCCAACTCTGGTATAAAAGATGATGTTTCGCCAGAGGTACGAATTGTACTGGATTCGGCAGATCTTGATCGCCTTCACCTACCAGGAGTAACTTCCAGTGGTAAAGGTGGTTTTAAAGATAATCTAGATGAACGATGGGGGATAGGATTTTGTTCTTCCATGATTATTGATTTATTTTAACCAAAAAAAAAAAAAAAAAAAATTGGGTAATGCTAAGCAAAAGGGTTTACCCAGAAACTTTGAACTGCAGAATATCTCCTGGCAAACCAAGAAGTACATGCAAGTAATCTCCCTGAATCCTATGTTTGGTGTATCACAATTTCAGGGTGGCCGACTAGGTTCACTATGGATGGATAGCACCTAAAATTTGTCCTCCCAAATATACTCGAAGGTACGTGGGGGCCCAAGTTTGTGTTAGCGTTGTTTGATGCGAAACTACACAGTGAGAGCACCCCTTTATACTTCTCATACTGTAACACCGCCCGTTATAACCGAAAGTAAGTGGATGAGCTAAGATATACTTACGTACGTGGAGTGAGGTATCACACTCTGAATGTATCGCAGACAAGTTAACGACAGCTGCTATGTTTTATGATGTCGGAACACGTCTCTAGCCTAGACCTTCTAAATGTTATCATTATGGTTCCAAAGCATTGTTAAGTAAAGTGAGATTTATTTTATGTTGATCTTGCTTAACAATTTTCCTTTCAGGTTCACCACGATGATATATATGAAATTCCTAAAATGCAAGCTAAGAATGATAAACAAACTTTCACTTTCAACTTTTTCAAACAAATCAAATCAATGAACAAAAACAAAATCAATGAATCAAAAACTAAATGCAGATTTCCTAATGTTCCTTTTGCAAAACACACACAATCCTACATGCAAATGCAAGTTTTTCTTTTCAGTTTCCTTAATGTTATGAATGTAGAAAAGAAACTAGGTGCACTAGATCAATAGTTCAAATGCATTTTACTTTTGAGAAATGAAGAATACAAACAACAATTTCTCTTTTGAAGGAAAAATGAGGATTTCAACAATAATTTCTCCTATCAAGGAAATGAAGATTTTATGACAATTTCCTATTTCGAAAGCAAATGATTCCTAATGCGACCATAAAAAGTACTTTGAAATCAACTTGTCAATGATAAAGAAAAACTTTTTTTTAAAAACATTGAACAAATTTCCAGCCAAAGGAGGAAGAAGTATATAGATTCAATGGTCAATTGACGATCAAACTTTTCAAAACACAACAGCAAACAAAACTAAAGAAAATTGCAAATGAAAATTCAAATGAATTTGGGTGTTTTTAGGAGTCAACGCAGTCTCCAAGGGGAGACAGTGCTCTGCAACGTAGGCTAGGAAGGGAGACAGTGCTATGCAAAGCACTGTATCTAGTCTAAGGGTGCATTGGGAGCAGTATACAAAGAAAAATACTATAGTTTAACTCACTGTCTTTGAAAATTAAGCTCTGAAAAGGTTTAATATTTGTGTGTAACAACTACTGGGTGGATAAACAGATCAAATTAGAGGCTAAAACACCTAGAACTAAGAGAAACGAATCCCCAGTGGAGTCACCAGTTTGTTGGGCCAGAATTTTAATCTACAGATAAACTAAACTTCCCTAGACTGGTGCTAGTCTAGAAAAACAGGTGAAAGACTATACTACCATTTCTCCTAACTTCGAATAGATACACAGAGAGGATTGGAGGCTTACTTTTTTCAATCGCTTCCAAATGGCTCCTTTCTGTCACTTCCACTACAACTTCAAATTCAAGCAGTTTGTGAGCTAAATGCTTCTTGCAAGAAAGAACACTGAAACAAAAAAAGATGCAATAATATAGATATCTATTCAAGCTAGTTATTTAAATCAGTAAAACATAAACTACATTCATCAACTGAGATCTTACATCATGGAAAATCAAAGTTAACATAAATGCATGTAGGGAAAAACAAGCAGTACCCTTTACTGATGATAGAAGGAGAGGTTACAACCTAGTGAATGATTTTAAGTGACCTTCCAGCATCATTCCCAATCCTCATTATAGCATAAATATCTCCAGTAGCAGATTCACAAATCTAGCTCTCAATTGAAAATCCTCCAGCATTTCTCTACTCAAATTCTTCCTCCCAAGCACTCAGATCTGTGCTCAATTTATAGATGAATTGTAGGTTGTTTTGCAATCAATGACTTTCCAAAAATAGGCAAGACATGTTTCCAATCATGTAGATTCCAAATGGACACTTGGATCTAAAGCTTGACACATGTGAACTCTTCTAGAAGACACTGGCCAAGTGGAGATTCCAGAACAATGAGAATTTCACTCCCAATGTGACCAACGCACCTGTAAATGTCGGGAAGTGCACTGAAAAGCAGCCTTGAATGGGGCTACCTGCATATGCAATGCACTTAGGCCCCTTAGAACTTGTGTTGGTGAGCCCTCATATTCTATACAATAAGCTTCAAACCATGGAAACCTTTGCTTGATGAAAGTCTTTCTTGATTTGTCTTGTTTCATTTCTTAGGGTATATAGCAACTGAAACGATAAGGAATGATAGACCCTTGATCATTGGTCCTAGGGATGGTGTCTAGTTAACCATGTCATTGGGAATGATACCCAAATTGACCTATAACACCGACCAAGGGAGCGGAGCAAGAATCTCAGTGAGACATGGAGGCTGAAGGGCTTAGTGGGGAGGGTGTGGAGTCCCCACGCGGAACAAAGTGCACAAGTGAGCCTGCCAAAGGGTAGAAGAAGAAGTGCAAGGCTGATAAGACCAGTGGGGAATTGGATTTCACTTTAATAGAGGAATACTTGGAGAAGATCGCGGACGTTGTCACCATTGCATCCAAATATCGATGGACTACCCTCGAAGATCAACACAAGGCCGCGGTGGAGGCCTTGCAGTCAGGGTTGCAGGTCCTTCAGTTAAAAGTGAATATGCTTCAAGCAAGCATGAACCAGGTGAGGCAAAGTCAAGTGATCCATCCAGCCACAGTTACAGCCTTGCCCACAGTGATCAAAAGTATGATCTTCCCCCTCCTGGGTGCGGCGTTCACAGTAGTCCCACCGGTCCTGTGCGAGCAAGTCCACGCATGTTCCACAGTCGATCTCGACATTGCAAGATTAATAGGTGAGAAGCTACACACTCTCTACTTGTTCATCTCTGGTGAACTCTAGTTGGGAAATGTGGGTGCAACAACAACTAAGTGAGGGCGAGGGAACAATTGAGGCCAAATCTACTGAAACTGCCCAAGTTGAGGCAACACATATCGTGGCAGTTGTGCAGCAAGCTGAATTAGAAAATTTGATAGACCGACTATGTGAAGACATGCTGGAAGTGATTCTTGCCTCTACTACACCATAGGCCAAGGTTGAAGGCTTGGTAGCTACGTTGAAGGCATCCAGAACAGAAGTACAAGCTATCAAACCAAACCTAGAGCAACAAATTGCTGCACTACAAGCCAAGCTACAGCCAGAAACCCCTCCCGAGGTACGCGACTAGTGAGCCGCGCTAGTCAAGGAAGCCAAAATTAGTATTTCAACACAGATCACCAAGGGATATGACTTGCTAGATACTGCTATGGGACTATGTTCCATGGTGCAGCACCATCCCCTCCTCCGCCAGTTCAGCCAGGAGCTGCGCTAGAAAGAACAATATTTTGAGCAGATGGAAGCTACCATGCCCATCCTTGTGGTCACACATCTCTTAGCACGCCTCCCTACCAGCCACACTCTCATGAAATTGAGGAGCTCTACCACAAGAAGTAGGTCCTCAATGACCACCTAAAGCCACGGGCAGATGAAGCTCTCAAGCTTTCCCAGGATTTAGATGTGGCAATAAAGAGGTTTAACTAAACATTGTAGAGCATCATTGCAGCTACTGAAGGACCAACTTCGCAAAGGTTGGTCGACATCATGAAGAATGCAAAAGAGTGAAGGCATCCTGCCCCCATTTGTCATCACAAATGAGAAACTCCAAGCCAATATGAAGACCCCACTTCCGCTGTGACTCAGGACGAGTCAGAAGATTGTGTTGGGGGCCTGTTGGAGCGGGGTCCCTTAACCGCAATTTTGGTACAATTTTGTAATATTTTGTAATATTTTATTCTAGCACAGGGGCTTTGGGAAGGGGTCGAAGCCCCCAATGAATTGTAATGGGTCAAAGGGTAGACCAAGAGTCCGCAAACCACGGTTTGTGAACCATAGAGTATCACAGGCTAATATGATATAAATAGATGGATAAGTTGAGTCTAGAAGCAATTTTAGACTCTAATTAATCTTGGATATGAATCGTAGAGATATTTTGTATGGATTTTTTGGGTAAGGGCTCCTGCTGGCTGTGTGCATGGAGACCCTAAGTCCTTCTATGTGTGGATCCCGTTGGTTGTGTGCGCAGGTTGGTAAACAGAGTCCGTAAGTTGGATCTGAGTATGAATGAATGAGAAGGATGTTTTGTGATATCTAAGTATTTTTGTGTTATGGTTATTGGCTGCGCTCTATGTTATTTCTAATATTATATCTCCTTGCTTAATACTGATGATTTATTGATACACGCGTGGATGCGATATTATAAGAATGAATAAATGAATAGATCTGGTTATGATTAGTCACCTTGCTTCTTTTAACATGTTATCTCATGGTTTATGAGCTTTGCTTAAGTTATTTCATCGATATACTGTTAAGGTTTTATGTGTTAGGGCTCTCCAGCGCAGGTCTGTTAGATCTGAAGGGACCCACTTTGATTAAATTTCTCTCTCTTAGGGTGCATAAACCTACTTCCAGCACCCTCCCATACTACTTAGGGTGAGACATTGACCTGCACAAGCAGGCCATTGCTGAAAGGGCCAGTAGTACAAAGGTTTGTTGGTAAACCTTAAATCTGAACCTGGGTCAAGACCCCTCAAACCAACAATGTGCTACCAATTATTTCGCAAAAATTGTCCAAGTGAAAATTTATTTACGAGAACAAAGCCATCGATACCACACAAACTAATTTTTTTCTGAATATAAAGATGCAATGTGTACCTTTTGTGTCTTCGACACATCATGTAAATCAAATAATTACTCCATATGTAGTATCCATGTCACTAGATCCTTACCATCAAAATTCCTCATATCGATATTTGGAATGTGTTTAGTCTTCAACCCACTACAACAGTCTTTATAACCATATTTTTTATTCCTTTTATCCTCATCATTATTTTCGTGGAGTACCTTGCTACCGCTAGGAAGTATTTCTTGTAGCAACTTTGTCAAACCATCCTTCAAACATTTCAAGTCCCTTTTCATTTCTGTTTTTAAACCATCCTTCAAACCTTCCATATTTACATTCATCATTTCCTCCATGTCAAATTTCAAATCATCCAGAGCTTCTATTTCATTTTTGGTTACTCTTTGTGAGAGTGAAATTTGTTGCACTTGGTCTCGTAATTTTGATATATCATGTTGCACTTATTCCTCTTCTTCATTGGTAATAAAGAAGATTTCGGGTTTCTTACTAGGTGTTTCATTTTTCTTGTTTCTAGTAATTTTGGAATAAAAAAATGATATCTATGTTTCAATATTCCCTTTGAATCACTTCAAACTAATTTTTTACACAAAAGTTATGAAAATTTTAAAAAAAAATACACACTTTTTTCTTGTTTTTAGAACTATTTTATCTCTATAATTTCATATCTCCATGGTCTGAAATTTCACATTTTGGTATCACAATGAGTCTTCTTTCCAACCCCACAAGTCAGACAAAGATTGGATTCTCAAGAAAGAGTTATGCCCTATCTCTCACAATGACATGATTATAGATTGTTTCTATAGATAGAAATTGTATGGAGTGCCACGTGTCCTTGTTTTGACCTTCATCCCTAAAATGGATATACAATGAACTATAGCTTTTTAAATTTCAATCACTTTTTACGAAATCCAAATCCGATGCTAAGAGAGAGTTATGAAAATTTTCCCTAGGTCGCCTATTTAAGATTAAATTATGGAGCCTGCAAAAACCGTAACTTCCTCAGATCATATCTCTAAAAATATAGTGAACCAAGATATGAAATGTTACACGAAGTTCACCCCAATGTCGCCTCCACGTGGTCAAAATTTCCGCTTTCTAATCTTTTTATAAATAAATTTATAGAGAAAATAGCAAGATAAGTTGTTTTAAGCAACAAAACCCTAAAATCCAAAGCTCTGATACCAAATGTTATGCAACCAGCTCAAAAAATAGTAGAAATGATATATCAACGAATTAAAAAGTATCCTCTTTGAGGGGGAAACCTATTTTACATTTCACAAATAAACAATAACTTGATGATGCAAATGAAAAGACCTCCTTGGTATATATAGGAGTCTAAGGGGTCACAATATAACCAGAGCCTACATAACAATAATAATGTAAGGGCAGAACAATAACAATAATGTCCTTTTATGGGGCACAAAATTAACAATATGTGAGCTACATGGGAACAACAATAAAAAATATGGGGCTATACTAACAATAACATTAAGGGGGATACACTAGTATTATAAGGACCTAACATTTTCTCACATGCTTGACTTCAAATCCTTAATTCAAATGGTGGGATATTGTACCCAAAGTGGTGAAACGCATGAAGAGTTGTGATTTGTTTGACATGAAATCTAACAGATTCAAGGCTATTTAGGGTAGTTACCAAAATTCATTATGAGAATTGTGACCATATCCTCTACTCATAGGAACATTTTATTATGTCGAAGTTATCAGTCACCAAATGAAGCAGAGTCACTAAACAACATCCAACATAGTGCCAAGTTAATCGTTGAAGTCATAAAGTTTAGAATTTTTTTAGAATTTGTAGTTTCCGAATGAATAATTGGTTTCATATCATCCATAATTCTTTTAACTATGATCCATAATTGCATGATCGAGACAACTTGTTCTCATAACCGTTGGACAAGTGGATTATCAAAGTTTACGACAACAATTAGTATTATATGAACTTCCCAATGAATACATGTTAGTAAGAGAGATTCCCAAGGTACTGAAGGTAATCATGGTATGGTGTTTTTGCTTTAATATGTGACTTAGTTGGGTAAGGTGTTACACTAAAATTTGTCACCATGACATTTAGCTGTCTATATGGGTTCATCATAGCCTATATTATGCTCCCTTAGAGGTCCAAAATCATAAATTTCCTAAAACAAGTCTTGGAATTGGAGAAAATCTCATTAAAACCTTAAAAATCCTAACTCTGCACTTTTCCTAGTCATTTCTTGTGGTACCATGGTTTATTGCTCTAAAACTTGCCACACATCCTACACGTTCTGCTCATTAAAACTATGGACCCCCGTAAAAGGTAAAATAAAAATAAAAGTAAGTTCTAGAAGCACAGCTAGTCGAATATTCTCCTAGCTGGAGGCTTCTAGAAGCGTTATCTGGTTGAGCTTTGCCCCTTCCATTCATGAACCTCTATCCCTTCATTAATGGAGCTATCCCTTGGTTTTTGGAGCTAAAATCCCATTATGAGAGTACTTTATCCCTTCCTTATTGGAACTGAAACTACCTCCCTTCTTCTATAAATTGAGATCATGTTTCAGTCTTAAGGGTAGATTGTTAGATTGTAGAGACTAGATGGTACTTACTTCTTGCTTTGAAGAAGGTACTTAGAACTTGGTTGTTTTGAGCTGAATTGCTAAAGAAATTATACTCTCCACATTTGGCATCATTGGCATGAGAGATATTACATACTCATAGCCATAGTATTATGCTAATTCAGATAGTTGGAGTCTTGTCAAACTGAGGAAAATGGCTATTCGGGACCCCAGAAGAACCTGTACAAACTTCAAGGCATCAAGGTTGTAAGGTTTCTTCTTTTCATTCACAATTAATACAAATGGATTATATTTTCTCGTTAAGTTGTTCATTTATCTTTTGAATAATTTATTTCTTGGATTCCTTGATCACTAAGATAGATTATTGCTTTCGAATTATCATATTTTGCAGATGCTTTTGATCTTGTTTGCTTGTCTTTGATTTCAGATCTTATATGCTGGATCAAAACCTTCTAGAATGACTGGATTGAAGACCGAGCAAGCGTTGGACTTCAGGTAGGAGTATCTCTCCATAATTAATTTGTAATTCTTAGGAAAAAAGGTCTAGAGGAAATGATCTACATCTGTCTATTTGTTTCTAAATATCCTTAGGATACTAGGGAGATCGCTCTTGTCCACAAGAGGGATTTGTCCGTTTAACAAAATTGTGACTCCGTTGGGGAATAGAACTTAGTTTTCCTTTTTTATTTTTTTTCAGTTTGATTTTTAAGAGTCTTCTGATTTTTATTAGTCTAAAATTGGGTTGGGTAGATAACTTATCAGAATCCCTAAAAAGAAAATCTGAATTTTTACTTTTTCTGTACTTTTCCTGACCTCCGTGGTTTTCATTTGAAAATAGTGCGGTAGCCTCCGTATTTTTTAGTTCAGAACAATGTGGTACCGCTCTGTTCTCCATTAGAACCTATGAACTTGGGGAAATTTTTTGAAAAATTAAGAATTCTCTTTTCAAGAGCTAGATTACCATATTCTCTGTGTTTACCCCAACTTGTCTTGACTGTCAAAGTCTTATGTTTGAATTTCTTTAAGCAACTTTTACAGTCTCATCAGTCTACGTTAAGTTAATTGGGTGTTTTGAGTCTCTTTTTTAAGAAATTCGTAATTTGATTTCCTTTGGTCATTACTTCGAGGTTTGTCTTGCCTTTGAGTATTTTTATTTTTTTACCTTGGAAATCTCACCCAATTTTCTTTACTTACACTTGATTGGTTCTTTATATTACATTAGAATCATCTTGTGTCTAAGAATTCTCTTGCATAGATCACATTTGCATTATTAGAATTCTCATTTTCAGAATATGAATGAAAAATGTGCATAGATTGCATTTGCATACTTTTCAAGTGAATTGTGCATAGATTACAGCTACATAGTTTACATTTTGGAAAAATCAATCGTAGATTTAAATAAGTTTCTTTGATTTGAATTTA
This sequence comes from Pinus albicaulis, assembly GCA_034641835.2. NCBI lineage: Eukaryota > Viridiplantae > Streptophyta > Pinopsida > Pinales > Pinaceae > Pinus > Pinus albicaulis. The sequence goes on along the minus strand of CM076575.1, from coordinate 866,458,941 downwards.
CATGTTTTATGCTTGTTTTAAAAACATAAAAATAAAAAAATTGGAGTTGATTAGCATTAGTTTTTCTTGATGAAATTAGTGCATTAGAGAATTTGTTATATTTTCTCTTATTTATCAATTCTTTCATTGTTGGAAGTGAATGGAACCTCTCTCCTTAATTTAGTTAGATTCATCGAATTGAAAATATTACATTATCATATTTGATTGCATTTAGTTTTGGGTCAGGTCATAACACCATTGGTTTCATATCCATTTACCCTTTGAGTAATAACAGCCTATTAGAGGTTCCCATGTTTTGGTAAGGTTGGCAATACCAAAAGATGAGACAACATAGAACCACTTTCAGACCGTAGGATCTAGCCCTCCTAGGTCCAGAGAGGGATCTCTCTATATGAGTCCAAGTATATGTCTTTGAGGCTCGGTGTTAAGATTTTAGGCTAGTTATATGCACAGGGTTTGTTTATTTGGTTAAGAGTTTGGTTGTTGGGAATCAGGAAGGAAGGGTTCATGATGAGACAGGACTGGGCAAAGAAGAATTTAGGCAAAGGAGAGATAATCCAGAGAAAACCAAGTCCATTGGGTAATGGAGTCAAGAAAGGATTTACTTGTTATCAATATGCAAGCTTTCAATTGGGTTAGTCATCTAAAGCCTTGGATCCTAAAGTGATAGGGTGGTATGGGAGATTAAGGACCGAGAGTGAAGGGGGGAGAACCAACTAATCCCATCTATAGATCAGGTCAGAGGTCATTTAACTCTAGACCTGCTTGGAAAAAATCAGAGGCAGCACAAGGGAACTTGGAAAGGCTTAATCAGAATGGAAAGATCCTAGTGAGGCAGATTTCTAGACCTCCCAGTGTTCTCAACACATTCCATTAAATCCTAACAAGAACATCTAAAACAAATTCCGTTAATTCATACATCAGCTAGTAGGCAACAACATCCACTACACTGGTTAAATCAATTGAAATCAATATTTAGATAAACACATTAAGAAGAAAACATAAAGGGTTGGGAGAGCAGCAACATAAGGCACCTAACAAGGGTGAATCTTATGCCAAATTTCTGATGCGAGCTAGATGAAATGAAATGAAATGGAAATAAACACAGAGATAGAAAAAACATCACCGCAGCTTTAGATCAGGATCCAATGAAATGTGCTTATCATATTAAATATCAACACCAATCAGGTACAACATAGCCAATAGCTTGGTCATTCAGTCTGAATACATCTTCCTCAGCCTATCTTACAACTATACACATAGAACTTATCTCAAGAGAAACTGCTTGCACCTCTCTGCTATCTCATCATCAACCTTTACAACAACTTCCTCATAGTTTTTATAGCTGAAAAAGAGCAGAGGAAGTAGGTAGAACACTAAATATAACATTAAATTCAGAAAAGAAGGAGAGGGCTGAAGCCCATTCTGTTTTAAACTCTGAGCATTAATTTTTGGCACTCTTTGGAGAAAAGAATGGTCTTCTTCAGGCTTCATTAATTCCAGGTATGTCTCTGATGCATTCTGGTTTGATGTACTTTGTAGTACCTTTGGTGAATAAACAAAATGGCAATGAAAAATGGAATGGTCTGCCATACTTGAGCAGCAAATGCTCTGATATCCTTGGACTACATTCTGAGCGGAGATCTCCTCTGGAGTACGGCATATAATCAAACAGTAGGGGCAATCCGTCCTTCTTCGGAAGAAGACATTCTGTTGGTGTGGAAACCTGCCCTTCATTAAATTCCTTGCCTCTGTCAGTGGAAAAATTACTGTTGCATCCATACTGTGTAATTATGGCGGTGTTTCAACTCTTGTACTCTGTAGAAACTCACGACTGTGTGTAGACAATCAATGTAATGGAAGACTGGGGAGTGGAGGGCGAAAAATATGATAGCGTGGCGGTGGAATGGTGGCTTTTACTAAACAATGGTGACAAAATGAAACGAACTGGTGAAGACTTACGAATAATAGGGTTTGATGGTAGAATGCAGCGCAAACCGTTAGATTGTGGCCTGGGAGTGAAGATCAACGGCGGGGATCGAGCAGTGGAATGATATATGAAATTGGGTGGAACAACTGCGAAACATAAGACTTTAGTGTAAAGTATTAGACTTTGGACTTCGAACAAAATAAAAAGAAATGTGAAGGGAAGGCAGTGAAATGCGATGAGGAGGAACCCAGCCAGAGGCAAATGGCAATTTGCTTTGAACCGTTGGATCTTAAACCCAACGGTTGGCAAAGATTTAGTCGGGGGATCGCAATCACGATGAACGAGAGGGACGCACAGTTATATCTTCCGATTGCGATCGAGGAAGGGGAAGCAGTTGGGAAGTGCGATGACGGTTGGGTTCGCACGGGAATCGACAGTGGAGATGCGGATTGGGGGATTGCAATCGGTGAGGACACGAAGGAACAGCACTAACAAACTTCTGAACTTGATGAGCAGGGACAAGCGATGGCCGCAAGTGAGATGGAGGATTTGCGATGTGATCAGATTGCATCACAAATATTTGCGATGGATCAATCGAATGAACATGTGAAAATGTGATGTGCGCTTTGCGATGAAAACAGCGGCGGGTTACATATTATATAACATAAAATTTACAATATATTTTATTTGTAATACATGGCGGGGTATGGAAAGGGGAAGTGGTTATAAAGGATTTGGAAAGAAATTAAAGGGGATTTTGGGGGGATTTGAAGGGTAAGAAAGGAAATAGAAGGGGAGACAAGGGCGAATAAAATAGAGGCTAAGTGGGGGTGAAATAAGGGGAAAGGGAGATAGGCCTTTGGGCATTTCTTCACAAACAGAGAGATTTTATAACGGAAATCAGCAGAGGGGACTTTATCAAAGGACAAAAGCACAAGGAGGCTTCAAGGATGATGTGTTTCCAAAGGAAATGCGTTCCTTGTAGGCTCAAAAAAATTTAGCCCCCTGTTTGCTTGTCAAAACTTTATAGGGGGGCTAACAGTGGCTCCACATGGGGATGGCTTCTTCTTGAAGGAGTCAAGAATTCAGAAATTGATCTTTGGTGTAGGCCAGATGCACGTTGCCCAAGCCACCTTTCTTCTTTTATTTTTAGCTGCCACAAATATGATAGATCAGCAGAAACATTCTCTAACAGTCTACCTACCCATCCTACAATCGTAGCATTTTTTCTTCTAGGGTGCATTTGAACTAGCAGACCCTTTACATCATTTATTTTTACAACAGAAAATAAACCTATTCTAAATCTACCCTTATTGCTCCATGAGACCAAATTATACTATTTGTCTCATATGTTTCTCTACCTAATCTAATACCAGTTGGGATTAGACTGTCCAGCAGATTTCTTCTCTACATTCTAAGACAGAAATTGAAAAACAGTCAGGCCAGGATTAGACTGTCTAGCTTGCTGTGGACCATGACATGAAGACAAAACTACTCATGGACTGAAACTTGTAGGAAATTTGAAGCAAAACTTTAAAGGCTCGAAATCTGAACTCTTGAAGCATCCTTCTTTCTTTGTGACTCAAGTTTTTAAGCATATTAGAGTCACTTCCTTTTCTGTCTTAGCTCTAGTTTTGGGCATGTTAGAGCCGATTTATTTTCTTCATGGCTGGTCCAGATTTTGAGCACGTTAGGACTAGCTCCTTTGTGTCTCTGAGGTTCATGTTTTGGGCATGTCTGAACCTCTCCTTTTTTTTTTTTTTAAGAACATAAACACTGCAATGGTATGTACAATGAAATGGAAACTGGAAACTGAAATTTAGCAGAAGTAATGCTTGAGCATCCTGCCATTGACAGGACCCCCAAACAGCTCTGTACCATTAATTTCTTGTAAGAAAAATGCATTAGGACCCACAGTGGCTTGGATAATATATGGGCCTTGCCACAAACTATCAAACTTGCCATGCTTACCTTTGTCCTCTCTCCTTGAATCCCATTTCAGAACCTTGTCCCCAACTTTGAAATCTAAAGCTTTGGCTCTTTTGTCAAACTACCTCTTTATGTTTTCCTGAACTCTAACAGTTCTACTATAAACCTGCCCCCTCATTTGTTGAAGATGGATTGTTTCATTAATTCTTCTCACCATACTATCTTCCTCTGTCTGGATCTCCTGAACAAGCTTAATCACTGGCACTCCAAGGCTGGTAGGAAAAACTGCTTCTGCTCCATAAACGAGCTGGAATGGTGACATACCAATGGACTTCTTCATTGTAAGCCTGTCAGCCCACAAGGCGTGCACCAACTTCTTATGCCATGACTTCTTGTTCTCTTCTAACAACTTCTTGATGATGTTCACTAGGCTTTTGTTTGAAGATTCAACTAGTCCATTACCTTGAGGGTAATAGGCAGTTGAATGACCAAGTGCTATTCCATACCTATGACAGAAATTGACCATCCTCTTGGATCCAAAAGCAACAGCATTGTCAGTGATTATTTTTCTTGGACAGCCAAACCGAGATAGGATGAAGTCTTCTAGGAACCTAATAATGACAGAATCAGTGGAATTCCTAGTGGGTATGGCCTCTATCCATTTGGTGAAGTAGTCTGTGGCTGTTAGGATCCATTTGTGTTGTCCAGAAGAGGCAGGATGTATTTCTCCGATGAAATCTAGGCCCCATTGCATGAAGGGACCTTCTACAATGATGGGTTGTAAAGGGAGGGGGAAGAGCTTTCTTCTGCCTTCAAAGATTTGGCATTTATGACAGGTAGTTACCATTTTATGGACATCATTGAAGAGAGTGGGCCAATAATAGCCAACCCTGAGTATCTTGTTTGCAGTGGATTTCCAACTCAAGTGGCCTCCACACTCCCCAGCATGGAATTCTTGTTTAATTCTTTCAGCTTCAGGTTCAGGCAAACATTTCAGGAATAGGCCGTTCGGGTTTTTCCAATATAAGTTTTCATTCAAAACGCAGTAGTTTCTAGCTTTCAGTTTTATGAATTTGGCCTTAGTTTTGGACAGTTCTGGAGGGGCATTGAGATTGGTGAGCACATAAAGGATATCGGAATACCGAGGAGAGTTCTGAAACTTCTCCTCAACAGTTGGGTGGGGCAATCCTTCCTACTCATCGGCATTTACCATGTTAATGTCAAGGGCCTATAGGTTAGATTCAGCCATTAATTGGGCCTGGCCTTGACCTTTGATCAGTTTGGTGGGATTTATCTCAAGGGCATATTCTAAGATAGTAGCAATCCATTTGCCCCTTTTCCCATCAGGGTCTTGGGAAAATATATCTTTGACCACTATATTTGGCACATAAGCAATGGTGTGAGAATGCAGAATGTACACCCTAAAGTCTTTTAAGGCCTTTACCAGGGCATAGGCCTGCTTTTCCATAATGTTGTACTTCAAGGGTGCATCACTTAAGGCCTTACTAAAAAAGGCAATTGGCTGTTCATTACCTTCTGAATTTTTCTGCAGTAAGACTACAGCCACGGTATGCTGGGAGGCGAATGAAAAGATTAGAAAATATTTTGAGAAATCTGGGCTGATCAGTACATGGGCTTGTGTGAGTGCAATTTTTACTGACTCAAAATATTTCTTGGCTTCAACAGTCCACTTAATTCCTGCACCTTTCTTTAGCATGTTAGTCATTTTCCTAAGGTGCTCAGCTAGGTTGGGAATGAATCTCCTAAGGAAATTGATCTTCCCAATGAAGGACTGTAATTCTTTGATGTTTCTTGGGTGTGTGATTTGAATTATCCCCTCAACTCTTTGTGGGTCTATCCTAATCCCTTTCTCAGATATAATGTGACCAAGAATTTGACCTTCTTGCAGCCCAAAAACAGTTTTCTTAGGATTTAAGGACAGACCGTACCTTCTACATTTTTCGAAAAATTTCCTCAGATGTTTGAAATGTTCTCCATCAGTTTTGGAATATACTGTCAAGTCATCCAAGTAGATAACTATGAAGTGTCCTATCTCATCTGAGAATGCTATGTCCATTGCTCTTTGGAAGGTGGCTCCAACATTCATCAATCCAAAAGGCATTTTCACATACATGAAGGTGCCCCATGGAGTGGTAAAAGCTGTTTTGAGTTGATCTTCTGGGAATACCAACACTTGGTTATAACCCGAAAAGCCATCTAGCAGGGAGATTCTCTTTGATCCCACTACCTTCTGTAGGATATGTTCCATTCTAGGTAAAGGATAATTGTCTTTTAGTGAGGCTCTGTTGAGATTTCGGAAATCTATACACAATCCGATCTCCCCTGTTTTCTTCCTCACAGCCACTAAGTTTGATACCCAATCAGAGAACCTTACAAGAACTATTATGCCTGCCTCATACATCTTTTTAATCTCCTTTTCAACTGCAGGAAATTGTTTTGGATTGATTCTGCGGAGTTTTTGTCTGAAAGGCTTCTAATTTTCCTTCATGGGTATCTTGTGTTGTATGATGTTGGTGTCATAGGCCTTTAAGTCTTCATAGCTCCATGCAAACACATCAATGAATTCCTTAAACAGGTTGATGTATTTCTTCTTCATGTCTGTAGGCACAGACTTAGCCAGTTTAATAATTTTGGGCTTATCTTCAGTGCCAATGTTGCATTCTTCTATATCCGAGTCTGCATGTTCTATAGTGGGATTTTTTGCTACATCATCAAAGTCAAAAAGGTCCTCCAAGGGTGCTAGGCCTCTGGGTATATCCTTGTCTTTGGCCTGCAGCACCTCTATCTCTTCTCTATCTGCGTTTTCACATTTTTCGGTTGGATTTCCAGTTTCTTCATTTAGGGTGTTTATCTCTATGTTATAGGGTGTTGCTTGTTCATCTGGGGGATCCTCACTCGGGCAGCTGTCATCAAATTTTGAGTTGGAATCAGAAAATTCAAACTCATTTCTGCCCACCAGGAAATCTTCAATCTGTTTGCCTCCTTCAAAGACCTGCCAATATTTTTCGTTGTCTAGCACTGCAGGTCTGAACTTGGTCTGAATGATGATTTGTTGGTCAGGGGGAATCTTAGGATATGAACTAGCCAGGCAAGCTAATCTGTTAGCAATAACGTTTTGACTCCTGGGAACAAACACCAATTCATATTCCATGAAAGTTTTCAATATATCCATGGCATCGTTCCTATATGCCCTTAGTCTAGGTTTTTTTGTTGCGTATTCACCATTCACTTGTTTGATAACTAACTCAGAACCTCCTAGCATAGTTACCCTACGGGCTCCTATTTTTTTCAACAGATTTAAGCCCAGGATAAGAGCCTCATACTTTGCAATATTATTTGTGCATTTGAAGTGCAGATTGACAGTGTGGCTCTCTACATAATCACTCTCTACGTTACGTAACCACACCCCTGCTCCAGTAGTTTTCCTAGTACAGGATCCATCGAAATTCATTTCCCACAGGGGTTCGCCATTATATTGCGTTGTCGGGTCTGTGCGAGGTTGTGAATTGTTTTTTTCTTCGTGTGGTGGGTAGGTTTGAGGAGAGTGACTGATAGGTCGAATGCATTGTGTTTCCTGTTTACTTTGAGTTTCGTTTTGAGTACTCTGCCCATGGTTTTCTTCATCATAATCCTCCAGAGTAGCCATTATGTTTACGTCCATGGGCTCGGTGCTGTCCTTTGCATCTTCGTTTTCTGATTCTGGTTCTCTTACGGATTGGTCATTGTACATGATGAATGAATCCAGATCTGTATGCACGGAGTATAATGGGGATTTTTCGGATTTCTCGGGGCTACTGACTAGGAATCTCATTTGGGACTCCCTATACAGTGTTCTAAGTTGGACAAATATAGGGACAGTGGCATCTGAGCCATCCATCTTCATTGTTCCTTGCAGGTTGGCTCCCCATGATCTCGATAATAACATGCCACACTTGGGTGGCACATCTTCCACCACAACATCCATGACCATACATTTAGTAGGGATCTGGGTCAAACTCACACATAAGTCTTTAATTAAACCAAGGCATTTTACTCTACTGGAATCAAATGAATACAAATATTTGTAAGGGCGGGTTATCTCTAGACCTATTTTTTCCATAACTACCTTGGGAATTAAGTTGTGAGATGCTCCAGAGTCATGCATTGCATAGTGAAGAATCTTATCATGGATATTCAAACTGACATAAAAAGGTGGTACTACCCCCTCCTGAAACTTTCCCTCAATCTTTGGACCAAACAGGAGGGCAGGTTGATCATCACTTAAATTCACGGTGTCGTTGTTTTTCCCCAGATTTAATGCCTTCAAGATTTGGCCTTTATATACATCCTGAGTGGCCAACTCAGATAATGGTATAGATATTTTAATCTTTGCAATCTCACCTTCCAAATTGAAAGTGGGTTGGGACTTTGGAGTGCTCAACTCTATTTTATTTGCCACTATCTTAGTGGCTGAATCATTTTGTGATTTCTCGCTATGTACATGGTTAGAGACTGTTGTATTAAGAGCACTAACTGCAGTGCTAGTGCTGCTAGTGGGTTGGCTTTGTTTTTCAGTGTTTTGGTTGTCTTTCTCTTTGTCTTTCTCAGAACTCTCAGCTGTTGATTTGTTATTTTGAACAGTTGCTTTAGGAGATTTCTCGGGCCTTTTCTTGATAGTGACCTTAGGAGTTTTGGGTTTGGGGATTTCTTGGCTCTTTTTGCTCCTAAGCTCATATTGTTCCCTGACCTGCATAATTGCGTTTTCAAATCCAAGTCTGTAGGCTTTAGACTCTGATCTTTCCTCATCCTGATATGAGGGTGAGGGCTGATCTTCTTATGAATCACAGTTATAGATTGAGTCCTCTGCTTCAAACATGTTTATTGTATTCCCTTCAGACTCTTCTATGATTCCCTCATCTTCATCAAGAATGTTTTGGAATGGGGGAATGACTTGTTAATCTGATTCTTTTTGTCTGTTGGGAGTGGTATTGTTTTTCCTAAAGTTTTGGTTTTGATTTTGGTTTCTGTTTTGATTGCTAACTGTGACAACCATATTTTCCATCATCTGTTGCAGCTTCTCCATGTTCTTAGATAATCTATCATAATTGGGATCAGATGTGGAGGCTACATTTTCATCTCTATACATTACCCTCTGTTTAGCTCTCAATCTTGCCCTCTTCTCCATCAATTTTGCTTCTATAGTTATGGCTCCTTTCTGCATGGCTTCCAATGTGGTGTACTCCTTATCCCTTAGCTCATAGGCCATGTCAGCATCAAAGCCTTCGAGGTATTTGGCTAGGGCCATGCCTTGTGGAGGTTTCATATGTGGAGGGAGTGCATTGTAAATGATGTTAAACCTTGTTTTGTAATCATGGACACTCTCTCCTACGTTTCTTTTAAGGCTCATGTACTCTGCTAGGAGTTGGCAAGGGTTTGCGCTAGCTTCCCATTTGTTTATGAATGTCTGGTATAAGGTAGGAAGATCTTGGATGCTCTTAGGGGGTAGGGCTTTGAACCATTTCTTCACGTCACCCCCTAAAATTTGGGCAAAGATTCTCATTTTGACTGTATCATCATCAATTTCCATGTAGTCAAAAGAGTCTTCCATTTTATCCACATGTTGCTGGGCTATAATGGATTCCTTAGCAGTGAAGTGTGGGAATTTTTACTGATAGTCATTTGATAGTGGTACTAGAGGCTGAGGTAACACTAAGGGTGCATATCAAGCTACCATTATGATGTTATGATGAGGCAAAGGATTTACTTGGACAACTGGCATATGGATGACAGGGATATTATGACCAGCAGAAGACTGATGAGCAGATCTAGGATGGGAGAGTCCCAAGTTTTGTATGAAATGTATATCAGGAGGTGTAGATGGAGGGGTCTCTGAGTCTCTAATGTGCTCACCACTATGATATGGTGGACCAGGAAGCTCACGGTCTGGCTGGTCTAAAGTGTTGAACGACCTAGTTCTAGGTTATCTCTTTCGAAGGCATAGGTCAAGTTGAAAGTGTGGTAGAGCTATAAGGTCTTCTGGTGCAGAATTAGCTCTATAGATGTGGTTTGAAATAGTTGACCTACTACGTGATTCCTTGAGGATACTTTCAGGGTTATCAACTATTTTAGGTGGGTTTGGGTTAGGGAAAGCTCTTGTATAAATGGATCTGGAAGCCAGAGTGTTGTTCTCCAACCAAGCAGCTTAACCCTACTTGTTACTTCTAATGTGGTTGATGTTGTTTAAAAGGCTGGTCTCCCAGTGGAGTCTTATGTGAAACCAAGATAATCAGCAGGCCTACTGATCATCAGCGGAGTATTTTATCTTTGAAAGTTATGGAGTCGCCAGGTGGAAAAATTATGGTGTTCTAGGGGGTACACTGTCCACCACAGTGCTTAAGTAATGTCACCTTTCAAGAATAACCTCAAAACACAACAAACTCCAACTAGAGATTGAATGGGAGGGAATTTACCAAATATGTCACCTTCGAAAGAGTGTGAGACCTGGAGGCTGCCTGGCCCTTTCCAGACTCTGTATAAGAGTATAAGAAGCACACAAAAAATGGAGGTAGATTCAAGAAAGGGGTGACTTACTGCCAACCTAACCAGAGTTCTAAGTTTCTGAGTTTCTAAGAGTGTGTTAAGGTGATATGCACTTAGAACTCCCCAGCGGAGTCGCCATTATGTTGGAGGTTCCCATGTTTTGGTAAGGTTGTCAATACCAAAAGATGAGACAACATAGAACCACCTTCAAACCGTAGGATCTAGCCCTCCTAGGTCCAGAGAGGGATCTCTCTATATGAGTCCAGGTATATGTCTTTGAGGCTCGGTGTTAAGATATTAGGCTAGTTATATGCACAGGGTTTGTTTATTTGGTTAAGAGTTTGGTTCTTGGGAATTAGGAAGGAAGGGTTCATCATGAGACAAGACTGGGCAAAGAAGAATTTAGGCAAAGGAGAGATAATCTAGAGAAAACCAAGTCCATTGGGTAATGGAGTCAAGAAAGGATTTACTTGTTATCAATATGCAAGCTTTCAGTTGGGCTAGTCATCTAAAGCCTTAGATCCTAAAGTTATAGGGTAGTATGGGACATTAAGGACCGAGAGTGAAGGGGAGAGAACCAACTAATCCCATCTATAGATCAGGTCAGAGGTCATTTAACTCTAGACCTGCTTGGACAAAATCAGAGGCAGCACAAGAGAACTTGGAAAGGCTTAATCAGAATGGAAAGATCCTAGTGAGGCAGATGCAGGGTTCTAGACCTCCCAGTGTTCTCAACACATTCCATTAAATCCTAACAAGAACATCTAAAACAGATTCCGTTAATTCATACATCAACTAGTAGGCAACAACATCCCCTACATTGGTTAAATCAATTGAAATCAATATTTAGATAAACACATTAAGCAGAGAACATAAAGGGCTGGGAGAGCAGCAACATAAGACACCTAACAAGGGTGAATCTTATGCCAAATTTCTGATGCGAGCCAGATGAAATGAAATGAAATGGAAATAAACACAGAGATAGAAAAAACATCACCGCAGCTTTAGATCAGGATCCAATGAAATTTTCTTATCATATTAAATATCAACACCAATCAGGTACAACATAGCCAATAGCTTGGTCATTCAGTTTGAATACATCTTCCTCAACCTATCTTACAACTATACACATAGAACTTATCTCAAGAGAAACTGCTTGCACCTCTCTGCTATCTCATCAACAACCTTTACAACAACTTCCTCATAGTTTTTATAGTTGAAAAAGAGTAGAGGAAGTAGGTAGAACACTAAATATAACATTAAATTCAGAAAAGAAAGAGAGGGCCGAAGCCCATTCTGTTTTAAACTCTGAGCATTAATTTTTGGCACTCTTTGGAGAAAAGAATGGTCTTCTTCAGGCTTCATTAATTCCAGGTATGTCTCTGATGCATTCTGGTTTGATGTACTTTGTAGTACCTTTGGTGAATAAACAAAATGGCAATGAAAAATGTAATGGTCCGCCATACTTTAGCAGCAAATGCTATGATATCCTTGGACTATGTTTTGAGAGGAGATCTCCTCTGGAGTATGGAATATAATCAAACAGTAGGGGCAATCTGTCCTTCTTCGGAAGAAGACATTCTGCTGGTGTGGAAACCTGCCCTTCATTAAATTCCTTGCCTCTGTCAGTGGAAAACTTACTACTACATCCATACTGTGTAATTATGGCGGCATTTCAACTCTTGTACTCTGCAGAAACTCACGACTGTGTGTAGACAATCAATGTAATGGAAGACTGGTGGAGCGGAGGGCGAAAAATATGATAGCGCGGCGGCGGAATGGTGGCTTTTACTAAACAATGGTGACAAAATGCAATGAAATGGTGAATACTTACGAATAATAGGGTTTGATGGTAGAATGCAGCGCAGACCGTTAGATCATGGCCTGGGAGCGAAGATCAACGGCGGGGATCGAGCAGCGGAATGATATATGAAAGTGGGCGGAACAACTGCGAAACATAAGACTTTAGTGTAAAGTCTTAGAATTTGGACTTCGAACAAAATACAAATAAATGTGAAGGGAAGGCAGTGAAATGCGATGAGGAGGAACCCAGCCGGAGGCGGATGGTGATTCACTTTGAACCGTTGGATCTTAAACCCAACAGTTGGCCAAGATTTAGTCGGGGGATCGCAATCGCGATGAACGAGAGGGATGCACACTTATATCTTCTGATTGTGATCGAGGAAGGGGGAGTAGTTGGAAGTGCGATGACGGTTGGGTTCGCACGGGAATTGACGGTGGAGATGCGGATTGGGGGCTCGCAATCGGCGAGGACAAGAAGGAACGACACTAAAAAACTTCCAATTGCGATGAGCGGGGACAAGCAATGGCCCAAGTGTGATGGAGGATTTGCGACGCGATCAAATCGCATTGCAAATATTTGCGATGGATCAATCGAATGAACATGTGAAAATGCGATGTGCGCTTTGTGATGAAAACAGTGGCGGGTTACATATTATATAACATAAAATTTACAATAGAGTTTATTTGTAATACATGGCGGAGTATGGAAAGGGGAAGTGGTTATAAAGGATTTGGAAAGAAATTAAAGGGGATTTTGGGGGGATTTGAAGGGTAAGAAAGGAAATAGAAGGGGAGACAAGGGCGAATAAAATAGCGGCTAAGTGGGGGTGAAATAAGGGGAAAGGGAGATAGGCCTTTGGGCATTTCTTCACAAATAGAGAGGTTTTATAACGGAAATCAAAAGAGGGGACTTTATCAAAGGACAAAAAGCACAAGGCGGCTTCAAGGATGATGTGTTTCCAAAGGAAATGCGTTCCTTGTAGGCTCAAAAACATTTAGCCCCCTGTTTGCTTGTCAAAAATTTATAGGGGGACTAACACAGCCCAAATAACACAGCACTTAATAAAATTCATCTAGTAATTTTTACATTTTCTAAGGCTTTTTCCACCAATATACATCAGGATTAGTGATTTGGAATAGGGAGTAGTTAAATTTCCAAAGAAACTAAACAAACAAGTAGTATCTTGCGGTAAGGAAAAATTCCAATTGTTGAAATTATGCTCTGGGAAGCTATTCTTAAAAGCGTCAAGCACGAGATCATGACGGAACCAGTGAGGTAATCGTACCTATCTCAGTGGGAAAGATAGCAAATGTGCACATATTAAAAACAATAAACCTCAAATAGACCCCAACCCTCATCTTGCATTTCCTTACACTTTACTATTAATTCTTTCCTTTTCATGCCTTTAATTTCATCTTGAATACTAAAGGTGATTATTATTATTTTTATCTGTGTTATTGCTAAATTGGTATGAATTTCCATAAATTCTCTTATCTAATGGTTGTGATACATTTCATTCTCCTTTTTTCCCAAGTCCTAGGGTGGATGATTGTTTGTTACCAGATTGAGAGTTATATCACATCTACCAGAAGGAGCGATCTTGGATAGCTACAAGGAGTACAAATGAAATGTTCAATTTATATGCCAACTTGGATACTTTTGGTCATGACCTATGTTGTAGCTCCTAGAGAAAGCCTTGAGTTGCAAAAGACCAGTGCCTAGGACATCTTGAAATCAGAGCTTAGATGTAGACAATTTTAAGTGTGCCTATGACATAATATGGATTAAGAGGGTAATAATTGTGGTGGCCCAGGAATGATGAAGACTTTGGAGTTTGATTCATGTGAATTACCCTACAATGCGAGAGGGCTTAGGAGGTTTTATGGCTTAGTGGCTTTTCAAATGGGCCAAGTTTGAAACAATGAGCAAAGGCTTTCAAAATATGTAGAGGTGCTGAGAAGGAACAGAGGAGGAACCCACGAGAGATAGGCTTCAAAGTCTTAAGGATCTGTCTCCCATGAACTCATAGGAAGTTGATGTAAGTGGAATATGACCAACAATAGAGATTTTTGGAGTGTGAATTAAGGGGGCACAACAAGGTTAACGCTCAAAAGAGATCAATGTAAATTTGAATCTCTTCAGGGGAAAATTCAGCTCCGATGAAAATATTCTCTATGATGCTCGGATCTCTGGAAATGTTCACCGGGATAGTAGGAGAAATAACAGCCATGTTCCCTTTAGCAAAAACCTGTGTTGGTGATAAAAGGTTCAGGCCTGGGTGAACAAGACCACAAGACTGAGGGCTAGGAAAAATTGATTCAATTTCGCTTAAATCTGGTAGAAAGTAAGACCAATTATGCAGATCATCCCACGATCTCTCTACACTATTCATAGCTTCCACGATGGCTTCTTCATATGGAAGAGTGGTATCAAGGAAATCCTATGCCAAAGATGAACTAAGAGTTGAAGCCGGAGCCACATCTCCATCAAATTCCTCTGGTGAAAGAGAAACTAGAATGGACTATACAGAATCAACAATAGAGCTATAAGCAATTTTAGCTGCAGACATTGGAAATGCCATTCCACCCACTTGACCTTCTGCTATTGTGGAGGTAGGAGAACGTAAGGTCCAAGGGTCTGAAAAATAATGAGTTTTGAAAAACTCTCTTCAAATAGGAGCCCTGGAGGATGAAATCGCATTGATATGAACCGAAGGAGGAAGAAGATCAAAAGTACCCATCAAAGAAGAATACATTCCAACCCCCAAATTCTCAATATGAATTTTGGTATCCTTTACCAAAAGAATGGTTGAGTCAGAAGATGCATTCTTATCTATAGGAGAACAATCCAGTTGGTCAATTGTGACAATTCTCCCTTTGTGAGGGAAACAAACAATACAAAATAATGAGGATGCAATAGCATCCATCTCATAGATCCAGTTTCTCCCCAACAGAAGGTTATAGTCTAAGCTTGCATCAACTATCTCAACTTCAATATCTACAATTTTTCCCCCAACATAGATGGGAAAAGCCGGAATAATACCATGTGGTCTGTGAGAATGACCATCAAACGTAGTCAGAAGAGTGGCTGAAGGAATAGTTGCGGGAGATCCAAAACCTTTCCAGCATGCAAGAGACATTACACATGTGGAGGCACCTTCATCAATGACTATTCGAAAGATATTGAATTTTCAATAACTCAATCTGATATGGAAATCCATATGAATAGGGAGTCTCTTTCTAAAATTTGACATATCAAATGTAATCATTAGAGAAGTTTTTGGATCTACAACCCCAATAGCAGTGATCAAAGCACTTTACTGAGTAGGACAAGGCTGGAGCACCTCTAATGCAAACATGGCACAAGGACTCTGAGCCAGATCTTCTACAATGGAGTAGTTTTGGGAAGTCTTGGCATTTGGATTAATCATCGTACGTTTTGAAGATACCTTCGGCATCCGAGGTATAGGCTCAACAGTAGGCCTCGTAATATGAAGTGGCTCATCACTATCAGGAGTACTCTTAGCTTTCGAGGACTCAGCTTCCCCATAATCATTAGATATCGTAGTGATATCTGCATGAGAACTCATCATGTATATGTTTTACATATTTTCCCCTTCCTTGCTGCCCCCAGACGGAGTCCCAGTACTTTGATTCGCACCAGCAAGTAATTGTTGCCCTTGGGGAAAACGGTTTGTCATCACAGCCTGGGAGTTAGAAGAACCATATTGAGCTAACAAGCATTGCACATTCTGAATTTTAGCGCAAAGGTGCGTAAGATGGTCTCTAGTGCACAACTTTCACATAAACTTCATTTTCTTTTTATTATCCTTTTGACCCTCTCCAACATGATCGTTAGTTTTTATTTCATTCCCCTTCCCATCCTTTCCTTTCTTCTTGTTATTCCATCCTTTATTCTTCCCATTGGATTGTTGATTTCCTTTAGGGTTAGAATTTTGGAGAACATTAATTGCCAAGGACTGGGAAGGAATTGACACTGAAGGTGCAACCTGACTAGAAGAAGAAAATTGTATAAACAACTACTGCAATTGACTAAGCATGTTAGCTGCACCGCTATCGATTGATCCAATAAGCCCATCACCATGAGGACCAGGTTTAGTTTTGGATAAATCCATTTTGGAGTGAGGAGTTTCCGGCAAAATTTTATTAAGGACTCCAGACTGAGAATAAATCAATTCTAATTGTTGAGCCCTGAAAATAGCCTACTCTTCAAAAAATACCCCTGAAAGGGTTACATATTTAGAAATATCTAGCTGCAAAGATTTCAAAAATAATTCTAGAAGGAATTCATTTAGAATATGGGCTTTAATGAGCCTCTTCCTTCTTCGACATTCCTGAATATGATCAGAAATTTGAGTTGCCTTATCATGCTGAAAATTGGCCAAGAGTTCAGTCTCGATGTCATAATGGACAGGAAACTGAAAGTGGTTTAAGAACATGGTAGCCAAATCTCCAAAAGTGGGAAAAATACCCCCAGTTAACTTAATATACCACTTAGCTACACTTCCAGTTAAGGTGCGTTGAAATAACCTCAACCTAATCGAATCATCAATCGGGGAGTTTGATGTACACCATAAATGAAAAGTGGTGATATGATCCGCTAGATCATCTCCATTCTTCCCTTAAAACTTTGGAATGTATGAAGGGAGTTTGGTGGGGACTAGAGGCCAAAGTGTAAATCATCAAGTACATGAAGGTAAAAAATGATGCTATAACAACAAGGTTAACACATTAGCATTATTCATACATGAATTCATGAATAAAAATGCATACCACCAATAGCTACACTACACAAATCATCAAAGTAGTAGAACATGAAAGATGATTGTACATAAATAGGAAATTATTGATAAACAAGAGAATACATATACATACTGCTCATTTCTCCATCTGGAATCCAAATAAACAACGTTTTATATCATATTATGTTCAAAACATCTCTCCCAAATATGTGTCTTAGAGCATAAAGAGCACAATCATACAAAACTACAACACAAATTCTCCAAAATTCAGAACCTTTCTTTCATCTCTGAACTCTCTACATATAGAGTTCTCCTTGAGGGTTCACAATTGAATAAAATTTCATGATTGACCCACACATGTGAAAATCAAAATATCATAACCAAATCGCAGAGTGTGCATTGAGAAATAACTCCCTTAATCAGAAAATCAAAACACAATCAGGTGAAATCAAGAATTCAACAACGAAACACCATAATAAAATAGTAAAAGAAACAACATAGTTGGCCATGGAGGCCAAATCCTGGAATCTTCAAATGGGGTGCTGAGGAGTAGCTATGAATAGTTAGGCAATATGGCTTCCATCACATGATTCCACCTGTCGCTGAAAGCCTCCACTCCCTTATTCTCATGATTCCCATTAACCGTTATGAAGCGGCCAGTCATGTTGCGCGTGACTAGCTCTTTAGTGGGGAGTTCTTGGACAAATTGAATATACCATAGTTTTGTTTGTCCTGCCAAAAACCCATGTTGTATTTCACTTGCAAAACTAGAGACTAGGTTTCGGAGGGGGACCTGTCTGGTTTGTGGTATTGGATGGGGGGGGTGCGAAATCACTGCAGGATGACACGTAGCACTGAAGGTGGTTTCCAAAACTGGCCATTTCGACTCACCCCCAGCATTAACCTTCGGAACGTGTGATAGGGAGCGGAGATGAGGGGAAGATGGCAGAGGTTTAGCAATGATAGGACGTGTGGATAATGGATGGAAATGGCTGAAGTAATGGTGGAGTTAGCGGGAATAATGGCGGCAACAACCCCTTTTCCTTTATAATGGTGGAGCTAAAAGTAGGGCCTACGGTATTAACAAATAGCGAGATGGTTAACACTGAAAAGAGTGGGACAAAGGCTGTGGGAGGGCTTTGACATCATGGCAAGGAGGTGGGGCCCATTATTATATCGCATCTCGTAATCAGGAATTTTTTGTTATGAGAAACGGGAGGTAAAGGTTGCGATTTTCGATTTGTAATATTGCAAATCAGAAAGTCAAAGATTATCGCAAGTTAAACTCATATCTCAAAACCCAATTGGGAGTCGGGGATTAGGATGGGTAATAAGAGTGAATCAATGTGAATTTTGATGTGTGATGAGTGGAAGGTGACGTGGCATGACAGAGGAGGGGCCACACGAAAATAATAATTGGGAGTTTTTTGTTATAAGAAATTGGGCGTAAAGGTTGTGATTTGAGAGTTGTGATATCGCAAATCACAAAGTCAAAGATTATCGCAAGTCAAACTCATATCGCAAATCAAAATTGAGAGTCGGGTATCATGATGGGTAACAAGAGTGAAACAATACGAAGTGCGATGTGTGATGAGTGGAAGGTGACGTGGCGTGACAGAGGTGGGGCCGCCTGCAAATTGCAATCAGGATTTTTGCAAAGGAGTGAAATGGTAACATGCATGGAGTTTTGCGATATGCGATTGGCGATTGAAGAAGGGGCTCACACCAACATTAAAAGCGGAGGTGATATTACATATACCATATGCTAAATATGAAATATATAACAGTTTTTGGGATACAACGAATGGGTTCTAGATCATAACACTTGAACAACAACTCTTTCCTCTTTTGACTGCGGGTGTCCGTTCGACCTGTGCTTGAATTGCTTGGCCTTCACTTTAGCCATTCCCGCTCTTCATTTTATTATAAATCTCCATGTTTCCTTATCTGTTCATAAAAAACACAAGCCAACATTGGCTCCATTGGGGACGATGCACTCGTTTGAGTGTCTCAAGAACTCGCAGACCACTTGCTTGTGTTCTTCTTGATATGCCCAGGATCATCGTTAAAAAAAATTTCAAGAAATTTTAATAAAAAACAAAATAGGAATTCATGTGAAAATAAAAAATGGCATATATACAATTTTAGGATATGTACAATGGGTCGTAGTAACCCGCTATCAGTGCTAGAATTAAGGCTTGAGAAACTTTCCATTGACAAGCATCTTGAGTATGTCTTCTTCTAAGTTTTCCAGCGCAAAGGTATTGTTGCCTTTGACCTCTACTACCCTGAATGGACCAAACCAAAGGGGGTCGAACTTCCCATGTTTCCCTTTGTCTGACAGCTTGACATCCCATCGTAGCACCAAATCCCCTCCTTGGATTTCCTTTTTTTTAGATCTTTGGTCAAATAAGCCTTTCATATTTTCCTGGTACTATGGTAGTCTGAGGCTTACCTGTTCCCGTGTTTCATTTAGTTCGACCAATTGGTTCATTCTTCTGATAAGGTCATTTAGCTCTTCCTCTCTCTCTTGTAAGAATCGGGCCATAGGTAATGTGAGCTGAATAGGGAAGGTTGCTTCTCTGATGTACACTAGCTCATAAGGGGACTTCCCTGTGGATCTTTTAGTGGTGATGTGATTCGCCCAGAGAGAAAACTTGAGCTAGGAATCCCAGTTCTTTTGGTTTTCATTGATGGTATTTTTCAAGATCCTCACTAGTGTCTTGTTATATGACTCTGCCAGCCTGTTCCCCTATGGGTAGTATGTAGTGGAGTGCACCAAAATGATATTATAATGTTGACCAAAGTTCATGAACTTATCTAACTTAAAAGCCTGGGCATTATCTGTTATGATTTTAGTAGGGCAGCCAAACCTGGCTATTATGTTTTCCTCCAAGAACTTGATCACCACCAAATTTTTCACATACCTTGCGAGCACGACCTCAACCCATTTAGCGAAGTAATCCATGGCGGTAAGGATCCATCACTGTTGGTTGCTAGAAGCTAGGTGAATCTCACCTATGAAGTTGATTCCCCATTGTTTGAACGGCTCTTCAACATGAACTGGGATCAATGGGAGAGGTGCGAACCTTTGATTTTCAGCAAATGTATGACAATTTTCATAGGCCCGGACGCGAGCATGTACGTCACCAAAAAATTTGGGCCAAATAAGCCTTCTCTCAGGATCTTGTGAGTAGTGGATCGCCAGCTGTAATGGCACCACATATTCCTTCATGGAACTATGTCATCAGTTCGTCAACCTCTTGCTCTATTAAACATATTAGTAAAATCCAAGCTGGGTCCCTCCAATACAGTCGCCCATTTGCCACAGTATACTTTTGAGATCTTAACCTTAAAGTGCAATACTTGGTCTTGTCATAGTTAGGGGGACACCTCAGGGTTAAAATGTACTCCACTATATCTTTATAGCATAAGGATAGAAGATACTTTACATGTGTCTTTTGTGTGGAAGGTTCTATGCCTTGATGTACACGTATATCCTCTGATGCTTCTCCTCCTATCATAAGCAGATTTATCCCTAGAGCCTGACAGTTGGATTCAGACAGAAGTTTTGATATCCCTTTAACTTTGATGAGCTTGGTAGGCTTTATCTCCATCTCGTACTCCTGAATCTTAGCTATCTATTTGCCCCTTTTTCTTTCCCTGTCGCCCTGCACCAAAATATCCTTCACTTCATGTAGGAACAGGGTCTCCTACAAGCTACGAAACTGGTCTGATTTTGTATATTTTTTATTATATTTAGTCTAGCACAGGGGTTTTGGGGTGGGACAAAGCCCCGAAATCATTGTAATGGGTTAAAGGGTAGATCTGGAATCCGCAAACCACGGTTTACAGACCATAGGAAGGATTAAGCTAGATTGTTATAAATAGAGGAACATTTTGAATTGTAAGGGAAGAAGATGATGAGCTCTTGATGCGAATTGTGGCTTAGTAGATCTGTTTGGGTTTTTGGGGAAAGGACTCCTACTGGCTGTGTGCACGGAGATCCCAAATCCTGCTGTGTGCAGACCCTGCTGCTATGTGCACAGGTCAGGTTTGGGTATTGTAAGAAGGAATTGACGGATTGATGAATAAGAAAGGTTGTTTGAGTAACTGAATCTATGTGTATTGTTTATGTGAATCTGTGGTAATTGTTGTATTATGCGTATTCTGTGTTAAGCTGCAAAAATACTGTGTAAGTGTTTTTACTGCATCTGGATCTGTTCTGTTATATTTTATGCAATACTGCGCTACTGTCTTAGAAGTATATAATTTATTGAGTACCGTAGTATAGTTTTCACATGTGGATGTGAAGGAGACCTATAGATCTGACTCTGAAATAAGCGATCTAGTCAACATAAAGCCAGACGCAGCTTTGCTTTCCTTACCTATCCTCTCTTAGGGTGCGGAAACCTGGTTCTAGCACCCACTTATACTACTTCGGGTGAGACTTTGACCTACGCAAGTAGGTCACTGCCGAAAGGGCCAGTAGTATAGGGGTTTGTTGGCAAACCTTAACCTCTGAACCCGGGTCAGAACCCCTCAAGCCAACAAATGGTTCCGTTGCTGGGACTGGGAGCATTTTGAGAGGGATCGGGTAATTCCAAGAAAAGAATTGAAGGCTTGAGAGAAGGTACGATTAAATGATTTCCAATTTATACAAAAGTACAACGTGGAGCGGTAAGTACTATCAAACCAATCAAGAAGGGGATAGATCTATCTATAGCGCGCTAAGAGGAGTAGTTGCATAGATTCTGCCAGCTACACTGCCATCAAAATCATGTAATAAGAAAACCTTGCTCGAAACCCCGCCAGAAGAGGATATGGAAGTGCACTTGAAATTACCTACCTTCAAGGGTGCGGGGGATGAGGACATGAACCAATTTTGGCTCATTGCAGACTGAGTATGGACTGCGCAAGGTGTGGCAAGTGATATTATGAAAAGGGCATAGCTATCACTGGCTTTTGAAGAGAGAGCTCTGGACTGGTATATGTGATAACTATCTCAAAGCGGAAGCACGTCTATTCAAGATATTAAGGACGCTCTGAAACAACAATTCTGAAAGCCTAAGTCCTAATCATAGATTATAGCAGATGTGAAAGACTTCAAGAAAGGAACAACTACATCAGTATGGGAAGCTGATCAAAGACTAAAGAAAGCAATCAGAGAAGGAGGATTTAAGTATGATGATAGATAGCATACGGAATGGTTCATCGCTATGCTGCTACCTCACCTACATGCACCAATGGGCCACCAAACCTTCGAATCACAAGAAAAAGCTTTGGAAGCCACCATGAAACTAGAAGTTTCACCCAGAGAAGATAATTCGGTAGGAGTACAACAAATTCAGGAGCAGCTCGGAGCTATGCATATGGAGATTCAAAACCTATGGAAGGAACGGGGAAAAGGAGCTAGCACAAACCTATGGTGCATACGATGTCGGGCATCTAGACATATGAAGGATCAGTGCCCACTACTGGCAGATTATATGCACGCAGAACAACCTAGTCCGGTGCGTCCAGGAGCAAGTGGAGAGCCCAACTTGTCGCGTCCAGGCTCAAGCGGATCTACGTTGTGGTGTGATGACTGCCGTGTAGTAGGGCTGCATGATACGAACCATTTCCCTCAGCTAGGTGCATATTTCTTAGAGTTGAAGCAACAATGGTGTAGATTCTACTGGTCAATAGGACATGATGAGCAGAATTGTCAAACTTATGATCTGATGATAGATCGAGGAAACTTGTATAGGGTGCAATCAGACCTTACGTCACCCATATCTCTCGCAAACTTTGGTGGCTCCCCAACTAGGGGTTGGGGAGGTCGGGGAGAAAGCGCAGGATGAGGACGCTGATAGCTAATCTATTATAACTGTGGGGAAGTAGGACACTTTGCAAGGGATTTCCCAAATCCTGCAAGGCTAGCCTGCAAATATTGCAGACAACTGGACCATGCGATTGAATATTTTCCAATCTTAATAGCAAAAATGCAAGAAAAGAAACCAACACAGAATGTACAAAAGGTTAAGGCTGAATTATGGGATAGAAATATGAGTGCGAAGGTTGTAACCCGTAGTGGGATGACCACCAGGGAGCCTCAGAAGGAAGTTGCAAAGGGTCCTCTAATCCGACAGACACCTTTCAACCAAGCAGGGTTTGACCGAAACTTGGGGCAAGAAACAATTAACGTGGTCCAACAGGACATTTCTAAGACAAGGGAATCTACTATGCAGACACCTATGCACCTCAAGGTAGGTGACAAGATGATACCATTCCTGCAGGTGCGTGTGAAGCTATTACGCAACCAACGAACCAAAGAAAACCTTCAGACATTTATAGATAGTTGCGTAGTGCAGTCCCACCTGTCTCCAGAAGTCCAAAACGTGCACAAGCTAGGTGGATATAGGAAACACACCGATAGGGAGATGACACTAACTGCCCAAATGGATAACTATGAAATGGATCAGGTTGTCTTAACTTGGGGTCAGATGTGAACGTGATACCTAAGAAAACTTGGAAACAAATGGGAGAACCCAAATTTGATTGGTCCAACATCCAGCTGCGTATGGCCAACCAATAGAAGATTATACCTCTAGGGAGACTATCAAAAATCATGGTGGATATCGCTGGGGTCAAGGTCTTAGCTAACTTTGAATTAATTCAGATTGTAGATGATGCAGACCCATACCTTGCACTCTTAGGATTGGACTGGGCCATATATATGGGTGGTATCGTCAACCTCAAAAAGAGAAGCGTGGTGTTTGAAAATAACGGGACAAGGGTAGTAGTACCATTGGACCCTACAGAAGGTGAGCGCTACATAGAGCTAGTACGCAGTGGAGAAGAGGTGGATCACATTTACAAATTGACCGCGCGGGACGAAGATTGGATCAATCCCACGGCGGACGGGGTACTCTGTCGGGAGGAAGTCAGTGAATGCTTCTCTGAACCTAATGATGAAATGGAAAATTGGAAAAAATTGTTGCACGATGTCTCAACGCTATGGTGTCTTCAAATCACAGGGGACTTCTATTGCATTTCCTCAGAGGTAAGAGATCTACCCCATTTTGATGAGTCTAGTAGCCTCACGAAGTTCCTGAGGACACTGGAAGCTACAGTTCTGAGAGAACACAGGCTATGGGCCCTTAATCTAGCTATGTGAGGAACACTTGTGTGATGGTGTAACACCCACAAGGAAGCATTCTAGGATTGGGAGGAGTGTCGGGATATGATGATCTTGCAGTTTTCACCCCCAACTGACATATGCACCAAGACGTTCCTCGAACCAGGAGATCCCCATGAGCATTTGCTCACCTAGATGGACAAATGGTCCGACTAAACTATGGAAGAGTGGGTTCATCTGTTTATTCATGCCTTGGGGCCTATCCCTGTCTCATTTTATTTAGATGCGGAGCTCCATCAGCGCACTCGACCCTGGGAGACACTAAAAGATGACTTTATAGGAATTTTTGGGCTAATTGGGGGAACAAAGGCGCTTAATGAAGCTCTGCAAGACATCGATGCTTTTGTATTTAATGACTCGTGCCATCACACTGCACCAAAATCCCTGACATGGGAAGCACAGATGCAAGACATAGTCGACTGCTGGAGCTTGGTGATAGAGGAAGAGAAAGATAATACTTGAAATGTCTCTGTCCCAGAATCCGAGGGGGAACGTACAGTTACTAGGCCCCCACTACATAATGTTGATGTTACCAAGCCTCTCAAGCTACGTGAAATTAATATCGGGACGGAAGAACACCCTAAGTTGGCCAAAATTGGGGACTATCGGGACGAAGGAACTGTAGGAAAAATTGTAGAGCTACTTACGGAATATCAAGACTTATTCCCAACAAAATTTTCCGAGCTCAAAGGAATCACGGGGGACCTAGGAGTTATGCACATCACTCTGAAACGAGAGGCGTGCCCCGTAAAGTAGCAGCCTTACCGACTGAACCCTAAATATAAGAAAAAGGTCAGAGAAGAACTGGACAAAATTCTTGTTGCAGGTATCATTGAACTGGTTGAACAGTCGGATTGGGTAAGTCTGATGGTCATCCAGGAGAAGAAAAAAAATGGGGAGATATGAATCTACGTAGACCTACGCAAGTTAAATGATGCCTGTGTACATTAACCCTTCCCTACGCCTTTCTCAGACGAAATCCTTGATAGCGTGGGTGGACAAGAAGTATATTCCTTCACCGATGGGTTCTCAGGATACCACCAGATCTAAATCGCACCTAAAGATCGTAGTAAGACTACGTTTGCAATAGAATGGGTATCCTTTTAGTACAAAGTCATGCCCTTTGGTCTCAAGAATGCACTTGCTATCTCCTCGAGAGTAGTAGTTTCCATATTCAAGGAGTTCATCCATAAGTTTCTAGAAGTTTATTTCGACGACTGGATGGTATTTGGCTTGGTAAAGGAGCATGTCTCCAACCTGTGCATGATGTTGGATGCCTGTCAAAAGCACCAGATTTCCTTGAATATCAAGAAGTGTATTTTTTGTGTGCCTTTTGGAATTTTTCTTGGGCACATAGTATGCCGACAAGGGTGGATGGTTGATCTGGCGAAGGTGGTAGTAATTATAAACCTTGTAGTCCCAACAACGGAGAAATAGTTGCGTTTGATTCTTGGACACATGGGCTATTATAGAAAATTCATTCAGGGGTACGCACTGATCACAACACCCATGGAAAAATTTCTTAAAAAGGATGTTTCGTTTTTTTGGAATGATGAATGTCAGAAGATTTTTGAGCTACTGAAAGAGAAGATGGTCTCTGCACCAATACTAATATTTCCTAATTGGTTGAAGGAATTTCACGTACACATGGATGCAACAAGAATCACCTTGGGCATTGTTCTAACTCAGCCTGGGGAGGGAGCTATTGATCACCTGGTTGCCTTTGCTAGTCGAAAACTCTCTGGCACAGAGCGCAACTACTCCACCACCAAATGAGAAGGATTGGCTATGGTATACGTGCTACAGAAATATCGTAACTATCTGTTGGGAGGACACTTTAAGATGTTTACTGATCATTCGGCTTTAAAATACCTTGTGAACAAGCCTGTGTTAGGGGGTCATATTTTTCGATGACTATTGTTATTTCAGGAGTATGATTTTGAAATTATCATCAAGCCAGGAAGGCTGAATGCGGGTCCAGATCATCTCTCCCGCATTGATACTAGTGAAGAACCTACTAGCTTGGAGGAAGGATTATTGGATGTGCAGTTGTTCACCATTAAGGTCGTGGATGCACACTTCGCTAATATCATTC
Source organism: Pinus albicaulis (assembly GCA_034641835.2). Taxonomy (NCBI): domain Eukaryota; kingdom Viridiplantae; phylum Streptophyta; class Pinopsida; order Pinales; family Pinaceae; genus Pinus; species Pinus albicaulis. The sequence continues at coordinate 866,432,701 of CM076575.1, read as the reverse complement.
AGTTCCTGACTACAGGCATAGCTCCCACAAACTATTCGATTTAGCAAAAGGAGTTGGTTACTTGGGTGGAGGACTTTACTATCATAGCCAGCCAATTATACAAATTAGGCGCTGATGAAGTACTACACAGATACATCCTAGAGCATGAATGACATGCTGTCTTGGTAGAGGCATGCTGTCTTGGTAGAGGCACACGAAGGCATCCCAGGAGGCCACTATGTAGGAAAGGCAATGACATAAAATATTTTGAGAGTTGGGTTATGGTGGCCTACCCTACGCCATGATTCTCACGACTATTGTAAATCGTGCGATATGTGCCAGCAGATAGGATGACCCTCACGAAGAGATGAAATTCCATTACAAACTCAAATAGATTTTCAGGCCTTTGAAAAATGGGCCATTGATTTTGTAGGACCAATCAATCCCCTAGGAAAGAAGACAGGTGCGCACTACATTATTATTGCCATTAACTATGTCACTCGATGGGCTGAAGCACAAGCGGTGAAGGATTTTATTGTAGATACTACTGTGCATTTCATCTTTGAGCAAATCCTGACCAGATTTGGATGCCCAAAGATCCTGATGAGAAACAGAGGCACTCACTTTGTTAATGAAATGATACAAGCCCTGAATGAGGAATTCTGGATCCATCACGCAAAAAGTACACCATATCATCCACAGGCAAATGGGGCGGTCAAGGCTTTCAACAAAATCTTAGAGTAGGCATTGACCAAGGTCTACAATGCTGATCATAGTGATTGGGACGTAGGCATCCCCTCTACTGTAGGCCTAGCAGACAACCTGCAAGAAGCTAACAGGAAGGACCCCCTTTTGGATGGTCTACGGGAAGGAAGCCATTATGCCAATAGAATACATTGTTCCTAGTCTACGTATCGTAGCATTTAAAAATATGGAAGAACCTAACATAATGGAAGAACGCCTTGTGTAGCTTTTGGCGTTGGAAGAATATCGGTTCATTGCTAACTTTCATCAGCAGGTTCAGAAGGCTCATGATAAAGCTTGGCATGATCGACATATTTGCCAAAAGACATTGGTAGAAGGTGACCTAGTCCTCTTATATGATATCCAATTTGCGAAACACCCAGGGAAATTCCGATAGCACTAGCTTGGTCACTACACCATTAAGGAAATCACGGATGGTGGAGCATTCAGGTTAGCTACCCTGTGTGGTGACGTATTACCAGGCTACGTCAATGGCAGTTTTCTCAAGCCATACAGGACTAAATGACTATATGGTCAGAATAATTGTCTCAGGCAGACTCGTCCCACTAGGGAGGGGGCACTGAGGCATGAACGAGATAAGCACGTAGCTCTAGGGACAATTGGCAGACCCACGGCCACTGTGACTCGGGACAAGTCACAAGATTGTGTTGGGGGACTATTGGAACAGGGTCTCCTACAAGCTGCGAAAATGGTCTGATTTTGTATATTTTTTATTATAGTTAGTCTAGCACAGGGGTTTTGGGGTGGGACAAAGCCTTGAAAGCATTGTAATGGGTTAAAGGGTAGATTTGGAATCCAAAAACCACGGTTTGTGGACAATAGGAAGGATTAGGCTAGATTGTTATAAATATAGGAACATTTTGAATTGTAAGCGAAGAAGATGATGAGCTCTTGATGTGAATTGTGGCTTAGTAGATCTTTTTGGGTTTTGGGGGAAAGGAATCCTGCTAGCTGTGTGCGCGGAGATCCCAAGTCCTGTCGTGTGCGGACCCTGCTGCTATGTGCGCAGGTCGGGTTTGGGTATTATAAGAAGGAATTGATGGATTGATGAATAAGAAAGGTTGTTTGAGTAACTGAATCTATGTGTACTGTTTATGCGAATTTGTGGTAATTGTTGTATTATGTGTATTCTATGTTAAGCCGTGAAAATACTGTGTAAGTGTTTTTACGGCATCTGGATCTGTTCTGTTATGTTTTATGCAATACTGCGCTACTATATTAGAAGTATATAATTTATTGAGCACCGTAGTATAGTTTTTTCACGTGGATGTGAAGGAGACCTATAGATCTAGCTCTAAAATAGGCGATCTGGTCAACATAAAGTGAGATGCAGCACTGCTTGCCTTACCTATCCTCTCTTAGGGTGCGGAAACCTAGTTCCAACACCCACCCATACTACTTCAGGTGAGATTTTGACCTGCGCAAGTAGGTCACTACTAAAAGGGCCAGTATCATACGGGTTTGTTGGCAAACCTTAACCTCTAAACCTGAGTCAGGACCCCTCGAGCCAACACTGCTGCAGTGGGTACGTAAGATGTTATGACAGACTGTAACACGTACACCCGAAATGCTTTAAGTGACTTGTCCAGAGCATATGCTTGCTTTTCCAGGATATTATATTTTAGTTCAGCATCTTGGAGGACTTGGTTGAAGAATGCAATAGGTTTTTCATGCCCTTCATATTTTTTTTGTAGCAGCACCACAGCTATTATATGAGGGGAGGCAAAAGAAAAAATCATGAATGGCTTTCCATAATCTAGACTCGCCAGCAATGGAGCTTCCGCAAAGGCCTGCTTGATCCTATTGAAATAATCCCAGGATTGAGGGGTCCATTTCTCTTCACTATTCTTCTTCAAAATTTTAGTGATGTTTCAAACGATCTTAGCATAGTTTGGTATTAACCTTTTGAGAAAAAATATTCTTCCCAGGAATACCTGTACTTCCTTTTTGTTTCTTGGTAGGGAAATTCCATTTATCACCTCCACTCGCTTCGGGTCAATCTTTACCCCTTCTTTGGTTCCTATATGCCCTAATATATTTCCTTCTTCTAGGGAAAACATGGATTTTTTGGGGTTAAGAGACAAACCATGCCTTCGAAATTTGTCAAAATTTTGTCGAAGATGCTCTATATGCTCAGCATCGCTCTTCGAGAAGACAATGATGTTGTCCAGGTAAATTACCACAAACTTGCCTTGGTCTCCTATGAAAGTAATGTCCATCGCACGCTAGAATGTGGCACCGACATTTATCATGCTGAAGGGCATTTGGGTGTACATGAAGGTTCCCCAAGGCATAGTGAATGCCATCTTCTTTTGGTCTTCAGGGAGCACCACCACCTGGTTATATCCTAAGAAACCACCCATCATGGACATGCGTGAGAATCCCACTAATTTTTGCAAGATGTGGTCCATATTCGGGAGGGGATAGTTGTCTTTGAGTGAGGCTCTATTCAGATTGCAAAAATCCACGCAAAGCCTTATTTCACCATTTCTCTTCCTTACGGGCACTAGGTTTTCCACCCATTCAAAGTACCTCAGAGGGATAATGATATTTTCCTGCAACAACTTCTTTATTTCCTTTTCAATAGCGGGGAGAAGAAGAGGATTGATCTGCCTCAGCTTCTATTTATGAAGCTTAATGTTTTCTTTGAGGGGTATCTTATGCTATATGACGTCAATATAAAAAGTCTTCATGTCCTAGTATGACCAAGTGAATATGTCTTTGTATGATCGAAAGAGCTTCAGGTACTATCCTCGATATTCTTCAGGGACTAATTTTGACAACTTCACCACCTTCGGGTCTTCCTCTGTCTCGATATTCAAATCCCTAACTGTCTCATCGGGGGTCGGTTTGCTGGGGGTTCACCGGTGTTCTACCCAACTAGATCTTCATCTAATTGTTCAAATGGGCCGAAATTCCATACTCAAATACTACATTAAGGCCTGGCCCCTTTTGCCGCAAGCTCAACCCACTTCCCCGCCGTGCATCATTATGAAACTTCATTATAAAGTTTTATGTATATATAAAACCTCGTTTATCAATCGAAATCGCAATGTTCGTTCCAATCGAGAGTCGAGTTACAACCGTTCCGATTAATCCATCACAAATATTTGCGATGCGATTAATCGGGTCATCACACCTCTCCTTACCCCATCACCCCGATCGCTCCATCCTCCCCCCGATCGATCGCATCACGCTTCCTCCTAGTCGCGATTGCAATCACCTCCATGCCGCAATCTCCGATCGTGATTGACCTGCTGGGCCCCATCATATGATACTTCCGCCTGTCCGTATAAAAGGCATTTTCCTTGGTAAATCAGATAGTCATTGGAATTTCTGTTTTAAAAGGGGATTCGCTCCCAATCGCATCGGAAGTTATCTGTGTGTCATCCCTCCCCTCTCCCTCTTATGATTTTCGATTGCGATTAGATCCCTAGGTCCCACTCCATAATATCCATGTCATCCCCTCCGCTAATCTTCCCGTACACCCGCGTGTCATCTACATCCACCCCAGTCATTCTCCGCCATTCTCTTGTGTTTTCCCCTATGCCCCATTGTTCACCATTTCTGCGTGTCTTCACTTTCACTCGTATGTTCCTCATCACGCCATTGACCCAGTGTCTGTTTTCCTTCAAATGTTTGTGGATTTTTGCAGGTTGCAGCAACAGGAGCCTCCATTAATTTCCGTTCCCATTAACGGAGACCGAATGCATTTTAAAGGACCATTCGACAGGTGCAGAATAATGGAGCAAAGATCTGGGGAGATGTACTGATAAGACCATCATTTATGGAAGCCAAATGAACATTAATTAAATTCCTAGGGCAATTCAAAAGGGGCGGGTGCTGGTAGCTGAAAACATAAATGAGGTTACAAGGAATATCAACAGAAGATCAAGGAGTTCAGTGTCTGGCACCGAAAAATATAAATTCCGGCTTCAGGCTCAAGCGGCCGAGAGTACCATGCACGAACACGAACAACCTCAAGGCATTATTGCTACAGATTTTCCCCCTCCAGTCAAGTACAGTCATTTATATGGTAGTCATTCAAAGTATGGGCGCGAATGTTTTCCGCCATTTTGTTCAAATTAAGTCATTAAATGTGCTTCACCTACCTCCTTCTCGAGAATTATCTTTCTTTCCTATAAAAGCCCAGAAATAAGACATTTGAGGGGTTCCAGATTTCTATCAGCAAACTGTGCAGTGAAAAAGGCTTTTGTATACATTTTGTAATATTTTTGTATGAAGGTTCAGAGCCCGTAGGGTCTCAGTGAGGAGGAGTTGTAACTGTAATGAGGATTCTGGTCTTTGGTATCTCACAGTATGTAATTCTCTTTTATGTGTTAATACAATCTCTCATTTCATGCTATTTTCTTCTTGTATCATGTTCTAGAATGCGAGTGGCTCACTAGTTTGCAGTAAGGATTCATCCCAGTTGGTGCCCTTTCTGGAATTAGTCAAGCGCTTTAAATAGGCCTAGTCGTGATATACTGTTCCATGTTCATCTCTTTCATATTTTCTGCTATATCAGTTGTATTAGAAGGGTGCTTTTAAAATGCCAGGATTGTGTATGGATTCTTGAATTGGCAAGCCCATGCATGGTTTTGTTGTATATCTGGGTATCAATCTAATATCAGCTGGTATCCTCTTAATATTCATCACACCGCATCCACTCTCTGATATTTGATTTCTGTGGTATATTATTTGAACTGGCCCTCTTTACAGTAAGCTGTCTCTTAACTGTATGATCCCTTTGTATTGGAGTTTTACATGATGTTCCTACATTATTCTTATCTTTGTATCAGCTTCTGAGAGAGATTGGTCCCATTTAAATTATCTTCCTTGTTTAACAAGAGATAGTAAGCGAGCTTTTTGGACTGACAACCCAAGCTATATAATGAGCTCCTTGCTATATTAAGATGTCCTAGGCACTGGTCTATAGCAACTCTAGACTGTCTCTATGGGTGACAAAATCGTCCACAACATCTTTCTGGCGCCGTTGCCAGGGAACGAATTCAAGAATATCAGTTTCCCTGGGTCTCGACAAATTGTTTTCACTCTCTAATCAGGTGAGCATAGAGAGTTGAAGAGTTGTGTATCTCTCACCTTGGCGACTCCACTGCTTTCATTTAATAAATTTATTGGTAGTCCTGGCTCCTCGTAAGCCACATTTAAGGTCAGATACATCTCAATCAAAGACACCTTACGTGTCTGACCCAGAGAAGATCATTCATAAAAGAGTTTGGAAGGAGAGGAAGTCAGCTCGCGCTGAAAAACCTGAATATTCCGTTGAAGATTATCCGCCCTCTTCTTCTCAATAAGTTAGAACAGAAAATCCCAAGTTTTACTCAGAAACTCCACGTAGAGGAAGTGCCTGGATTGAAGAAGATTCTCATCCTACTTTCGAGGCCGAGGAAATTAAAGAAGTTACAGAAGTAGCTCCTGTTAACCGTGAACTATTCCCATCTACACCTCAGGCTTCTGTGCAATATATTCCCATTTTCATTCATACTCCGCTTCCTCCCACTCCTCTCCCTTCATTTGTTTCTCAGATTGTTGCACAACCCCCACCTCCTCCAATGGCTAATGTTCCTGCTTTTCTATTGAACAAATATGCTCCTCTAGCCTTACCCCAAGTGCTAAATGATATGCCACAGGATTATTTGAAAATTCTTCCAAGATTTAATGGCGAAAATGAAATTGATGCTCAGAAACATCTCGAGACCTTCTGCTCTTTTGCAGAAAACTTAAATGTCGAACATTTGGATGTGGTCTTGAGATTATTTGTGCAATCTTTGGAGGGTGAAGCCAGAAAATGGTTCAAAACATTGGGAAATCATTCCGTGACCACCTGGGACCAGATGGAGAATACTTCTCTCAGGAAGTGGGGAGAAAAGAAAGATTATGGAATGTGCCTCACTGAGTTTAATACTTTGAAGAAGAAGCAAAATGAAGGAGTGGCAGAATTTATTAAAAGATTTAACAAGTTATATTTGAGCCTGCCTCCTGAGATGAAGCCCCATGAAACAACTGCTAAGGTTGTTTTTATAGCAGCCTTTGATTTTGATTTCGGCTTCGCTTTGAGGGAAAGAAAACCTGCTACTTTGGATGATGCTCAGTCAGATGCTCTAGAGTTGGAAGCAAACTTTGCCTCCACTGGAAAATTAAAGGGAAAAGCTGAACAAGATACTAGGAGGAGAGGCAAAGAAGAAGTTTCCACCTCTAATCAGGAAAAGGATTCAGACAAGATGGATGAAATAAGCAAGATGATAAAGAAGATGGTCAAGCTTGAACTGGAAGCTAAGAATGCAGCTCCCAAGAATTTCTATAATGCTCCAAACAGAGGATACAATCCCTAGTACAGAAGGCCCCCATTGCAGATATTGCCTAGAGAAGAAAAAGAACAACAAGACCAGGTACCTCATCCCTTATACCTGGAAGGACCAGCAGATGACTCCACTGGAGATGGAGCTTATGGATTAGAAGATTCAAATCTGACTTTTTCAAATAATGATGATATGGAATGTCCATTGCAAGACGATGAAGAAGAATCAGAGATTGACCATTATTGTAAGCAATTTGCTGATTTCATGCAAGCACAATTCAATGTAAAGTATGATCTCAGATCTTCAAGAAAGAGGACCAGAACTCAAGACCAAGAAGAAGAGCCACCTCAGAAAGAAGCATTTGCTCAGAAGGAATCAGCAGCAAAGAAGAACATATAAAAAGGTAAGAATCCTCTAAATACTCCTTTGCAGCCCAATGATCAAATTCCTTCTTCTTCAAGAATAGTCAGTCCCCCTAATGATGAGCCTGTATCGAAAGGAATTAAAGCTTCAGTCGAAAATAAAGAGTCAAAAGAAGTTCCGATAGAAAAATCTCCTTCTGCTTTCAATTTGCAAAAAGAACTTGAGAAGATTAAGATTCCAGTTCCCCTGACTGAATTATTGAAGCAGCCTGTATATCAATCTCAAGTTACTTCTTTCATACTTCCTCCTGAAATACCAATTGTGCCTGATAGTCTAAACCTGCAAGAAGAAAGACCCATGGTAGTCTTTGGCCCACATGTCGAGGAGATAGACCCTTCTACTCCTCCTTTTTATGTGTCATTAGTCATTCATGACCTACTGTTACATAATTGTATGTTAGATTCTGGGGCTTCCCATAATCTTATGCCTCTGTCCGTCATGGAACAACTAGGACTGCAAATTACAAGACCATACAAAGACCTATATTCATTTGATTCTAAAAGAGTTAAATGTTTGGGAATGATTAAAGATCTAGTGGTCAATTTGGCCCAAATTCTGGCAAAGAGTGTGGTCATGGACATTGTGGTTGCTGATATCCCAGCCCGCTTTGGCATGCTGCTGTCAAGATCCTGGGGTACAAAAATTGGTGGATCAATCAAATTGGATTTAACATATTCTACTGTCCCAGTCTTTGGAGGCCAGGAGAGGAGGTTATACAGGGAGACTAGATTTGTCAAAATGGTAACTAAGGCTGACTGCTCAGAGAATTCTCCAATTTATAACAAAGAGGGGGATTTTTCATGCTTGATGTTAGAAGAAAATCAAAATTATGCTCATGAGCCCCTTTTTTGTCAAATCCAAGCTGAGCAGCCTAAAGAAGATCAGGAATCAGGAATTTGGACTTTGCATTTTGATGGAGCAAATTCAAGAGAAGGCAATGGAGCTGGGGTGCTACTAATCTCTCCTACAGGAAAATGGGTGCCACTGTCCTTTAAATTGGAATATGAGGCTACAAACAATGTAGCTAAATATGAGGCACTATTATTGGGACTGCAAACAGCTAGAAACATGGGCATCCAAAGCTTAAAAGTCATGGGAGACTCTGAGCTGGTGGTGAGACAGATCAGAAATCAATGCCAAACCAAGCATCCACGGCTGAGAGCTTATAGAAACGAAGTATGGGACATGATAGAAAATTTCTTCTCAGCATTTAACATACAGTTCATGCCCCGGGAGCAAAACAGAATAGCAGATTCTCTTGCTGTAGCTGCCAGTACATTCCGTCCTCCTCAGAATCCACTTTTAAGATATGAAGTGGAGGTACGTTACAGACCATCCATTCCAGATAATGTTAAACATTGGCAGGTACTTGAAGATGATGAACAAATGAAGAGATTCATGGAGACAGTGGGAGAATTCTCCAATATGGAGATTGATGACAATGAAGAAGAGGAAGCTGAAAATATTGCAGAAAGCAAGTGGGAAGAGAAGATAGCAGGTAATAAAGTGCTGCAGCTGAAAGGTAATGTTATACCTAGAGGTCTGGTGCCTCTAGAAAGATTATTCAACAAAGATGATATTCCGTTGCAGCCAAACAAAGTGACAGAAGAAGATCAAGTGGGAGATCTGAATCTGGGTACTTATGCTGATCCCAGAATTGTAAAATTATCCAAAAGAGTCCCAGAGGAATACAAAGAGAAATATTTGAAGTTGTTTCAATCTTACAAAGATGTATTTGCTTGGTCCTATCAGGACCTGAAAACTTTTGATGTTGATGTAATACAGCATAAAATTCCTTTGAGGGAAGACGCAAAGCCTTATAAGCAGAAGCTCAGACAGATAAATCCTCTGCTGCTTCCCTCTATTGAAAAAGAAATTAGGAAGCTATTGAAGGCTAAAATAATTGTGCCATTGAGATACTCAGAATGGATAGCAAATCTTGTCCCTGTTCCGAAGAAAAACAGGGAAATAAGGCTGTGTGTGGATTTCAGGAATTTAAATAGAGCATCTCTCAAAGATAATTATCCACTGCCTAAGATGGACCACATCCTGCAGAAAGTGGTTGGAGCATCCAGAATGTCAATGATGGATGGATTTTCTGGTTATAATCAGGTGGCCGTGTTCCCGGAAGACCAGAAGAAAATTGCATTCACTACACCTTGGGGAACATTTATGTATGCCAGGATGCCATTTGGATTAATTAATGCAGGAGCTACTTTTCAGAGGGCAATGGACATAGCCTTTGTTGGGGAACGGGACAAATTTTTGGTGGTATATCTCGATGACATTACAGTGTTTTCGAAGAATGATGATGAGCATATTCAGCATTTAAGAAGAACTTTTGAAAAATGCAAAAGGTATGGCCTTTCTCTCAATCCTCAAAAATCTTTATTTGCATTAGATGAGGGAAAACTCTTAGGGCACATTGTAACTAAAGATGGTGTGAAAATAGACCCTAAGAGAGTGGAAGTAATAAATAGTATTCCTTTACCCAGGAATAAGAAGGAAGTACAGGTGTTTTTAGGTCGAATCAATTTTTTGAGAAGGTTCATTCCTAACTATGCCGAGATAGTTAGGCATATAACTAATATGTTGAAAAAGGAGAATGAAGTAAAATGGTCCCAGGAGTCCAGAGTTGCATTCACAAGGATAAAACAGGCATTCGCTGAAGCTCCTTTGCTAGCTGGACCAGATTACAAAAATCCATTTATGATATTTTCATTTGCTTCACCTCATACAATTGTTGGAGTATTATTATAGAAAAATGAAGAGGGGTATGAGCAGCCTATAGCTTTCTTCAGTCAAGTGCTTTACGATGCTGAATTGAAATATAATATATTGGAGAAGCAGGCATATGCCCTGGTAAAGTCCCTTAAAGCTTTTAGAATATATGTTTTACAATCTCACATTACTGCCTATGTCCCCACAGCAGTTGTCAAAGACATTCTTGTTCAAGGAGATAGCGAAGGTAGAAGAGGAAGATGGATTGCAAAAATACAAGAATATGATTTGGACATAAGGCCTACCAAATTGATTAAGGGACAGGGACTTGCCAAGATGTTGTCTGAATCGAATCATCAAGCTTTGGGCATTAATTTATCTATGATAGCAAATGAAGAATCTGAGAAAGAAGAAGAACAGCAAGGGCTGGAGATGGCCACCCAAAAGATACATGTGAAATATCTAACTAGTCCTTGGTATAAAGAAATAGTTGAATATCTCTTAACACTTAGCTGTCCTCCAAGTTGTGATAAGGTAAAATACAGAGCTGTAAGGACGAAATCCCAGAAATATATAATTGCCAGTGGACAGCTCTATTGGAGAGACCCTTTAGGTATATTACTGTTATGCCTCACAGAAAATGAAGTGCAGAATGTAATGACAGAATTTCACGAAGGAATTTGTGGAGGACATTACAGTTGGAGAGCTACAACTCATAAAATCTTGAGGGCTGGTTTTTACTGGCCAAAACTGTACTCAGATGCTTTTGCTTGGGTCAGAGCATGTGACAAGTACCAAAGATTTGCAGAAAGACAGAAATTAGCAGCTCTGCCCTTGATTCCTATTCATGTGAATGAACCATTCCAGAAATGGGGATTAGACTTTATAGGAGAGATACATCCCCCATCAAGTGGCCAATATAAATGGATACTAACAGCCACAGATTATTTCACAAAATGGGTAGAAGCCATATCTACCAGAAATGCTACAGATGCCGTAATAATGAGGTTTATGGAAGAGAATATCATATCTAGGTTTGGCTGCCCTGCTAGAATTGTAACTGACAACGCACAGGCTTTCAAGTCTGCCAGGTTTGTGCATTTCTGCCAAAGGTATAACATCATATTGACTCACTCCACAGCTTACTATCCACAGGGCAATGGCTTAGCAGAGTCATCTAATAAAACCCTGGTGAGGGCCTTGAAGAAAACAATAAGTGAGAATAAGAAGAACTGGGACTCTCAATTAAAATTTGCTCTATGGGAAAATAGGATAACCAGCAAGAGAGCAACAGGGAAATCCCCCTATGAATTGGTATATGGGCGAGCAGCTGTGTTTCCTGTGCAATTGGCATTACCTGTAGCACGCTTTATGCAGGAAAGTCAGGAAGAACCAGATGATATGATCAGAAGAATAAGTCAATTAGTGGAATTAGAGGAAACACGAGACCAGGTAAATCAGAGACTGGTAGAATATCAGGAAAAAATGAAGAGCATTTTTGATCGCCATGCAAAAGATAGAAAATTTCAAGTTGGAGACCTGGTTCTCAGGTGGGATGTTCGAAGAGCAGAAAAGGGAAAACATGCCAAATTTGATCCACTGTGGTTCGGTCCTTTCAAAATTGTAAAGCAGGGAAGGAACAATACTTTTGTGCTGGAAAATTTACAGGGCGATGTGTTGGATGCCCCTATAAATGGACAATTTCTCAAGCCCTACTTTCAATATTGATCCCGGCAGAGCCAGATGGATTGTAATATATTGTATATATATTTTTCACTTCAGTTTTAGTTTGATAAGTGCTGAAAAATGGAAGATCTGCGGTCTGCAGGTTCTCGACGCCTTCAAGCATGAACACGTCGTCCCCAGGTGGAGCCAAATGTTGTACCCAACCATATCTTCATCTAATTATTCAAATGGACCGAAATTCCATATTCAAATACTACATTAAGGCCTAGCCCCTTTTGCCGCAAGCTCAACCCACTTCCCCGCCGTGCATCGTTATGAAACTTCATTATAAAGTTTTATGTATTATAAAACCTCGTTTATCAATCGCAATCGCAATGTCCATTCCAATCGAGAGTCGAGTTACAACCGTTCCGATTAATCCATCACAAATATTTGCGATGTGATTAATTGGGTCATCACACCTCTCCGATTACCCCATCACCCCGATCGCTCCATCCTCCCCCCGATCGATCGCGTCACGCTTCCTCCTAGTCGCGATTGCAATCACCTCCATGCCGCAATCTCCGATCGCGATTGACCTGCTGGGCCCCATCATATGATACTTCCGCCTGTCTGTATAAAAGGAATTTTCCTTGGTAAATCAGATAGTCATTGGAATTTCTGTTTTAAAAGGGGATTCGCTCCCAATCGCATTGGAATTTATTTGTGTGTCATCCCTCCCCTCTCCCTCTTATGATTTCCGATTGCGATTAGATCCCTAGGTCCCACTCCATAATATCCACGTCATCCCCTCCGCTAATCTTCCCGTACGCCCGCGTGTCATCTACATCCACCCCAGTCATTCTCCGCCATTCTCTTGTGTTTTCCCCTATGCCCCATTGTTCACCATTTCTGCGTGTCTTCACTTTCACTCGTATGTTCCTCATCACGCCATTGACCCAGTGTCTGTTTTCCTTAAAATGTTTGTGGATTTTTGCAGGTTGCAGCAACAGTAGCCTCCATTAATTTCCGTTCCCATTAACGGAGACCGAATGCATTTTAAAGGACCATTCGACAGGTGAAGAATAATGGAGCGAAGATCTGGGGAGATGTACTGATAAGACCATCATTTATGGAAGCCAAATGAACATTAATTAAATTCCCAGGGCAATTCAAAAGGGGCGGGTGCTGGTAGCTGAAAACATAAATGAGGTTACAAGGAATATCAATAGAAGATCAAGGAGTTCAGTGTCCGGCACCGAAAAATATAAATTCTGGCTTCAGGCTCAAGCGGCCGAGAGTACCATGCATGAACACGAGCAACCTCAAGGCATTATTGCTGCAGATTTTCCCCCTCCAGTCAAGTACAGTCATTTATATGGTAGTCATTCAAAGTATGGGCGCGAATGTTTTCCGTCATTTTGTTCAAATTAAGTCATTAAATGTGCTTCACCTACCTCCTTCTCGAGAATTCTCTTTCTTTCCTATAAAATCCCAGAAATAAGACATTTGAGGGGTTCCAGATTTCTATCAGCAAACTATGCAGTGAAAAAGGCTTTTGTATACATTTTGTAATATTTTTGTATGAAGGTTCAAAGCCCGTAGGGTCTCAGTGAGGAGGAGTTATAACTGTAATGAGGATTCTGGTCTTTGGTATCTCACAGTATGTAGTTCTCTTTTATGTGTTAATACAATCTCTCATTTCATGCTATTTTCTTCTTGTATCATGTTCTAGAATGCGAGTGGCTCACTAGTTTGCAGTAAGGATTCATCCCAGTTGGTGCCCTTTCTAGAATTAGTCAAGCGCTTTAAATAAGCCTAGTTGTGATATACTGTTCCATGTTCATCTCTTTCATATTTTCTTCTATATCAGTTGTATTAGAAGGGTGCTTTTAAAATGCCAGGATTTTGTATGGATTCTTGAATTGGAAAGCCCATGCATGGTTTTGTTGTATATTTGGGTATCAATCTAATATCAGCTGATATCCTCTTAATATTCATCACACCGCATCCACTCTCTGATATTTGATTTCTGTGGTATATTATTTGAACTGGCCCTCTTTACAGTAAGCTGTCTCTTAACTGTCTGATCCCTTTGTATTGGAGTTTTACATGATGTTCCTACATTATTCTTATCTTTGTATCAGCTTCTGAGAGAGATTGGTCCCATTTAAATTATCTTCCTTGTTTAACAAGAGATAGTAAGCGAGCTTTTTGGACTGACAACCCAAGCTATATAATGAGCTCCTTGCTATATTAAGATGTCCTAGGCACTGGTCTATAGCAACTCTAGACTGTCTCTAGGGGTGACAAAATCATCCACAACAAAAGCAATGAGTTAAAACTAAACTAAGATGCTATTAATCTACAATGAACAATATTAAACTAAAGAGCCATTATCATACTTGAAAAGAAAGGACAAAGCTGAACCACATGCATTCTACCTCCGGAGTATTCTATTGAAATTGACATGCCATTACTCTATGAAATTACACAGTCCATCTTGTTCATCATGAATAATATGTTGGAAAAGTTTATTAGAACAATTCTGGTTGTATAACTCAATGCAATTGAAACATAAACATAAGACTGAAAGTAAATACTTATCTAAACTGTGAAAACAGAGCTAAAATACTTATCTAAATTATAAAAACAGAGCTGCTCAGGAGGCAGGGGCCCTCCACCACCAGAGTAGCACACGAAATCTAGCTCAAGATCGACTCAGCTCATGCAGCAGAATGATGCTTCTTTCATTAAAGGAGAAAATCTTCAAAAACAGCGTATTACAGTCTTAGACAGCTTAACAACCAAACAGCCACCAACTAACCGCATCTTGGTCTCTTGAGTTATTTTAATAATGAAATTACATAACTACTCTATGAGAAAAACAAGAATAAGTGTCTTTCCCACTTCTAATCGAATTAAAACTCTTATTGGAGGTTGCGTACTTTGCTGTAGACAGTTGTAGAGTTTGTGTCCCAGTAGAACTCTACCTCTTGGTTTTGGTTTCCCACGTGCATAACCACATGTAGAATTGTGCTCAGACTTTGTAGGGAGAAAGGAATGATGTGGATGAAGTCTGGAATTTACCCATATGCGCCTTTCTTTGAGACGACACCTGTAACCCACTCAAACTGTAAAACAGCTGCGGAATGCGGGATCAGCTACGGAATGCGTGATCAGCTACGGAATGCCTGTATTCTGTAGCTATTTTGCAGAAAATTGTTAAAATAGCAAAAATCATGAAAATACAATATGTTAATCAATTTCATGTAACCTTTAAGCAATCCTAATCATTCTTCATTGATTTTAGGCTTATGAAGTGATAAAATAATGATGAAATGAAGTGAAGGTTTGTAAAAGAGAAGGCAATTCTAGAGCTCAACAATGACCTAGTTAGACTCCATTTCCCAATGACTTAAAAATCTTCCATGTTTTCTATATAAATCCATCTGAGCATCATACCCAACCAAAAACAATCAAAATACCCTGCACTTAACAACTAGCCTAGAATCAACCCTAATCAGCAAACAAGTTCACATCTTTGCACCTACTAGAGAGATCCCTCTCTGAATCCAAGAAGGCTAGGTCCTTGGATTCCAAAGCTTGGTTTGATGTTACCCCTGTCCATTTGTATCTCAAGCAATCTAGAAAATTACAGGGACCTAACAAGGGCATGTTAGGTCCCTATATTACTAGTGTAGTCCCTTATTGTTGTTAGTATAGCTCCCTTATTGTTATTGTTGTACCCCTGTAACCCCTATATTGTTATTATTTTTCCCTTACATTATTATTTTTAGGTTGGATAGGATTATATTGTGACCCCATGGGCTCTTATATATAGAAAGGAGGTCTTGACATTTGTATAATCCAAGAATTTTTCATTTATGTAATGTAAATGATATTTCCCCCTCGAAGTGGTTGATTTCTAAGGCGTTGATATCTCTTTTCTTATATTTTTGGAGATGGTTTCATAACACCTCCTTCCAGAGTTTTCCATCCTTTGAATCTACTGCCTCCCTAAAATTTATGGGATCATCATTAGTGATAGTTAAAGAAAAATTTGAATAGAAAGCAGATGGACTATACCTTCCTGGTTTCCTTCTTTCTTGAACTGATCTTCTCACAACTCGAGTTTGTGGCTCTTCCTCTACTGAATCTTTTATTGTTGTAGAGTCAGATTCATCCTCCTTTATCTCAAACTGTATCTTCTCAAGTTCCTTTGGTAGGACTTCATGTTTAACAATATCTTTCACCTCTCTAAACACCACATCTCGGTTATACACAACCTTCATTGTTTCTGGGTTGCAAATCTTGTAACCTTTTAAACCATCTGTATACTCAATAAAGATGCAACTTTCAGATTTATTACCCAACTTCATCCTTTTATCCTTTGGAACATGTACATATGCATAACATCCAAATATTCTTAGACGTGAAAGAGATGGTTTCTTACAAATCCATACCTCTTAAGGAGTTTTATCCTCTAACCTTGATGAAGGTGATTTGTTAACTAGGTAACATGAAGTCTTTACTGCCTCTGCCCAGAATTCTTGTCCTAACTCGGTACCAATGAGCATGCTTCTTGCCTTTTCCATCAGTGTACTATTCATTCTTTCTGCAACTCCATTTTTCCAAGGTATGTATGGAGTAGTCTTTTTCCATGCTATAGCATACTTCCGACAAAACTCTTCGAATTCCTTCTTGCAGAACTCTCCACCATTATATATCCTTAGAACCTTTATCTTATTATCTATATAGCTTTCCACCAAAGCCTTCAATTATTTAAATATATCAAAAACTTCATATTTCTTCCTCAAGAAGTATATCCATGTATTCCTTGAGAAGTAGTATAAATGAAACATAGTACACATACTTACTAAGAGATGGAACTGACACAGATGCAAACACATAACTATGCAAAAGCTCTAATATCTTTTTTTCCCTCTTAGCACCAGAAGTAAATCTCACCCGATTCCACTTCCCATATATACAATGTTCACAAGAATTGAAATCCAAAGAGAAATTATACATCATGGAGATTTAGATCTCCTTCTAGATTTATATCTCCCACTCGAAAACTTATTTTCGTTTCTATTTTGGGACCTTCCTCATACAGATAAGGCATCTCCATTCTAGCCCTCCATATTTTTCTATCTCATTTCCTCCAATAGCAAGGCTGAGACCATTTCATAAAAATTCAAGGTAGTTGTATTGCTACCAATTGCAACAATCAACTATCTCATGAATCTGGTAAAGAACACAAAAAACTGATGCACTTATCTTCATCTGAGATTTTAATATCAACAGATGATAACTGACTTACTACAGTATTGAAGGCGTTCAAATTCTTTGTCACTGAGTCTCCATCCTTCATTCTCAGGTTATACAACTTTTTCCGCAAAAACAATTTATTCACTAAAGACATAGATTGGTAAAAATCCCTAACTTGACCCACAAAGTCTTCACCATAGCTTCCCCAGATACATTCAATAATTCTGAATATGAGATACACAACCATATTGTGCTCTTTACCTTCTGATCCAAATTTTCCCAATCTTCATCTAACATTGTCATTGGTTTAGTTCTCGGGTCTACCACGATCCACTGATATTTGTCCACCATAAAATCCTTGATCTTGATCTTCCGCAACTCAAAACTTTCACCATTAAATTTCTCGATCTCTATCTTTCCATTGCTCGCCATCTTCTTTCACTACAAGAATCGATCTTGCAAATCTCCCACAGAACAGGGTCTATCACAGGCCTGAGAAAAAAACCCCTCAGCAGCAAAGGCATCCCCTTGAAGCCAAAAAAACTATGATACCAAATGTAGGCTTTAACCTTGTACATAAATTTTCTGCAAACAAATTCTTAAAAAACCGAAAATAAACAATACCGAGAGCATAAAACATAAAACATATATACAAAGAGATTTTCCCTTGGATCCCAAACTAGGACTACCATCTTGATTTTTCATTATATTCCTATTAGTGTTACAACACATATATATACATGCTGAAGCATTCATAAAACCCAATCCATTAACCATGTATTAGAACATAACCGTTAGTTCCCTTGACTGGATCTACAAAATACCAGGAGAAGAAAACCATCATGCATAAAGCCATGTGCAAACCCATGCACAAAACCATAAGCGGGTCCGCCCAACCTAGAACTAAAGCCAGGGTGACCAATTCAACCCACCAACTTATTACAATGAGAATTCAACATTTCCATGCATATTATATAGAGAGACTTGACACGATGCCTGTGATTGGACTGTTTAACTACTAAATATGAAAAATCTCCATAATTGATTCAAATCATAACAATAATGGAGACTATGACACGGAGTTGAGGTGGAAGATGTAAAAGCTCAAAATACGGGCGATAATTATGACCAATTAGTGACGAATGATAATGATACCATAAAGTGGACAACATAAATTTGTCATGAGTATTATGGGAAATATTATATTTATAATTTGAAAATTATCTACAAATTATTATGGATTTTGATAGAAAAGACAACTGACATGTGCTTCTCCCCAAACAAAATCAGTTGCGGTGGTAGGTCGAGACCAACTAGACTAACAAACCATATGCAAGTACATTTATTCCACAACTAGACAATTTATGTAACATGTTAGTATGAATCTTAATTCCAAGCATACGAAAAAAGACCACTTTAGCTGTGCATAAAAAATGGCCCGAACAGCAAAGATAGATGCCAATATCCTGAGATCTGCAGTTAGGTGATCAAGATAAATTCTGTGAAAATCTAGATCTATGCATTAGAAGACATTAAGCAATAGAAAAAACCAGATTTACTCCATGCATCCAATAGACAAGACAAGAATATGTTGAATGAATTTTGTATTAGTGGCACATGGGAGGAAAACACAGAAGGGTGTAACCAGTTCTTCTCAATGGGATGCGTTCTTGTAAGTCCTCAGCACTTCAAATCTAAAACTCCTCTCCCTTGATGGTGTAGAAAACCCAGACAAAAATGGTAGCAAAATATGACTATGATGGTGGATCAATAGTCAGACCAAAAATATAGATCCAGAGTGATATTTAGGCAACAAAAGGTGGTAAATGAATGGGAAAACCCTTCTATTTATAACAAAATATTGAGTTAGTCTAGATATTGGTGCATAGTTAAAATATTATTAACCAAATCAAGATCCAACTTTTATGGAATATTATATTATATTTGTTGGAGGGAAAAGGAATTTGACTTGGGTCAAATCCCTTTATTTGTAAATAATAAATAAATAAATGATTTATTTATCATTTTAAGGATGTGGTTGAGTAATAATCAACTAAATAATGATTTATTTAATTATTTAAGGGTGATTTAGTCATATTTAACAAAAAATATTATTTAAATAAGGTTTAAATAATTATTCTTAGAAAATAATAAGATAAATAATGATTTATCTAATTAATTTCCTTGTTTTGGGTTAAATATAAACAGGAATATTAATTAAATTGTTGTTTAACTAATTATTTCTTGAGGAAAATCAAACAAATGTAGATTTATTTAATATTTCCTCATGGGGTTTCCTGTTTAGACCTTAAACAACTTAATAAAGGTGGTTTACTAAGTTATTTTCATAGTTAAAGCAATTTTACTTAGGGTAAAATTGGTCTTACATGGTGTACTTCGGTCCATCTAATGATAATAGGTTAGATGACCAAAAAATGGTGTAACAGATTGCCCCCCAACGTGCAAGCATTAGGAGCTAATCGTATGACCGAAGTACTTTGTAAGAACTCAATCACTAGACACCGAAGGGGGAGTTAGAGAGAGAGAGAAGTATAAGGTAGACCAAAGTGTTGAAAGGACTAGACCCTGAGGAGGCGAGACTTACAGGTGCGATAAGTCTCTTTTATGAGTGATTACCTGTGCTATAGGCGACGGGGGAGGCATAACTATGTCTGCCGAGACAAAGTACAAAGAATAAGGTGCCCAGTAAACAAGGGACTGGACAATATAGTACATGCTGGTGTAAACATGAGCCAGATAAACAACATGATAATGAATCCCACATACATATTATTCCTGGGATAACAGCTAGGACTTGTACAATAATATTTGAGTACATGAGATACAAATACAACCCAGATGCCCCTGTAAACATGAAAGGGATCTGAAAATCTGACTGATACATGCAATCAAAAAGGCGTTGCAAGTAGCTGATGCTGACATCATCAAATCTATGGTCCTGCATTGAAGGCTAAGATGAAGAAGTCATCCGGGCATGTGGGGGGCTACCTGTAGGGCCACCCCCTCATGAGGTTTGAAACATCTCACACATACCCGGGAATCACAGGTCCAATCTGCTGCATCACTGAACCATCGAGTATACGGATCTCGATCATGCTAAAAGGAGTTGGAGCTGAGAAACAATCAAGTCAAAGGGCTATAAGGAGTCCCTTTGCCTGATCCGAGGCACCGAACAAGAGTGGAAGCTGGAACCAAGGTACATCACCCTCTAGACATGTCTTCTGGAATAGATGATCTGATGTCGACAGAAGGAGGTCTGCCATAGGTGAGGCAATAAGGGATCCTCAAATACGGAACGAGAGAAAATAGTAGAGCGATTGACAGATTGACACCAGGGGTGATGATAAAGTGGGGGGGATTGAGTAGCAGACGGATGACTTCCCTTGTTAGAGCATAAAGGGCATGGATGACCTAGCAGCAACTGACACAATATCATGAGGGATAGGGGACAGTGGGACTGGAGGCCATAATGTTAGGTCCCTATATTACTAGTATAGTCCCTTATTGTTGTTAGTGTAACCCCCTTATTGTTATTATTGTACCCTTGTAACCCCCATTTGGTTATTATTGTGCCCTTAAATTATTATTTTTAGGTCGGCTAGGATTACATTGTGGCCCACTAGGATTACATTATGGCCCCATGGACTCCTATATATAGAAAGGAGGTTTTGTGAATTGTATCATCCAAGAATTGTTCATTTATGCAATGTATTGGAGGTTTCCCCCTCGAAGTGGCTCATTTCTAAGGCGTTTACATCTCTTTTCTTCTATTTTTGGAGCTGGTTACACAACATTTGGTATCAGAGCTTTGGATTCTAGGGTTTCGCTGCTCCAAACAGGTCATCGTGGCATTTTCGCTATAACTTTTTTCTACGAAGTTTCAGAAGCTGAAATTTTTAGGGTGCGAAGCTGAAATCCTGAGGAAGATTGTCTAAAAATTTCAGAGCTTGGTTCGCAATATTTTCGGAGATATCATCTGTGGAAGTTAGGCCTTTTTTCAAGATCCTAAACAGGTCATCGTGGAATTTTCGCTATAAAAATTTTTCTACGAAGGTTCAGAATCTGAAATTCGTATGGTGCGAAGCTGAAATCCTGAGGAAATTCGTCAAAAAATTTCAGAGCTTGGTTCGCAATATTTTTGGAGATATGATCTGTGGAAGGTAGTGCTTTTTCAGGCTCCTGAATTTCATCTCAAAGAGGTGATCGTGGGAAAAGTTCAATAACTCTCTCTCTCTGGGCAGTGGATTTGAGTGCTGTAAAAATTGGTCACAATTACATGGAATTTAGTTTCTTTTCTATCAATTTCAGAGACAAAGGATGAAACAGTGACACGTGGAAAGTCCTACAAGTTTTCTCTACTAAACCAGTCCAGAATTAGGTCATTGTGGGAGATTGGACACAACTTTGTCTTGGGGAATCCAAATTAGATCAGACCTGTGGAATTTGAAAGAAGCTTCAGAGGGCTACTACAGGGCTGAATTTCAGATATTTAAGATTTTCAATTACAAAGATAATTCAATTTCAATATCGAGCTCCTCAAAGCAAGTAAAAGGTATCAATATTGGATTCTAAAATGGCGCCTAAAAAGAATTCAACACCCATTAAGCCTTCAGAAGGCTCTACCATGACTCATGAAGATGAAGAATTGCAACATGATCTATCAAAAATACAAGAGCAAGTGCAACAAATTTCACTCTCGCAAAGAGCAACAAAAAATGAAATGGAAGTTTTGAAGAAAGGCGTGGAAGCTAAGATGGATGGCGTGCAAGCTAAGATGGATGGCATGGAAGCTAAGATGGATGGCATGGAGGTTGGCATGGAATCTAAGATGGATGACATGGAAGCTAAGATCGATGAGAAAATGGAAAACATGAAGAATTTTCTAAAAGCAGATATGGAAGGTTTGACAAAGTTGATACAAGAAAGGTTTCCTAATGGTGAAAAGATAGTAGAAGAACCTCATGATGAGAAAAAAATAAATGTTAATTGTGATTTCATAAACTCTAATGTTGGCGGGAAGAACCACCATATTCCGAAGATGGATATGAGGAAGTTTGATGGAAAGGATCCTGTAACATGGATACTACAGATGGAGCAATATTTTGATCTCCATAACGTGCAAAACACACAAAAAGGTACGCATTGCAACTTTACATTTAGAACAAAATACATTTGTATGGTATCGATGGCTTTGCTCCCATAAAAAAATTGTCACTTGGTCAATTTTTACGGAGGAAATGATAGCACATTATGAAGATACAAAGAGCAACACCTTCTTTAGCCAATTGATAAATCTCAAACAAAAGGGTTTAGTGGGGGAGCACATCGAGGACTTCCAAAAATTGAATATAAGGGTAACTGATATTCCAGAGGAACACAGGATTGATCTCTTCATAGGTACTTTAAAGGATAACATCCAACATGAAGTTCGCTTTTTGGGACTCCTATCTATTGGAGGATCTAGAGTTTTTAATTTTCAAGAACTTTTCTTGGAAATTTTTTCGTGGCTGGAAGAAGTCAACCACGGGTATCAAGGAAGTCAAGGATAATAAGCTCTAATGTCATGACAAAGCTTCTAAAGAAAGAACAACGAGGCGTAATTGCACAATTATGCTCTCTAGAAGTCCCGACATCAAAATCATCTCTTTCTGTAGATCTCCAACAAGTCTTGACAATCATTCCAAGGTGTTTTAAACTCCCAAAGGACTCCCACCTATTCGTGATCATGATCATGCTATTCATTTGATTCCAGGAAGTGTTCCTCCAAACATCAGGCCTTATAGATATCCTTACTTCCAAAAGAGCGAAATTGAATGTATGATTGCAAAAATGTTAGAGGCGGGTATAATTCAACCTGGTCAAAGTTCTTTCTCTGCTCCCGTAGTATTGGTACACAAGAAGGATGTATCATGGTGAATGTGTCCGGATTATAGGGAGCTCAATAAGCTCACCATTAAAGATAAATTTCCCATTCCTGTGATTGATGAATTATTGGATGAATCACATGGAGCAATTTATTTTACCAAGTTGGATCTTCGTTCAAGATATCATCAAATTAGAATGAAGACTGAAGATATTCCAAAAAAAACATTTCGAACTCATGAGGGTCATTATGAATTTTTGGTCGTGCCTTTTGGCCTTACCAATGCACCTTCTACATTTCAAGGGTTGATGAATTCCATTTTCAAACCCTTCCTTAGAAAATTTGTGCTAGTATTTTTTGATGATATACTAATCTACAGCAGGTCTTGGAAGGATCATGCTGAACATGTTGACAGGGTGCTCAAACTATTGCAGGAGAAACAATTATATGCAAAAACATCCAAATGTTTCTTTGGAGTACAAGAGGTGGAATATCCGGGTCATATTATATCTCACGAGGGTGTTAAAGTAGACCCTAACAAAATTAAAGCCATTAAGGAATGGAAAGTCCCCAAGACAATAAAGCAGTTGCGAGGATTTCTCGGGTTAACATGCTATTATCGCAAGTTTGTTAAGAATTATGGGAGAATAGCAGCACCTCTAACAAAATTATTGAAGAAAGATGCATTTTCATGGACTCCTGAAGCAACTAAGGCCTTTGAACATCTTAAAGAGGAAATGTGCCTAGCACCGATCTTAGCTACGCCAGACTTCACAAAAACCTTTATTGTGGAATGTGATGCCTCAGGAAATGGAATTGGTGCTGTTTTAATGCAAGAAGGAAGACCTATTGCTTTTGAAAGTCGTCCAATCAAAGGAAAGTATTTACAGAAACCTATTTATGAGAAGGAAATGTTAGCAATACTGCATGCACTAAAGAAATGGCGAACTTACCTAATGGGAAGACACTTCAAGGTAAAAACTGATCATGATAGTCTTAAACATTTTTTGGAACAAAGACTATCATCAGAAGAGCAGCAAAAATGGGTCACAAAGATGTTGGGTTATGACTTTGAAATAATCTACAAAAAAGGAAAGCTTAATGTTGTTGCAGATGCACTCTCAAGAAAGAATGAAGAGGTGGAAGCATTGCTTTGTGCCATTTCTAGTATCCAACTAGATTGGATAACTGAAGCAAGAGATGAATGGAAGAAGGACAAAGATGTATGGACACTCATTCAAAAGTTGCAGCAAGATCCTAGTACATATGATACATTTAGTTGGAAAAATGATTCCTTATGGTACAAAGATCGCTTATATCTTTGTAAGAATTCCCAACTGAAACAAAATATTCTTCTGGAATTGCACACTTCTCCTTTAGGAGGACACTCAGGATTTTTAAAAACTTACCACAGGGTGAAGAAAGATTTTTTTTTGGGATGGCCTTAAATCTGATATTCAAAAGTTTGTGGCGGAATGTTTGGTTTGCCAGCAGAATAAAGTGGAGACAATTAAGACCCCGGGACTTCTACAACCTTTTTCCATTCCAAGTCAGCGTTGGGAGGAGATTTCAATGGATTTTATCACAGGTTTACCTAAGTCTGAAGGAAAGAATGTCATCATGGTGGTAGTTGATAGAATTACCAAGTATGCACACTTTTGTGCATTATCTCATCCATTTAAAGCAAGTACAGTTGCTACTACATTTGTGGACAGAATTCAAAAGCTACATGGAAGCCCAAGGGTTATTGTGAGCAACAGAGATCCCATTTTTACGAGAAATTTTTGGACGGAGTTATTTTCTTGTTTGGGTACTAAATTAGCTCATAGCTCATCTTATCATCCTCAATCTGATGGTCAAACAGAGATAGTAAATAAACGTTTGGAAGGATATCTTCGTTGTTTTGTATCTGATAAACAAACACAATGGGTCAAGTGGTTACCTCTCGCTGAATGGTGGTATAACACTTCCTTCCATACTGCAGCAAAAATGACCCCATTTATGGCACTTTATGGATATCATCCACCATCGATTACATCATATTTAAGGGAAAATTCGAAGGTTCAAGCAGTCGAAGATCACATCCAGCATCAGCAAGAAGTTCTCCAACTCTTAAAGGATAACCTGAATTTGGCACAAAATCGAATGAAACAACAGGCAGATCAACATCGCAGCGAGAGAAGTTTTGATGTAGGAGATTGGGTATTTTTACGGCTACAACCATATAAACAAATGTTCCTCAAGCAAGCTAAGAAGGATAATAAATTATCGCCAAAGTACTATGGTCCTTACAAGGTGTTGCAAAAGATTGGTACTATGGCATACAAATTGGAGCTTCCTGCTTCTTCGCGAGTACATCCAGTTTTCCATGTTTCATGCTTAAAGAAGGTTATAGGTGAAAATCTTCCAGCTCAAACAATATTTCCAGAACTTGATGAGGAAGGAAAAATCACATTGGAACCTGAAGCGTTCAGGGAAACAAGAACTCGAAAACTACGGAATCGATCAATTTCAGAGTATCTCATCAAGTGGAAGAACTTACCCACTGAAGATTCTACATGGGAGGATGAGAATTTTATACAGAATCACCCAGAGCTACTCAAGCATTGAGGACAACACTTTTTGAAGGAGAGGGGCATGTTAGGTCCCTATATTACTAGTATAGTCCCTTATTGTTGTTAGTGTAACCCCCTTATTGTTATTATTGTACCCCTGTAACCCCCATATTGTTATTATTGTGCCCTTAAATTATTATTGTTAGGTCGGCTAGGATTACATTGTGGCCCACTAGGATTACGTTATGGCCCCATGGACTCCTATATATAGAAAGGAGGTTTTGTAAATTGTATCATCCAAGAATTGTGCATTTATGTAATGTATTGGAGGTTGCCCCCTCGAAGTGGCTTATTTATAAGGCGTTGATATCTCTTTTCTTCTATTTTTGAAGTTGGTTACACAACACATAATGTGCGACATGAGAGAGGGACCAAGCAATGAAAGATGGAGAACTATAGCGGGATACAAAGGGACTCGGGATAGACTCCATGAATGCAATGATGACTCAACTTGGATGCTCTAAACAAGGGCAACTCGATGGTGCTGCCACAAAGTAAAGGTCCAATGGGGAACCATAAAAACATGAGTACAAGATGGTAACTCACGATGAAAATGGACACAAGCGTGGACAAGTATGTAGGAAAAGTGGTGCCCCCAGTACGAGTGTTGCAAGTGAAGAAATTCAATTTTGAGGAGGGGTGAAGTGATACATCTTGGATAAAATATGTCATGGTGAAGTATCAAATCACTAAAAACTAATAGACACCCATTTGAGGGCTCAGTGAGAGCTTTCCAACAGTCAGACGGTTCGTCAAAATAAGCTATGGTTTGGCTGCAGCATGCGAAAGAAAAATCAGGGGTTTTCTTTTAAAAAGGCATTTTCCCTCCCAATTCACTCATTTGCATGTGGAGCTGTGGTGAATGTAGTGAGGAGAGAAGGCCCTAAATCTTGCGGAGATCGTAGTAGAAAAACCGACCATTGGAATTGAGATCTGTCAGTTGCAGGTAAGAGGCCTAATCCTACTCTTTCATTGAAAGTTCAGTTTAGGTACCCAGAGCTCATGAACAGGCCAGGTCGCAATTTTTGGGGTATGTTCTATGACCTGGGAAGCAGGTACTAGGCATAAAACTGTGACCTGTCCCAAGAAATGACCTGAAAAGTGCGGCCTGTTAGAGAAAGGGGGTTTCAGTGTTGTTTTTGGCTGAGATCTGGGATTTTTATGATTGAGGATCATAGGTGCCCCCAAGCATGTTGTGGTCATGCCAAAATGTATTTAGAAAAAGGGGAATCTAAACACATTTTAATGATGTGGTGCACCATGTGTTTTCATTATGGTTATGTAGTTTGAGAAAGGGAATGGAGGATTACCAATCTCTTTTGGTACTGCATCTATGAATCAAATGGAGTTTAAGTTTCCGGGTTGGCATACATGGTGTCACTATCCCAAAGAGAGGATTTGGAGATAATGAATTGATTCTCTCCTAGAAAACCCATAGGTTGTTCAACAACAATGTCTAAGAGACTGGGTTGCTGATGTAAGATGAAGGAATGATGAGGGGTATCATCCCTAGAGTGATTTGAAGTGATATGGGGCTCTAGAGGTTCTTATAAATGTGGAAGAATAATGGTACTAGAGTCGACACGACCAGATACACTAGGAGAGTTGTGGAGGATTGCTTCTCCTGGTCTCTGAAATATGGGTGCCCCCTTACCCAAACATTGGGTTTCAATGTAATGGCCACAAGGTGTATGTGGTTCGAATGCATGGGTTCGATGTAAGGGGGGGTAGATAAAGTCAGGGGTGGTGATTACTTCCATAATGTCATCATCGTGATAGAGGATGGGGTGACTAGTGGAAGAAAGACCACCTAACGCGACGAGGCTACCTTACTCATCATAATGAGAAGAGAGGTTCACATGTGCATCGTCACAAGGGGTGATAGAAGAGTAAGCAAATAAAGGATCTACCAATGTTGAGCCTAGGGTGATCACTAAAGGGAGGTCAGGCGAAACATTAGGGGAAGTCTCGAAGGGGACTTCCACCGAGGGTCTCATGGATGATGATAGGTAGAAAATGGTGGACGAAGGCTCTGTCATCTCGAAATCAGGAGGGGGAATGTCAATGGCAGGATTCGTGTCCTCTAGTTTTTCTAAATCAAAACACGCAAATAAGGGAGCAGTGGACTCATTGCGCTTGGCCTCAAATTGGCGAACTGTCACTAGAGAGGTGCGGAAGTCCTCGAGGCAGGGACAGAGGTGGGTATAATGGACATGGAAATCACACAAAGCATAGGGGTGGCTTGTGTGAATAGTATTGGGGTTCTTGGTTGCAGTCGAGGAAGGAACAGAGGTTTCTAGGACCATAGACTCAAGGAATGCGAAATTAACCATGGGCTTGAGATGAGGCAACTCCGGACAAGTATGGGTGGCATGACTAACAACATCACACAAAGCACACTGGATGGTGTGCTTTGGAGGTTGAGGAGGGGCAGGGTTTGTCAGGGCAGCCTTGTCTTTGGTTGCCTCCTTGTGAGATTTACCCTTCTTACCCGAAGTGGTCACAATAGGAGGTGGTTCCTGTTGAGGTGGCTGAGGCACTGGAGCCCTGGGAGAAGTCATGGGGACCAGTTGAATCGGGGTCAAAGCAATATAAGGTCATTAGGGGAATTTTGAGGTCTAAAATGGGCCTCCTAAGGAAATTATAAAGTAATAGTGGAAAAAATCAAATAAGATTTGATGACATCATCAAATTTTAGAGGGAAAAATGGAAAAACTACTTTTTCAACTCATATTTTCAACTTATCTCCCAAAGTTTTTACTCAAATTTCGAGCGGGAGTACTCGTTGGATGCAAAATTTAATTCCCCATCCAAGGAGTACCCATTTTGCATACTTTCGATGGGTCCTACTACACGAAAAATGAGAAATACATAAAAAATGTGATTACAATCACGTTTTTTTATGTATTTCTCATTTTTTGTGTAGTAGAGTTCATCGAAAGTATGCAACATGGGTACTCCTTGGATGAGGAATTAAATTTTGCATCCAATGAGTACTCCCGCTTGAAATTTGAGTAAACATTTTGGGAGATAAGTTGAAAATACGAGTTGAAAAAGTAGTTTTATTATTTTATTATTTTTTAATATTTTTACCCTTTTATTTAAAAAATGGTAAATCATCCCCCATGGTTGACATCATCATCTTGAATCCTATTGGTTGTTATAAATTTTATTTTTGTTGTACATTTTTCTTAGGAGGCCCATTTTAGACCTCAAAATTCCCCTAATGAAGGTTTGGGTTGACCAAGTGGGGTAGCGGCTGGAGGATCAAGGTACCAGACGGGAATCCCAAGGGTCAAGTGAGGAAGAGACTCGGTGGCCATTACAAGTACCGTGTACACTCCTGGGGTGGAGCTAGGAACGGTATCTGATTGGAGGGTAATGGCCAGGCGGGACGACTCTTAAATGGTTAAGACATGGAGGAAAAATTCCAGGGGGATAAAGAGGCTCATTAATACCAGCTGTAGGTGAAGGGCCAGGAGGAGGAGGTCCAAAAGGCTGAATCGAAGGGTTAGGAGCAGGCTGCGAAGGGCAAGGAGGCTGCTGACTAGCCGAAGCGGGCCGCTTGATAGCAGCCCAAGATGATTGCATCATGCAAACATTCGATGAGCTGGGATCAGAGACAAGAGGAGGAGGACCAGGGAATGTACCAAGCAAAGAAGATTCTTTGTAGACTTTGGGTGAGACACTGGTCAAAGGATAGATGGTTTTCTTACTAGCCACCGAAGAGATGATGGATTCAGGGGAGGTCTGAAACTTCAGTTCGTAATATGTCAACTGGTCAATGGTGACCCGTTATGAGGGAAGGACATCTTGCGGTGGACCGTATATGGGACAAAAGACATCCCATAGGTGTAGCTATGACCCAATAGAATGTTGTAATCTAAGGGGGCATCAATGAATTCTACGTAAACGCAAACAATCTTTCCCACAAGAGTAATAGGACAATTATGGAACAGGCCAATGGGCTGGGAGGCGTGGCCATCCCATGCTCAGAGAGTGATCATGGAAGGAGCCAACTCAGGTGATCCGATTTTCTTCCAAACTGAAGCAGACATCACATAGGTGGATGCCCCCTCATCAATGATACAGCGGGAAACGCAAGCATTCCAGATTTTGACTAGGATTTGGAAGGCAATGGAAGCAAGAAGAGGAGGATGTTCTAACCAATCAATATCAAAGACGATCAGGCGATCATCGACAAGGTATACAGTGCCCATGGCAGATAGTAGATCTTTTCGTTGTGAAGGGCACGACTGGAGGAGTTCCAGCGTTCAGATGGCAGTAGGGGATTGCACCAAATCATCTACTATACTATACGAATGGGCAGCTTTTCCAGAAGAAACATTTCAGCGTAGTATTCCCTTGGGGATCTTGGTATGGACCTCCATCTTAGGCTGAGGGATCTTTAAGGAACCATTAGGTGTCGAAAGAGACTCTATAGAAATTGAAGGAGGTGGCTCGGGGACAGACGTAGCAGAAGGCTTGGTGTACTAACGAGACCGAGTCTGAAGGTTGAGGTCAACGATAACAGGGTGGTCAGAGTTCATCATGAGGATCTGGTAATCGGGGGTACCAGATGGAATAGGTTTAGTGGTTGCTTGACCTTCAAGTGGTTAGGTAGCCACAAATCCTTGCTGAGGGAAAGGACTAGTAAGCACAGCCGGCTGACTAGGCACAACACTGGGAGGGACAGAAGGGGAGGCTTTTTGTCCTCGCAATTCTGCTTGAGACTCCCACATCTTCTTCATCTATTGTAAAAGAGGACAATCGCGCATGTAATGACCATAAACACCACAATAAGAACAAGGTTGGTTCGTGGGAACATGCCTGTCCTACTTGGGTTGAGTGCCCTATTGCTGGTTAGCAGTGTTAGGTGCATTATTTTGAGGATTAGATCTAGAATTACTGGGAGCAGATTGATTTTGAGTGCCTTTCCTCGCCTCTTTGGAGGGAGGAGGATTAGTCGTGCCCTGCTGTGCATACACCTACCCCTGAGGGGGCGGTGGCTATTGTTGCGTGGTTTGAGAAGGCAAGGGAGGCGGAGGTGCTAATGCTGGAGGAGCTAGAGCATCAAGCTGTGGATACGGATAATAAGGAGGTTGGGTAACAGTGTGGTAAACAGGAGGTTGGGAAAAAAAGGAGGCATTCTGTATCCTGGATACGTGCTACCGAGAGGGGGAAAAGTGCAAGAGGTGCTACGCCCCCCCACCCCCCCCCCCAGGAAAACCATAGCCCATGGGAGGTTGAGCGTATAGATTAGAGATAGCTCCAATGATACCGTCGATGGCATGAGGTGCCCCCAGTGTGTTGGTACCACTAGGTCTAGGAAGATCAGGTAGAATGCTATAAACATAACCTGACTGAGCGTAGATCAAGTAATATTTTAATGCCATTTGGATAGCGGCTTCTTTGATTTGAGGAAAATGTGATCCGACATCTTTCCCGATAGGAGGCAAGAGAGATCTAAGGAACCAGTCCATGTAGACACGGTCTTCGGAGGTAGGGGATTGACATAGGCTCTTTCTTCTCTGCCATTCCTGGACATGATCGGATAGGTGGGTCGCACATGATTGACGGAAAGAAGTCAAAATTTCGATACCAATGTCATAACGAAGGGGAAGCTGGAAGTAAGACAAAAAATCTCAGGCAAGAGTCGCAAAGGTGGTATGAGAGGAAGGGGCCTGATAAACATACCACTTAGAAGCTTCACCTGTAAGCATACGTTGGAACAACCAAAGACGGACAAAGTCATCGTAATGGAGTTAGATGAACACCACATGTGGAAAGATCGAACATGATTTGTAGGATATTCTCCAACAAGGCCTTCAAACTTGGGGATGTCGGAAGGGATCTTCTTTGACATAGAAAGCCAACTAGCGTCATGGTGTATAGGGTCGTTTATCAACTAGTCAAAATTGGGAAGGTTGAGGCTTTCCATGAAGGGGAGTAAGGGCACAACTAGGGTAGTGTCTGTTGTAGTCCCACTAGTGGTATTATTAGCATGAGGGCCAGGGTTACCACCAGCATTAGGTCCTGCACCAGACACGGTGAAGGTGACAGGGGGAGAACCGATGGAAAAACGAGAAGGAGAACCCAATGAACCAGAAGAAGAGTCTGAGTGCGGACTCGATGGATGACTAATTCGAATCCTACATGGAGGAGTAAGTCTTCCTACCAGAAACTGAGGATGAAGGCCAAGAAGTCTCCGGGATAAATTCCTTGGTGGTGCAATGATGACGACACAAACATGGTATAAAGAAAAAAGAGTCTAAAAAGGGCAGGGAGGTGCAGGATCCACTGATTAAAATGTCGAAACAAGGCCAGAGAGGTGCAGGATCAATTGATTTCAATGTTTTAGAGTCTTTGCTTGGCGGTGTTAACCAAGCCCTTTTTCACTTAGGGTGTGTGTGTCAAGTGTTTAAATTTTAATTTTTAAACCCAAACGTTTGTAGAGAAAAAGAAAAATTGTGATGTATAGCTGCAAAATAAACCTGCAAATGACAGTATATAAGCCTGCAAAAACATAAAATAAATAGCTAATAATGCAATAATCTAAACTCAAGGAGGTGGGCCTCTCAACAACTAGTCTGTAGGCGAGTAAAAAACTAATCAAAACACACTAAAATAGCCAATAGATCTAAGGTTAGGAGGGATAGGGATCTAAAGGATGAGTATGCTAGAAAGTGGTGCAGAAAAAAACAACAAATCAGAGGAAAAATTGTTGTAAATGAGGTGGAGAAAGGCTATCTCCTGGAGGGAAACATAGTGAACCCTAGAAGAAAACCAAAACAAGTGTAAATGAGGTGATTTGGATGGATAACAAGCCAATCTGAAGTAGATCTGAAGGTGATGTATCAAATCTGAAAAATGGCTAAAGACTCTGAAATTTCAGACAACCTGCAACAATAAAAACTCTTCCACAAGAAGTGGAGGGTACTAAAGCCCTAGGGAGCTAGGCTCCCACTTATTTGAGAAAAACATAAAAATTATAGGTCCAAAACAGGTGGAGACAGAGGTAATACAACCCTAAATAGAGGCTCAGACAAACCCATAAAACTTTCAGAAAAATTCCCGCAAAAATTCCAGGTCGCAGTTTTTGACCTGTTTTCAGCAGAGGTCACAGTTTTTGGGCTGAAAGGTGCGTCCTAAGGGTCCAGGTCACAATTTTTGGGCTATAAAGTGCGACCTACATTTCTAGCACTCTCAGTGGTGAATTTCAGAAAAAAGT
This sequence comes from Pinus albicaulis, assembly GCA_034641835.2. NCBI lineage: Eukaryota > Viridiplantae > Streptophyta > Pinopsida > Pinales > Pinaceae > Pinus > Pinus albicaulis. Next base: position 866,399,821 of record CM076575.1, on the reverse strand, counting down.
GTCGTCTCAGCTGCGCCTGATGTCTGTCACCTGCGCAATAGTTCCGAAAACACACGAAAGTTAGAATTTTTAATGTTTTAGGGTTTTATAGGTTAAAAAAAACATCAAGAAAAGAAAAAACAAGAGGCTGAAGAGAAATCCTATGGTTTGAAGTAGCTGGATATGCAAGGATTAGAAAAACGATAAAGTTCGTAATCGTAAACTCGTGTGGAGTCGCCAATTGTTAGGATGAATCTTAATTCCAAGCGTACGAAAAAAGACCACTTTATCTATGCATAATAAACAGCCCTAACAGCAAAAATGGCTGCCAATATTCTCAGATCTGCAGCTAGGTGATCAAGATAAATGCTTGAAAAAATCTAGATCTATGCATTAGAAGACATTAAGCAGTAGAAAAAACAAGATTTACTCCATGCATCCAATAGACAAGACAAGAATATGTTGAATGAATTTTATATTAATGGCACCTAGGAGGAAAACACAGAAGGGTGTTCCTAGTTCTCCTCAATGGGATGGGTTCTTGTAAGTCCTTAGCACTTCAGATCTAAAACTCCTCTCTCTTGATGGTGTAGAAAACCCAGACAAAAATGGTAGCAAGATATGACTATGATGGTGGATCAATAGTCAGACCAAAAGTATAGATCCATAGTGATATTTAGGCAACAAAAGGTGGTAAATGAATGGAAAACCCTTCTATTTATAACAAAATATTGAGTTAGTCTAGATATTGGTGCATAATTAAAATATTATTAACCAAATCAAGATCCAAATTTTATGGAGTATTTTATTTTATTTATTGGAGGGAAAAGGAATTTGACTTGGGTCAAATCCCTTTATTTGTAAATGATAAATAAATAAATGATTCATTTATCATTTTAAGGATGTGGTTGAGTAATAATCAACTAAATAATGATTTATTTAATTATTTAAGGGTGATTTAATCATATTTAACAAAGAATATTATTTAAATAAGGTTTAAATAATTATTCTTAGAAAATAATAAGATAAATAATGATTTATCTAATTAATTTCCTTGTTTTGGGTTAAATATAACCAGGAATATTAATTAAGTTGTTGTTTAACTAATTATTCCTTGAGGAAAATGAAATAAATGTAGATTTATTTAATATTTCCTCATGAGGCTTCATGTTTAGACCATAAACAACTTAATAAAGGTGGTTTACTAAGTTATTTTCATAGTGAAAGATATTTTACTTAGGGTAAACTTGGTCTTACATGGTGTACTTGGGTCCATCTAATGATAATAGGTTAGATGACCAAAAAATTGTGTAACATAACAAACTCGATCCTAAACCTAACTATGACCCCCTTTCGGAGATCATCACTTGATTAAGAAATTTGTTAACCCTAGAAGGACATTAGTTTTGTGCTGTTCACCCATCCCGACAACATAATCCCATCCAAATGTGTAAGATTAACAAATTACGAATATCATACTTCCGTAACAAGGAACAATCCCAACATTTTAAAAACTTATTGTCATAGAGTAAAACTTGATCACTGACAGAAAAGGACTTTTTCTTTATGTGTAAATCATGCCATGATTTTTTTCATTACTTATAAACTGTTTGGTGAAAATATGCTAGGAACCTTGCTTAATCCAATTACCATAGTTGATTTATCCATTCTAAAATGGATTCAACCTCTGTCATATTGGTAACTTGTGCAATAAAGGGATTAGGAATAATAAACTCAATCAGTACCACAACCTATCTCCCATAGAAAAGTTGGAATAGAGTTTATTTATACAACTTCTTCACACTGGTATGGTAGGCCCATACTGTGGTGGGTACATGCTCATCCCTATAGTCCCTTTTTACAAAACATATCTTCATAAGTCCTTTCCAAAAAATCTTGCTAAAAGCTTTGACCGTACCATTGGCATGCAGATGATAGGGAATACTCATGTGATCCCGAATCATATAAATTTGTAGCAAAGTATCAAAAATCTCATTAATGAAGTGTGAGCCCTGGTTAGTGATGAGGCTCCTCGGGAACCCAAATATGGTAATAATGTGCTAAAAAATGAATCAGACAGTTTTATCAATATTTCAATGCTTGACAGTCATCGCTTTAGCCCATGGAGTCAAGTAACTATCATTCCGATAATGTAATAAACATGAGAGTTTCACGTAGGAGGACTCATGGGACCCACAAAATCAATGGTCCATTTCTCAAATGTTTCTAGTGCTTGAACAAGATAAAGCGGTAGTTCATCCCACCGTGATGACCAACCAACCCACTTGAAAAAATCACACTTACTGAAATAATCTTTCACATCCTTGAATAGAGTGGGCCACTAGAGACCTTCCTGTAATACTTTCCTCACAATTAATTTCACCCCTACAGGTCCTCTCGTAACTCTAGAATTGCACTCCCATAGCACATCCTATTTCTCAAGGTCTAAGACACAACATTGCAAGATCTAATCTAACCCCATCTTATATAATTCACATATGATAAACTGATAATTTGTGGCATGAACCGCCATATGCCTCCTCTGGGTTGTTGTTACTCATCCTGGAATTTACCATTGGAAAATAACATCAGAATGTCTTCTAAGTAATCAGGAATGACTTTGACTCAGAACAAATTTGCATCAAGCAGTTCGTCATCTACTGAGCCTCCTACTTTTCTAGAATCTGATTGGGAAATATGGTAAGGTCACACATTAGTACATCCTGGCTTGATGTTAACATCAAATGTAAAATCTTGGAATAACAAGATCCATAGACATATTATTCTTTTTATAATAGGCTTATTCACTAGGTAATTCAACACAAAATGGCTAATAAATAATTTGAATGGTCCTCCAAGTAGATAATTCCTGAACTTCTGAAGAGAGAATACCATCGGAAGCGTCTCCCTCTCTATAGTGGTATAATTATTTTCTTCTATAGAGAGCTTCCAACTGTAAAAATAGATAGTTTGATCTAGATTTACCTCCCCCAATTGAGCCAAAACGACTCCTAAAGCAATTATGGAAGAGTCTATATGCATGTGAATTCCTTGTTCTACTTGGGGTAGACTAGAATCAGTGCACTCACAAGCTTCTCCTTTTGAGTATCAAATGAAGCATCACATTAAACATCATACATTAAGTGCTAGGCTTTCTTCAGTGGCTTTTATAGAGGAGTAGTGATCATGGTGTAGTTGCGAATAAACATGTAGTAGTACTCGTTATGTCTCGAGGTCAAACAAAATTTCTTGACAGTGGTAGGAGGTGGCATTTTCATAATAAATGTGACTTTGGTTAGGTTAATGCATACTCTATCCTTGTAGATGATGTGTCGAAGTAGAGTACCAAAGGGAACAACAAATATACATGTATTCAAATTCAAGTATGTCTGTAGTTTCCAACGACGATCAAACATCACCTGCAGGAGACTAGAATTCTTCTTCAACAAGTTATACACTATCCAGGCATCCATATAAAATTCTAATTTTTTTATTGTACTCCCAAAATTCTAAAATAAAAATCCTTGAAAATAATATTGGAGCATCCTTAAGGAAAAATGGAATCACATGGTAGGCATAGGAGCCCCACACGGTCATGAATGTGGTCTTGCACTTGTTCTCCTTAGCAATATGCACCTGGTGATATCCTAGAAACCCATCAGTGAAGGAATACAATTCATTACCAGCAACATTGTCTAAGACCCCATCGATGAACAAATTATGGAATGGGTTGTGCATGCATGCATTGTTAAGGCTTCGATAATCTATGCACACCTAAATATAGTTTGAATCCTTCTTATCCTAAATGACAATGGGACTAACCCGCTCAACTTCATCAACAAGGAAAATGAGGTTAGTTTCTAGCACCTTATTTTTTTCTTTCTTCACCTTCTCCTTTACTCTAGGATTCAATCTGTATGGTTGATGTTTCACTTTTCTAGAATCCTGCTTTAGAAAAAATTTCATTTCTCCCAAATCTCCCTTAATCCCCTTGAGCTCTACAATTGATTCAAAAAAGGGTCCTTGTATTCCTTTACAAGGTAGAAGATCTCTTTGGTAGTCTGTTCATTCGAGTAATCACCAATAGAAGTGAGCTTTGGTTTCTACTTAGTGACAATGTTGTTCTTTCTCATCTTTAGTGGCTTTAGATATGGAACATCTGTGATAGGCCCATCCTTTATTTCTCACTCCCCTTCTAATATTTTGAAATCCAAATCCCTTAGTTCCTCCAATTCATTGTCATCTGGGTCTTTGTTTACCTTCCCGCAAGAAACAACCTCATGAAATCTTTATTCATATACATGATAAAAAATATATTAGCCAATATAATCCTAAACAATCCTTCCTATGGGGAAAAACCCCCTTAATTTCTTTCATAGCTCCCGCCATATTTTTGTCTTCATATGAAAAAGAAAAATCACTATAAAATTAGACTACCATTTCTTCCCATGCAATTGTTTTCCTCCTTATTTTCTCCCTTACATACCAATCCTGCAAAAAATTTCCCAAGGTGTGAATAAATTGATGCACCCATCGTGCTTCTGGAAGTCCTTCTTTGATCCATTTACTTTTGTAACTATGAATGTGTTTCTATGGATTCTTGAGTCCCTCATATTTAGGAATACCAGTTGAATAATCTCTTGGGACACCAAAGAGACATAGTAAAGTAGACTTGACATATTCCCAATCTTGAATCTTGTTGTGATGAGATCCCCACCACCTTGCTAGTGTTTATTGAAGGGAAATATCCATCAAGGGGATAATTTTTGTTTCTTCAACTTTCAAATTAATTTTATTAACAAAATAAATAACAGACCCCATACCATTGAAAGTAGGAAAATTTCATACCTTTGTACCAATCCAACAAGAACAACAAAAAATTGCACATATTCTGGAGTGTAGCGTGTGACCTCCCTATTTCCAATCATCCCTCGCAACCTAAAAACTAAATTTTGTGATTTGAATGCTAATATAACCATCATCTATGGGGTTAACATAATCATCCCTCTTTTTTGTATTAAGCCAATATATCTGGTCCAGAAGGTTAGGCTTTTCTGTATCATTTGCTAGCTCTATAAATATGTGACCTTCATAAGGATCCAAGGGATGAATCACTCTGATACCATCCACTTAAAAGGTCATTTTCTCCATTTTTAGAGAAATTAAAACATAGTTCTCAAAGGCCCAATCTATCCCCAACAATGTAGGATAGGGCCCTTTGTCTCCCATGATGTCTATAACTTCACAATATTCATATGTCTTCACCCCTGTGATATCCACTTTGACATCCTTGTTACACAAAAATTTGTCACAGTCCTTATACTCCCCATTCCTTGCCCCTAGAGGACCCTTACAATGACCCTTGTGTACTTTCCAAGCATGGAATACATACCCCTAAACCACACTTTGTCTGCCAAATCATCTCCCTTTACAAATTTTCTATAAGATCCTTATAAAAATTTGGTTTTCAAGGTCAACTCTTTTTCTCAGTTTATGACCCGCACTGATAACAGAAATTTACACTGAGACCCATGCTGATCGACACTCTGTCTTAATGTTTGACCCGCGTTGATCCTATTTTGGAAATTTTTTTAAATAGAAGCGAAGCTTCTGTGGCTAGAAGCTTCACGAAGCAGAGATCTGGAAGTTTTTTTTGAGGATATGGCCACAGAATTCCCCTTTGCACTTCTTTTTCCCATAAAATAGGAACTACTCCAAAGGATAAGATCTTTTCCCATTATTTGAGGGCCCATATCCTCCACCTACATTTTTATATAAGGAGACCTCTTTCACCTCTGCTATCTTAGTTAGAGAGTTAGAGTTAGCTGGTTAGAAGAAACAATCATATAGAGGAGAAGCAATCATAGCTTCGGGAGAGTAGAGCAGAGTGTGAATTTTTTTTATGTTAGGAACATAGTGAGATCTTGGACATTTGTGTATGAGGGTGCTGCAAACATGCTTGGATACAAACCTGCCAAAGGAGAGCCTCAACATCAAGGCTTGCTTGTAAACTCCCCTTGTATTTATCATAATAAAATGCAACTGATGTTTATCTTCCACTCTTGTTTACATTTATAATGAGATTTCTATCATTCCTTGATCAGTTAGATAGGTTGTAATTGTTTTATGTTTGTCGTGATTTTACGATTGTCATGGTGTCTTGACTATCTGTATAGGTAATCAAACGTTGGTAGCAGTGTGCATCGAGCTTGAGAAGAGTGACAGATTAAGAAGCTTCGACGAAAGATGACAACATAGCATCAGAACAAGGTAGGTCGTCTTCCTTGCTCTGAATTTCATTTACAATATAGGAAGGTAGATGTTAGTATGTTCCTGTAGTTGCTAGACCCACCCTAGGGCTAGAGGGATCACCTCTATCCGTAGAGGGGATTTACCTACTCAATAATCCTCCAAACATCTGATTGGAAGAATGCTATTTATTAGTAATTCATAAGGAACAATCCAAATTTTATTTCCCAAGGGCTTCCTAGGTATTCCTTGGTAGGATGTTAACATCAAAGCCCAAATCTAGAATAGAATCCTTGGTCTAGAATTCTGTAATTTGAGCATCGACGTAGAATTCTGTTCTCATCCTCCCCTTATCTTTCCAAACTCATTTGTAGTGCATTTTCGGAAAAATTTCATTGATAATTCCCTCAAAGAGTTTTCCATCCTTAATAATAATCTTGAGTTTCTTATGCAACTGACCTGCCATCTGCTCATCACCCATAATTTGTAGAAATAGATTAAACCATTCTAACATAGGATGGGTCATGTCTTGTGACGGCCTTGGCCTCCCCAACGTTGATAGATCTAGTTGTTACGAGTGATCTTTGGGGCTCAGTGTTAGCTTCCTGAAAATTTCTACTGCATCCCTATAATATTCTTTCTACTATGTAGATTCATATGACCTCTTGGGCGTTGCAGGTCTGATTATAGTTGGTTTTTAAGGGATACTCGAGTATACTCTCATCCTCTTTCCTCCTCAAGTGTCTATATTGATATTAGACATAGGGACTGGCTCAGGTTCTCGAGGCTCTTCATTGATCAAATTTTCTCCTCTAGTGTGTCGATTATGCTCCTCTCACCTAGAAATTAATTCAGGGAAATCCTTTGCTGCATGTGTGTTGACTTTTCGCTAGGGACACAAAAGCCTTCTAGATAGAAGATATTCATGGGAAACATACCCCTCTTGGTCATAGTTATAGCAGCATATTGTAAATATTCCTATCGTTCACCCCACCCTTACTCCTCCAGCTCCTCAGCCCCGAGGAGTTTCATTTATTCTAAAAGTAGAGTGATCCAGCTAGTTAGTTAAAGGATCCAAATCTCGACATTGATCAGTGTGGTGAATTGGAAACCCACAAAATTTGTAGAAGACATTGTTTAGGACATTTTAGTATTTATGTAAGATAGGTCATAGGCAGGGGAGATGCCCACATGTTCAACAAATTTCATAGTACTTTGTCGAGGATGCACTTTCTTGGTTGGGGAAAGCATGAAATTGAGTGCTACCTTGGTATAAGCCATGCGTACAAACTTGTGCAACTCTAGCTATGGGTAAGGGTGTAGAGGGTCTGGAAAGCTTGGAGGAGACCCCTAACCGCCTTAGTCTTGGGAACTCTATGGCATGATGTCCTTCCACATGTAAATTGGGGCACCATAATTGAGATCACATAGGATGTGTAGAGTGGATGTCCTTCAACTTCACACTCAGGTCAGCGATCTAGTGTTGCAATCCAATAATGGTAGGATCAGTGGAAACAAATGCCCCATGGTGATCATGAGGACACCCTCCCATAGCTTCAATTCAAGTTTCTTGTTCCAACGCATCCTAAAGAGTGTAGATATTCTATTGAATCAATGTTATCTAACTTGATCGCAACAAAGCCTTGATGAACCAATCCCACTAGTGATTGGGATCGATAGGATAACTTACCTTTCCAATATCATCCTTAAACTGTGCATCATCTCCCAAGAATTTTCCCCTTCTTGATTCTTGATATCCCACAACTCATAAAACCCCTGTTGATTTTCCTACAGAAGTTTGAATTCTTGAACAAATTCCCGTCGAACCTCATCTATTGAAGGATTTTGGTGTAGACCAGACCACTTAATGAACCGCATAAGAGTCCTCTCTCTTAGGTTGGTATGAAACTCAATGATTTTAGTAGAATCTGGAGTTTGGCGAGCTCCCAATATGGATTTTCACAAGTATTAATGTTTCTCAACATCTTCATTCCCTCATCCCCAGAACTCAGGATACCTAATAAATGAACCCTCTACATTACCAACCATTCTTGATTGATCAAGGGATACAAGTATGAGCCCTTGAGAACCGAGTTGCAAATTTCCTGGAGAACTTGAGTGAAAAATACTACCACTGCCACTAGAACTACCAATAGTGTAGGCAATTTATAATTTTCGAACCTTTATGAATGTATCTAACTTTGAGAGAAAATGAGCAGGGTCTTGATAAGGTACCAGGGGAAGGTCAAGGGAGGTACTACCTATGTTTCTGGGAAATGAACTATTTCTTTCAAGAGATGCATCATTTTCATAAAACAATCTCCTCATTAGAAAATTCATGTCTTCATGGGAGATTTTTCCCGGTTTGCTACAAGAATTGTAGGCCATATGTCTTTATTCTTTCTAGTACATGGCGATCTCCAATGATTTCCTCCATCCATTCCACAACATGTTGGCATTATGGCTAATGTGATGTAGGTTCTAACCCTATACAGAAATTACCTACAAATGAATTCTTAAAATAGAAAATATACAATGGCGAGAACATAAAACAAATATACACAGATATTTTCCCCTTAATCCCAAGACCGGGACTACCAAATTGATTTTTCATTATTTTCCTTTCAATGTTACAATACATATGTATACATACTGATGCATTCATAAACCCCAATCCATTAACCCTGGATTAGAACTTATTAGTATTTCCCTTGACCGGGTCTACAAAATACCATGGGGAGAAAACCATCATTCCCAAAACCATGTGCAAAACCCATGCACAAAACCATGGGTAGGTTCAACCACCATATTTGGGTCTGCCCCACCATCCTTGGGTTTTCCAAACTATTATTGGGTCTGCATAAAAAATATATATGGGGTGCTGCCCCAGATTCCGTGTTAGGGGGCTATCACCCCCATGCAAACCCCCTAAGAATGCGGGCTGCCACCCCCCATGTTACCCCCCCCCCCCTGGCTGCACCTGACACAATGTAAAACACTTACATCTAGTCATGGAAATAATATAACACACACCCAACATTGTCCTTGATGTCAACCTACTTGATAAAGATGTTAATATTATGGTTACAAGATGATTATATAGGATGGTACAGATGTGGTAGAGATGATGACAAAAGAATGTCAAGTTTAGAGACAAAATAATGATACATGTGAAGTTTGGGAAGGTATACGCAGGTCCTATGAAGAAAGGATGCGTACATATGCAAGTATGGTGAAGAAAATTCGTGTACATAATCCGCACAATGGTAACTTGAATACCATAGGTATTTACCATGGTATTGGCCCATAGTCATGAGTGTGAGAATGAATATTTGATCTCGTTAAAGAATACCAGTGACATTAATAAGGTATTGGCCTAAGGTATTAATTAAGGCTAATTATATGTAATAAGATGCAGATCAAAGTGTTAGCCATTTAAGTGATGGGAATTTTATGAATGATTTGATCTGAAATAGGTGTGCATGAGGGAGCACGGAGATGCATCCGATCTAATAGGTATGAAATGAATACATATTGGTTATTTTTTTTGTGATTTGATAGATCTATGATGATGATATAATTATGTATGATTGTAATAATGTGTATGCCAAGACTTGGGTTTGACACATGTTGTGATGTGCAACAAAAGCTTAATTCATTGATTTCAGAAATGTACGCCATTTTTTATTCAGGTTAGTAATGTACATACGTGGATCTCTCTCTAGGTAGTCGAGAATATATTCTGCTAAGTATTTTCATTATGTTAATAATTTGTATGATGGTTTTATGCATGGATGTCATGTACATATGTTGATACGCTTTATGAAAACCGCGTATACATGATAGGGTTTTGCATTATTGGTTTTTGATGATATTTGATTAATTTTGTTTTGGTTGTTGTTGTCTATTGATGATTTCTATGTGATGATTATATGTGTTTGATAGTACTGATTGAGCTGAATTAGTGATGGAATAGAATTTTAATTCATGATGATACTATTTTATGGTGATCTTTATTTGGCTCAGTGATCTGTGATATATTCATTATATGATTCATTGATTGATTCAGTGTTACAATGACTCATTTTTCAGTGATTTGATATTTGTATGCATGTATTATTTAGGGGATCACATTCTTTAGGGGAAGCGCGTACTTACGCGGGTATGCCTCATAACAGTAGCTGAATGGTCATGCATTGATATGATTTGTTATAGTTGCATTAGTTGATTGTCATTTAGTGATTTATTTGATTATTTAGTTGCTTCAGTGAATGGGTTATTTGATTCAGTGATTGGTTTCAGAATTTTTGTTTGGTATTGGGCTTGATGATGAAAGTGGGTCCATTCTAAAAATAAGATGAAAGGTGGAATATAGGTTTTATGTTTTGAGTCAGGTGGATCCACTATGAAATATTATGAAACTTGGTCCATAGACGTGATGAGGGTTAGAGTATTTAGTGTAGGAGCCGGTAAACAAGTTGAGGGGATTGGAGCTCCCTTCCAGTGGGTGATGGAGAATGAGAGAAGGTTGTAGCCTTCTACAGGTGGGTGTCTCCATACTGGTATGAGTATGAGCCAATAAAACATTGTAATATGTTTTCCTTTATAATAAAATAATAAGACAAATATGATGACAACGATGGTTTTCTCCCACTTGGGTTTCCACCTAAAATCTTGGTGTTCATGTGTGTTGATATGTTTCTTGTATATTGATGATCTATCTGTTATTTACTGCTCATTTGTTTTCTTAATGACTAAATAATGATGTAATGATCCACTAGTTAAATATTAATAGATGATGAAATATATGAAAAGTTAGTTAACTGGATCTACTCAGTTTGTATTCATCATAGTTGTGTACATATGTGGGTTCCCTAAATAACAGTATAATATGAAAATCAAAATTAGAAAATAAAATTTGAAGTGAGTTTAAAACATTGATTCACCCCCCACCCCCCTCTTAGTATATTTCCCAACAATTGGCATTAGAGCTAGTCACTTTAGTTGAATATTAACCGCTTGGAGTGGATTAGGGATAATGGGAAAGAAGAAGATAACTCAAAGGAAGGATTCATAAAACTATGGTAGTAAAAGTGATATATAAGATGAAGTGACAGTTATAGATGTCAACAAGTATTCAAATTTGGGAGAACCCCGCTTTCTATTGATAAAAAATGAACAAGACAGTAACAAAGAATTATCAGGTATGCGTTTTTGTTCTGATTGTGATCCATTTTATGGTTCATGTAGTAATGATGATAGTGAAGATGACAATGAATCAACTAAAATTTCTCTCATGGGTAAAAGTGAGAGTAAGCATTATAAATATAAAAGAGAATAAAAAATGATGACCCTAGAAGCATAATAACAAGGCAAGTCAGAAAAAAGGGAGAATAAAGGTATACATATGCTAAGTAATGATAATTATCAAGAATGGAAAGAAAATATGAAGTCTAATTGAATGAACCTTGGTTCTGATGTTTGGTATTTAGTATGAAATGGTTTTAATAAAACTCCCCCATTAGGTGAAGAAGTGAAAAACATCAATAAGGAATTAAGTGACATCATTAATAGCATACCTGATTCAACATTAAAAGGGGTTATGTATTATGCAATTGCAAAGGAGGTATGGGATAAGATATAAGAAATCCATGAAGGAAAAACAAAGGAAGATTGTTCATTAGAAGAAACAACATGTCATATTTTTTCTAAAGAAAATAATGATGTATCAAATGATGAGTATGTTATGTCAGATGGAGTCACCAATTCAGAAGAAGACAGGCTAGAGGAATTTTTTAATCTTAGAGGGAAACTTGATTTTTCTTGGAAAAGGATTGACAATATTAAGGATAAGTTACCGGAATATGATAACATGGATCATGTTAAATCAATAAATATTGTAGTAGTACCCAATCAATAATGTGAAGGAATTGATGCTAATATCATTTCTCTAAGAGTTGATTTTGAAATGTCAAACAAGCAAAATGAAGAGCTACTTCAAGAATTTGAAGAACAAGAGAATAGGTTGAAGAAAGAGATTCTCGAATTAAAGGAGAAATTGGAAGAAGGAAGAAAAGTTGAAGAAGGAATGATGAAGTAGCATTTGGTAAAGGAAACATAGTTTCAAAAACTTGAAGTTGAGGTAAATATTCTAAAAGGAAAAATAGAAGAAACGGATAAACATTTGAGATTCCAAGATAGACATTTGAGATTCCAAGATAGTACAAAGATTTTGGATAAAATTCTTATTAGTAAAAGGTCTTCTTTCGTTAAATATGGTCTTGGGTTTCATGAAATGTTAAAAGTAGAATCTAGTTCACAATTTTTTGCAAGATTCATGAAGGATAACAATACAAAATCTGAAATTCTTGTTAAAGAGATAAGAAGCCAACCAGATCAACATCCAAGGAAAATGAATTTTCAAAAGAAATAATTTTCTCCCAATAATAGAAACATTAATTGTTTCTCTCCTATGATCAATAATATCGAATGCTTTATATGTCATAATTATGGACATGTTGTAGCCAAATCCATAAGCAGATTATTTAAATCTCAAGCGAGTAGTAATTTCACAAGAATATCATGAGCTCCCAGGTACTTAGGTTTCTTTAAGGGATATTGTTTTTCTTGCAACATATTTTGTCACAAAGTTATTCATTGCAACAGAAGGAATATGAAACAGAAATATTATGATTCCTCTGCATGATTTTATAGTCATACAAGATGTTATGCTTTTATTTGTGCATGTATCAAAATAATGCAGGAACAAGTCAATGAATATCCATAGACAAAAAGGCAAGCAACTAGATAATAATATTGTTACCAGAATACCTGAAAAAAATGGATCCACTAGCACTTCTCATAATAAGAAGAAATAAAAATAAAATATAAGGCATGGTCTTTATCTTTTCTCATCTGAAGATGAAGATGAATGGTACATAGACAAGGAACGCTCTCGTCACATGACTAGAGATAAGAACAAGTTTGAGTCTATCAAGAAAAAAAATATGGTGAAGTTATTATTGGAATTAGTACTCCAAAAAAAAGTTCTCGGGAATGGTAGAGCCAAAATTAATAAGTATAAAAAAGTAGATGATACATTATTAGATCAAGGGATAAACCAAAATACTCTAAGTGTAGGTAAAATGGATGATAAAGGAAAAATAGTTGTGTTTACATCAACCAAATTCAAGGTTATAGAAGAAGAAAATGGAACGGTCATAGCAAGAGGATATATAAATCCATACAAATTATATGTGTTTATAGAGAAGAATTTAGGCATAAGTGAGAGGGATAGTTCCTCTTCTTCAAATTCAGAATAAAAGAAGTTGAAATCTATTGTATCCCATTGTTCTTAAATACTTCTAATAGAGACTGCAAAAGTAGTGTGAGATATATAATCTCATGGAGAGCAGGTGATGATTAGCAGGTCCACAAGACCAGTGAGGAATGATCTCAAGGGGAGCTATGCATGAGTATCTTGGTTATGGTCCTCTATTTTGGTTTGATACTCTTTTTTGATGTTTTGGTATTACTGAAATTACATCTAATAAAGTAACTATGAACAATAATAGACATATCATGTTAAGGGGGAGTTGTAGTTATGAAAATTAAGTAGTTTACTTTCTATACATGGATATCATGAAGTACAATCATGTATATACGTGATTTTTCATCTAGACATTCGTGTATGTTTCTATGAGATTAATAAATAGTGGGATAAACTCAGGGATATTTTTTGATATGATTCAAGTAATTATTTGTGCTTTCTAGTTCTAACGTTGATTTGGTTCATGAGTTTCTACAAAGGTTCATTGATGTTTTGGTTCTTTGATGACTTTGTTGATGGATGAGTTGGAGATGATAAGATTTTACAGTGAATTGTTGGCACGGGTTCAAGGGGAGCATATGTTATGCTTCTAATGGTGCTTATAATAAGCATATATCATTGATCATGCTAAAGAAACATATGCTGCTAAAGTCCTGGATAATAACTATATATTTATTAAGTTGCACTTAGTGAAGTTGATCAAGCTATGTTGTTGTAATTATGTCTTATATGATGCATAAGTTGTGTATGGTGAATACTATGGATGATGCCTATATGTTGTTTGATTTGCATAATGTTGTTGCACATTCCTATGCCATAGTCTTGATTCTCACATATGTTGTTGATACATGGCGATGACACACGTATATGTTACCTATATGCTACATATGATGATGTATGTGCTACTTGAGGATTGTGGCTCTTCTTATGTTTGGAAATAGCATGTCGATCTTGATAATATGAGATCAAGGAGATGAGTTACTAATAGATCTTGTTTGCAAAATCTCATGCTATGATTGGTTGATTGTTGTCACTATGTCATGGGCTATCAATGATGGATGAATTTCATATAAGGATATTATGGATGATTACTCAAGTTAAATTTTGGTGAAGTTATTTATGATGTGATAATTCTACTTGATACACTTGATGAAGCCACATAGATCAGTATGTATCAATTCCAATGGATGTGATGCAAAGTGTTCTTTTGTTTTAAATTGGAATTTTGTCTGCTTTCCATGCCAACATGCCTTACATAGTGTGTTGGAAGGTTTTGAGATTTTCGGCATTTCTCGTACTGCTTCCTTTTTGCTTATCCTGACAAGATTTTCAAAGTTTATGTGACCCATTCGTTTGTGCCATAACTAAATTTCATCGTCTTTAGCTAGTAGACATGCTTTAGTTGCTTCATCCAGAACATATATGTTGTTTGGAGCTCGGCTTGCTGTAGCCACAATTTTACCTTACCTGCCTTTCCTGATTACACATTTTGTGGAGTTGAATAGCATTGTGTGTCCTTGATCACACATTTGTCCAACACTGAGCAGATTATGATTCATGTTTTCGACCAATAGAACATTCTTAGATATAACATATTTTATTCCAAGAGTGACAGTACCTGATCATATAACATTTGAAGATCCATCATTTCCAAAGGATATGGTTCCAACCTTCTTCTCTTTTAGAGATACAAATTTCCTTCTATCTCCAGTCAGATGCGTTGAGAAACTGCTATCAACATACCACACATCTTTATTTTTTGAGCCTTGAGGGCGAGAGCACAATTATCAATCTTCTTATTCCTCCATGTTCGTTCATTCTGTGGCTTCGAAGATTCTTCTGGAGGATTTTCAAGTCTGTAGTCTCTGGCTATGTGTCCAAAGTTTTGACATTTGTAACATTCCATATTATTTCTTAAATTTTCAAATCTATTGATGTTTCATTGAGCCCTGGGAGGTTCATATTTGAAGAATCTCTTGGAATTGTATTGGTTCCTAGGGTACATGCGAAATTCTATAGCTTTATGACCAAATTTTCCACATGAATAATAATAGCCATGAAAAATATGTTGGTACCTGGATGAAAATCTTCGTCGAGGAATCGTCTTGCAAGGATGTGCTTGTGAATCTTGTCCAATGAAGTCTACATGTATGTCATATCTCATAGGTTCATTGTATTTTGTTGTAGACAATCCTGCTTCTTCTTCTTTGTAACCGAGGCCAGTTCTGTCGTTGTAAGATCGTTGATTGTTGATGAGTTCTTCCAATGCCCTTGAGCTGTTGGCATAGTTTTGGACAGTTTTTCCCTTCTTCACTTCCTTACCCAGTGAGACTACTTCAGCTTCTAATGCTTCCCTTTCTTGGTTGCTTTCTTCCAACTTATTTTGAAGTGAATCTTCAATACATTTGTGTTCTTCAACTTCAATTTTGAGACCTTGAACTTGTTCTTCAAGAGTATTGGAATGGATCTTCTCAGCATTGAGCTATTTTATAAGCTTGATTTCCTCCTCATAAAATTCTTCTATGGTCAAACCTTCTTCTTCATTGTTTGATACTTCTTGTTTCTTGTGCTTGGCCATAAACAATACTTTCTTGTTGGCTTCTTCTTTGCTGTCACTTTCTTCATCGGATGATGAGCTATCTTCTTTAGAGAGAAAGTTCCTTTTGGATCCTTTCTTTTTTCCTTGCTTGTTGAATTTCTTAAAGTCTTTCTTTCCTTTTGAGTTTCCATCACTTTTGTTCGGACATTTTGCTACAAAATGCCCAACCTCACCACAACCAAAACATATCAATGGAAGTTTACCTTTGAATTTTCCCTTACCAGGTTTTAGTTTTCTCGTAAAGTAAGCATATTCTTCATCTGAAAGACCTTCTCCATCATCTCCCTTTTTTTCACACTTGCAGGTGCATGTCATTTCAATTGAAGGTTGTTTGTCCTTATTGGTTTGCTTAGATGCAACAAACGCAGTTTCTAGATGCGAAGTACCCTTTTCTTCATCAAGTCTCATTTCATATGCTATGAGAACTCCATGTAATTGTTCCTTGCTAAGTTTGTCCGCATTTGCACTGTAAAGTATTCAAAGACTCGATACCCTTGGGTTGGAATCTCCTAGTAATGTTCTAAGAATCTTCCGTATAATAGTTTTCTTGTCAACTGGCTCTCCCAATCCTTCCAGAGTATTGGTTATTTCATCAACGTATTAGAAGTATGCAGCAATGTTGCAATCTTCTTTCATTTTGAGTTGCTCAAATTTTGCTCTATAGATTTGAAGCTTTGCTTCTTTGAAATTTGAGTCACCTACATATATATTCTCAAGCTTGTCCCATATATTTTTGGTGGTTTTACAACCCAACACCTTATGATAAGCAGATTCAGTAAGACCACTAATAATAATATTCTTTGCTTTTGCATCATTTACCAAATTCTTCTTACCTTGTTCATCCACGGTTGATGTAAATCCATTTTGAATAAAGGTTGTATACTAGAATCTTTGCGCTGTCAGTATACCTCCATTATTCCTTTTCTAGAGTGCATAATTATTTTCATTGAATAGAGGTACACCCATTCTTGGTAGCTCCATGACCTCCTTCCAAACAGCTTAAACCAAGTATTGAAGGAACCAAGCTCGATACCAATTGTTGGAAATACCAAGGGGGGGGGGGTGGTGAATCGCATTCCTTTAAATTAGAGCATTAGTTAATATTCACTTATTATCGTTGTTTGCACAATGATAGCAACAAAACAAGAGGAACACAAATGCACATAGTTTTTAAGGTACAAACCCTACCTTAAAGACAACGACGTATGGTTATTTTCTAGTCAATTCTTTAATATTCAACTCCAATTGAAAATAAAGTCTCAACTTCCTAGAATCTAGAAAAGCATTCTTCTCCAGCCTCCCAATCGGATGTTCAACGTTTCGAGATTCTTCAGTAGTCAACTAAACGGATGCCCCAACACCCAATGAACTACAACTCACCCTAGCACCACCCTACCACCCTATAGAAGAATAAAAAATGAATGGACTGTCGTACCAAGGAAAATGGTCCACTTTACAATGATATAGAATGATGTAGAAGAAGAAGATATACTAGACCATAACCTAAACTTTGACACAACCACCTAGTGATGATCCTAGACCTCCCAACACCGCCTTCTTCAACCCTTGGGAGTATAGACACTAGTACACTTTATACAAATGCATTACAACACTAAGTACAATGATACCTTTACAATGATTGTAAGCAGTGCTACCCACTTGAAGACTTCATATGATGAAATTCTTGCTGCTCTTATGCACCTTGGTTGTTGCCCTTTTCATGCTACCCTCTCTTGCACCTTGCTTTGCTTTGCTGCCTTAGAAAGTATGGTCCTTTGAAACCCTTGACAACACATGATCTAGCTTTTTCTTGCCTTCTAGGAGCTCGATATTGAATATGGTGTATCTCTATTATTTAAGATCCTCAATATCTGATTTTCAGTCCTGGAGTAGTCCTCTAAGTCTTGTTTCCAATGCCATAGGTCTGAGCCAATTTGGATTCCTCAAGAGATAGTTATACCCAATCCCTCACAATGCCCTAATTATGGACTATTTTAGTAGAGCACACTTGTATGACATGCCACGTGTCACTGTTTCTTCATTTGGCTTTGAAGTTGATAGAGAGAAAAGTAAAGACTATGCACTATCTACCACTTTTTACTAAATTCCAATCCGATACTCAGAGAGAGAGTTATGACGAATTTACCAAGGTCACTTCTTTGAGATGAATTCCCAGGAGCCCCGCAAACCCCGATCAAATAAATCATATCTCCAAAAATATTGCGCACTCGATCTAAAATTCTTACAATTTTTCCTTAGGATTTTGAATTAGCCTTCTTAGCCTCATAAACATTTCAGCTTCTTAGCCTTTGTAGAAAAAATTTTAGAGTGCAAATTCCACGATGACCTGTTTTAGATGGCCAAATCCCATCCATAAGGAGGAAATGAAGATCACAATTTATATGAATGGTTAAGTTGAGAGGGGCTTCAAGAAGTGAATGTGGGAGGGATCTTAGGAGCTTAAAAAATATTAATTATGACTTTCCAATGACCCATGCCCCAACCCCATGAGGTTTTAGCCCACTAACTTGGGGTACAAACTTCAAACATGAATATCTCTCAAACCGTGAAGAATTATATGGCGTGCCATATATCAATAGAAACATCTCGACAAGTAGAAACCATCAAAAGCATTATTGACCCAGAATATATTCATTTGGTAAGTCAAAATTTATGTAATATTAAGCTAGCCTGTAATTCTTTTTTTAGTTTGAGACTGTCTGACAATCCCATGAATTGGTTAGTTGTTTCTTAGGACAATAGGTGCGAAAGTGAAACTGATGATATGTAGTGACCTGACTCAAAACACACTAAAAATGCATCTTATATGAGAAACAATTCCTTTCCTTTCAATGAATTCTATCTAAAAGAAAGAGTTGAAAAAATGTAATCTTTTAAAACAATTATTTCCTTCAAACAAGAATAAATGAAAAGAAATCTAATTTCATGAGAACTCAAAATGATAAATTTCTCAATAAGAAATCCATTTATCATTCAAGATCGAAACTACAAACAAAATTTTCTCCAAAAGAAAACTACAATTTTCTAGAAATAATCACTCAAAACTAAAAAAAACACTAATTTTCTAAAAATTCTAAAGACTAAATCTGAATTAAAACTTTAAATGTTTTGAGGATGTTTTGCTTAGCTTGTTATCTAAATAAGAAATTATTTGCTTAGATCAGCAAGAACTCAAAAAACATCCAATTTTTTTTTTTAAGTGAAATTCCAAACTTATCAACAAAAGTTTTTTAAAGATTTGAAAATGAGAAAATGGGATCTAAATCTCATAAAACAATTTCTGCTATGAAGTTAAACTCAGCAAGAAAGAAAGGAAATACCAGTGATCTAAAGGTATACCGAGGCTTCTAATCTTTGAGTGGGATAAAGACAAAGAAAAAATCACTATAACATGCATATCTTTTAGAAAATCATTCAAAACTTAAAAATTCTGAAATAAACTCTCAATCAAAGCTTTCTGACAGAAAATACAAGTCTGGATATACACTAAGAATTTAACAAACTGATCCAGAAAAGAGAATTTTAAGGTTTTCTAAAAATTTTCACAGGGTTTGAATTTTCCAATGTAAACAGGGGCGGTCCCGCACTGTTTATACAAGAAAAGAGTAGAGATGCCCGCACTGTTTCTAAAAGAAAAGTGCGGATACCAGAAAACTAAGAGAAAAATAAAAATCTCTAAAACATTTCTCAGGGATTCTGCAGGGATAACTACCCAAGCCAGTATAAAATAATCAAAATTAGAAAAATAAATTCATAAGTCAAAAATAAAAGAAATCAAAGTCCAAGATATCATTCCCCAGTGGAGTCGCCATTTTGTTGGATGGATAAATCATTCTTGCGGATAAGACAGACCTCCCAAGTGTCCTATGGAAAACTAGCAACAAATAGACAAACAAAAACTATTTTCTCTAGATAATATTCAATTCATTAATTAGCTACAACAGGGGTTTTGAAGACCTACCTGTAGTCTAGCACTATTTGTAATAATCTTCTTTCCAGTTGCTTGAAAGAGTCGTCTTCAAAGATCTATAATCACAAACATGGAAAAATTCAATAGCACCTGCATAGGATAAATTAATTCATGAATTATATATCTATCAAGATGATCAAGGAATTCAAGAAATAAGATAATTAATTAAATAACTCATTGATAAAACATGACTAACAAGCTACTTAATTAAAGAACTCATTGAGAAAATGGTACTCATTTGTATTATCTTAGATGAAGAAGAGCCTTACAATTGTGTCCGCCTTGATGTCGTACAAGCCTTCCTGGGGTTCGGAACAGGCGTTTCCTTTACTCTGACAAGCTTTGCACTCTCTCAGCTAAAATACACATGGGTGTGTAATCATTCCCACATAATGATTAGTTAAGAGAGTCTGAGTCTATACAACATTTCTCCTCAAAAAATCTCAAAGTATAACTCACTAACTCTTGAAGCTGCACTATGGCTTCAATTTATAGGAAAAGAGAGGAGGTTATGGTTCCACATAAGAAGGGATAGAATTCTCTTTTGAAGGGATTGAGCTCCATAAATCAAGGGGTGGGCTCCCATAATGGAGAAATGAACATACATGATAGGAGCGAACCTTCGACCAGATAATTGCTTCTAGAAGCTTCCAGATTTTACTGTTGGGCTTCTAAATGTTACTTTCCGCCTTCATTTTACCTTTTACAGGGGTCCGCACCCTTAATGAAGAAAAACTGCGTTTAGCTCCGCATGCTTTAGAACAAAAAGGTGTGACACCGCAGGCAATGTTAAGAGAAAGTGCGTACAAGTGTTTTTAAGACTTTTAAGATTTTTTCTCTTAATTTCAAGGCTTGATTTTAGGAACTTTGATGTTGTAGACTTCTAAGGGAGTACTAAAACGTCATGGTGACAAATTTCAGTGTAATAGATGTACTCGTTAGAAATGTGTCTGAGCATATCATTGTCTTTGTTTGCCTTATGGAGGAGCTTCTCAAGGTGTAGGTTAACTATGTCTATCCATACCTCTATGTCATCTTCAACTTCCTTAGCAATCTTTTCCTCAAAACTAATTTTATTTCACTCATGTGTTTCCTGCTCTAAAGCTCTCTTAAGACCTCTTCTTTTTGGTCTTGACTTGATGGTTTGAGTATCATAATGGTCAAAGTCATCAGGTGCCATCATTTCCTTACCCTTGATGTCTTTGTCCTTTAGCTACTTGTTCTCTTGTTTTAAGAATGATATGACAAATTGGGCTTTTTCCATGTTGTCCTACAGTTCTTTGATCATGGCATCCTTCTCTTTGATGATCAGCTTTGAGGCCTCATGATCATCTTGGTCATCCAAGTCCACTTGTTAAACTCTCTCTCTCTTGCTCATGATGAAGGTATTCCTTGGGATTTGTGCCTCCATACCACTATCTTATTCCTTGGACATGTTAAACTCTGTCTTATAGAACCCTAGGGCTGATGTGAAATGAGATGAAGGGAGGGTAATGAAAAGGCAGCTTTGTAAATGAAGGGAGGGTAATGAAAAGGCAGCTTTGCAAATGAAGGGAATGAGTGAGTGGGTATAAGTGTAGGAAATGAGTGAGGAGGCAAACTAACTCAATGACAACCCTTAAGAAATGTAATCACTCCTTTTTATGACTGATTTTATTAAGGAGGATGGAGTAATGCTAAAATAGTGATTTCAAGCTTAAAACTTAGGTTTTCTTCTAGGGTTTCACTTCAATTGATTAAGAATTCACCAAATGGCATAAAAAATGGGGCTTATGGTATGCACTTACCTCTTATCAATTCTTGGAAGAATTTGGAAAATACTTGAAGGAAATTTGATGTGATTTGAGTGGTTGGAAAGCTTAAAAACCCTCTCTCGCAAGGGCGCGACACCAAGCTCCGGGCGTGCAGCGCCAAGTGCTGAACACGCAGTGCCAAGATGAAAAAACGCAACACTAATTTTCAGACCACTTTTGGAGGTCTTCCCGGTGTCCAAATTGGGCCTAATATAGCTCTTTGGAAATCTCTTGAAGTCTAATTTCCAAATATACCTTTTTCTTTTGCTGATTGGAGTTTTTTTGACCTGTCAAAAGTTTATTCTCCCAATACTGGTACAAAAGTACTGAATGATGGTGCAGAAATGCAGGGTGATGGTGTAGGAAACTTTTGGAGGCCTTCCTCAACTCCAAATTGAGCTCATGATAGCTCATTGGAAATATATTCCAATCTAGTTGTCATTTGACTCATCAAGAAAGTCATTTGGACACTAAAGCTATGAGAAAACTTTATTTTCCCAAGGTCACTCTAGAAGTGAAGCAAACCTCTTATAGCACCTGTAAATTTAACATTTATCCCAAACTATGATACCTGTGTAAAAACTGAAGGACATTTTTCTTCCTTTACCTATGATTGACAAAAACCTCTCTCATGTTTTTCAAATTTATCTTTGTTTGTTCAAAAACACAATTTGAAGCGAAACTGGCCTTATGTGCTTCCTCCATGTCATTTTCATGCAAGTAATCTCTACTTTAGCACTCAAGTGGACTTAACAAGTTTACAAACCCTAGTCGTATATAAGACCAAGTTTTTCCTCTTTCCCTTGTTGTACATGATTTTCATTCAGGAGTAGACAATCTACATCATCAATACCTTCTGTTGAGAAATCCTTCAACACTCCTGCAGAAGTGCTAAACTCTTTGCATTTTCCTCATCTGTAGGTGCTGAAATAAGAAGATAATCCTCTTTGGAGATTTTATTTCCTTCTTGAATAAGCATGTCTTGACATTCTATTACATCTAAGCTAGATTCTAGCGAAGGAAAAGCAGTGTCTGAAACATCCAAGGATGAACTTAAACAATGTAAAACCCTAATGACTTAGTGGGAGGGTCCTTTGACCTGATTTTGGCTGAAATTTGGCTTAGAGATTTTCAAGTGAAAACAGATTATTTTTATAGGCTATTATTCCCAAAGGGACATGGGAATGAGTTAGCTATTGTATTATCCCAAATCGGGAACAACAACAATATTAAACAATAATTCTCAACAAATAACGCAGTTCAGAAAAGTAAGAGCAGGAGGCCAATATGGAGGCTCATAATTTATGTATACATCAGCAAATCAGATTTATAATGAGGCACATACAATTTATAACAAGTAATAGGAGACAAAAATGGAAGAAATCCCTCAAAAGAGGTGTTGCAAACATATGTATTCACTGCAAAAAGTCTTGACAGAATTATTTTAAAGAGCTACAATAGTTGTATATTATACTTCATATCAAGAGCAGATATGTGTACAAAATACTAGATCTATATCAGATCTATACACTAGATGAGCTCCTCTACAAATTCCCCTTGGGGTTTTGAGCAAAACATGAAATGCCAAGAGTAGATCTGAGATCTAAGTTGCAGATCTTCAGTAATATTCAGAAATTTTTGAAGTAAATACAATAATAAGCAGATCAGATCTGAACCTGACATGGATTAGATCTGTAATCCATGGATCACCACAGTGAAGGGAAGAACCCCAACACTAGAGATCTCTCCTCCAAAAGTATGCCAAAACACCCTGCAACTGTATGCTTGCAAATAACACAGTCTTAGAAGGAAAACTACATTGTAGGCTCTAGTACTGGTTTGGCCTGATGCCAAGATCTAAAAATGCAGCTCCAAAGGTCTAATACTCTCTTACCAGGGGGATAGAAGACTCTCCCACTAAAAAGAAGCACTAGAATGGCCTAGATATGAGCAGATCTAGCCTCCACTTGCTGCAACTTACAAGGACAACCAAACCCTCAACAAGATCTGCGTTGTAGTTGGAAGGTGAAGCTTGGCCAAATGCCTGATAGTGGACAACACAAGCAAGACTCCTCCAAGATCTACTCAATGGAAGAGGTGGGATTCCCGATCAGGAACACCCAGTGCTAAACAACACTATTCTCTGATAAATAGCCAAGAGAATGATATATGTCTAAACAGAAAATATATTCAGAAATATAATACAATCAACAACCCTCTTTAGTTTTCCTCCTCTTCCTTTTATAAGATAAAATTCTTGCAAAACCCTAAACCATCTCACTGATTTAGCTCCTTTCACATGTGTAGCCTCCATCTAAAACTGTGTTATGCATCTAGGAGATTCACTGTATCTAGATAACGTTGTTGATTTGGTCCTTGTTGACTTGGTCAAATGATCCAACCTCTTTCACACCTAAGTGTGCTTATGTAAATAGCCCAGATTTAGCTTTGTTCACATGTGGCATTGATTTATTTTGCTGTTTAGGAGTTTTATTGATCCTCCTTTACAATTTTATTCATGAAACAGAAAAATGAAACAAAATTTTATATTCCCATTAGCTTGGGCTAATTAGGAATATTACAGCCCTCCCCTCCAAGATGTTGTTTGTACTCAAGCAACTGATAGGGTGAGTGCTGCAACACTTATCCTCCTCCATTGGTGACACCATCAAGGATCAAAATTTCTTCACAACCTAAGTGTTCACCACTCCAACCCTCCATGAATTGTTCCTCCAAATTCATTATGAGATGTACATAATCCATCCCACAAGGAGTCAAAAACTCAAATGAAACAAACATGGCTGAACCAATGCTCTCCTTGAAACATGTAGCATGAGATACAAAGAGAGTCTCCATCCCATGTGGTACATACAAGCTTCCCATCCTCCCTCCATACATACCCATGAAAAGTACAACTATATCATTAAGGTATGGAAGCAAAACTACATATAAACAAACAGAAATTTGAGCATGAGGAGGTGGGTCATAGTCCCACATATGATACCAACACAATGCATCTCCTGCCTGCCTCAAATCAATACATGTTAAGTGTTTTTCCCACCACTTAATTGTTTCCCAAGCCATCTCACTATGGATAAAGGTAAGACATATGTTTGGTGCCTTAGGGAAGCACCAATCATGATGAACAATCTCCCTTTGCTCATCAAGGGAGTGGCCAAATACAAAAATTTGTGTGGCCCATTGTGTGCCATGAGATCTATAAGATGTATCACTCATCCTTGGAGTCATGGCCTACATAAAAATAATGAAAGAATGCATACAAACAGAAAATGAAACTTGTTTTACATATGTATGTTCTTCACCAAAAGTTCTCCTTATACAAGTGGAGCGGTGTATGGATCTTTCTCCTCCTTCCAAAGTAGGAAGAGATGGCTGAAATAACTCTGTCATAGAGTTTTGTTGTTGTCCCAGCTCCACATAGCACATGCATTCTTGAAAATGCTGCTATAGTTCCTCTTTCAAGCCTTCCCAATCAAAGCTCTTCATTATGATGTTGTAGATCCTCATGGAATACATGTGGCTGAAACAGAACTCTTTGTAGGCCCTTTGTAGCAACTTCTCCTTGAGCTTAGAACCTCTAGACAAGAAGATCCTACCATCATGGTAGATGACTCCTCCTTGGAATAAGTAGCCCTCTTCATGTAGCTGGTCATCAAGTATTATACAACTATTAAGATCTTTGGAATAATCCACCAATAATTGGGATTTCCAATACAAATCTAAACTGCTCAACAATGAAAACATTGATGATGCACCCACAGAAATGTCTGTCATGTTGCTTCCCTCCTCCTTGACATCTCCCATGCCAAAGGTGTGTGTTGGAAGGTCATTCCTTCCCTTCTTCCCCTCCTTGACATTCCCCATGCCAACGGCATATGATGGAAGGTTGGTATCCCTTCCTTGCTGCCCTCTTTGCACATGCACATGCTCAAGTGAATATGGGAGCTCTTGGAAGTTAGTCCTCCATGGGAGGCTATCATCTATCCAAAATCTCCTTGGCCTTGCCAAAGTATGCATGTGTGGCCACCATCTTCTATCATGTATGGAATATCTCTCTAAGTCAGATTATCTTCTGAATCTTCATAGCCAAGAATTTTTCTCCTTGCCCCATGATGGTGCTACCTTTCAATCTTGCAACCTCTATTCTCAGCGCAGTATGAGATGAGAGAGTGGACAATGGTGATAGTGGGGAAATATTTCCATCCTCCTTGATCTTACCCAAGTCTCCCAGTACTGTATCTTTCTCTTCAAGTTCTCCCATCCCTCCCGGATCTAAGTTTGGAGCAGCAAGTTGTAAGGTCTTCCCCAAAAAATCTGAATCAGGTGGCCTCCTAGGTGGTTTGCCATAAGAAAGTGAGGTTTAAGGGACCATCATCATATGCATCATAGATGGAATCCTCATGTCACTGCTTCCACCGAGAAATTTCAAATCCGTTTCATGTGTGGAAGTCTCATGAAATTTGGAGACCACTCTTAATGGTGCAAGAGTGCCTCTGAATGGAGCATTTGTTCCATTCTCTTCTCCTAGCAATAGTGGATCATCTTCTGCTATGTTAGATTTGTGACCCGTCCTTTGTTCTGTCTCAATGTCTCTTAGAATAGACACATGCTGCTCATGTCCTCCACATGGAATATCCTTGGGAACTCCCTGCAAAGATGTAAGAGCCTCTCTAGTGGAAGTAATTTCTTCATCTCCATCTCCTAATAAAAATGGATCTCCTCCTTTTATCATAGCGTTGGATGATATTCTCTGCTCTTTCTCTCCCTTATCATCATCAATGGAGAATGCATCATAATTAAGAGACCCTTTTCCTTGATCTCTTTTTGAAGAAGGAACCCTCATGTCTTCTCCTCGAGAAGAGAGACCTTGTTGTAGTGGGGATTTTGCCTTTGGAAAATCATGCAGTAGATATTCAACCCCTCAACAATGTT
Source organism: Pinus albicaulis (assembly GCA_034641835.2). Classification (NCBI taxonomy): domain Eukaryota; kingdom Viridiplantae; phylum Streptophyta; class Pinopsida; order Pinales; family Pinaceae; genus Pinus; species Pinus albicaulis. The sequence goes on along the minus strand of CM076575.1, from coordinate 866,372,927 downwards.
CAGAAATGGAGTTGGATTTATGGATTTTTCCAACTCATGCAAAGATTCATATTTATTGGGCTTGATTTTCTCTCCCCAAGAAGTTTCAGAATGTCTTAAATAAAATCTTTTCACTAGTCTCTTGGTGAACTTTGCATAAGAAGAGATATTTACACTTTTCAAGGAAGAAGACTCAAATAGCCACCAAGCATAAGCCTTACCTTGAAGATGTAGCGCTGCTACTCTCATGGATTATCTTTCTGAAACTTGATGCAGTTGGAAATATGTGTCAATCTTCCTTACCCAAGAATTTGTTGAGTTCTTAGGTGATCCATCAAAAGTAGGTAGAGAGAATCTACCCAAAGTGTGTTGCATGCACCCTCTTCTTCTATTGTAGCTGTTGGATCTTCTTTCTTCTTTAAGTTGACAGAACTCTGGAAAAATGAGATGCTCCTTGAATCTCTCTGATTGAGACTCATATTCTTGGAGATAATCACCAAGAGATTCCTCCTTTGGTGTTCCTCCTTTCCCTTCTTCCTTTGTCAAGAAAGTGGGCATGCTCCAACGTTGTAGATCAGGTTGTGTGGCTCAATGCTCACACACATAGTAAGAATTACTGGGGCTTCCTTGATGTAACAATATCCTTGAGGGATCTGCATGTCTTTCCCTCTATATTCCCTAGATTTCTCCTTTCAGCTCACACATAGCTTGAGAAAGAGTTTTAGAGAACTCTTCTCCTTTCAATATTCGAGGTAAAGGGGTTTCACCCTTGTTTTCTTTGTCTTTTATGTAATCACATTTATTTTGTCTTCTTCTTAGATACCAATTATCTCTGTCAGTAATAGGCTCATCTTCTTCTGAAGACAATTGGCTTCTTAAGGAAGCACAGGCTGTGCCAAGATGATCCTCTAATACCACTGTAATATCCCAAATTGGGAACAACAACAATATTAAACAATACTGCTCAAAAAATAACACAGTTCAACAAAGTAAGAGTAGGAGGCCAATATAGAAGCTCATAATTTATGTATACATCAGAAAATCAGATTTATAATGAGGGCCATACAATGTATAACAGTAAATAGAAGACAAAAGGGGAAGAAATCCCTCAAAAGAGGTGTTGCAAACACATGTATTCACTGCAGAAAGGCTTGACAACGTTATTTTAAAGAGCTGCAGCAACTGTATATTAAACTTCAGATATAGAGAAGATTTGTGTACAAAATATTAGATCTATATCAGATCTATACACTAGATGAGCTCCTCTACAAATTCCTCTTGGGGTTTTGAGCAAAACATGAAATGCCAAGAGTAGATCTGAGATCTAAGTTGCAGATCTGCAGTAATATTCAGAAATTTCTGAAGTAAATACAATAATAAGCAGATCAGATATAAACCTGACATGGATTAGATATGTAATCCATGGATCACCACAGTGAAGGGAAGAACCCCAACACTAGAGATCTCTCCTCCAAAAGTATTCCAAAACACCCTGCAACTATATGCTTGCAAATAACACAGTCTTGGAAGGAAAACTACATTGTAGGCTCTAGTACTGGTTTGGCCTGATGCCAAGATCTAAAAATGCAGCTCCAAAGGTCTAATACTCTCTTACCAGGAGGATAGAAGACTCTCCCACTAAAAAGAAGCACTAGAATGGCCTAGATCTGAGCAAACCTAGCCTCCACTTGCTGCAACTTACAAGGACAACCAAACCCTCAACAATATTTGCGTTGTAGTTGGAAAGTGAAGCTTGGCCAAATGCCTAATAGTGGACAACACAAGCAAGACTCCTCCAAGAGCTACTCAATGGAAGAGGTGGGATTCCCGATCAGGAACACCCAGTGCTAAACAACACTATTCTCTGATAAACAGCCAAGAGAATGATATATGTCTAAACATAAAATATATTCAGAAATATAATACAATCAACAACCCTCTTTAGTTTTCCTCCTCTTCCTTTTATAAGATGAAAGTCTTGCAAAACCCTAAACCATCTCAATGATTTAGCTCCTTTCACATGTGTAGCCTCCATATAAAATTGTGTTATGCATCTAGGAGATTCATTGTATCTAGATAATGTTGTTGATTTGGTCCTTATTGAATTGGTCAAATGATCCAGCCTCTTTCACACCTAAGTGTGCTTATGTAAATAGCCCAGATTTAGCTTTGTTCACATGTGGCATTGATTTATTTTGCTGTTTAGGAGTTTTATTGATCCTCCTTTACAATTTTATTCATGAAACAGAAAAATGAAACAAAATTTTATATTCCCATTAGCTTGGGCTAATAGGGAGTATTACAGCCCTCCCCTCCAAGATGTTGCTTGTCCTCAAGCAACTGATAGGGTGAGTGCTGCAACACTTATCCTCCTCCATTGGTGACACCATCAAGGATCAAAATTTCTTCACAACCTAAGTGTTAACCACTCCAACCCTCCATGAATTTTTCCTCCAAAGTCATTATGAGATGTACATAGTCCATCCCACAAGGAGTCAAAAACTCAAATGAAAAAAACATGGCTGAACCAATGCTCTCCTTGAAACATGTAGCATGAGATACAAAGAGAGTCTCCATCCCATGTGGTACATACAAGCTTCCCATCCTCCCTCCATACATACCCATGAAAAGTACAACTATATCATTAAGGTATGGAAGCAAAACTACATATAAACAAACAGAAATTTGAGCATGAGGAGGTGGGTCATAGTCCCACATATGATACCAACGCAATGCATCTCCTGCCTGCCTCAAATCAAGACATGTTAAGTGTTTTTCCCACCACTTAATTGTTTCCCAAGCCATCTCACTATGGCTGAAGGTAAGACATATGTTTGGTGCCTTAGGGAAGCACCCATCATGATGAAAAATCTCCCTTTGCTCATCAAGGGAGTGACCAAATCCAGAAATTTTTGTGGCCCATTGTGTGCCATGAGATCTATAAGATGTATCACTCATCCCTGGAGTCATGGCCTACATAAAAATAATGAATGAATGCATACAAACAGAAAATGAAACATGTTTTACATATGTATGTTCTTCACCAAAAGTTCTCCTTATACAAGTGGAGGGGTGTATGGATCTTTCTCCTCCTTCCAATGTAGGAAGAGATGGCTGAAATAACTCTGTCATAGAGTTTTTTTGCTATCCCAGCTCCACATAGCACATGCATTCTTGAAAATGCTGCTATAGTTCCTCTTTCAAGCCTTCCCAATCAAAGCTCCTCATTATGATGTTGTAGATCCTCATGGAATACATGTGGCTGAAACAGAACTCTTTGTAGGCCCTTTGTAGCAACTTATCCTTGAGCTTAGAACCTCTAGACAAGAAGATCCTACCATCATGGTAGATGAATCCTCCTTGGACTAAGTAGCCCTCTTCATGCAGCTGGTCATCAAGTATCATACAAGTTTTAAGATCTTTGGAATAATCCACCAACAATTGGGATTTCCAATACAGATCTAAACTGCTCAACAATGACAGCGTTGATGATGCACCCACAGAAATGTCTGTCATGTTGCTTCCCTCCTCCTTGACATCTCCCATGCCAAAGGTGTGTGTTGGAAGGTCCTTCCTTCCCTTCTTCTCCTCCTTGACATTCCCCATGCCAATGGCATATGATGGAAGGTTGGTATCCCTTCCTTGCTACCCTCTTTGCACATGTACATGCTCAAGTGAAGATGGAAGCTCTTGGAAGTTAGTCCTCCATGGGAAGCTATCATCTATCCAAAATCTCCTTGGCCTTGCCAAAGTATGCATGTGTGGCCACCATCTTCTATCATGTACGGAATATCTCTCTCCAAGTGAGATTATCTTCTGAATCTTCATAGCCAAGAATATTTCTCCTTGCCCCATGATGGTGCTACCTTTCAATCTTGCAGCCTTTATTCTCAGCACAATATGAGATGAGAGAGTGGACAATGGTGATAGTGGGGAAATATTTCCATCCTCCTTGAGCTTACCCAAGTCTCCCAGTGCTGTAGCTTTCTCTTCAAGTTCTCCCATCCCTCCTGGATCTAAGTTTGGAGCAGAAAGTTGTAAGGTCTTCCCCAAAAAATCTGAATCAGGTGGCCTCCCAGGTGGTTTGCCATAAGAAAGTGAGGTTTCAAGGACCATCATCATATGCATAATAGATGGAATCCTCATGTCCCTGCTTCCACCAAGCAAGTTAAAATCTGTTTCATGTGTGGAAGTCTCATGAAATTTGGAGACCACTCTTAGTGGTGCAAGAGTGCCTCTGAATGGAGCATTTGTTCCATTCTCTTCTCCTAGCAATAGTGGATCATCTTCTGCTATGTTAGCTTTGTGACCCATCCTTTGTTCTGTCTCAATGTCTCTTAGCATAGACACATGCTGCTCATGTCCTCCACATGGAAGATCCTTAGGAACTCCCTGCAAAGATGCAAGAGCCTCTCTAGTGGAAGTAATTGCTTCATCTCCATATCCTAGTAAAAATGGATCTCCTCCTTCTATCACAGCGCTGGATGATATTCTCTTCTCTTTCTCTCCCTTATACTCATCAATGGAGAATGCATCATCATTAAGAGACCCTTTTCCTTGATCTCTTCTTGAAGAAGGAGCCCTCATGTCTTCTCCTTGAGAAGAGAGACCTTGTTGTAGTGGGGATTTTGCCTTTGGAAAATCATGTAGCAGATATTCAACCCCTCAACAATGTTCATTCTTCCAACTCATGCAAAGATTCAGATTTATTGGGCTTGATTTTCTCTCCCCAAGAAGTTTCAGAATGTCTTAAATACAATATTTTCACTAGTCTCTTGGTGAACTTTGCATAAGAAGAGATATTTACACTTTTCAAGGAAGAAGACTCAAATAGCCACCAAGCATAAGCCTTACCTTGAATATGTAGCGCTGCTACTCTCATGGATTCTCTTTCTGAAACTTGATGCAGCTGGAAATATGTTTCAAGCTTCCTTACCCAAGCCTAAGTTCTTAGGTGATCCATCAAAAGTAGGTAGAGAGAATCTACCCAAAGTGTGTTGCATGCACCCTCTTCTTCTATTGTAGTTGTTGGATCTTCTTTCTTCTTTAAGTTGACAGAACTCTGGAAAAATGAGATGCTCCTTGAATCTCTATGATTAAGACTCATATTCTTGGAGATAATCACCAAGAGATTCCTCCTTTGGTGTTCCTCCTTTCCCTTCTTCCTTTGTCAAGAAAGTGGGCATGCTCCAACGTTATAGATCAGGTTGTGTGGCTAAATGCTCACACACATAGTAATAATTACTGGGGCTTCCTTGATGTAACAATATCCTTGAGGAATCTACATGTCTTTCCCTCTGTATTCCCTGGATTTCTCCTTTCAGCTCACACATAGCTTGAGAAAGAGTTTTAGAGAACTCTTCTCCTTTCAATATTCCAGGTAAAGGGGTTTCACCCTTGTTTTCTTTGTCTTTTGTGTAATCACATTTATTTTGTCTTCTTCCTAGATACCTCTTATCTCTGTCAGTAATAGGCTCATCTTCTTCTGAAGACAATTGGCTTCTTAAGGAAGCACAGGCTATGCCAAGATGATGCTCTAATACCACTGTGATATCCCAAATTGGGAACAACAACAATATTAAACAATACTACTCAAAAAATAACACAATTCAACAAAGTAAGAGCAGGAGGCCAATATAGAAGCTCATAATTTATGTATACATCAAAAAATCAGATTTATAATGAGGGCCATACAATGTATAACAGTAAATAGAAGACAAAAGGGGAAGAAATCCCTCAAAAGAGGTGTTGCAAACACATGTATTCACTGCAGAAAGGCTTGAAAACGTTATTTTAAAGAGCTGTAGCAACTGTATATTACACTTCAGATATAGAGCAGATTTGTGTACAAAATATTAGATCTATATCAGATATATACACTAGATGAGCTCCTCTACAAATTCCCCTTGGGGTTTTGAGCAAAACATGAAATACCAAGAGTAGATCTGAGATCTAATTTGCAAATATGTAGTAATATTCAGAAATTTCTGAAGTAAATACAATAATAAGCAGATCAGATCTGAACATGACATGGATTATATCTGTAATCTATGGATCACCACAGTGAAGAGCAGAACCCCAAAACTAGATATCTCTCCTCCAAAAGTATGCCAAAACACCCTGCAACTGTATGCTTGCAAATAACGCAGTCGTAGAAGGAAAAATGAATTGTAGGCTCTAGTACTGGTTTGGCTTGATGCCAAGATATGAAAAATAAAGCTCCAAAGGTATAATACTCTCTTACCGGGGGGATAGAAGACTCTCCCACTGAAAATGGGCACTAGAATGGCCTAGATCTGAGCAGATCTAGCCTCCACTTGCTGCAACTTACAAGGACAACCAAACCCTCAACAAGATCTGCATTGTAGTTGGAAGGTGAAGCTTGGCCAAATGCCTGATAGTGGACAAGACAAGAAAGACTCTTCCAAGAGCTACTTAATGGAAGAGGTGGGATTCCCGATCAGGAACACCCAATGATAAACAACACTATTCTCTGATAAATAGTCAAGAGAATGATATATGTCTAAACAGACAATATATTCAGAAATATATTACAATCAACAACCCTCTTCTGCTATCCTCCTCTTCCTTTTATAAGATGAAAGTGTTGCAAAACCCTAAACCATCTCAATGATTTAGCTCCTTTCACATGTGTAGCCTCCATCTAAAATTGTGTTTTGCATCTACGAGATTCACTATATCTAGATAGTGCTGTTGATTTGTTCCTGGCTGACTTGGTCAAATGATCCAACCTCTTTCACACCTAAGTGTGCTTATGTAAATATCCCAGATTTATGTTTTTTCACATGTGGCATTGATTTATTTTGTTGTTTAGGAGTTTTATTGATCCTCCTTTACAACTTTATTCATGAAATAGAAAAATGAAACAAAACTGTATATTCCCATTAGCTTGGGATAATTGGGAATATTACATCTATAGGAAACCCTAGAGGGAAGGTGGATTTTAGCGACAAGGGAAAATAGGGCAATGAGGTTTTAGGCAGGAAAGAAAGATGAAAATGGGAGGCATAAGCCCATAATGAGTCTTTTAGGAGAAACAGGGTGACTTTGAGAAGACCAAATGAGGAATAATGAAAATAGGTTTACAAGGATAATGAAGGCAGTGAGATTTCTAAAACTCAAGATATTCAAGGAATATTGTTTTCAGAAATCTAGAACCATCTTATAGTCATCTAAAGATAGTGAAAAATACTGATGACTAACAAAAGGAAAAGTGGGTCCCAAGTTTTTTAATGACATTTATCCAAGTATAAAGGCTCCCAAAGACCAAGAAGTCATTCATTTTCATCTTCAAAGCATCGAGCTCTCAGCCTCCCAAGCAAAAAATTTATTTTTCCCTCAGAAAATCGAATTCTAAGTCATTTGTTGCGCTTTTGCAGGAGGCCACACTGCGCATTTCACAATTCCTCGATGCACTTTTTCTCTATATGTTGTGCTTCTTGCAGAAGGGAGCCACCATCCCTAATATTTATCGCAGAGGTTTTCAACATTATTTTAGGGTTTCTATAGCTATTTGTGAGTAAGTGACACCTCCATAGCCCCTCATTTTAGCTTGTGGTGTCAATTTTGTGGTGCAAACCCTCCCTTACATTTTATGCCATGTTTTAAGAAATTGAAACCCTAGTTCATAATTTACAAACTTAATTACTCTCTCTAAGACCCATTCACCTTCCCTACACCCTAACTCACTCCCCACTACCATTTAGTTCACTCATTTTCCATTCCCAAGCCCTATTTCCTAAACCCTACCACCCTAGTTGTGTTTTCCTAGGCAGCTAGATACCTTCCTGAAATACAAATTTCCTACCCTATTTCCCTAAATATTTCACCCTCTCATTACTTCCCTAAGCTCCCTAATCCCTTTATAAATTCTCCTAAATTTTCCCTCACCCATCACAATCCCCTAAACCCACAATCCTACTCCCTTTCCCTTCCCCTTCTTCCCTAGTTTTTTCATAGACAAACTAAGCATAATGGATGAAGAAAGAAACATAATGGAGGAGGAAAGAAATGCCACAGAAGAAGACAAGAAAACATATAACAAAGGAGGGAGGATTTTGATATTAGAGCCAATAGACACTAGGGAATTAATACCATCACCCTCATCTATCATATGTTTCCAGCATGTAGTTTTCTTTGAATTTTGTAAGATGGTACAAAGGGTCCAAAATCATCCTAATTTGACCTGGATTTTCATCAGCAACCTCCAAAGTAACCAACTGACCATAGCAAGGGTGAATTTCCCCATTTCCATTGACATCATTGTAGTAGCAACAAAGATACCCAATGTGGATGAAAAATGGTTTAAGACTAAGGATTTGGATGCCTAGCTGCATGAGCCTTACTTCATGGCACCTTACAAAGGTAACATCAAAAAGGTATTTCCTTTTGGTCAGTTGTTGAACATGTTTTCCCCCATGATGAAAATCATCATGAAATACTTCACTTGTGAGGGAATATTCTCTATATTATATGGCTATCACATTAGGTTGATCATGCATTTCACTAGGGTGAAATTTCTCAACCTCACCTACTACTTGTACAGAAGCATTGATAAAATGGCCTATATTGTGCAAATCAAATATTTTGAGCCTCAGATGAAAAACCTTTTCCACCACTCTCTGATTAAACTCATTTTCCTTCACCACCTTAATCAATTGAACATATCATGGGAGACTTTCATAGAGGTAGATGTCTTCATTGCAAGACCAAGTCAACCTGCTAGACCTATTCCACCAACAGCATCAGTTCCTCACAGGAAGAATAAAAAATATAGCAAGGCTACAGTGAAAGAGGCCAAAGAGGCAAAAGAGGCCAAAACCTACGAGATGGGACCTATGCAAGCATTTTCTCCATAGATTTTTGAAGGGGCCTTGCCTTCTTCATCAACAAAACATGGAAATCAAAAGAAAAAAGAGGCATTTGTTCAAGAGGAGGAATAAATTCATGAGGAAGAAAAAGATTTTGACTTGGTGGACTTAGATGTCCAAGATGATCATGAGGCCTTAAATATGATCATCAAAGAGAAAAAATCCACAAGCAAATAACTAGAGGAAAACATGGCAAGAGAAAAATTTGTCATATCCTTTCTTGAACAAGAAAACAATCAGTTGAAAGACAAACAAGTACTCATGGAGTTAAAGCTTCTAAAATAAAAGAGGCAAGAAACCAAAGGTAAAGCAGTGATAACACCTGATGATCAGGGAAAATTTTAGGGGCGAATTTTATCCCAAAGGATAAAGTTAAGGGGTTTTAAATTTTAGAAGGGCGAATTTTTTATATAAAACCTCTTTTGTATAGTTTTGTATAGTTAGCCCCAAATTTATTTTAAAAATAATTAATGATTATGCTTTAGCCAAAAAACAATAAGGGTGCATAAAACATTAAATTTTGGATTCGCCTCCAGATTTACTGGTCTAGACGGTTTTGGGTTGTATTTTCCCCGAATTTACTAGGTTGGAGGGTTTTGGAATGGCATTCACCCAAGGTAGTGGACTATTTTGGGTTGCATACGCCCTAGATTTACATGGTTTTGGGTTGCATATGCCCCAGATTTATGCTGATGATGAGGGCAATGGAGGGTTTTGGGTGGATTTTTTGGGACCAGAGCTGAAGCATACAATATCTAGTATGGCTACAAGGTAAAGCCTGCCTATGTTAGTTGGGTTGCACATGTCGACATAATGGTGGTAGAGGGCCTAGAAAAAAAACCAGTCAATGACATAACCGCAAATATCTGAGCAATGGGTTTCAAATGCGTTCTCTTGACTTGGTCCCTCTTCATGTTCATAAATTCTTCCCTTGGCACCATGACAATTAAGAAATCCTTGAGAAAACTGAACCTCTTGTATGCCAAGGTAGGGGTTGCTACAAATAACCCAAATCTTCTTGACTTGTCTGTCGTTGAAGTATATAAAAGGGTATTTTCGAGCTTAGGCACTAGTGGGGTTATGGCTATCCTCGATAATCATATCAGCAGGACAAGCTGGTGCTATAGCAATACAGATGGCAATGGGTTCTTTCGAGATGGGGATTTTGATCCTACCTGGATTAAAGGGCCTAATTTTAGTAGCTTCAATGTTTAATGGAACTGATCATGTTGTGGAGATGAGCCTGAGAAAAGAATTGAGAGGTGCAAAGAAAAACCAGAACGATTGGTACACATTCATGTAGAAAGGATCTGAGGCAGTACACAGAAAAAACCCTCAAGTGCTCATTATACTCTCAGTCTTAAGCTTCGATACAAATGTCGTGTTTTTATCTCAGAAACCAGTGAAATTTACCTTTAAGGAAAAATTGAAATGCACTGGTACACGTTCTCAGATGGTCGGGCTTGGGCCAATGGAAACCCTAATGAGATATGTGGCTTTGTGACATCAAGCGTAATGAGAAGGGGTGGTTTTCTTATCACCCCCAATAAGACATACATTACTCCTCTGTTTTTTAGTGAATTTGGAATAGATCAGAGGGGTGCCAATGTCAATGATAATAGGTATATAAATTTCTTTCTGGCCTTTTCTGCCAAGAATGATTTGGACTGGGCTTATTGGGACCTACAGGGAAATTATTATATCATATCAGGAATACCGACGCTTGATGAGACATATGGAATCCTTAATGGGGACTGGATTCAGTTTAGAAACTCAAGCTTTCTAGCTAGATTGAGCTTTATACAACAAATATTTCAAAGTATGCTCCATGGTCATTACCATACCTATAGGATATGTAATACTTCAAAAATTAAAGAAAGTGTATATTTTATTTTCATCATATAAATTCCATACCTATACAATACCCTTAAATTAGAGATTACACACATACTCAAATTACAAATCATATATACAACTAACTTGGTTGATTTGCTTTATCAACACTTAATTTTTCTTGCAGACTGTGACTTTTTCTGCCATGTAATTGATTAGTTTATTTTAAATCTTTCTCTATGCAAACCTAGAACTTTTTAATTTTCAAATATTTATGATTTAGTGTACATTTTTGAAGCTACCTTCTGTTTTCTCATATGTGGTTCATCAACTGTATTTTAATTCATTTTGTTGCAGAATTTTTCAGTTCTTTTCTTCAAAGACAAATGGATGAGTGTATTTTAAGCTACTCCCTAAGATTTTGAGACACTTCAAACTCTTGGAAAAAACAATTTTGAGTTGAAATTATATTCTATGGTCAAATTCAATCACAATTTGAGGGGAAAAGTGCATTTTGCAAAGCCAATATCTAATTCAATATAGCTTATGCAATTGGAAGCTAGTTTTGACTCACAACATCCAAGGTTGATAAATGATGATATGATACCATCCTCTTATATTGTTTATTACCAATATAGAATATAGATTATGTAAGTGTTATTGTTTTATCACTTCTGAAGTGTGTTATTGTTATTGTTTTATGGATTTTTTTTATTATAGTTATTCTCTGTAAAATTATTATTGCAATGAACCACATTAACTTATTATTATTCTTTCCAGATTGCTCAGGGTGAAACTGAGGCTATTTTCGGAAGCATGGAAGGTAGCAATGGTTGCCTTACATTTAGTAGCAAGGTATTCTTATGTTGATTGCAGATTCTCGGAATATCTTGAATTCTGATGGTTACAAGAGGGTCAATTGTTTGACCTTTCTAGTGACAGTCGGATTCCTAGATATTCTTGGAATCTACAATCCTTATAAGTACAACAATCACTAAAATATCATGTGTTTAGTTTTAAGAGGTAACATGTTTAAATCCAAAAGCATTGAATACCCCTTCCTAAATTCACATATGTATTCATTAATATATTTTAATATTCAAATAACTCTTTATTATTGTAATTAACTATAGGGAGACTTTTTTGGGCAGCTTGATTGTGTACTGGGAATTCTATGTAAATGATTGATTGTATTCATGTCGTTTGTGTGCAGGATTTCTTAATATGAGATGTTCACTCTCTGTTGGAAATATGATGCAGGATGTTTTCCTTGATGGCAACCCACTGAATGAAGATGAAGACATGCGACTGTTGACATATGTTGTCCTTGATGGCAATCCACCTGATGAAGTTATACTTGACTTGATGGACTTGGTAAATGATGTAAATCTGATGTGATATGATGCTTGTTGATATTATGATATTGAGTGTTGTCCCTGAAAGGCAACCCACTTGATAAAGATGATGGCAACTTACTTGATAAAGTTGTGCTTGCTAGAATATGTTCTTGATGAAGAAAATATGATGTATCTACAGTGTGTACAAAAGGCAATGAAGAAAGGAATTCAGCATGTGCTAAATCTTGATGAAAAGAGTATGTCTCTAGGAATACGCGGATTTGCCTAAGGGAAGTCGCGTATGCACGCGGGAATAAACGTTCCAAGTAGCGTATGGGCAAAAGTGCTCATAAAGTGCAAAAACAGGGGCCCGTGGTATTGAAGGCTCATGGTATCGCTTTGGCCCGTGGTATTGAAGGCTCATGGTATTGCTTTGGCCCATGGTATTGAAGGCTCGTGGTATTGCTTTGGCCCGTGGTATTGAAAAAAGATAAACCTATATAAGGAGAAGAAATTCATTGTGCAAATCATGAGTGTGGGAGCAAGATGTCTGAACTTGAATGAATACTTCTCTATGAAGTATATCTGTATGGAAAGGGTAAAGGTTTGTTGATAGATCTGAATCTATGATGCACTTATGAAGAAATGATGAAGCGAGACTTCTAGATCTGAAATGTACTTGTATTTGCTAGATCTGTTTATGGAGTGACTAGATCTGTGATGAGGCGAACATCTAGGCGAACATCTGTCTGAAGTAAAAGGGTAAATCTGAACTGAATGTCTGATCTGTAGAAGTATGCTGCTCTATAATGATTGAAGATCTATACGCTACTTCGTCGCGGAGGAAGCGCATATATACGCGGCTTCACTAAAGATAAAGCGCGTATGTGCAATGAAATATACACTGAGGTATACGCTGGTTTGTGTGGACGGAAGCGCGTATATACGCGACATAAGTGAAGGGAAAGCGTGTATGCAAACTAGGGTTTGCTGAAGCAAGGGGTATGAAATATCTGATCTGTTCTGCTGTGTTTATGCTATCTGATCTGTGTTGATATGTATCTGTTGGTGATGTATGTCTGTGCTTAAAAGTATGGAAAGGGTCCAGTCTGAAAATATGATGAAATGTGGCATGCAAATGTTGTTCTATTGAAGTTGTTGGATCCAGTGTGAAAATTGATGAAACGTGGTCCAAGGTGGTGCTGAGGGTTGTAACCTTCAGTCAGGGGGTTGTAGCTCCCTTCCAGGTGAGGCTGGTAAACAAGATCAGGGGGTCGTAGCTCCCTTCCAGGAGAGGCTGGTAAACGAGCGCAGGTGGGTGCCTGCGTGTTGGTCAAGTCTGCGCTAGCACATATGTTGTAAGATGTTTTCTCTATAATAAAATATTGAAGGCTGAGCAACTGCAGCGGTGGTTTTCTCCCGACTTGGGTTTCCACCTAAAAATCCTGGTGTTCATGTGTGATGCTTTGTGTGATGGTTTATTCTGTTCTTACTGCACATGTTTACTGTTTATAGAACATCTAATAAATGAATGATGGAATTATGTAAGTGAAGAAATAATGGCATAATTAGATCTCTGTGTATACGCGAGTTTCATGAAGGATATCCGCGTGTATACGCTAGTTTGATTCAGCAAAGTAGCGTATGGGTTTTAAGGAATGAAAAAGTGAAAAGTTTGAATATGCTGTAAATACTGATTCACCCACCCCCCCCCCCCCCTCTCAGTATTTTTCCCAACACTCTCTTTAGGAATACAAAGGGAATGCAGACAATTTTATTTTCTATCTTCTACCTGGAACACCATATTCACATGCTCAATATACTCCAAGTGATCTCTTAGATTTTACTGGCATTGAAATATAATACACTTGCTCTCTCTTCTTCTAAATTTAACACTATATGTTGTTGTGTAAGTAGGAGGTCTTCTTTACACATTGCAGGATACTAATATGAAATACGTTACATCTTCTTCCTTCTTGCTCTTGACGTATGCAAAATACTTGAGCTCCTCCAAACAAGTAGTAACTTGTGGTGGGATAGTGATAGTCACTTCTCACAGGCTAAGAGCACTTGCAAAATGCCAGGTATAGATTCATAATAGCCCAATGCTTAATTTTCCTATTATTTCAAAAATTTAGTAATGTATGCAGGATCTAAATCAATTTTTTGTTGATGAAGGTTGATTACATATTGGGAGATAATCCTATGAGGATGTCATACATGGTTGGATATGGTTCCCTCTATCCAAAACTAATTCATCATAGAGCCTCTTCTCTGCCCTCCAAGGCCAATAATCCTCAACCCATTCCTTGAAAATAAGGATTCCAATCTCTATACAACATTGCACCCAATCCCAACATCTTGGTTAGAGCTGTGGTGGGAGGCCTAGACAACATGGATAGGTTTACTGATGTGAGAAAAAATTATGATCAATGGAATGGAATTAAATTTGTATCCCTTTCTATTGTCCACATGATTTCTGCAGGATCACCAAAATAAAATCAATGGAATGGAATTAAAGCTTTTCAATCAAGACTTTGGTCGTTAGTAATTTTTGCGTATTCATTATATGATGCAGCTAGTAATCTTACTCATTGGAAATTTTTTCAAGTTCATTATAATGTAGATTGTGACAAAATCGTGAGTAACGTGATATTGTACAAACATTGCATTAAGTAGTTGTAGCAAATTTGGACATATTCATGAGGAATATGTGACATTGCACTAACAGTGAATTAAATGGTTGAAGGAGATTCATGCTTTTAGAAAATTTTTACACCCATCACGTTTAAGATGGTTACAAGAGATTTGTGACATATTCCTCAACAATTTCGCATTTAAGTAGAAATTGATTAAATGGTTGAAGGACATTCATGATTGATATATTTGACTGGAGGGTGTGAAATATTTCTCATATGGTGAAACATGTGACTGAGTTTTACTGGAATAATTATTATTTTCCTTCAAATCTAATGTTAAAATTTTGAAAAATGTAGTTTATATTTTATAAACACATTAGTAGGTACATGTCACTCTTGTATTAGAAAAAGCCACTTTCTTTCTCCACTTTTCTCATAAATTATGCACATTAATATACTTTTCTGATGTTCCATAAGTTTCATTTTGATTTATTCCTTCTCTTCAATTAATTTACATAGAAAATTTTGGTTTCTTTCCTTCTTGGTTTAAACTAGCTCCTCCATATAGCATCATTGAATAAGGTATGCATAGAAGAGGGTGGAAATAATATTGATTTTGATTGCAGACAATCAAGATTTCCTACACAACTACCTCCACTCCCCCAAGTGATGGTACAGATTCCTATCTATTATCGTTTTTGCTACTCCTAACCATATCACTCTGCACAAGCATGTTTTAAAGAAAATCCTTCAAGTAATATATCAATCGTCAATGGAAGTCTCAATAGCTCCACTCAACAGATCTACTAACAGAGATCTTTAACAACACTCAGTAATCCTCTGCTTCTTGCATATATTGATAAAGAAAATATTTGACTGATCTTACTCCCTCTTACTCAGAGAGATGACAACCTAAACATGTTTTTCCAAGGTGTGCAGTGTCTATCAGACAACCTGCTTATCATGAGATTAGTCCACTTAAACATGACATAAAATGGGTATGTCATTAGTTGTGCCATATAAAGTGGTATGTGAAACACAATATTTTATGAATCCTCTTCTGCAATATACAAAAATGGTGATCATGTGTATAAATGAATGTTCGAGAGTTTCCTCAAATGGCCATGCTAGCTGCCTTATACACTCTTCTTCAATAGATCTTCAGAGTAACAAATTTCGGTCTTTAAGAAATAAAGGTGGATAATACTTATACTTTCGATCCAGCCTCTTTCTACAATGAATTATCGATCATACTATCTCAATGAGCAACTCTCCATATTCATATCAACGCAAAAAATTGATAGAGGATAGGATGATTATCAACATCAATTGTTGAGTCCAAACATCATAGCTCCCCTTTAATATTGAGAAGGCAACCCTGCCTATAATGTAACCATCTACAATTTTCTATTAATCCTTGGATTTTATAGCTCCCTCTAAAGCTTTTTTTTGGATGATCATATAGCCTTTAATCATGTGATATCCATACAAGAGATGAGACTTCCATGAGGCAATTGATCCATGATAGGGAAGGTTCCTTTGCATTCAGGTGACTATATCTATAAGACTATTTTTTATAGGATCTTCTGCCTATCATGCTCGACAAGACGTAGAATCTGTTATGTACCTTCTTCAAGACACCTTATATTTTGTGTTGATGAGTTTTTCCCCAAAACAGATTGTTCCATAGTGCCATGCACTTATTTTCTTAATTTATCTTTAAAATAGGGGCTCCAGGTGTGTTGCATTTATGAAAAGTGATGTATTTTCTTTTACTAGTAGATCCCATGAGCTTCTTCATAAATAAATTTTCAAAATATGAACTACCTAACTGTTTTGTTCATAACAAGACTATAACACAGTTGGAAATTTACAAGAGATTCAATATATTATCATGGCTTCTCAACTGAAACAATAATGTAGTAAATGATGTTGAGCTAGATATGCCATATATATAGAAGAGAGGATATAGCACAAGAGCATATGTTGATACAAAATACCAAAGATATGATGCCATTACCATTATATTGATTCTCATGGCATTAGAATGAGTAGACCTGATCACTGGAGGGACATGTGGTCACAGATGAGTGAGATCGAGGAAGAGTGAGGATTATGTGATGATCATTACAAAGATGTCATTTCTAATGTGATCTTTTGTGTAATGTGGTGATTTCGCTTCAAATAGAGGTGGCAATGCCAAATGCAATGCTCTAGAAATTATATAATGATGTAGATAATAAATCATATGCAAGACTCCAAAGATAGTCAGAGAACCAAGCTACTAGAAACCTGTTACAGGTTTCTTGAAAGCAAGAGCCCATTTCTAAGATTGATTTCCACATAAATATGTATGTATAGAGCCAATGTTGCTTACAACTTGAAGATATTCGATCAAACTTCAAAAAAATGCTTGGAAAACCTTAGATAAAATTTTCACATGAAGATAATGTGGAGTGAAATCAATGTTAAGACGATCATGCATTTCCAGTTGTTCCACTGTTGCATATGAGGATAGTTGTTGCCAATCATGAATTTATCTCAATCCTTCTTGTTGATAATAGATTTTTCAAGATAGACTTTGGTTTCAGAAGAGGGACCAAAACCCTTTTGCTCAAATTTGATGCCCTTAAACAGAGGTTCAAGTGCATCATCAAACAAGCCCTACGAATTATAGATAACATGCTTTGTTAAAAAAGAAGCCATTTACTGACAACAAATAGGATGCTTGTCCTCTTATATATAGGTTCTGAATTTGGCTTTAATAGAGATATAGACCAAGTATCATTGTGAACTAATATGAACCACTCACGTACGTTAATATGTCACTACAATGTATATGAGGGACGTAACAAGGGAGGTGTTGGATGGATAAATCGTTCTTGCAGACAAGACAGATCTCCCTAGTATCTTACTATAACTAGAAAAAAATAGACAGATGTAAACTAATTTATCTAGATTATACTTGATCTAGAATTATCTATAATGAAGGATTTAGGACTTACCTGTAGTACAACGTTGATCGTAGTCTTCTTTTCTATCGCTTTGAATACGTCTCCTTTTGGGATCTGCAATCAAAAACATGATAGAATCAGAAGCACCTGCAATGATAATATAGATTAATTCACAAACCATGAACCTATCTTGATGATCAAGGAATTCAAGAAATAAGCCATTTAAATAAACAACTCATTGAGAAAACAGGATCCATTTGTATTATCTTTGATGAAATAAGGAGCCTTACAACCGTGTTTGCCTTGATGTCATACAGGTCCTTCCAGGGTCCGGAACAAGCGTTTACTCTACTTTGACAAGCCTTTACACTCTCTCAACTAACATACACATGAGTGTGTAATCATTCCCATATGATAATCAGTTAAGAGAGTCTGAGTTTATCCAACAATTCTCCTCAAAAAATCTCAAAGCCTAACTCCCTTTGAGGCTGAACTATGGCCTCAATTTATAGCAAAAGAGAAAAGGTTGCAGCTCCAAATAAGAGGGGATAGAATCCTCTTTCAAAGGGATTAAGTTCCACATACCAAGGGGTAGGCTCCTTCAATGGAGGGATGAATGTACATGAAAAGAGTGAACTTTCCACTGAATAATTGCTTCCAGAAGCTTCCAACTTCAACCAATCGGGCTTCCAAATTTTACTTCCGCCTTCACTTTACCTTTTACAGGGAACCACACCTTAAATGAAGAGAAATTGCGGCCGGTTCTACATGTTCTATAAGAAACAGATGCGGCACCATGGGTAATACTAAGAGAAAGTGTGGTACAAGTATTTTATGAATTTTATAAGCTTTTGTCTCAATTTCAAGGCTTGGTTTTAGGAACTTGATGTTTGTAGACTTCTAAGGGAGTATTGTGTGAGTAATGATGAACCCATACAGACAGTAAAACATCATGGTGACAATTTTAGTGTAACAGATTGCCCCCTAAAGTGAGAAGTCTGAGACCATTCTAAGAGTGATGTGATTTATCATTTCAAGGATTAGCTTGTTGACACCCCAGTCGAAATCCTGTAAAAACATTCAATGCAAAACATATATATATATATAAATATCATCGCTGAGGTAGGCATTCCCATACTCAGAGAAAAAACTAACTGAATCAAATTTTAACTAAAATGTTCTGGTATAGAAATGATTCTAATATTATATCAATTATGTAGACACGGTATGGACGTGGCCATCTGTTTATGAATATTCTACTGCATAATGAATAATAAAACTCCTCACAGCCTGGATGGTGGAAACTAGATCTAGGGTCTTGATTTCCGCTACCTGAACTAGTACGATTCTATCCATGCGATTGATTGTGTTGAAGTCGAACATGGTAGAAACCACTTGATTACCAGTCAATGATGTGAACTGTTAACAAGTGTGAGAGAAACCACGAATAATTAAAATGGCTCTCAAAGTACTCAGTACAATCCATAAAATGTGAATAAATTATATGAACTCGAACATCTCACGGAATTGTTCGATTGAAGGTCAATGATGAAACTTGTCATCGAAGGTGAGAAACCTGCCATTCAGGCATGTAGATTCCAAGGTACTGAAGGATTCTAGATCTACTTCCTAGATGATGAGCTATCATCGATAGAAAGTGATCCATCGTAGGAAATCCCACAACACGAAACCGTTAGATCATGTTTTGTAAAAAAAAATTGCAAGGACTGACTCAGGGATGGTCAATGTGAATGGAGACAAATGTTTGCAAATGAATGGTTTATTTGAACTTTTGAACTGTTCTCTTGAAAACATAACGACACTGCATATGGTTTGGTGACAATTGACCTAAGATAATTCCCAGAAACCGGCTGAAGACTTTCATTATGGTTTGATTAACTGATAGGTAAAGGATTTTCCCAAGCCAAGTGGAAGTGTGACAAAAAGTGTCATGTTCAAGAGTGGTAAGCCGCTTTTTAAACAAAGTGTGACAAACAGATTCATTTTCTCTCTTTTTCCCCCACCATTTCTGGCAAGTACCTCTTTATTTTTGACAAGCTTGAGAGGATAACATTTTCTTGTTATATAATCTCATCCTTCGGATGATTCCAACTTAGTTTAAAATAGAACCTTAAGAAGGAGTAGTTCGTTCCTGTTTGTAATCGATAGGTATTTTACTATTAAATTTTAACGAGTCCAGTACAAGAGAAACTCGTCATTTTTCAATTTTAGGGAGTCAGAAGAAAAAACTTAATAAAAATCCATGGGTGTACTTTTTCGTAAATTTAGTCTCTCATGCCCTAAAAAGAATAAAACAATACAGGAGAGAACTCTATTGACCATGATTAGTCAATGTATACCTTTTTCGTAAATAGTCCATTTCAGTCCAAAAAAAGAGTAAACTTATACTGAAGGGATGAATGTTCATTTCCTTTAACGAGTTCGAATAGTCAAGTACTCAACAATATTTTCATCTTAAGAGAGTCTGAAAAGGGCTTAAAAGAGAACTCCAGGGTTTCACTTTTTTCGTAATTTCAAAGAGTCTGAAAAAGTGATAAAATTATACTCAGTAGTTTCATTTATTCTGTAAGTTTTAATGAGTTCGAAAAAGTGATAAAAATTTACTCATTCACTTTTTCATAATTTTTACCGAGTTCGAAAAAGTGATAAAAAGTATACTCCATCAAAATGACCATTTCACCCAAAAAATCTTGTATTCTGCACAAAAACTCAAAACTTAAACATACCTGTTTATGATTAATAAAAATAATTTATAAAACCACTTTTCAAAGTGAAAAATAAACAAAATAATATTTTATTTCTTCAAAAAATCTTATAAAAAGGAGTTTTTGTAAATCATTTTTACCATTTGATTTCAGAGTGAAAATTGAGAGCTTTTGGTAAAAAACTTTCCGGAGAATATTGCGGAAGATTCTCTCATTAGAATCAAAAACCGTCTGTTCCAAGTAATCCACATCATCTTTACCTTCATTTTTTTTTTTTTACTTTCTCATTTTAGGGCTTAAATTGATTTTTTGGGAGGAAAATATGTTCAAAAAATCGCTCACGGGGGTCCGCAGGTAAAACACATGGAACCTGCGAACCCCAACAAATTTGCAAAGGAAAAATTGTCATGGTCCTGCACCTTACGAATAAGATACGTGCAGATCCACACACTGGTTTTATGCATAAATTGTGAAGATGCAATAAGAAAAAATAAAATGAATAAATCTCCCAAATTAAACCAAATTTTCTCACTCAAGTTGTTTCTAATGTTTCAATTCGTCTATTGCAGGATATTTACAATGCTTGAGTGGCGAGAACGAGAGAATGAGGAGGTTGATGATGCGGCCATGTTACATCTGCCCACATTACGATTTTTTAGAGAATGTGGTTTGTACAAATTTTGGGCCATTCAAGGTATGCGGGCTCAGGTACATTTGCTTACCTGGCTAGTCTACAAATGGGATGTACAGGAACAATTCTTTATCATTGGAGGTCACCAGCTCAAAATTGAGCTGGAAGATATATACTTCCTCACTGGTTTATCAAAGAGGGGCGAGCCACTCTCTTTGTTTGGGGCTAGGGCAGGTGGACAGTCTATCGCTAGCCTTAAGGAATAATTTTTCAATGAAGAAGAAGACCCCAAGGATAAACACATTAACATAAAAACCATTATTCATGCTGAGCTAAAATTGGTTGCATTTACGGTAACCAGGTTGTGTGGGAGCGTAGCTCCACATGTCTCTACAAGATCCCAAATGCAGACTGTCATTGACTGCTTAAGAGGCACCATTTTCAACTGGTGTGAGGAAATGTTGGCCAATGTCAAAGGCCAACTGACTAGAGAAAAAAACGTGAAGTTGAAAAACTTCGGATATGGAGTGATTGTGGTCACATTTGCTGTAGAGAGGATTCCCTCACTGGCCCCATAGCTTATTGCAGTTGATCATGGTAGAGTCAAAGAGCCTCGAATGGTTCGATGGGTTGCATTGATGGCCCATCATAATGAAGGTAGCGAGGTTGTTCGTTTCACCACAACTTACTTTCATTGGTTGGATAACCAAGTATTCACGATAGAAGATTTCCCTTATGCTGGGATAGATTTTCGCAATGACCGAGAGATGTCTCTTCCTCGAGGGATACAGTGGGATGAGTTAGGTAAGAATCATTTTGACATGTTCTAAATTCTTGTTTTTATTATTTTTTTTTAATATTCCAAAACTGATGACAAAAATTTCAAATGCAGATGTGGGTCCACGTCGACCAGCCACTCTCCATCCTTTTGACACGAAACTAGCTGCAGCACCACCACCACTACAGGATCAGACAGCAGAGGTCCTCACTGATCTGGAGAACCATCTAGAGTAGTTTACCTTAGATATTCCAAATACTACCATAGATGATATTCTGCTCTGCTTACATAGATATGTTATCGGGGTTCCAAGACCGTTCAAGAGATTTCTGAGTAAGGTGGCACGAACTGTAGTGTTTTATCATGATCATCACCACAGATAGTGGATGATTGATATTATAGACTTGTATCATTTTTTGTATCACTTTTTCCGATCATAAGGTGTTTTGGACCTATGATTGAGAACGATGTAATATTTTTTGAAAACACTACACTTATGCTATGATATTACTACTATTTCAAGTTATCTGTCTTAACATGTTATCGAATGTTTTTTTAATCTATTGCTTTAATTATCGCAAATGTATGTTTATAACACTAGAAGCTACTGCATCAGCTAAAGTGTTTAAATTTCTCAGAATATGTTGATACTCAATATAATCAAATTCTTGTTCCAAGAGATGAACTTTCAAAAATAATCTTAATAACACTGGATTTTTAATTGCGTATACTCTATTCAATTGTAATACAACGAGTTCAGAATCTAACCTAACGATCAAACTTCGAATTCCAAATGAAATGGATTCAGATAATAACTCAATAACTGCGCTATACTCAACAATATTGTTCGTCATTTGACCGAGGGTTACCCCATGCATAGATACTAACTCATCAGTGGGTGAATAAATAACCCACGCTGCGGAGGAAATGTTCTGTGTACTACGATAAGCACCATTAGCAAAACCAATGTATGTTTGAAGGGACTTCGACATCTACAAAATCAAGAGTGATCCAGATAAGTAGGGATAATAGTAAAAGCACACTTAAACTAGGCATGCTCTCTAATCTACAACACGCCAGCTTATAAAAATAACTAATATACAGGGAAGATCTCCACACAAGAATTAAGCATAATATCTCTTTAGATAAAGCCCATTTATGGGTTTGCCTAAAGAGACCTCGTCAAAGTCAATCAGTTCATAGGCCGCTTTTGCAAGCTGTCACTTGACAATATAAGGACCATGCCACATGGGTTCAAATTTCCCAGCCCCTAGCTGATCGTTAGCTTGATCATAAACCAAGACTAGGTCTCCTTCTGAAAAAATACAAGGTGTAACACTTCTATCATACTAAGATTTCATTCATTTCGCATGAGCTTCAGTAGCTAATGCAGCGGTGTGACGATTCTCATCTAATTGAGCTAAGTACAAAAAGCATTTCTCCTCTTCAGAAGTGGTTGGTAGTAACTCTATGGCTAGTTGAAGTGATGGTAACTCGCATTCAATTGGTAATACCGCTTCTAAACTGTAAACCAGTTGAAAAGGGGTAAAACCTATCGATGTTTTTGCTGAGGTTCGATATGCGCAAAGTGCTAAAAAAAAGCATGGTATGCCAATTCGATTTATGAATTCCGATGATTCGTTTGATCATGGTGACTAAAATTTTATTGATAGCTTCAACCAGACCATTAGTCTGCGGATAATATGGTGTAGAACTGTCATGGCGCAAGCCAAGTTGATCAGTCAGTTCGGTCATCATAATGTTTCGAAAATGACTCCCACGGTCAGTAATTATCACTTGGGGTACACCGAAACGAGCAATCACATGATAGAACACGAAAGTAGCTGCAGTTTTTCCATATGCCACAAATGTAGGCATCGCCTCGGCCCATTTGGTAAAACAATCTAATTTGAGAATAATATACCCATGCCCCCCATCCGAGTGAGGGTTACATGTAATGAAGACAATGCCCCATTTTGCAAAATGACCGACAACAATTATAGGGTGAAGAGGAGCAGGTGGTAAATAAGGACGACCAAAAATAGCCAGCGTGCAATATCTTTTGGGCTGTGGCATACCCAGATATATGACTGCCACATGCTCCAGAGTGATAGTCATTTTAAACCTTTTTAGCTTCGTCAAGAGTGAGACAACGTCGAAAAACAGATTCCGCACCACGATGGTATATTGTGTCACAACAATATGATATTGCTGAGACTGGAAACAGATTTTTTGTCGTTGTGACCATGAGAGTTCAGGCCGAAAAGTTTGGGTTTGGAGATAAATGATGATATCCCCATACCAAGGATCGATGGTACTGATAAGAAACAAAGATTCATCTGTGATCGGATGTTCTGCCACAGTTTCTATGTCAGTAATTGGGAAGTTACACATAAGTTCAACGAATACCAATGATTTCTTTGACTTGGATTTTTCGAATTCCAAATCAAATTACTGTAGGATAATAATCCATTTGGAGTATTTTCCCCCTAGCAGTTTTTTGTTCAAAATATACATCATAGGGTTACAATAAAAAATCACTGTTGTTTTATGTAACAGTATTTAATGACGAAATCATTAGACAACTTGAACTGCTGCCAAGGCCAATTTATCCACATGTGAGTACTTGGTTTCGGTCGGATGCAGATTGCGACTGAGATGATAAATCACATGTTCGTTGTGGAAATCATCTTCTTGAACTAAAACCATGCCAATCGTAGAATGGGAGGCTGTGAGGTATAAAAATTAATCCTGGTTGTAATTGGGAGGGTGCAATAACGGTGCATGGGTCAATGCGTGTTTAAGAACATCAAAAGATCGATCAGTGATCTCGTCCCAAAAGAAAGGAATATTTTTCTTTAACAACCTAGTAAAACCTTTGGTTAACTCAACATAGTTAGGAATGAATCGACATAAAAAGTTCACTTTCCCTTGCAAACTTTGGAGTTGGAGAAGAGTAGAAGGAAGAGGTAAATTGATGATAGCCTCAACCTTCGATGGGTCGACACGAATGCCTTATTTTGAGACAAAAAATCCCAAAAATCGTCCAGATTCAACATAAAAAATACATTTGTGAGGATTCAGACGAATCCTATAATGCCTAAATCTCATAAAGATAGCTCATAGATGAGTAATATTATCCTCTCTGTGCGATGAATGAGTAGGTAAATCATTAAGATAGGGCTGCACAATGTGTTTAATGTCATGAAATGCATAAGACATTTCCCTCTGAAAAGTTGCACCAGCATTCTTAAGTCCAAAAGGTAATTTGCAGTAAGAAAAATTCCCCCACGGAAAAATGAAAGTTGTTTTGGGTTGATCAGCAGGGAGTATGTTTATTTGATTGTAGCCTGAAAATCCATCCATAAACGAAAACATTTCACTTCCGGCACAATCGTCAATAATTTGATCGATATAAGGGGTTGGATAATTGTCTTTGGGACAAGCTCGATTTATATCCCTATCATTGATACATACTCGTATTGTCCCTTTTTTTTATTGACAGGAACAATATTAGATACCGAATCCGTTAAAGGAAACGGATAAATAAAACCTGCACGAAGTAATTCTCAACTTCGGCTTTAATAGAGGTAGCTTTTCGCGAATGTATCTAATGTAATATTTGTCGGATAGGTTTAGCATCCGGGTAAGTTTTAATTTCATGAACAAAAAATGATGGATCGATTCCTGGCATTTCTTCATATGACCAGGCAAAAATGTCGCAGAATTCCTGAAATAGGGTTTTATATGCTTGGAGTTCATCTGGCGTACAAGAAGCACCTATATGAATGTTTTCATCAATTCCTGGTTTTACTGAAATGTCAATAGGAATTGTCGTAGAAATGTTTTCTAAGTTCAATTCAGAATCAGAATTCGTGAGAGGATTCCGGGGTTCGTTGACATAATCATCGTTAAAAATGGAGGAAAAATCAATTTCAAAATGATCGAGATCAGGTAAAAATGAAGATCGATGATGTAGATCTTCCCATGGTAATTCTTCTATAGAGAAAAATTCACGAATATGCTCATCAGTATTGAACACTTGTTGAATAGGATCCAGAATTGATGGCGAAGCTGAGCTTGATATCGAAAGTGATTCCTCATTGATCACATTCACTAGATCAGGTTTAGTTGAAGGAGTATCAGAAAATGACCGTACTGCCTGATATGCTAATTCAAAAGGACTCAAAGGCATCGCGCCATCGTAAGAATCCATTTCTGAGACTGAAGGTACTATCCAAGGATCATCAAAGGAAATAGTACTTGATTTAATCATATTGATATTAGCAATAGGAGACAGTATGTTGGGAGCAAGCAGGGAGAAAGTTCCTAGTAAAGCAGAATCTTTAAGTAAACCTACTCCAACATCTTTATAAGGGATAGTCGATTTTCCGACATGTTGGATGCTATCAGTAGTGGCTGGGTCAGATAAATAATATGAGAGCTGATCTGTCTTTACGATATTTCCTTGATGAGGAAACATGATGAGATGAAAGACCGATGATACGACAACAGTCATATCATAAGACCAACTGCGACCCAGGAGAAGATTGTAATCCAGAGGGGCATCAACCACTTCCACATCTAGATTAACAGTTTTTCCTTCAACCTCTATCATTAGATCCTGTAAAATACCATACAGATGGAATCCTCTTCCATCGAAAGCTTTGAGGATAGTCGGTGATTGGTTAAGTGTCGGAGAACCAAGTTATTTCTAACATTTTAATGAAATGATACACGTAGAAGCCCCTTCATCAACAATAGTACAAAAGCAACGTTTGTTTTTTACTATTACCGGAATTTGAAAAGCCATTTGATGGGGTAGGCGGGGTGTAAAATTCTCTAAATTGAAGATCAGGAGGTTCGAATCCTGAAGGTCTATAGCTCCTATGGCTGACAATAGTAATTTTCTTTGGGCTAGGCATGATTGTAGCACTTCCAAAGCCGACATTGTTGAAGGGGAAATCGCCAATTCTTCAACAATGTTGTAGTTCTGAGCAGCTCTCGCATGTGGATTGAAAGTTGATTTACGAAGTACACCTTTAGCAGGAAGTTTGATTACTAAGTCAGGATTTGGTTTCTCGATTTGTAACAAATTAGAAACTGAGGGAGATGTAGTTGATGCTGAATTAGAATTTCCTGCCTGTTTACCACCAACAGGATTTTTACTACCATAATCTTGCAATTGCGTCGCAACCATCAAGATATCTTCTAGCGTATTCGGGGAAGATCCAATCATGTTACTATCTTGAGCAAGAAAGGGACCCTTCAAGACATCAGGTATGGGTGAACCCTTAACGAATTTCGATACCTTGGCTCTATGTGGGCACTCTTTGGTAAAATGATCCTCATCACAGATTAGACAAGGAAAACGAGGTTTTCGTTTATAGTCAGTTGGTTCAGTTTTATCGTTTTTATCTTTTGAAGATGATTTTTTGTTTTTATTCTTACCTTTCTTCTTACCACCAGTTTTAGGTTTGGTTGTAGATGATTCTACAACATGAATATCAACGAAAGTTTTAGCTGAAGAATCTCCTTTAGGTGAATCGGGTAAATTTATAATAGGAGAAGTAGTCTTGGAAGATTTCTTCTTAATCTTGTCAGTGCTAACATAACCAATTACACCATCAACATCATAAGAGCTTGAAGGAGTTGTAGTTAATTGACTAGGTCTTGGTAAATCGAGGATTTTGTCATACAGAGTACCTGACTATGTATATGCAAGGTCAAGGTACTGAGCTTGAGCAATGACTTGCTCTTCTGTAACAACGCCTCCTTTGGCCACATCTTCAATGATTTTGGGCAAAAATGATTTGATAAACCATTAAGCCAAAATTTGATCTGGAATAAAGACTTTCAATAAACGTCTCCTACATCGCCATTCATGAATGTGATCAGATATGTATGTAGACGTGGATTGTTTTAATGAGGTCAACAATTCCGTACCATTGTCGTATCTGACAGGTAACTGAAAATGGGTTAAGAAAGTAGCAGCTAGCGCATTAACATTATTAAATGAGCCTCATGGTAACTCAATGTACCATATGGCAGCTAGACCAATGAGAGTTCTCTAAAAAAGACGTAATCGAATCGAATCATCGATTAGTGAATTGGATACACACCAAAGGTGATAAGTCATAACATGATTATATGGATCTTCTCCTAACTTACCTTCAAAATTTGGAATATTACTGGGAAAATTATTAGGCATTGGCGGCCAATATGGAAGATAAAATATGGTATCATTTGTAAGGCGCGATAAATTGAGTAAATCTAAAGTTGCTATGAATGGTAACCGACGGCTAGGGTCTTGATAACTTTGTGTGATCAAACCAGTTCCAGGAGGAGGATATCCTGGATATCCTGGAATTGGATGCGCATTGGGAATTGTGAAACCAATATTAACTGGACCAAACTGGGGTTGTTGAGGTACTTGATAAGTATACCCAAGATACGATTGATACTGATATGTTGGATTCTGTGTAGTATGTCCAAATTGATACTACCCCTGGTATGGTTGATAAGTAAATTGTGGTTGACTAGTGAGAATCGTACTCGTACCAGATTTTCTTGTAGGCATTTGGACTGTAGTCTAAATTGTAGGTCCTGACTATGGCACAGATACTTGAGGAATTTGCACTGATACAGGGGTAGTAGAAACAAGAGCTACATATATTCCAGAAATGAGTGTAGTAGGTTGAACATAAGTTGCAGCAACAACAAAAGTTTGAGGCGGAGTTCTAGGTGTACTAGGTCCAGGCTGCTAAACAGAACCAGGTGTAGAGACTTGAATGGTAGGCTGGACAGGTTGTTGGGTTGGACCAGAACCTATGGACTTTCCAGGTTGATTAGGTAACTGCACATTTAGTTGCAAATTCCGTTGAACTTGAGATGGATCCCACACCATATTAATTCTGGTATATTGACCCATAGAAGGTTGTGTATATGAAGGACCATAACCAGGTTGAATGTAAGTTTGATAATTAACTGGCAAATTTCCAGCTCCTTGTAATAATGGTTGACCTGAAGGAGGTTGAAAACCTTGAGCTGGGTATTGACCTTGAGGTTGATATTAGCTCTGAGGCATGTACAAAATCTAGGGTTGATATTGAACTTGAGGTATGTATTGTCCTTGGGGTTGATATTTACCTTGAGGTATGTACTGTCTTTGAGGTTACTCCCCAGGAAGGAAATATTGTCCTATAGTTTGACCTCCAGGTGGTAAAAAATAACCTTGAGGTTTCCCTTTGGGCGGTAATTGACTACCTTGAGGTTGCCCCCCAGGCGGTAACTGACTTCCTTGAGGTTGAGGATTTGGAATATTGCTAGACATCATAAAAATCTGTTATGTGTTCAACGTGCCAGTATTTGTTCCATTCGTACCAGATGATAACACTTGTTCAATTGGTTAAGGAACTTCTCTTGAGAAGGTACCAGAGAGCGACTGGTATCCCGGAGGAACAGACGAACCACCGTATAAGAATGTTTCTGGAGATTCGGAAAACATAGATGACTCACCCGACATAGCTAATGAAGGTTGATAACCTCTCAGCGTAGGGTAAAAAGGAGTTCAAGGTGGTGAATAAGTAAGACCTTCGTTTTGTAAAAAAATGTCAATGATAAATATCAAGCGTCAGTTTTAAAAGGACTGTAGAATATTGATTCACGTTCTCTAAGATTCAAATTTTCTTGGGTTTCAGGAAGAACTACGTCTTCGTCTGGACCAACAAGCTCTTCAATACATATGAGATCAGAAGGAAGGTTTTCGATAATGCGATGTCTTACTCTAGGTGAGTCAGGATCACTAGAAATCAGAGTAACAAATCCTGACGATGATTCTAACACAACAGGTTCAGTGTCTAGCTCAGAAATTTTAGGTTCTTCAGCTAATTCACTGGTTGGAGAAGCAATGTCAGCGATTTCAGAAATTGAAATTGGCTCTTGAATATATTTTGTTGTTTGTGATTGATTTATTTCATGATAATCAGGATGACTAATTATGGATGATTCTCCTGGTTCTGTTGATCTAATTCTACAGATACTATGTGGTACCAGAGCTTTCAGTCCTTCAAGTTGGCTTGGTGTATACTCAAGGAGTTTCCCTTGAAGTCTATGCGATTGTTTTGGTAATTTAGCCACGATTAAAAATTATTAATCACACGCAACCAAAGAAAATTTCAATAAAAAATCCTAAAGTCACTAAGGAAACAATCAAATGATCAAACACTTATAAAATCTATGAGATCAAACCACACACAAATAGTAAATTCCCACACTAAAAACACTAGTTGGTGATGAAATCCAACATCATAGTATTTAATGTAGAAATGGCGGTTGGAATAGTTACCCTGACAACCTACTTAATGAAACAGACCGGTGCAAGTTTCTCCACTTAAACTATCTCGAGTGAAGATAACCCTCTGGAGAGTCCAAGTGAGTCTAGTCAACGTCTACTCCAGGTACAGTGATATCTTTCCTCCACCGTCACCTTAGGAAAAAATCTTAAATTTTATGGCCACTAAGGTCATCAACAGGAACAAATATACCCGGGGGAACAGTCTACGATCCAATATACATGCAAGGGCAGAGTAGCAAAGCTCAATCCCCTTGAATTCTCCTTGAAATAATCCAAGGTATACCGACAAGTGACTCGAGGCTCTTCGACAATGGTCAATCCGAGGTTTACCGTTGTTAATACGCGCACATCTTCTATCATTCCCAATGAGATGGAATTGATCACCTCACTTGTTCGGATATGATGTCATGCTTGAATGCTTTAGGAGGAGCTTCCCAGAGCATACAAGATACTATTGGATTTTTCCTACAGCAATATCGATTGCTTGTTTGTTTTAATTGTTTTAATTATCTCGGAGAGTTAATTACTTCCTACTCCAAGACACTAGCCTAAGCTATGTTGGTGAAAAGAGTCCTAGAAATATAAAAATTACTAGATTGATTTTAATTTAAGCGTTTCTTTTAAAAGGCTGTTTCTTAGGACAATAGGTGCGAAAGTGAAACTTTGATGATATGTAGTGACTCGACTCAAAATACACTAAAAATGCATCTATTATGAGAAACAATTCATTTCCTTTCAATGAATTCTATCTAAAAGAAAGAGTTGAGAAATGCAATCTTTTAAAACAATTCATCCCTTCAAAACAAGAACATACGAAAATAGATCTTATCCTATGAGAACTTAGAATGATCAATTGCTCAAAAAAAAAATCCCTTTATTCTTCAATATTGAATCTACAATCAAACATTCATCAAAAGAAAACTACAATTTATAGAAATAACACTCAAAACTAAAATCACTAATTTCGAGATCTAAAAATTCTAAGAATTAAATATGAAATCAAAACTTTAAATATTTTTAGGACGTTTTGGTTAGTTTGTAATCTAACTAAGAAATTCTTTGCTGAAATGACCAAAAACACAAAAACATTCAATTATGGTTTTTTAAGTGAAATTCAAAACTTAATGGAAAAGTTTGTAAAGATTTGCAAATGAGAAAATGGGATCTAATTCTGATAAAGCAATTTCTACTATAAAGTCAAAGACTCAGCAAGAAAACAATGAAATACCAGTGATCTAACGTATACATAGGTTTCTAGTCTTTAAGTGACACAAAGACAAAGAAAAAATCACTTATAACATGCAGATCTTGTAGAAAATCACTCAAAACTAAAAAAGCTGAAAGAAACTCTCACACAAAGCTTTTTGACAGAAAATACAAGTCTGGGCATATACTAAGAATCTTGCAAGCCGATCCTAGAAAAGAGAATTTTAAGTTTTTCAAAAATTTTCTCAGGGCCTGCAGGTTTTAGTGTAAATAGGTGCGGTGCCGCACTACGTATACAGAAAAACAACGGAGATGACCACACTATGCGTAAGGACAAAGTGCAGAGAGTAGAAAACTTAAAGAAAAAGAAAAAATTCTAAAGCACTTTTCAGGGATTCTACAGGAATAAATTACCCAAGCCAGTATCAATCAATCAAAATCAGAAAAATAATTCCACAAGTCAAAAAAAAAAGAAAAAAGGTTCAAGATCCATTCCCTAGTGGAGTTGCCATTTTTTTGAATGGATAAATCATTCTTGCGGACAAGAAAAATCTCCATAGTATCCTACGATAACTAGCAACACACAGCCATATGTAAACTACTTTCTCTAGATTATATTTGATCTAGAATTACCGATAATGAAGGATTTAGGACTTACCTGTAGTCCAACGCTGATCGTACTCTTCTTTCCTGTCGCCTTGAATACGTCTCCTTTCGGGATCTGCAATAAAAAACATGAAAGAATCAAAAGCACCTGCATAATGTAGATTAATTCATAAACCACAAATATGTCTTGATGATCAAGGAATTCAAGAAATAAGCCATTTAAATAAACAACTCATTGAGAAAACATGATGCATTTGTTTTATATTTGATGAAAGAAGGAGCCTTACAACCATGTTCGCCTTGATGTCGTACAGGTCCTTCCGGGGTCCGGAACAAGCGTTTCCTCTACTTTGACAAGCCTTTGTTCTCTCTCGACTAACATACACATGAGTGTGTAATCATTACCATATGGTTATCAGTTAAGAGAGTCTGAGTTTTTCCAGCAATTATCCTCAAAAAATCTCAACGCCTAACTCCCCTTGAGGCTGAACTATGGCCTCAATTTATAGCAAAAGAGAAGAGGTTGCAGCTCCAAATAAGAGGGGATAGAATCCTCTTTCAAGGGATTAAGTTCCACATACCAAGGGGTAGGCTCCTTTAATGGAGGGATGAATGTACATGAAAGGAGCGAACTTTCCACCGAATAATTACTTCCAAAAGCTTCCAGATTCAACCAGTTGGGCTTCCAAATTTTACTTCCACCTTCACTTTACCTTTTATAGGAGTCTGCACTTTGAATGAAGAAAAAGTGCGGTTGGTTCCGCATGTTCTAGAGCAAATAGATGCGACACCGTAGGTAATACTAAGAGAAAGTGCGGTACAAGTATTTTTATGACTTTTATAAGCTTTTCTCTCAATTTCAAGGCTTTGTTTTAGGAACTTGATGTTTTTAGACTTATAAGGGAGTATTGTATGAGTAATGATGAACCCATACAGACAGTAAAACGTCACGGTGACATTTTTAGTGTAACAATGACGAGTCACCTCTTCATTTATTGACGTTACAATCAAGGCATAGGCCTTGCTGTTATTGTATTCCCAAATGACAAGCTCTTCATATAAAGTGGCTTTTTTCATGTGCATTGTCTCTTTCTCCACAACTCATTGAAAATGAGAGTGTGTTTTATCTTCCGATACCACTTATGATAATTCTCTTTTCTAGTGAAAACTACTCCCACTATGGATATAAAATAATGAATCATAAAAATGTGAACAAGACCCAAGAACATTTCAATACTTGCAACAAAGATCGATGACTTTGTAATAAAATGATTCACTGACTTCAAAAATATTCAAATAAAAAATTGTAGGATCTAACATATGCATTTTAGTCATCAAAACATAAAATACTCCATATATAGTCTTCCAAAAAAAAGTCATCATATACTTTAATGCACACATGATTTATTAAAAAAAAAAGTCTTCAGAAGTTGTGTGCCACCATTTCCAACATACATTTCAATGTATATAATTCAGCCCAACATATTGTACTTTCAATGCACCGTACACACTTCAAAAAAAATGATGAGCTCAACATAGCACATTTACAACACATAACCGGTCTCAGTCTGTCCCTAGTCTTATTCCACAGACACACCATATGACCGCACAACAATAAAAAGTATGGAAAATATAGCATATAGTTAAATCATTATACCAATCAATGTAGGCACATTCAATGCATGACTTCTATGTTTCGATCAGCATTCACCATGGTATTTCGACCAACGTTCTAACATATTCAACACTTCCTTCAAAAGTTCAACATACCACAAATCTGGTCGGGCCCTCCATGTACAACGTATGCAACAACACATAGCCGCATGTGAACTACGGTTATCCGGTTGTGAAACAACTCAACTCCCATGGTTGTGTAGTAGCTCGACTGCTACAACAGTCTCAGAAGCACCCAAAATGGGGTTCCCTTTCCAGCAAGTCATCAGGTCTCTGTCCTCCCACTCTATTTCTTAGCTCATTCACAATACCCATATACGGTAGTCATATCAACTTAGCCAGCTAACATTTCAATGCACACATTTCATCCTATATATCGCATAGTCATAAGAAACTTCACCAAGCACCTCTCAAAGTACATCACTCATCATTCACCGTTTAACATTCAATGTATATGAATAGGCATTTCACCATAACAGGTGGTACATCGCTCACCATTCACCATTTAACATTCAACGTATATGAATAGGAATTTCACCATAACAGGTCACTGTGGCAGGGGTTTCAGCCTCCACAAATTCCACGCAACTTTCACTCAATGGAATAGAGAATAATACAGTGACTAAATCATGCATGGAGACAACTTTGTTACTAGAATAGGAGTTTCAACCTTTATCTCAATGCAATGTTCAGTCAAATGGGACATTCCAAAATTTGTAGAGAATAATAGTAACATAGAAATAATTCAACACAGAATATAGTAGAGGGACAAAGAATAATGACAGGTAATCAGGAAGAGTTACAATGCTGAAAATGCTAAAAATGGAGGCTGGCCACGAATGTGAATTTTTTTTTCATTAAGATGGAACATGGATATATATATGGAGAGGGAGACTATTTTGTTTCATCTCTTAATGTATTTTTTTCTTCCAATTCCTTTATTTTTCTATTTACAATATTTACATGGATTAACCTAATCCAAAAAATTATGTGTCAATAGTTAAAATATTGACCAGTTTTCTATTTTTAAATCTATTCATGAAAAGGTTTTTCTTTCCCCAAAACCCTAGTCCTTCTCCTAGTACCAAAATGAACTTCTCGATGGGAGAAAACCCAGCCATCATGGTCAAGATTATGAATCTAATAACCTTGCTTTTTCCTCACCAAGTAAATCTACTACCTTGCAAAAACTCAATTAAATTTGAAAGCCATACCTCTCAATTCTCTACACCTTATGTTGTAATATAATATATATAATTGGTGCTTGAACTCCTTTTGTTGGGTTTTTAGGAGAACCATGTATGTGTTCAAGAAATGGACTTGCAAATCTCCAGTGGTAGACACATCACATGAAGAACAACCTGATAACTCTTCTAGGATAGAGTTATGGGAAAATCCATGTTTCATTGATAAATTCACCACATATACGTGGTGAAAGATATATAGGATGTTTTTAGAGAGAAAATTTGCATGTATACAACTCATATTAAGAGATATAAAATGCTACTAAAAGATCCTAGCTGCTAAAATTTGCTACCCATCCATCTATGTTTCCATGTGTTGAAGCTATACAATGGCTAGTGAAACATGCCAAACTAGAAGAATCCATGATAAAAAAATAATTGGAATCGCATTTTTTCATTCAACACTTTTGATATAAAAATAAACTACAAGTTTTCCAAGGAAAAAGTGTGCCTAGTTGAAGACTGGCTAACAAAATTCTAAATTTTTCCCAAATAACTACTTAAGACATGGTGAAACAACAAAGGGAATTTTAAAATAGGGAAAGAAAATATTATCTTATGAATATGTTCAAGGCCCTATTTTAGTTATTGGTTAGCATATTGTGTCAACTATATCTTCAACCCAATGTTGAGACCTTCCATGAAGGTTGGGTTTCATTCATGTACACTATACCAACCAAGAGAAGGGTATTCAACAACGTATACATTTTATCAAACTCTTTGAGGGAAAATATTGAGCATGGTAAAAATCCCAAGGAATGGTAGCAATTTTATTTTTTCATGGCCTCTTATCTCCTTGACATAGTTTGCGCTAAGATGGCATTCTCAACCATGAACTAGATTTGGACAACTCATGAGGAACTTGTCCATATTGACTATAGAATCCTCTAAGAGGACCGTTACATGTAGGCATATGAAAATATTTGCCAAGATTTTCTAGTGCCTATGTATGAGGCTTCATTTAATGGAGTTTCTTTGTGTATGACTCAAAGGGCGAGACAAGTAGTTCCCTCAATTGGTGACTGTTTTGTGGACCAGGATGGAACTTACATTAGATTATTTGGAGAAATTAAACCTCCCACCTACATCCAATATTTGTAGTTAATATAGTAGTGCTTCAAGGAATCATGTTTACAAAAGAGTAGGTGGAACACTCTCATGGAATATGAAGCACCACTGGCCACACATGCTTTTCCACTTAGGATCATATGAGTTAAAAGAGATTGAGAGAGCTAAACAAGATTCAAAGGCACTAAATATTTTCCATTTTTCATGCCTAACTTCCCACAAGTATGATCCAAGAGTCACATTAGAATATCCTTGTAGGTTATGAAAGTATAAGTGGGAGTATCAATTGGAGACTTGTGTAGAAGAAGAAAAGTAAAAAAATTATATAAATTTCATAGAAGTTATTTCAACAATAGGCCACAATTATTCCCAAACAAAATTAGGAAATACCCAGGAAAAATAATTCAATGGCCCAGGAACAAGCATATCAACAAGAAGAAACTTGAAATTAACATGAATAAAAGCTAAAGAAAGAATGGGAGGTAGCCCAGATAGCATAAGAATATTCTATAGAAACTCATGAGTTTGTGACCTCAAATAGAAAAAGGAGGAAGAATTAAGGAAATAGAGGGGACAAAGAAAAAGAGTTGAGCAAGAAAAGAAATGAAAATAAGAAGAGCATAAAAGATTGTAGGGTGAAGCAAACACTAAAGCCAAGGAAGAAGCCCTCCAATATAAAAAATAACCAGAACTAGAATCTCAATAATATTCAATTACTATAAAAATTGGAGTAATGTCAATAATAATTCCAAATATTATAGGATTCCACCTACCTATGACAGAAATGGGCATCACACCAAATTAAAGAAACAACATGGTTAATTTTAACAAGTTCATGTTTGATCATAGCCTGAATAGAATCATGGAGCATACAAAGAAGACACATGTCACACCACATCTGTCACCAATACATATTACTACTATGAGGCCTATAGTTATTGGTACTTGAAAGGACCCCCTTGCCATGGCATCAGTAGGAACATAATTCTCTCAAGCCACTAAGAGAAGTTTATGGTATCTCCTAGATAAAATGAAGAATAAAGATGCACATATAATTGAGCTAGAGAAATAGGTGAATTTGTTGAAAAGAAGAAATTAAGACATCAAAACAAGTGAGGATCAAGGTTGAAGACTACAAGGCATGTGCTTTACAAGTATATGAGTCTTACAAGTATACCCATGCTTATAGATTATGCAGAAAATTTCAACCCAACTAGCAGCACTCTTAAATCTAGCCAAGGAGTGAGACACTCAACTGCAATGAGTACTTAATGTTATTAATCAAATGGAAAAGTGGACCAAATAATATCCATAGTCCCTGACAAAAGTCCCTATAATTAGCACACAAGAATTAATATATCATTCTATCACTGTTAACTGAACTTTGTGGATACTTGAGGAACTAGAGAAGGACATAGCTTAGTGAGTGGAACAATATCAACAACATTACAGCTTAGCTAAAAGGATGATCAAAATCAATAAAATTTCATCAACTGGGACCCATGGATGGGACAATCTTAGTGAAGAAGTAAGAAGATTATTGAAGGAGTTGTTGACTACAAATGAGTTATCTTTTAGTGTATTCACTAGTAAGGTCACTAAGGCCAACCTAAAGAAACATCTTGTAGTGCTAGACTCATTCCTATTTTTATTGAAGAAATATGCGTGAATTCTCTTTGAGAGCACCTTAGAGTATCAAATAGTCATGGAGAGCTTGCTACCCAATCAAATAAAGCTGATTGCATCATACTGTAGAGTTTGGTTGGCTTATCTTCATGACATCATGAAACTCCCAATTGAAGATCCAATGATATTATCACAATTGTTAGCCTTATTTCTGAGAGTTTAAAAGTAATTTCCTTTTGTAAGTCATGAGAAACTAATATTTTTAAAAGAACCTAGAGAAGTTGAATAGTCATGAGGGAATTTACTAACTTGGTCTATAAATATTATAAAACTCTCAATATTAGAGAATTTTGAACTTTTGGATTATCCTACAAACTATAGCTAGGAGGTTGGTACTTCTATATTCATTTCTATAATATTGATAATCCTTGAATGCCATTAATAAAGCCATAATCCTACATGCATTGTGTCTTTTTTCGAGCTATTTTTGAACAATATATTTTATGTATGTGTTTTGTGAGATGTATTTAGCCTTGGCCATGGAATAATGTGTAGAATAAATAGTCTATTCTCACATGTTTATTGGTTCATTCCTATATATTTCATTGGTGAGTACTTATTAGATTTTTATTTTTTATTTTTTATCTATTTTGGATTTGTTCTAGTAATCTAAGCATTCATTTTTGTCCTTGATATCAATAATTTTTTTCCTTGATTGTGCATCTATGTTTTTATTTTCTTGTTGCTTCATAATTCTTATATATATTTTATTTTTCATTTTCCATAGTTTATTTCCACTTCACTTAGATAGTTGTAGCTTATTATTTTCACATCTCTATTGTGACGATTGTCCATATTTTATAAGTCTCTACAAAACCAGACATTGTTACATGGCCAAAATCCCAATGGGTCTCTTATTGCAAACTATGTGAGGTATAGTTGGGACCTCATACTAGATAGAACACCTTGGTAACTGTTTTTGGTTCATTTATCCATGTCAAAATGATTATACCTCCAATGATAAGCACAAAGCCCAGTTCAAACAGAAGAAAGATTCTTCTCAAGCAACTTAGTCTCCCTTCAAGCCTTAGTTGAACACCAAATATTCCCCTCCAACTTCCAAGTCTAATGGATCCTCGACCAATATAAATAAGAAGAATAATAATTCATGTAAACCATGTACTTTTTCAAAAAAATCTAGGCATCAAGAAGCAAACTATTAGGAAAATTTGGAAGCCTTATATGAAGCCATGAAGAAGCATAGAATTTTGACAGGTGAAGGACATCTTTATTATCTTAAGCTGTATATAGCTCCACTAACATTTGGATACTTAATTTAGGTGCATACCATCATATGACTCCTTGTTAATACTTTCTTCTCTTTACATCCCATAATAGTATCTCACATATTGTAGTTGGAATCTACTCATCTTGATGTCTTGGAGTCGGGTACTATGCTATTCGTTGATGGGTGCATTAATAATTTCCTCTTTGTTCTTGAAATTTCTTCCAATTTATTATCCGCCTATCAAACATGTCACTCTTGTGATGGGATAATAATAGTTTTTTCTCCCAATCAGGTAGTTATTCATAAGCTACATGATCAAGGATTCATTGTTGTTTTTGGATAGGTTCATCACACTTCTAGATTTTATAGGTTTGTTAGTTTTGTACCCAACTTATATTCTTGTTTCATTGCTCATTCTATTTTTTCTTTTTGTAATTAAATATTTCTATTCATGTAGGAAAAAAGAGTACACAGTGTCTGATGAAAAATAGGTGGTCTCACCTCGACCAAAGTTTTTGACCAAAGAGTGCACCAGACATAGCTAGAACATAAAAAAACACCAAAAATCATACTAGTCTCCAAACGTGATGAAATTCGAGTTTTCTATGGCCGTTTTGGGAGGTGATGGAGGGAGGAATTCACATTGAACATGGCCTTTGTAGTGTTCCATACATGTCTCCAGATTTTCTAGTTTGTCAGTGAGTTTGTTTTTCGCACGCCATACCACAACCAGTCTTTCTCGGAGCCGACTCTTTAAATAATGTAGGCATTCTAGAGAGGCCATATACACCGCGTGCTCCTCATGTCAGACCTGGTCTACGACATCCACCTGATCGATCTAGCTAGAAATGACAACGCAGAAGTTGTCCAAAAAATATTTCTAGAGACTCTACCCCTCCTACACCTTGGAGCTAGAGGCCCGCAATTCACCTTCCCACCATGGGCTCCTCCCCCCTGCGAGTCTTCCCCCGACCCCATGACTCGCATCCTCTGGTAATTTCGCACTTGCCACCTCCTTTGTTACCGTCACACTTGCCACTACCATAGACACCACAGATAACCACATTTCTTTTCTAATCATGCCCGAAATTTATTCCACCCCGACATGGCGTAGCCGTAACCATAGACATGTCTTCCATCCCAAATGAACCAACTGCAGGAGAGGGGGAGAAAGACCCTGACGTGCCACCAGCTTCATGCTTTGCTGCAAAGGATGCACTCCTTGAATTGATACCAGGTATTAGACTCCCCACTCGGAAAAAAACTCCCCACATATTGACAGCGGGGCCCTCCCTTAGCCCCGGTTTACCTTGGTCCCAAATTCAACTGTGTGTAAATGCATCCAAAGTTTCATGCCCAATCATTTCCCAATCCGGGCAATCTCACACTTCCCTTATTCTACGCTAGCAAATTTAACAAATAAGTCTAGGTTAATTTAATATCTCAATTCAGAGAATTGAGATATTAATTCAACACTCCTCTATAGTTATAACCCGACAGTCCATTACGTATACATATGCGCCAACTTCGCATGTACAACCGTTATAAGAGACATAATACTTTGGCTATTAAAACCATGTAAATTGACCCTCGGCATGTACATATATTAACCCACGTAATATATCCATATATCAATTACGACGTTCTTCAATTATTAACGAAATCCCACGTATATCGGCATACCTTTATTAATTCGTAAACCTTAGTACATATTTTATTTCGGACCCCACATATATGATCAACCGACCAACCAAATGCACACCCATACCTCGGTTATCATCCGCGTCTCTTCATCGAGCGATCACTGTCCGATGGCTTCCCTCCAGATCGACGGCTTGTATCGATATCGCTCGATGTCCTGATATGAACTTTAACGCGGGATGGTGCGCAGCAATGGCGGTTTTACGTGGGTCCTCCTCACCACGTGTCGAACATTCTATGTAATCTCTCCCCAACCAGGAAATACCGCTTATCGACGATAGGTGGTGCGATGAAAACCACCGTCCAGCTCCAAACCGCCGTTACTGTTCATCTCGGTCATGGTTCCGCTCCTCCTTGACGCGCTATGTTCCGTCTTCAACTCACTTCCATGTACAACATCGGTTCGTGGTTCCAATACGCTCAACGATGTTATTCAACTGTTATCCTTATAATAGATCTCCCTTGTAGTTAAAGCTCATTCACAGCAACCGGACTCCGCTCCATTACACAAAATCATTCCTCAAGAACTCATGTGTTCACACAGGATTTAATTCAACAATTGCACAATAATACTGAATCAATTTTTCATATGATTCGACTAAGAAGACATAAAGTCATGTAACTCAATAACAATTCTTTAATACGTATCCAAATATAACCATTGAAATTCGAAGACATTCAACAGGGTTTAATCCCATTCAGGCACACTTAATTCAAAGACAGTTATTCCATAAATAGATATATATATAGATACAGGCGACAAATCTCAAAAAAAATTCTTGCAATTTCATGACAGGCCAGATATTCAGTTTAGTGGCCATTATCCTCCTATTATGTTGCTGAAGAGGTTCTCTACCTCTCTCTAGCTCTCTTCCTCTCTCTCTCTTTTTTTCTTACTCTTTAGAATCTTCAGGGTTACATTTATACCACAAGGATGGCCTGAATCGATTCAGGTCTCCAAACAGTTCAGAAACTCTTAACATTACAAATTCCTAAAATCAGACTTAGTAATTGAACTAATCCTAAACTGACTCTTCGTATTCCTATCTCAACCAATTCTCATGTTCTCAAAATGACTTGAGAACAATTACAATTTCCTACCAAATATTTAAAATATTAATATTTACAAGAAATTCAAAGAACATGGGACCCCCTATGGTTATTTATGTACAAATTAACTTTTGAGCCTAATGCCCCTGCATCACAGACGAAACCCGCAATCAACACCACCCGAAGCAACCCGCAAATGCTATAATGACGCCCGCTCCCAACAAGGGGTTTTCGCCACCGGATAATCCAGGCACCTCCACCAACTTAAGTGACACAGAAGATGGAGCACCAAATAGTGGAATAGGAGTCGAGCCCAAATTGAGACAACCTCCAAGTTGGAGACCACCTACCCAATTCAATGAACAAAAACAAAAAAAAAAGAACTTCCAAGCCCCTTCGCGCCAGAAATCCATGAAATAATGAGATCACCTGGAATACCGCCTTCATCTGCAGGGTTTTCCCAAATGACGAGCTCTGCCATACTTTGATTACAAGAATGAATCGGTTCTCCTTCAACCACAAGGATATCACCTTCCCCACTTGGTCCTCCCTATCACCAATAATAAGAAGGAATCATAACCACAGGGTCTAGACTGAACCACTGCCCCTACAAGTTTTTCCAATGAGCTCCCACACTCTACTCCCTCGACAAGACGGGATACTTCACTTCCTATTTCTCCTCAGCAGCCACTACAGAGCCCAACACCAAACTTGAATGCAAAGATGAATGCTTTGTTGCTTCATCGAGTCGGGCCTTAACACTCCGACGCAACGTAATGGATCCCATGAACGACAGACGTTATGGTTGTACAACCTCCTACGCATGCATTATTATGAATGGAACAGGAGGCCAATCCCTCACAATGACTCTAATTGCTTTCACACATGGGAGCTAGTCTCCAAGTTTATCCCATATCTCACCCCCATC
Source organism: Pinus albicaulis (assembly GCA_034641835.2). Classification (NCBI taxonomy): domain Eukaryota; kingdom Viridiplantae; phylum Streptophyta; class Pinopsida; order Pinales; family Pinaceae; genus Pinus; species Pinus albicaulis. The sequence goes on along the minus strand of CM076575.1, from coordinate 866,330,412 downwards.
GGGGATCATGCTAATTATTTTATTAAGATTTGGCATGAAAAATTTTAACATTTAAACTACTAATATTTTCAAAAACTATACACTTAGAATATGGTTCTTGGTATTTCAAAGGTTTCTTGTATGAATGGGGTTTACATGCTACAACAACTCTTGAGTTAATGTATAGTGATTTGTTGTAATTTCCAACTCATTCTTTCTCATGGGCTAAGTATTCACTAGCATTTATTGATGATTCCTCACAACACTCTTGGATGTACATCTTGAAGCACAAGAGTGAAGTATTTTCAATATTTAAGACATCCAAAACCTTTGTTGAGAAGCAATTTTCTTTCTCTATCAAGAAACTATGCATCTATAATGGGGTGAACATGTCAGTTTGGCATTCAAAGAGTTCTATAGAGAACATGGCATACAACATTAAAGCACTTTGTTCCCTACACCGCTCAAAAAAATAATGTTGCTAAAAGGAATAATTGAACACTAAAGAATATGTTCAATTACATGATTAATTCCAAGAAAATGGCCTTAATTTTAGGCTAAAGAAATTGATTGTGCCAATTATATTCAAATTAATTTTTTATTTTTATTTTTTAAATTCGCCAATTTCCGTTTTTCTTAAAAATATTTGCCCAAATTTTATACTATAAAATGGTTGTATCTTAAAAATCGCCAAAATTTTATAGTGACTATATAAAATCATAAGAAACTCAAATATATTTAAAAAAATATCACCCAAAAATATTATAATTTTCATATTAAGGATTAGTAAGACTCGCCAAGCTTTCTAAAATTTCAAATAAATGTTTGTCCTTTGTTGTGGAGGTAAATCCCCTCTGCAGACAGAGGCGAGCCCTACTAGCCCAGACCGGGTCTAGCAACAATCAATCATGCTATAATGCAGGTTCCTAATTTCAAATAAACCAACTAGCGATGAAGGCTTACCTGGAATCCAACGCAGTCGTTGTAAAAGAGATGGCGCTCCCGTTCCTCAGCTTTGGCAGATCACGATCCCCACGATCTCCATGATGGGACACCTGCACATGCAAGAAACAAAACAAACGCAAGCGTAAAATCCAGTAGATGCAACTATATGTCAGTCAGAAAGGACATAACTCATCATCATAAATAACAACAAGAGTGGAACCATAACCAATAGTCGTTCATTAATAATCAATCAAAGGAAAATTACAACCATAGTTCTGATGCTGAATTCTCCTTCGGGGGGGGGGGGGTTGCCAGCAGAACACGTATCGAAAAGCCTGTCAAGGATGGGACAAACCTCTCTCTTCAGCTCTTGACGATAGTCTCCTTGCTTGAAATTGGCCTTAAGGGAATTATGGAGGCTCTTGCAGCATAAGGCTCTTAGAAATTTGGGAACTTGAAGACTAGCTTGCCATGGAGATGGGCAAGCTTTTATAGATGGAGGAAGAGGAGTTGGGACCCCTATAATCATGGGATTTACCCTATCATCAAGGAAGCTTCCATGAGAGGTGGCAAACCACTTCCTCTCTATGGAAATCCGTAGCCAAACCTCCCAACTCAAGATAGGTATTAGTTCCTGGATCAGTTAGGATGAAACTTCCGCCATTTATTTTTTAAAAACACCTCTTAAATTGGCTGGCGTGAGTGCGACTCTGGGACAGAGCGCCAACTGGCGGGGCCTCTTTGAAGTATTTTCCCCATTGGCGCGGGTACTGAACTGCTTGCTCACGCCAATGCTAAAAGGGCCATTTTTAGGGTTTTCCACGAGGATATGTCTTCAGGGCAATGAAAGCTCTTGTTCAGAGGGATGTCATGAAAGTGGTTTCAAGCCATGTCACTACTCACAGGTCACAAAATGAGCCCTCCAATGTGTGGGATAGGGATTGCAGGGACGGTGACAAATTACTGTGTAACATCCTTCAACTTTTCCCTAGATGCTACCATGCGAGAATAGTATTCTTATTTGATAAAGAATTACATTTGGGATCTCATTCTTCTTCCTAAAAGGCATAAGTTTGGTTCGTTACAAATGGCTCTACATAAGAAAATATGCAAAAACTTATTCTATTGACAAACGAAAGGCACGTCTTGTGGGTCAAGTTTTTTTCATAGGTTGAAGGAATTGATTATTATGAGACCTTTTCCTTTGTTTACAAGATGGATTTTAAACATATTGTGCTTTCTCTTGTTACTTCCCAAGGTTTTCCACTTTACCAGATGGATGTAAAAGGTGCCTTTCTGCATGGTGATCTACATGAATATAGTTACATAGAACAACCTCTTGGTTTTGTGTAGAATTCTTCACCACTTTGCAGGATTCAACATTCACTTTATGGTCTCAAACACACTCCTAGAGCTCGCCATGAGAAGCTGCATATCTTTCTTCTTGCTTCATATTTCAACCAATTCATTATGATCCTATAGTTTGCACTCTTAAGAAGGGCTCTGATATTTTCATTTGAGTTATGCATGTAGATGATTTGATCCTCATAAGATGTACTTCATTTATGATTTTGAGTGTCAAGGAAGAATAGAAGGGAAAATTTTATATGACCAAACTTGGCCTTCTGCATTACTTTCTTGGAAGGGATTACCATCATTCACGAAAAATATTCTCTTCATTTACTTCAATGCCTTCACATGGCTAGTAGTAAGCCTGCACCTACTCCTTTTCAATTTGTTGTTACTCTTACCACTAGTTGCACCTCGCTATGGGTGGATCCTGCATTGTATCGAAAATTGGTTAGGAGTGTACTCTATTTGACTCACACCTAATCTGACATTGTTTTGTAGTAGTGATGGTATCTGAATTCTCTCAAGATCATGATGAGAGTCATTGGAAGGAAACAAAGCATTTTTTGCGGTATATTTAGGAGACTTTGAGTTTGGCATTCAGTAAAATATTGGCACTTATGATCTTATGGGTTTGATAGATTCTAACTAGGATATGATTGGAATTCCACATCTAGTTTTTATTTCCATCTTGGTTCTAGTCCTATTCCTTGGTCTTGCAAGAAGCAATTAACAATTGCATTATCTTTTATAGAAGATGAGTATCAAGCCACATTTCTTGCTAATTAGGAAGTTCTTCAGATTTGATATTTATTGTCTGAGTTTGGAATTCAACAAGATCATCCAACTACTCTTTGGTGTGATAATCATAATGCCATAAATATTTCCAAAAATCCAACGGAGCATCAAGGGACCAACAATATTTAGAACGATATACATTTCATTTCATATGGAATTATTAGCTTAGAGTATGTTCCCACTAAAGAGGAAGTTGCAAAAATCTACACCAAACCTTTTCCATCACCAAGATTTCTTTAATTAAAATTGATGCTTTGAATGACAGAAATTTCCCTTGGAGGATCATCTTTAGTTCTCCTTCATCTCTTAATTCATCTTTTATTTTATTTTATTTTCTTTCTTTTTGGTGAGAATATTTTTCCTATGGGTTTTTCTTCTGTCCTGCACTCATGGGAGGTTGTACATGGGTGACTTAATAGTCCTTTCTTCCAAGAACCATTATTTGTTTTTTGTTTTATTTTTTCCTCGCTATGTTTTTCTTATGGGTACGGGGTATTGGGGTGTTGGGGGTGTTAGAGGTCGAATAAAAGAACATTGAAAATCATAACCTCATGTAGAGATATTATTTGTGGCATTGCAATGTTGATATTCTAATTATTGTTAGAAGCTTATATTCCTATTATAAATAAAAATGATGAATAGTCTATTTCAAGTAATGAAGAACATATTCCTTCATTTCTTCGATCGTTTCTCTTAGTACAAGTATTTTTTCTTACACAGTTTGTTCATGCAATATCTATTTTCACATATACATGCGATATATTTTTGCACACCTATAAGCTCAACCTCAAACCATGTGTATATATGTCCATTCATGAAAATTAGACAATAACTATGAGAAACATTCAAATATTAAAACAACGAGTAAATTTTAAATTTTTACAATTTCAATAGATAAACAATGAATAAAAATTTCACAATTTCAATTGATAAACAATGAATAAGATGAGGGACTTGTTGTTTGGAACTAATATTATTAAATGTAATACCAGATTTTCTATAATTATTATGTAAACGTGTTCCCTTAAAATTTAATATACCATGAAAAGCTAAGGGATATGATCATGTTCAAGTGCATGCCTCAAACCCAATAGACTATGAAAAGGCCTTGATGATATGAGTGACTCGGCACCTGGTGCACGAACTCAAGTGAGCAGTAGAAAGGTTTTATTACGTACGAGCGAGAATGGGAACGAAATCAGGCCAACACTCTACCCCTTTCCTTAGAAGAGGGACACTATCTCACTCACTTGATTATGCGTCCCTTGTTCCCCTTAGTAGATAGACCATGTCCATGGTAGATATCACTAGAATTTGCACCAAAAGGGTGCAAAGACATGTTGATATAAATGTAGATGAATGTAGTGTGTTTTTCATTTTTTTACTGCGTTAAGTGTGTTTTTTACTTTTTTGACTGGGTTAAGTGTGTTGTTCATTTTTTGAATAGATTATAGTTTATATCATGTGCTTGAAATTTTATCCACTCATTAACTCTCAATTTTCCTTTTTGGTTAAGATAAATAAATAATTAAATATTACTAGTTAATATGGGGTGGTGGGATAACATAATATACAATTCTTTCATTAACATATATCATCACAGGGATGGAAGAGATCATTAAAATATATTAAATAAATTTGAAGACAAAAAAAATTCAAATGATAATTTTGCAATGTCCTACAAGAGCCATAAAAATATCAGAAATAAATTTTAAAACCAACAAAATATGATCATTTTGCAATATCTTTAAGATTTAGAAATTACTTAATATAATTTGAATCAAGTTTGATGGGAGAGAAAACTTTCTGAATTCATATTTCATAGCAACATTTTTTGGAATAAAAGTTCATTTTTTTCATACCTTTACTTTTGGCATATGCTATTTTCACACCAAGTATCCAAGCACACTCTCTCTTCTCATTGTCCAACAAAATACAACCCAACTCTTCCTTCTATGTAAATTTTACTATTTTATAATGGCCTCAGTAGGTTTTAGCATTGGTTAGAAGGATTCTATAACATTTATTGTATATTTATTACAACCTTTGTGGTATACATCAAATTGGTTCATGTAGTATCAAGAGAACAATGACAGCCATTTCCTTCTAAGGGGAATTAACTGATCTGGACTCAAGCTCACATGAGAAGAAACTCCTACGATATCATGACTAACATTTTTGGCCACATGAAAATCAATGACATCTAGATATATTTTGGCACTTACCCATAATGGTGGCTGAATTTTAGTCCCTTGCAAACCATAAATGCTAATCTCCATTCAGATAGATTGTAAAGTTTTTTTTCCACTTCCTGCCACTTCTAATGAATTTAAAACATCTATTTCCACTTGAGGAGCAACTTTTACTACATAATTGGTTCAAACTACTGAATTAGTCCAAAATCTTCCCCATAAGACAAAACACTAAAGAATAGCAATGTCTAATTTGAAAACACATGTTTTCCAAGGATCCATTTCATAGTCACAAAACATGTTTGAAAAAACAAAAATTTGAAAAAGAATGGACCTCAAAGTACAACAAAAACACATAATTTATAGAAATACAAAAAACATGAAAAAATTATGGTGGCATATATAGGGTGAAATGAAAATTAATTTAGATAATTGAAAAAAAAGGAAGTATTCAGGTTAGATATTTCAGTCATAGAAGACTTGAAAAGATCTCAACTTTCTTGGCAAAAAAAATTTGGACTTGTCCCCTTTGTAATCATATCTTTGAGTTGGGAGAACTCCCATGGAATATATTAGTATGGGATCAAATTGAAAACAATTTTTTTGAAAGATCGGGAGTGTTTCGTAACTATAAACCACTATTCGAAAACCTCTAGCTATTATATAACATAATACACTCATTTTCAAATTGATAGAGATGCTTGGAAATGGAGTCACAATAAGATGCAGTTTCAACATGTGTCATTAAAACAAGCATACTATCGTAGATAACACAAAATGATGTTATCCAAAGACCAAATAAATTAATAACACAAATGGTGAAATAGAAATAGAAAGAGAAAGTGTAGCAAGATAGAAAAATACATTGCAACCATGTAAGAACGGATAATATTAATTACCTGATGAAGCCTCATTTCTCTGAAGGATTGCAGAAGGGGCACCAAAATTCATTGCAATGACATCAAGTGAGGGTATTGGATCTGCTAATAGACCTAAATGATTTATTTTTGTCGAAATACTAGGCTTATGTACAATCAAGTAATTGTACATCAAGGAGCCTTTCTCCCATGGCATGGATTCGAATATTCTTTCCTCTAAATTGTTTAGATGTAGTTTTAACTCTCTTATAATATTTTCCTCATGCCTTACAAAAATCTCTATTACCTTGCTCAAATCAAATTCAGTTATCCCATATCCCTTAAGAACTGTAGGAAACATCATTGTAAAAATCTTATGAGTTGCCAAAACAAGTTCTGCAGAGAAAAGAAAACATGCGCCTATGGAACCTTTCATTATTCAACAGAGAATTCAAGTTATGGCTTCACAGTCTATTCGAATCTACTCTACATGTGGCAGCCAAAACCCTGTAATACAACTTTAATTCTTCCATCCTATGTCGTTATGCCCATATGATATCCATCAAGGATGCACTCTGGAGACTTCTAGCAACACATATTCCCCAGGTGAACTACGAGGAAAAATTACTTCTGATATTATTCTTGCTCTATGACTATATGTGGTAATGTCCCTATCACATGATGAAATAAGGCTTTGAATAAGGTTTAGGAGTACCTAGTTTTTCATGTCTTCTAGTTTCTTATACTAGTGGCACTTTTTATATGAGCAGGTGAAAAGAATAAAAAAAATCAAGCATAAAAGAAAAAAAATCTCAAAGACTGTTACGGCTAAAAGGCTTTCATTTAGCTCACTCTTTTAAAGATATTTGTGACCATATTCCAAAGGTGAGTGATTAAATGCCTCCTCCTAGTTTGTGAATTCAAGATGTGTGAAAAGGCAAAGTGCTATATGTATATGTATGTAATGCAATGATTTTTTTTTTGCTAGTTTTATTTGGTTAAAATTTGTTACCTAGTGGCATCTAAGCCATCAAATCACATAGGGATTTCACCTTCCTAGGACGCACAACCATTAAAATGGATGGATATTTTAGACCCATGGGGGTTTCAAAACAACGACTTTCAGGAAAAGAGTGCCTTAACAGAGCACCCATTCTACATCCCATGGGTTGGATGTATGTACTCTTATTGATGCCCATAGATGGATTTTCTATGTGTAATGTATGATTATCCTCTTTAGTCAGGCTATTTTTTTTTAAAGTTGAGATGATTGGGATAATCACTAGCAAATGGAAACTCTTTGATTTTAGACATAGAAATGTGGTAGATGTGTCTAAGAGAATAATAAAGAAACTCCCTTCAGTTAAGTAGCCATGATGCGGTATCGTTTTCTGTAAAAATCATCGACAACATGCACTTAGCTCCATCCACAAGAAATTCCGCCTGCATAGGCATGCTAACCCAGTATGGGTGAAACAACATCTTGCTAACCAGGTAAGCCAAATTGACAAGAAAGCCAATATTTTCAGTAAAGGAAGTAGGCATACTCACAATTTGACACTAGGTCATATTCTAATTGCTTATCCTTGTGTTTATTAGTAAATATATCTTTTCTTCAGTTGGAAATATGCATCCAAATTATGCAAATATTCTCCTATCCACCAATTTCAATTTAACCCAGAATTGAGGATAATGTAGATAACTAAACATGTTAAGTAGCTGGGAAATTTACACTCTTATAATCCACCCAACATGTCTATGAAAATGTCTCTTTCCTTCCTCCTTCAACATGGCTTACTAATTTGATGGGATTATTTGGTCTTATCAATATTTAGCATCCCCAGAAATTTTGGCTTATTTATAATCTTACATAACTTAGTTGTGGTGTGGTTCATGGAAAGTGACTTAGTCATGGTTCACATCAATCTGATATTTCACAGAATATTGATATTGCAGGGAATCATGAGATAGATCTTTATTTTGTAAATGTTTGTAATGTAAACACTTTATCTTATAATGTTATCATAAAATCCTTCTTTACGATATAATTTCATTTTCTTAATCTAGTGGATTTTATTTTCTTTGGAATCACTTTACCATTTCGGTGGTCATTATGCATTAACTATTCTTGCATGCTATCTTCTAGGCTAGAGTAGAGACAACTGCGAGAGAAGGTGATGAAGGGCTACCTATAGTTTCTCTCGTTAAGAAAATTAGAGCATCCCCATTAATTTTGGGGTTGTGTAGTCATAGTTTTCACTAGAGTTACGTATTTTTTGTAATTGGACTGAATACTAATTTAGGAGGTATATAGTTGTTGGCAGTTGTGATCTTTGGTTCAATTGATTATAGTACTTTATCTTCTGCACTTGTGATTCTTTTGATCCATGTTTGTCATTCCTAGATTCCTTGGGAGTTAAGATATCTCAAACTATTGCATCAATAATTTGGATTGTCGGGTTCTTGCAGTCAAGCCTAACAAAAGTTCAAGGATGACTCTACCTCAGCATGGTAGAACGAATTCTCAAATTCAATTCTAAAATGTTGTTCGAATTCTAAGCATCTAAAATGGATGTATTTTAGCAATGTCTCTATTTATGTCCCTCTAGATTCACACCTCTCGAATGGGAAAAGTATGGAAAATTTATTTGAATGTTAATTTCAATCAATGAAACAAGTTTTGAAATGGCTCGTGCATAAAAGATTCAATAATAATCCTCTCATATCTAGTCTCCCATAGCTAGCACATTGATGAAGTCACTAACCAAACTACTTGTATTCTATGTTGGGGTTCTCCAGAAGTGGGATAACATTGGAAGAAGGAAATAAATTATGCAAATAAAATATTTTCGACACCTATTCGGGAACTTTTTACTTGTGCATGAATGCATATGCAATGCCCTAATTAATTTCCAGTTTTGAGGGGACTTGCAGACACAATGGCCTTCACTTTCTCCATATCATTGCATGCCAACAATGTTGAATATTTTCAATGAAGCAGTTTCGTTCATAATGTCCTTATTACAAAGGCTTCCATATAAATATATGCAATTTAAAGAATCTGAAATGAATATTTCAAAACTTCCTTGCAAGGGAAAAAGTGCAAGGGAACAAGTACAAGCCATATTCACAACATGCTAAAAAAATGCCTATTTAAAAATCCATGTGCCAATCTTGAGGTGTGGCAAAGACATGGCACTGCAACAAAGTATGTGAAATTTCAAGATAACATACAAATATTAATAAATCTGAAGCAAACTCAGTAGTATGCATCTTTTTCTATGCAGTAATGAAATATAGAAATCTGAAATGTTCAAAATATAGATGGTGAAATGTTCACCCAAAAATATGATGTTACACACAATACATTCCAAAAATAACTTCAACCTATAAAAAAAACCTTTATACTCAAAATGATTAATTTAATAATATGATATACACATAGAAAAACCTTCCTGAACTACAACAAATACAATGGTATGAAATGGCCACAACCTCATAATGAGATAGTCTCTTGAAATTCAATAAAATGAAACCATAGATATTAAAAAGTAAAAGGCCTATTCTATTGAAATTCAATACAATGTCAACAAAGATATTCAACATGGTAAGTTCACAATTAAAAAAAAAAAAAAACTAGGAGGAATTTGGTGTTATATTGACAAATATTTATTTCCATGTATGTATGTTTCCTATGGATTTTGGTGGTATATGTTGCTAACATGGTCTTGAGCTACTCTTTGTGATGAAAAAAAAAATGATTTACTATAAGTGGTAAAAGTTATAAAAAAAATTGGTAGTCAGTAGAAAAAGTGATCAAATGGTGGTTTACTATAAGGAATATGTTGTATGTTGACATATAATACTGTATTAATTTAATTTTCATATGTGGTAGAGGTACATTTTGAAATTTAAAATAATTTTTATATGTTGTAATATTTATGTTGGTCAATATTATTGGCAGAAGTATAATTTGAAATAAGAAAGTATATGTTGTAGATCTATGATTGTTAATATTATTAATATATGTCTAAATTTTGAAATAAAAAGGTTATATAAATCATAGATAATCTAAAAATGAAAATTTGTATAAATTGTTAATATTATAAATATTCATAAATAATTAAAATTAAAAATTAATATATATGAAATTAAAATTATAGTAAATTTTAATTATATATAATATTTTTCATCAACTTTATAATTAAAAAAGCCTTGGGAAAATTTTTTAGTGTTATTATTAATCAAAACCAATACACCGAATACATATTATTTTGAAGGCTTTCAAATAAAATCTAAATGCCATGGCTCAATGAACAAATAAAATAGCTATAGAGGATGTAATAATCACAACTTAGTGAACAAATAAAATAATTATAGAAGATGTAAATATCATAGTAACCTAAGACAATATTTGTAGTTGGACCAAAAGTGCAGCAAGAAATATTCTTGAGCCTATGAGTGATTTACAATGTGTAGTATGTAAAGGTGTATTGAAATTAAATGAGAGAAACTTGAGATACCTTTTACAACTTGCTAGTAGTGATCTATACTTTATAGTGTGTATAATGGCATGTGTATAATGACATATTAAAGATAGACAATATATTGTGTATATTAACAATATTGGCTATAAATACCTGGTATGTGAACGGTCTGATACACACCGCACTTAGAAGTTGTGGGAATATGAATCTTGGGATGTGTGTTAGACGAGGGTTAAATAAATTTTTGTTGGTGATAGATCATAGGAAAAATGAGTCTATTGCATGCATTTATCATACAAACCGACTTGTGTTAAACCATTTTGAGATGTATTGAATTCACACGTTTGTAATGCATCCATGGAAAGACAAAATGGAAAATGAGAGATCGAATAATTTTCACCTGAATTCCATATTTGAACTGTGCTTCCCATGTCCTTGGATGTTGTTCATAAGCTAATAAAATTTAGATTCCATGCAAATATATAGAGGAACCTCATTTCTGGCTTTATTTTTTCCACAAATTTTCGCGACATGGCATTATTTTTCTTTGAATTTGGCGAGCTCTCCATATCCTCTAACATTATTGGAGATGTCAATTTCATGTTGAGAACATTAGAATCTAATAGTAATTGTCTATCCAATGAGGTTGATCTTTCCACTAGTTTACCATTTAGTTAACCATTTTGTACTGCTGCCATAACAGTTGTTGTTGCATCTGTTGCCTTTTTCCATTGCTCAGTCTGTATCCTTGATCTCTTCATTTCGACTTCCACAGCCAAGTTAGCAGCTTGTTCGACCTCAAACTACTCTAATGATATGTTTTCTCTTGTTTTCCATCCAGAGAATGATAACTTTTAGCTTCTCTATAGCCTCCTCCCTATCATTAGTAGCCTCAAATTTTGTAAGGGCCCTTATTTTTTCCTATGCACAAACTTCTTCCTCCTCGAGTTTTGAATTTACTGAATTGTTACCTTCCAGTAAAATTGAAGAGTTAGAATTTGGGGTACTGGCAAATGATTTCTCCATTTGCTCCATTTTTTTTATAATGGCAAGCTTCTACATTTCATATTTTCATTTTCTTCCTTGATATTCTGTAGTCCATTCTCTCGATCCATTAGAGAGGCATTGAGATCTTCCACTTCCATCTCCCTCTTTTCTAATTCTTATTTTATGACATTGGCCTTGGGTTCGTTTCTCTCAATCCATCAATCTGCATAGACTCTCCAACCTTAATCTGCATCGAGTGATAGAAAAACATCCTCTACAACCATAAAGAATGGAAGCTCAGTTTTCCTCTATGGAATTGGAATATATTCATCCAATGCAGTAATGAGATCATAAATATTATTCACCCACCTATTCTCACCTCACTTGATGTATGCATTTTCCATCAGAGTCTCTGGATCAAGGATAGTTGACCCCGAAATAATCGCCACATCATCCCTTGAAAGCTCATAAGAACTCAAGAGCTCCCTAACCTCAAGCTCAACCAAATGAAGAAACCCCACATCATCAACCTGATCCTATTTTTTCAAGAACACCACCATGTTGGGCACACCCACTTGCTTGCCCAGCAGGATGTGCTCCTTCATCTGTGGCATAGGGTCGTCCTCTCTTGATACAAATAAGATTGCACCATCCATTTGATCAGCCTCAATAATCATATTCTTCACATAATCAGCATGACCAAGGCAATCCACATGGGCATAATGATTGTTCTCAGTCTCATATTCGACAGTAGCAGTATTGGTTGTAATACCTCTGGCCATGGTGAGGGTGATCCAGGTGGATATTGGTGGCCACCCACTTATTCCACTTGGATCCCCACCATTGTTTCTTTTAGTTTTTCAGTTTCCTTAATTGTTTCTCAATTTACTATTTTTGGCAGTTTTTCAGGTCCTGAACTTTTGGAGTCGTTTTGAGGCCCTAAATAATGTTTTTTTTTATGAGCAGTTGTAGTCTTCATATATATCTTTCTAATGAGGTATCGTGTGCATCAAACGAAGATCATATGCTAAAGTTACAACCCGAGGAAATTGATGTACCAATTTACCCCAACAGTAATGAGGTCCATAGTTTGGTGTTTCATATCCTAGGGTTAGGTTTTTGGATGTTTAGGGTTTTTCATTGTTTCTCAATAATAAATTGGCACTCGAGCCTCATTGTAACACAGTTTAGAGCCATGTAGCCATCACCATAGCTACTTTATGTCCATTCTGTCTGTAAGCATATTTTAGTCATTTAATATTAATAAAATGAAGTTTTAGTTCTACTACATCTCTGTGTTTATGTTTATTTATATAGTTTATTGTGTTCATGCATAAATTCGGATAAGAGGGAAGCAATCAGGGTGGTTTTCCCATGAGCAACATGGCCAATGGGGTTTTTTTTCTCTCAAATTTTCCCCGACTTGCCCAGACTATGAACCGGAACGACTTGAAGGTATTCACAGAGAAAGAGGAAGGAAAATGGTCTCTAAAAGCATTTGTATATGAAATTGGGTTCTAGAGAGATCGAGAATGTTATCTTGTGAAAGCTCCTGTCTGGGTGTCGCCACTAATGATGAAGAGGAAGGAATTGTCGTTGCTCCCATGAATAACCTCATTGTGATTCCATCGTTTGATTTACTCGAGGGTGTTGTGTTCCCTCTTGATTTTCTGCAACAACAATATAAATGTAAGGAGAACCCTTATCCCTTGTTTCGATAGTTGTAGTCCATAGCAAAATTTAATGCGTGACTAGGTTGTCACGAGTTCAATAGCCTTGCCTGATCAATGAGCGAGAATGCAAAATTGCTTCCTAAATTCTAGGGCTTCAATCGCCTCAAAAGCTCGCACAACATTTTTTTGTCGTTTTCTATGGGGTTGCATAGATCTTCAATTCAAGGGATATAACATAAGCCCTGAAAATCATGGAAATTCCGATAAGATTTTAAGAAAATCCAGCAGGGATTTTTGTAAATCCACATTATAACTATCAAAATTTAATATTTTGGGCGCCCTAGAGGTTTTTGATGGTGCTGAATTCATTTCCACCATCAAAATCAAGATTCAAACACTGTTACTGTAAGATTTCTTATTTTTTTTTAGCTCGGATTTCGGCCAATTTTGGCCGTCCGGGCAATTCCTCCGTCTTGTTAGACAAACTCCATGGATGTTTGAATTGAAATTAACTTAAAATAAGAAAAGTTTGAAGGATCAGATAATTACGCAGTTGTTGCGAGATCGAACCACGGGGAAGAGATTTAGGAGACATCAAAACTGCCCATCCTCCATGTTCAAGAATCAATTATCCAATCTTTGCGAGTTTGTGTGTAAATAAGAATTGGGTGCTGCTACTCATGAATACATATGAATGGGTTACGTTGATCAATTGTAGTGTTCATGGGAGTTGAGAGGATTTGCTAAGTGACTTCAAGATTTGGAGATTTTCAATTTGTTTCTATGTTTTCGTACAAAGAGCATTTAGGATGGTTACGTGGCCAAATTTGGGCAAGCTCCAAGGTTACAAAAAAAAATGATTGAGGTATGTTTGAGACTTCCATTACTGTAACTATGGATTGATGGAGGCATGTGGAGACTTGGAGACTTCTATTATTATAACTACCGATGCTTTTACCTTATTTAAATTATAATTGCTTGTCACAAACCATTTTATTGGAGCACTGTTGAATTTACGGCAGCTTTGTAGGACCACTAATGTCAAGAGTGTTACCAACTAAAACCTCACAATAAAATACCTATGACCTCACAATAAAATACCTATGGACATAATTAAAGCAAGTTCCGACTTACAAAAGTGAATCCTTAGTCGCTATCTATTTTCGCCCTTTACTCTTTAAGTTTTTGTCGTATATAATTTTCGCCCTTTTACGTTTTGTCGTATAGAAATTCATCACAACTAATGATGAAAAACTCTTAATGGTATTAATGGCTGCTATCATTGTAGCATGTTTGCACTATATCTATTTCAGATTTTTGATAGGTTTCCTCTTTTGGAAAATCTACTGGGCAGACTACATTTTACAATGGGTTTCACATCATGATAACGAAGCAATTGACAATATTGATTAGTGAGTGTGAATAATTCTTTTATAAACGAAGCCCGAAAAACATGATAGAGAAGCAATTGCAAATATTGATTTATGTTTATATATTGCCAATATTGATTAGTTAATGTGAATATTTTTTTTTCATAAACGAAACCCGAAAAATATGATAGAGAAGCAATTGCCACAATTAATTTATGTTTATATCTGTATAAACGAAACTCCGAACAGGAAAAAGAAAGTTTTACCTGAGCTTGCAGAGAGTGTATATCTTGATAGGTTCTCCTTATAGAATAGTAGTTTTTACTCATATAAAACAAGTTTTACTTTAGCTTGCAACGATGGTATATGGTATATGTTGGTAGGTTTTTTTAATTTATATTAATTCTTTTTATGGCGACAATTTAACAAATTTAGAATTTTAATGAAGTTGAATTCTAATATATCTTATAAAATTTAAAATAAAATTCTCAAAAAAATATCCAAAATAACACTATGTATAGTTATTATTAATAAGCAATTTACCAATCTCAAAAGAAAAATTAAAAAAAAATCAAAGCCATACCGTATCGATATCAGGGTACACACCCAAAGCCATACGATATCGATATCTGTGATTTAATTTGAGGGCGAAAAATCAACGGGCCCTTCCTATTGAGAACACCAGCCTGTCAGCTAAATTCAAACATTAATTAATTTATTAATGGACGTTAAAACTAATCCCGCAAACGAATAACTGCACTGCAGCTCATCAGGAGTATATATATATGACAATGGACGGCCAGGTCGGCGGACGGTGGGCCCCATTACTTCTATCACCATACCCGCGATGCTCATTTTCAACTTCAATTTTATGAGTTTTTTGGCAAAGTCAGATCTATTAGCGCTGAACTAACAGGTCAGTAATGGGGGGGACATTATCAATCATTCTAAAATTAAAAAACATGTTAAGATATCATTGACAGCGTGTCACCTGCCATGGACGGTGCGTCCAGACACTTCCATGACAGCAACGTGTGTTGGCAGTAGGCTGCCTGGTTGCCTAGTTCTACGCTGGCTATTGGGTTTGCTAGGATTGGTATCTACTATATAAGAGGAAACCAGCCAGGCGATAATCAAAAGCAACTGCGAAATTCAGTGGGCATTGTTTGGTTTTACTTCTAATCTTTGGGGGAGTGGTATTTAGGGTTGAGCAGGATGGGGCGTGTGGAAATAGCATTTGGCAGCTTTGATGATGCGTTCAAGTTTGAAGCGATAAAGACATATGTTGCAGAGTTTATCTCCACTTTGCTTTTCGTCTTTGCCGGTGTCGGATCTGTCATGGCTTACGGTTCATTCTCTTCTCCTGTATTGCGCTTATTTTCTTGCATCCTTCTCACCCAAATTCGAAAATTTTGTGATGATTAAATATGATGCGTGCAGATAAGCTGACCTCGGATGCATCTCTGAATCCGGCGGGCCTGGTAGGGGTGGGATTGGCTCACGCCTTCGCGCTCTTTGTGGCTGTCTCCATCGCCGCTAACATTTCCGGTGGTCATGTCAACCCGGCTGTCACTTTCGGACTCGCTCTAGGTGGCCACATCACGCTCCTGCGCGGCGTTTTGTATTGGATCGCTCAGCTCCTCGGCTCCATCGTTGCCTGCCTCCTCTTGAAGTTCACCACCGGCGGCTTGGTAAGCCACACGAAAGATGTTATGTCATCATAGTTTGGATAGTAAATGACAATGATAACAATATGGTTGGCGGTTGTTTGTTTGTTGCAATGCAGACGACACCCATTCACTCGGTGGCGTCGGGCATGAGCACTGGTGAGGGCGTGGTGATGGAGATCGTTATCACATTCGGTCTCGTCTACACCGTCTACGCAACCGCAGCCGACCCAAAGAAGGGCGACCTCGGCACCATCGCTCCTATCGCCATCGGATTCATCGTGGGCGCCAACATCTTGGCCGCCGGACCTTTCTCTGGTGGCTCCATGAACCCCGCCCGCTCCTTCGGGCCTGCCGTTGTGAGTGGAGACTTCACGGACAACTGGGTGTACTGGGTTGGCCCTCTCATCGGAGGCGGCCTCGCAGGTCTCGTCTACGGTGGCCTTTTCATTGGCGACGACTCTCATGTTGCCCTCCCTGTGTCCGATTTCTGAGATAAGAGCAGACAGAGGGACGTAATTACATTAAATGAATGGAATGACTTTAAATGAGAGCTTGTGCAGTCCTTCGTTTCTTTCCTATCATTGTTTGTCTAAACTAGAATAGAATGAGTTGCCGGGAAAATTCGCTTCTGCAACAAATTGTACTCTGATTGTGTATTCTATATTGTTTTGTATTTGATGAGCATTACTTCTCAATGTCAGACTGTGATGAGCCTACAATGTCTTTTTATCGGCGATTGTGAAAAGTATAGCATCGGAGATAAGAAAATTTAAAGAACAGAATCATCTCAATCACGATAAATATAAGCAGTCGACTTTCAAGCGCATGCACTAAAAATATAGAATTCTCGGAAGGGTGAGAGTTAATAACTCATTTAGTAACACTATGAAATTTTTAAATTTCAAATAGGCGATATGACTTTTAAGTTTGAATATATAATAATACTAATCTATAATTGTTTCGAAAGGTGTAAAGGTATATCTAAGAAATAAAAGATCTGGGAAGTTTATTTCATTATAAATAGAGCATATTGCTAAAATATGCCTATAAGGGAATTTGCCTATTTTTAAATTTCTAACTTTTAAGTTTGAATATATAATAATAAGAATCTATAATTGTTTCGAAAAGTGTAAAGGCATATCTAAGAAATAAAAGATTTGGAAAGTTTATTTATTGCTAAAATATGCCTCTAAGGTAGGTCAAACTCTCTAGGCCAATGCTCACAACCTATGCATAATAACAAAGTGTTAGACCTTGCCTAAGTTGTGATACTCACAACCTATGCATAAATAAAACCTTACCTTGCCACGCAGACTACTTATCTTTTCTGCAACACGTGATGACACTAAGGGGGATAGCGTGCTCCATCGAAGTCATAGAGCCAAAAATGATTCATTCCCCGCACAAATTTATGTTACTTTGTAACTATTATATTACGATTAAAGTATTTATCTCTTTAAACAATTTAATTAACATAAAAATCAAGATACAATTATATATATAACCAAATTATGTAACAAATAATATATTCAATAAAAATAAAATAAAAAATAATATATATAATAAAATAAAAATTCAAAATATAAAGACTATATTAACACATTAAATATTTATTATCATTCTTATTATTTACAAACATCAATATAACTAATCTTACAAAATGAAATATTTATTACCATTCTTATTATTTACAAACACTAATATAACCAATCTTACCAATCTTAATAAAGAAGGGAAAAAAAGTTAAACAAATATATATATCGACTCAAAAAAATAACACCAATATAACCCTCCTTAGGGGATTTATTATCAGCCATACATGCGAGGCCTAACCCTGTAGGCATTAAGGAGATTCGATCCTCTGACCTCCCAACCAGCAAAGTACTTAACAGTGGGGACTCAATTGATTGAGCTAACCCTTGGGGCTCTCAATCTTACCAATCCTAATAGAGAAGAGAAAATAAATATATATATATATCAACCCAAAAAAAAAAAATCAAATAAACACATATATGAACGAACTAGGAAAATCAAAGCTTTTATGAATATTTATATTCTTCTTAACACAAGACTATCCTTCATTAACACACAAAATATCCTTAAAAATATCCTTAGTAACACAAACAACCATGATAATATATTTAGACTTATATACAGTCCATGAAATCTCACAACCAATATCACCACTCTAGATCCATTTTAATCCTCAGACTTATCAAGTGTCAGAGGGATCAATCTCTCGAGGTAAACTCTTTCTCGGGTGCAAAACTGAGGAAAGGTTTTCACCGTGACCACGATAAAATTTTTGAATTGATTGAATTAGTTTAATAACAATTTATTAATTTTTATTTTTAATTCTTTTAATTTCCCTAACGGTTAGTTTTGCATTTTACCTTCTTTGTTGAATTTTAACGGCTAGAATTTCTCTTATTTATTCTGTCTTCATATGCACTTACCTTCTTTGTTGAATACTAACAACTAGAATTTCTTTTATTTATTCTATATTCGTCTGCACTCTTCCTATCTTATGCTTAGCTTTCGACTCCTCAATATGGGTGAAGTGTTCACCCGAAACATCGGGCTCTTCAATCATATTACACATGATTCCAGAAGTTCTAATCTACATTAAGCATAATCCACGTTTATTATTTGTGGCAGTGTGAAGGGATGGAAAAAAATGTGAAGCAATGGAAATAAAATTTGTTTTGGGGCGGTGAAATTTGATTGGCCACGTGACTGTGAAACTTGTCAATCATCTACCTAAGAAACGAACCAGGAGAGGAGACCATCCGTTTCTTAGCAGTTGTGACATGGATTTTGAATTGGTTCATTCATTTCGAATGGATTTTATTTTAAGGTCGAATGAAGTGGTAAAAGAGGTTCGTGAAACGGGAAAATATGGTCTTTCATTACACAAGAAAGGGATATCCAGCACAAACAAGGATGAATTAAATCGACTTATGAAGAAGCTGGACAATTTTGAAGAAGAAATAAAGGAATTGTGTGGAAAGCATGACGTACTTTGGGAGAAGCTTGTCAGGCTTGATTTTGAAAAGATGAAGCATAGTGACATGAAGCCCACTATGGAAAAACCAAAGGATGTTGCAGATGTGATAGAGGTAAATGAAGAACTTAATGAACAAGTTGGACCAGGACAAAGAATATTACAAGAATTGATGGTGGATGATACTCATGAGGATGTTGTAAATGCGAGAAGTGATCAAGGAGGAACTTGTTGAACAAGTTGAACCAAGACCAACCACATCGTAGGCATTGGTGGTGGAAAAACCACATGAAGATGTTACAGGTATGAAAATTATCGAGGAGGAACTTGTTGAGCAGGTTGTACTCATATTAGGAACATTACAGACATTGATGATGATGAAGGACACTCTCTTAGAGAGTCTTCATGGAGGTATGCCTTGTGTTTCATTTGAGAATTTGGAGGATGGACCGTATGCAGGGATGAGCAAAGGGCTAAATTCTTTGTCAATGCCATGGATGATCTCTCCTTGGATGACTATGATGAGACCTTGTACATTGGAGATGCAAGGAGAATTGTTTGTTGTGGAACTTGTTAGGGAAATTTGTGACCTCATGCTAGAAGATTCAAATTCCCATGACAAGAGTGGAACGTGATGATATTTGTGATGGGTGGGTTATGCTTAGCCACATGGAGAATTGTCTAGTTGCCTGAAATGACTCATGGACTTCTTGGTGAATGGGCACATTATTTGGGTAGAATTCTTCATGGCTAAAAACCAATAAGGAAATCTTGGTGAACCTTTAGTGGCAGAGGAAGCTTTGAAGGAAGGACTTGTGATGATTTATGATGGTAGAAGTGACCAAGGGAACTTTACTTGGATGATAGATGGATGAATAGAGTTGATTTGAGTCCACTCTTGATGGACACATGGACAACCAAAGTCATGGAAATTAACATGAGGGCATGGCAGGACATTATTCAGATACATTATGCAAGTGCAATTACAATGATGCCACTTATGAGCATAATGGAGGATTGTCAAAGCAGGATGTTGTGCATGATGGATTTGTTGGTGCTACATGGAGACCTTTTATAGGTGGGACGATGGGGATGTTGTTCAGTTTAAGTAACAAGAGCTTGGATGGTTGGATGAGTAGCCTATGAGGACATTCATATGACTTGTAGGGCAAGAACAACTTGTGATGTCTTTCATGGCCAAGACAGGTATGCTTTCCAGAGCATTAGATATGATGATGCATCAGGGTTCATGATGAGTTGCATTCATTGGAGGCTTCATATTATGGTGATCTTGCAGTATCTGGTTCATTGAGAAGCTGAGATCAGGATTGGTCTTGATTTTGATGCATTATGGGATGGACACCTTTGAGCACATTATGGGGTGTGGTTGCGAGGAGTGAATTGATGGAGATGATTGAGCCAGGACACTTTGGAGTTCGATGGAGATGCAGTGATGGAGATGGCTTCGTAAGGTACAATTGGGCATGGGTTGAGTCTTCTTGACTTAAATACCCACCTTGATAGACTTCATGGAGTGCATATTTCACATGGATGATGAGGAGGCAAGGATAAAACTTCCCCTTTGATAGACTTGATGGAGTGTATATTGCAGATGGGATGGACATTACTTCATGGTACTGGATATGGCACATTGAGCGTTGGATTGTTGCGAGGATTTTATTGACTGATTTGAAGAGGACCTTTCACACACGGATAATGATGCTTGATAGTTGTGACTATCTTTGAACAACACATGGATATTAGCATCATGGGCAACACATTTCAGATAGATATCGCTTGCTGAATGGACAACATGTTACAGATGAGATGGAGGGAGTACTTCATGCACCTAGACATGGATAATTTTACACATAGATGGGATGTATTCTTGATTGAGTTGATGTTGTGATAGGATGCAGGAGAAACAACTAACACATGGCATGAGGAGGTGCATTCTCACAATGAGAACATATGGTTGGACTGGTCATATAACTAGTTCGATTCATGGGGGCTAGCAGTGTGCAGGGTTATGCTGGATACATAGAAGATTATGTTATGTTGAGTTGTGTTGGAGTACCTTGATGCAGAGATTCACATGATGATATTAATGATATATGATGGGTCGACACGATATATGTTGCAGCAGCATGTATCTTGCGTTGTAGAGATTAAATTTCCACGATGGAGTAGCATGTGGAGATTGTGACAGATGTGTTGATGATCATGGATTGAGGAGATATTTCCCATGGATACAAAGACATGAAATTTGATGGTTTATGCGATGTTATGATGCAACGATATGTTGTGACAATATGTTGTGATGATGATGATAGCGATTTCGAGGAGGGCATACTTATTTTAAGTGGGGGAGTATGTAAGGCCCGCGATTTGGAGTTGTGATGACCAAGTGTGGTGGTCACGCTTTGTCATGACGGACGCCCAACTTGGTGGTCATGCAACGAAACAATGGTTGGCGAGCGACGAAACTGGCTATGACATAGTGGATGGATGCACTCCAATGGACGCAATAGACGGACGACACAGTGGTGACTTTGTGATGTATTCTTGGCAACTGAACGACGAGTTTATAGGAAAACCTAGGTGGTGAGTCGACACTATGGAAAAAATGTCACACCATGAATGAGGGGATTTGCGAACGAATCTGGATCTTCTTCATGGGTGTCGAGCCCCAACAGTGGAGTAAAACATGTGTGTTGAACACGTATAAATGGAAGGTCATGTGATGGAGAGAATGGCATATAAAACCATTTGGTCATACCCGTTCAAGAAGCTTCAGCGAGCTTGAGTGGAGGTCGAAGGGCGAAAGACAACTGGTGAATGGAGGTCGTGCAAAGTCGAGTCGAGTTGGGTTGCAGTCCTTCAGGCATGTTCCTGCACCACAAGTAGGTGATCGTGCAGCACTGTAGGTTGAGTCATGTAACAACCGAAGGCACATGTAGAACAGTGCATGGGTTGGGCACTCTAGGCGGAGTTGAGTTGGTTTGAGGGCACGCTCACAGTGAGCATGCAGAGTCGAGTTCCACAGCTGTGGAGGTTTTGTGGCTGGGTTGGGCCGGACACAACCCAAATGCGTTTTCTAAACGCATGCAGGAGCCGAGGGCATCAGTGACCCCAGTGACCCATCTGAATGTAGAATCAGGAAGAAGTTGGAAAACGTACTAGAAAGGGAATTTTGAGTTCCTTGATGAATATTTGAGTTGTTGGATAGCTTTGAAGCTCAGGCCAAAAAAAAAGTGTTTCAAGCACATTTGGAAAGAAGTGTAATTGGATTACACATGCTTGGAATTGTATGATTACTGTAAAATTATACATTTATTGAAACATAATATCAGACATAATTGTATTCAGGAGTTTCCCCTCCCTTGTATGTATGTGCGTACATGTGGATGTGATGTTGATGTTTAATGTTGTTATTATTTCCACTGCATATTGATAAATAACAATGAAGGTTAAATAACTAAGTGTTGAAGATAGCCGCAGTCTACATGCTTGAGTGTTTCTAAAAGGAAAAATTAAGGTAGTGTCGCGCCCGCTATAAGTGGTTGGAATATTACCACAAGTATAGGGTTGTGACAAAAAGGAAAATATAACGGAGCACATATCAAAAATTTAAATTCATACAAAATTATTTCATCTAGTTTTTTTGATGACAAGTTTTCCCATGTTTAAGGAGATATATAGTTTAATTAATTTGTCATCTCTTAGAAATATAATAGGATTTATGACCTCATTTAATTGTAGGCCTTATTATGTTCCGATAAGATGCTAATTTTTTAATAAGAAAATGAATTATTTAATTATGATGATCGAGTTCCAAGGAAACACTATTGTTTTTATCTGTAATATGATTTGGGGTTCTTCTTCATATATTCCTATTCATTATTATGAAATCATCTACCGAATTTCTTAATGATTTCAAATATCATTTTTCGAGTAAGGTTAAAAGGAGACAATATTTTTTAATATCTATAAAATAGTTTTTTGAGTCAAAGAAATTAGGGAGCACGCACTGCAACACAAAGCAACACAAAGGGGGGTTTTAAGACAATATTTAAGATATTTTTTGGGTAAATTGTCTTAACTTGAGACAAAATAAAACTTGTGTTTTGTCTTAAATATTGTCTTTAAGTGGGTGTCTTAAATTAAATTGTCTTAAAATATTTTTTCTATAAAGACAATATATAACACAAGAATTTTTGTCTGTCCAGAGACAATAGTTGGGATTAAAGACATATTGTCTTTAAAGAGACAATGTATTTTATCCTAATTATTGTCTCTCTAGAGACAATAAAAAAATACATTCAAAGATAATACAATATCACTTTCTTCTCTTTAGAGACAATATAAAATAATGAATATAGAAAAATATCCCACCATTGAAATAAACCAATATTAAAAGTATTTAATTAAAAATAAACTACAATATCATTGATTAATTCATATTAGGACATAGTGGAATCGAACCACCAACCTCTTACTTACAAAACTGGTGCACTTCCATCGAGGTAGCACCCATTAAATAATTATGTGACTATAATTAACTAAAATTATCAGAAGCCTTTAATATATTTATGCAACTGTTGAATGGTTTACGTTTAACATGTTTCCACTCTTCACATATTCCAACAATATGAATTTCTTCAAGGAATTTTTCACATCATCTAAAGATAAAGTACATAGAAATTAGCATAGCCATCTTCCAATCTATCCCTAAAATTTTGTTGCCATTATAATGTAATATGTTGTTATGACGTCCTTGATGGAAACCTACTCGATGAGTTTCCTTTTTGATAGCAACTTATTTGGTAAAGATGTAAAACTAATGTAAGCAAGGGTTGGCATAGTGGGAGCTCTATTCAAAATTCTCTGGCAGGTTAATAATCAAGATTTGGCAGAGCTTTTTCTACGCCCCTGTGCTTGAACCTGTGCTGATGTGCCTTCCTTGGCCCCTCGGCCCTTCGACCCTTCAGATTCTGCTGATCGCGATTTGGCTCCAGCATGGCCACTCCGGAGTCCTCCTCGGAGATGGTCTCCTCTTTGATCCAGGCCTAAGCCTTATCAAATGTTAGTAGCACCTTGGCTCCTCCTCGACCTAGACCAACGATTTCCAAATTCGTAAAAAGGCTTGAAGGTTTACAGGAGGTTGTTCTCCCTCCTTCTCTCCCTCGTATGGATGCTCTTTATTTGGTAGAGAAGAGATTAATAGGTCAGTTTACGGGACTCTGGCCCTCACCAAAGACAGTACAACGATGGGTTCAATGCAACTGGTTAGACAAGATCAACAACAAAATCTCCATCTGAGTCTATGGAAGGGGATATTTTACCTTCCACTTTGAAACTAAAGAAGACAAAGATATGATCTTCAGAAACGGACCCTATTTCATGGACACCAAGGGCTTGTACCTCAACAAATGGACACCGGATTTTGATCCTGAACTCGATGTTCCAAATGCTGTACCTATTTGGGTGCACCTTCCACACCTCCCTCTTCATTGTTGGGGGGATGATTTAGTAAAATCTATTGGAAATGAAATTGGAAAATTCATTGATCGAAGTGAACCAAAGGATAACATGCAAGTCTGCGCCAGGATCTATGTCGAAGTGGATTTGGGCAAAGGTCTCCCTGAGGCCATCAAATTAAAAGTCGACGAATGGACGCACATTCAACAGATTGATTATGAGAATATCCCGTTCAAATGTAAGGTATGTCACTAATATGGTCACTTTTCTAATCGTTGTTCAAAAATTATTGAAGTTGAAAGCCCGGAGACAGACTAGCAATGGGAAAATGTTAAGAGAAAAAAAACCAATCCAAACCCTAAGAATGTCTCCCCTGCTGCTCCTCCCCCTAAGTATAATCCCTTGCCCTTTTCTTCCCCCCTCATCCCAGATCCAAGCAATCCCTCTGCTTCTTCCACTCCCCCCCAACTCGCTGGAGCAATCCAATCCTTTCTCATCAATCTCCCTCCCTGATGAAGACCCTCCCCTTTCCATTCCTCTCACTCAACATGACTCCCCCCAAATCTCCCCCTCCATCCATGACCCTCCCTCTTCCTCCCAAGAATCCTCTTCTATCTGAACCACCAAGAATTCATCTAAGGAACATGGGGAAAATCTAGAAACTCAAAAAAAGTAGGGCCCTGGAAGAAAAACTACAAAGTAACAATGTGATGAAAATGCGCAAAAGGATATAGCATTGGGAACACGAAACCCCATTGAAAATTACATATTGGGACAAAACAGTAAGGAAACTAGGCAAAAGGAACAGGGAGGGAAAGCAACTCTCCGAACAACCTTTTTGCAATGATGAAAGTTCTCTCGTGGAACAACAGGGGTCTAGGGCACCCCTCCAAATTAGCAGCCCTAAGATATCTGAAAAATCAAGAGAAATTGGAAACTATCCTCCTACAGGAAACAAAGCAAGGAGAATTAGAAATGAAGGCAATAATAAACAAAAAAAAGCACTATGATCGCACCCTATCTGAGTCAAGGGGAGCCTCTGGTGGATTAGCTACTCTTTGGAATTGCAACATATGGAAACAAAAATACATCATGGTAAATCATAATTGGCTCAAAGTGACTTGAAAGAGATAATAGTCTACAATGTTTATGGTCCCAACCATTATAGGGACAAAGAAATTTGATGGAGATCCATAAAGGAAAACATAAGCAATGAGGACAACAACAACATCATAATGGGAGGAGACTTCAACCTTATTCTTCATGCAAATGAGAAAAGAGGAGGCTGCTTCAGTCAAGATGCTTCCAGAAATCAGCTTGAAGATATAATGCAAGATCATGAGTTGGTGGACATAGCTCCAAAGAATCGTAGATACACTTGGAGAAATAGAATAATAGGAAGAGAAAACATCATGGAAAGGCTTGAAAGAATCCTAGTCTTTGTCACACTACTTTCTCATTACTCCACAGCTACTGCAAATATGCTCACATTTCCAGCCTTAGATCATTATCCCATTACTCTCACGTTTGGAGATCACCGCTCTCTTGGCCCCATTCCCTTCAAATACAATCCCCTTTGGAATGAAATTCCGGATGCAAACCAGCTGGTGTGAAACATTTGGATACAACATGTTGAAGGTTCACCAAATTTTATATGGGAGACCAAATTAAAAAAAAAAAAAAATTGGCCTTAAAGGATTGGGCCAAAACTCAATATAAAGAGCCTGATTAAATCAAGACTGAAATCAAAATCCACCTGGATGAAGTTCATGGAAATATTTAAAATCAAGGACTCAATCAAGATCTTCTTGATTAGGAAAAAAATCTCTATTGCTAGCTCTATCGAGCCAACAGAAATGAAGAAGAGAAATGGTGCATTAAGTCAAGGAACTTATGGCTTCAAGCTGGTGATAAAAACACAATTTTTTTCATAATCAAACCACTATCTGCAAAGTCAAAAACAATATTGTATCCATCATTGATTAAGGTGGCCAAATTCATACAAACCAAGAAGCGATTAAAAGTGCGGCTACAACACATTTCAAAGAGCTCCTCACTGAGACAAGCGTGCCTAAAGATTACTCGGATCTGCTGCAACACCTTCCATCCTTAATCACCGAAGAGATAAACAATGCTCTCAACAGAGAAATTAATGAAGAAGAGGTCAAGAATGCAATCCAGACCCTGCATCCGGATAAAGCTCCTAGACCAGATGGGTTTTCTATCACCTTTTACAGAACATATTGGGATCTTATTAAAAAGGATCTTATGAAAATGATACATTGTATCCAACACAAGAAAAAATTTGGGGGGTACACTAACTATACATTCCTTGCCCTTATCCCCAAATAAAACCACCCTTCCTCCTTTTCTAGATTTAGGCCCATCTCCCTCTGCAAATCCTCCTATAAGCTCATCACTAAAATTCTGGCCACCCATCTCAAACCTCATCTTCATAATCTCATATCGGAAAACCAAGGGGGCTTCATATCTCAAAGACAAATAACTCAGTCCATCCTCCTTGTTCAAGAAGCCATACACTACAAATTCTCACACAAATAAAAAGGCCTTATCCTAAAGCTAGACCTTGCCAATGCCTTTGATAGGGTCATGCATTATTTTCTCTTAGTTATGCTTCAAAAAATGGGTTTTGACCAAAGCTTCCTTGCCCTTATCAACTCCTGCATCTTAGGCCCCTAGATATCTCCTCTCATCAATGGCAGACCTGCTCCTTTCTTTCAATCCACTGGAGGATTAAGGTAGGGTTGTCCTCTCTCCCCGTACCTCTTCATCCTCATGGTAGAATCCTTCAACAAAGCATTGGATCATATGAGATGGTTGGGTCTCATCACCGACATAAAATTTGATAACGAAGTTAAAAATATGAATCATTCCCAATTTGCAGATGATACTTTGTTGATGGGAGGAGCATCCAAAATCATTTCTCAACAATTTAAAAATGTCTTGGAAAAATTCATGCTCTATTATGGAGGACTGATCAATCATCACAAAAGTTGCATTTATGGATGGAATGCATCTAATCAAACCTTACACAACATTGCTAACATATTTTGTGTTCCTTGAAAATTGAATTGGGATCATTTCACTTATTTAGGCATGCTTGTAAGTATCAGTCCCTTGCAATCTGAAGTTTGGAATGTCACTATCGATAAAATGAAGAGGAAAGTTCAACAATGGGGCTCATCATGGCTCAACCCTGTAGGTTTCCTTATCCTACTCAAATCTGGGCTTTCTTCCCTTCCTCTATATCAATTCACCCTCCTACAAGCTCCTGCCATCATCCATCTTAAAATTGAAGCCATCATCAAGCATTTCCTATGGCAAGGAGGAAAGAATGATAAAAGAAAATATAACCTCGTCAAATGGAGGCAAGTACATACAATATCAGGAGCATGGAGGTATTGGAGTCCACTCACCAAAACTCCTGAACAAAAACTTTGGAGGAAATATTATCTGGAGGATTATCAATGGGAACCAGGCTTGGTGCAAAATAGTCCTGGAAGTTAAGTATCTTAATTCCACCCGGCAACAGCTCTTTGACCAAGATATTTCTAACATACCTTGTTCTAAAATCTGGGCTCTTTGCAAAAAATCCATCCCCTTCCTAGCTCAAAAACTCTCCAAATTTCCCATGGGAGGCAACACCATCAATGCTGGAACTGATCGAATTATCGGAAAAATACCCATTATTGATAGGCCTGGCACTCAGTGCATTCTCCTTTTCTTCAGCAATATGGGTTTTAAATTTTTGAGTCAATTCTCCAAATGGGATAATCAAACCCAAATTTGGATTGGATGACACTTTCCTAAAGTTCCTTCCCACCTTGAAGATGATCTTAGCAATTTCTAAACCCACTTTCATGGCTCTGCCCCTTTAAAAAAAGACAGTATCGATGGATTTCGATGGGATCCCTCTGGATTGGCATTCACCATCAAAGAAACCTATCAACATCTTTGTAATGACCATTATCCAACACCTATTTGGCCATCATGGAAGGCTGTTTGGAAATCAGAAGCTATACCCAAGATTAAGTTTTTCATATGACTTCTTTTGAAAGATAAAATTTTAACCTATGAAAATTTCAAAAAAAGAGGTGTAATAGGACCATCAATGTGTCCAAACTATCAAAATGTTGAAGAGATAGTACTACATATCTTTATCGGGTGCCCCTTTGCTTCCCATTACTGGGCTGAGGTCACCTCCTTTTTTCAGCCTTGTTGGACACATCATCGCTCTATTGCTGAGGTTCTCCACTCTTGGAAAAACAACTTCCCATGGGGGAAAAAGAAGAACACAATTTCGAAGAGAGTTTGGGATACCATCCCTTATGTGGCTTTGTGGAAAATCTGGCTTTCCAGGAATAAGAAGATCTTTAGGAAAAAATAGCCATCCTTCAGGAAAGTGTGCAACAAAACTTGGAGCCTCGCCCTTGAAACAATCTCTACCAAGAGCAATAGTAAGATTGACCACAATGAACTTTGTGTGGAGGAAAGGATCTTCTTGGGAGACCTATTGGATAGAAACAACAACAGAAACCCTCCTCCTAAAAATCCCTATAGAATATATGTAAGTTGGAAGATTAGGTTTAAAGAGGAGTACTTCGCCTATTGGATAAAGAATAGTGCCAGGCCCTCTCTTTTCTTTGCAGGGGTGGGGGGCATCAAAAGGAGTGAAAATGGCAGCACTCTCACAACTTTTGAATGGGGTCTTGGCACACTCTCTAATAACAAAGCAGAGGCCTTAGCCCTCCTTCAAGGCTTGTCTCAGTTGAAAAATCTTAAAATCACAAATGCTATGATTTTTGGAGATTCCTCAATTATCATCAACTTAATGATCCATGACCAATCGACTGCCAACATCGCTCTTCACCAAACCATCAGTAGATGTCGTAAACTTTTGGATGATATAAAGGATGTTTCATTCTTCCACATACTCCAAAATCACAACAAGGATGCTGATCTTCTGGCCAACAGAGCCTGCGCTCGTATCCCGGGGCAATTGCTTTGCAATGATGTTGTAAATATTATTCCTCTGCCATGATTTTGACCCTGAATGCTCCTAGATTCTATTCGATTTTCCTCTCTGGCCCCTCAGAAGTTACCTGCAATATTTGTACCATAACATATAGCTCACCCGTGATCTTATCTCTTTGGATCTCCCCCCTAGTTGCTCTCTTCCTTACACTCTCTCCTATTTATCCCATCGCCTCTCGCTCCCTCTGTCATTCCCCTCTTTCCTCCTCGAGTTTTGCTTGCCTCCCTCTACAGACCTCTCCTCTCATTTCATTGGGCCCTTGCTCCTTCAAGCCTCTGCTCCTGTGCTCAATGCCCTCGGTGCCTTATCCTCTTGATTCTCGCCTGATCCTCCTTTATGCTGTTACCTTATTCATTCTCTTGTTAATGCGACTGCGCTATTCTTGCGCTACTCTGCCTCCACAGATTCTCCCAGTAAACACTGAGTGCATTATTAACAGTTACTCTGTGTAGATCTATGCAAGTGTTATCAAGATTCTACCTTTTTGTAGAGCTTGTTATCAAGCATTGCATCCCCAATTAGCCGCTATCTCCAATAGCATGGCTCACAACGAAGAGTGTCTCCATTACGCGGATCTTCAAGCTGAGCTTGAACAAATCAGAGCTCATCAAAATATTTTTGATGCAAAGCTGAAAAATGAGGTAAAAATATTGGATGACAAACATGAAGCAGATGTTAAATTATTTCTCTCAAGGGTTTCCTCTCTTCAAAGTTAGTTTGACAATATCTCAAATTGATGCTCTCATGTTGAAGAATCGGTGCAAATTCTAAAATACATGCTAGAGAATTGCACTGCCCCAAGCTCCAGCTCTAACAACTTAAGGAATGCTGGCAATGAAGACAATCCCGAGGACTCTATAGCGCGCCATATCAGCCACATCAATATTGACTAATCTGCTCTCCATTATTAAGCATGTATTTCAAATTTGGTTACCTTCTGTCTTAGTTCATCTGCATATATGCTTTTCCTGTATTCTGACTCTTTTCAAATACTAGAAACAAAGGAAATGTAGCATTTAGCTGTAGTTATTTCCTCCACTGCAGTATAAGAAGTCTAGCATGTAATCATGGAGTTACTACTCCTCTTTTTTGAAATACAAAATAGCAATTGATTGTGTTAAAAAAAAGATGTAAAACTAATGTATCTATAGGTTAGTTCACCTGTGACAGAAAAAGTGATTCCAGTCATTTTCAGAGAAATGATAAAGGTAATGCTCTACAATGTATACCGAAGTTTGATGAAGGCAACCTGTGTATACATACAAAATTATTATATATGTTGTTTTTGTGAAGAGAAGTCGCGTATACACGTGGGTGCGAAGAAGCGAAGCCGTGTATGTACTTACACACTCAGTTTATGATACTAGGAGTATTTACCATGGTTTTAGCCTACAGTATTGAGCATTGTGTCGTCTATTTGATTCCAACCAAGAATACCATTGGCAATTGGGTGGTTTTGGCTCATGGTATTACGAAAGGCTCAAACTATATAAGGAGAAGAAGATCATAATGCACAGAGTACAAGTGTATGGGTATTGATTGAATACTTCACTCTGAAGTATATGCATGGAATGGGTTACAATTTATTAATAGACTTGAAATAATGATGCACCTATGAATACAATGATGGATCTGAATCTCTAGACCTGAAATGACTATGTATTTGCTTGATATGTTTGTGAGATGTTTAGATATGTTATCTGGCACATATCTGCTGAACTGAAGGGTATGATCTGAGTAAGTCTATTGATCTGAAATCTTACGCAATCCTGAATCTTTACATATCTATACACTGGTTAGTCACGGTGAAAGCACGTTTACACGTGGGTTTGTTTCAGCAAAAGCAAGTATGGAAGTTAGGGTTTTCCTGAAGATTGATAAAGAGAATGTCTGATCATTTCTGCTATATTTCTATTGTCTCCTAATGAAGTCTTCATGTAGATCTGTATTGTTTGAATATTGTGTATGCTGCTAGTTGATTTTGTATAAATATGATCAGTGACTGGGTGATTGAATATGATGGATGTTGCTAATTGAATAAAGGTTTTGTAAATATGACAAAGTATGCTTGAATTTTTGTGATCTGTTTTGAGTCTGATCAGATTCCTAAATTCAGTTTATAAAGATCTATACACAGGTTTTTCCACAGGAAATCTCATATATATGCATGTTGCAGTAAGTAAAATAGTGTATACATTTGGTTTTATTAATTATCAGGGTTGAAGTTGATTCTACGTGTTAATTCAGAATTCTAGGTTTATCGCTATGTTCTGGTTACATTGATCTCACTGTTCTGTTTGAAGATTGGTTTATCACTATTGGGATTGATCTAGAAATTGTGGTGTGTTGAAGTTGTTGGATCCATTGTGAAAATTTATGAAATGTGGTCTGCAGTGGTTCTGAGGCTTGAAGCATTCAGTGTGGAAGTTGAAAATTCCTGCCTGTAGAAGCTAATGATCAGTTCAGGGGGTTGTAGCTCCCTTTCGGTAGCGGCTGGTAGTTGAGATCAGGGGGTTGGAGCTCCCTTCCAGTAGTAATTGGAGAACGAGAGAAGGTAGAAACCTTCTGTGGGTGGGTGCCTGTGTACTGACATGAGTTATCATTAGTACAACATTGTAATAAATTTTCTATATAATAAATATTGAAGAAAGAGACAACAACAATATTGGTTTTCTCCCAAATCGGGTTTCCACCATAGATATTAGTGTTCACATGTGATGCCCTTGTGTGATGATTTATTTTTTAATTACTGCACATGTTTACTATTAAATATATGATGCATAACTGATGAACTGGGCTAAGTAATGTTTGTGAATATTTATCTGAACATTAAGTTATTTGGGTATACACAAGTTTCTTTTAGGATAGCTGCGTACATACGCTAATTGGGCTAATAAAATTCGCATATAGAAACCAGTGAAATAAAAGTAAAAGATTATAATTCTCGTAAATACTGATTCACCCCCATCTCAATATTTTTCCCAACAATTGGTATCAGAGTAGGTCCTTCTGAAGAAGCTTAATCGCTAGAATGAAGATCATCCAAGATGAGAAATCAATATGGAACAACATCTGTCAGACCTCCACTCTTTAATAGAAATAATTAAATATTCTGGAAGACTAGAACAAGATCGTATATTCAGTCTCTTGGAGCAGATTTTTGGG
The DNA here is from genome assembly GCA_034641835.2 of Pinus albicaulis. Taxonomy (NCBI): domain Eukaryota; kingdom Viridiplantae; phylum Streptophyta; class Pinopsida; order Pinales; family Pinaceae; genus Pinus; species Pinus albicaulis. The sequence continues at coordinate 866,297,398 of CM076575.1, read as the reverse complement.
AAATTGTGGAAGGCGGTTACCAATATCCAGCTGCAGTTTGCGCAGATCCAACAGCAAGGAAGAACTATGAAACTAATGCAGAAAATTTCAATGCATTATTGGGAAGCCTGAACAAATCAGAATTTGTCAGGGTTATAAAGTTAAATAGAACAAATGAGATATGGGACAAAATCATTCCGAGCTATGAAGGTGATGCCAAGGTAAAAAGTTCTAAATCTAATCTCTCAGAATTCAATATGAAAATTTCAGAATGCATAATGATGAAAGTATTGCTAGTTTCTTTTTACATCTAGATGAGACCGTAAATCATATGAGAAATCTCGGTGAAGACATAAGAGACACAACTTTAGTAGAGAAAATATTAAGATCTCTAACTCCTAAATTCAAGTAAAAAATGTATGCTATTGAAGAGAAGCGAGATCTACAGACTCTTATTGTTGTTAAACTTCATGGGATCCTGACTACTTTTGAAATGAGAAAAGGACGTCTGTCTGAAGTCAAAGAAGCAGTGTTTAGAGCTACTGCAAAAGGAAAGTACAAGGAAGAACAAAAGGAATCAAGGTATGTATTAGAAGAGGATGAGGTGAATTTCGTAAAGAATATTTAACTTGGCACTGGAAGGTTTAGAGGTAAGCTTCCTTTCAAATGTTTTTATTGTGGAAGAGTGGGTCATTATGCTGTTAAATGTCCCCATAAATATAATCATGATAAGGGATAGGATTTAACATAAGGTAATAGGAGACAATTTGTCAATAGAAAAAGTTACTATACTCATGAATATAGTGATGGTTTGTCAAATAGTGAAGAAGGAGAATCTGATCAAGATATTAGATTGCTCATGGAATTTGAAAAAGACACTAGTGACGCTAAAGATAATTTTCTGCATGATTTAGAAGAAAATTATTTTCTTGAATAAACATCTCAACTCGAAATATGCTTGGAAGAAAAAAAAAATAGCCATAGATACTCCAAAGAATCAACTCATAGAAAAGGAGAAGCACAATAAGAAAATATAATGTGAAATAGTAAGTTTAAGAAAGGAAATTGAGAAAGTAAAAACTCTAAATCTTAGATTTGCTAAAGGATCTAAAACCTTAGAGGAAATTATCAAGGTTCAACTCTCTCCTCTTTTGAAGACAAGTCTTGGATATATTGATGAATATTCTCAGTCAGAAAAGTCCTCATCTACAAGCTATCTAAATGCAACAAAATCCAGCCAACAAATATTCGTCACTCAGAAAATAACAAAGAAAATGTCCAGGTAAAGCATGATCATTCAAATTCAAGGATGAACAATAACAAAAATATCAGTCAAAAGGTAACCAACACTAGAAGGTTCTATGATCCCATAAATTTCTTCTTTAATGGACAATGTTTCTCATGTCATAATTTTGATCACAAAATTGCTCAATGTGTTTCATACAAAACCATCATGACCAGAGAAGCAATAAAGCAAAGAAATGAGACAGGAATAAAGAAGAATACTTATAACAACTTTTATCCTCTTCAAAACGAAATTGAATGTTCATTTTGCAATAAATTTGGACATGAATAATCTGAATGCAGGAGAAAAATTCAGCCAAAAGAACAGATATCCACAAGTTCCAAGGTGTGTAGAAAGAAGGACTTACAGTTTGAAAGTGGTGGCATAGCATTATTTGCAAAAGGATAATAAAATCAATAGTACATTGATATCGAATGTTCAAAACACATGATAGGTGATAAGGATAAACTTATTTCATAAAATGTATTAGAAAAGGAAAAGAATGTTACTTTTGGAAATGACTCTCTTGCTATCGTTAAGGGTAAAGGATTTGTTTTTCTAAAATAAAAGGTTAAAGCTAAAAATTTTATGTATGTTGATGCTAGATGAATTAAAAAATAACTTGCTGATTGTTAGTCAAATGTGTGATCAAGGAAATGAAGTTTCCTTTCGATCATAGGAGGGTGTGGTTCGTGAACTTGAGAGAGGAAAGACCGTAATAAAAGGAACAAGAACACCAAGAAATATGTATATATTGAAAGGTGGCCAAGAGCAAATTTATCTAGGTAAATATACAAAAAATTGGTTATGGCACAAAATATTGGGACATCTGAGCTTTTCTCAAATAATAAAGTCAAGCAGGCTCAAAGCAGATCATGATCTACCCAACATTACTTTACCAGAAAGTACCATATGAAAGTCATGCCAATTCGGTAAGAAAACTAGGGTTCAATTTAATGCCAAAGAAGGATCAACAAGTAAGCCTCTTGAATTTATACATACTGATCTGTGTGGACTTGTAAGGAAAAAGTCACCTCGTAGAGAACAATACTATATATTATTCATTGACGAATTTTCTAGAATGTGTTGGATTGGTTTATTGAAACATAAAGATGAAGCATTTGAAAAATTTAAGGTCCTCAAATCTTTAGTTGAAAATGAATTAGATCTAAAAATAAAATTTCTTAGATCTGACCAAGGAGGAGAATACATATCAGATGAATTCTTTGACTTATGTGAACAATATGGAATAAAAAGACAGTTTTATGTAGATGGAACTCCGCAACAAAATGGTGTGGCAGAAAGAAGGAATAGAATAGTTCAAAAAATGGCTCGTGCTATGCTTGATGAATCTGGGACCCCTGACACCTTTTGGTGTGAAGCAGCTCATACTGCAGTAAATATTCTTAACAAGGCTCATGTTTGTGTAAACAATGATAAAACCCCTTATGAAATCTGGTATGGTAATATTCCCACTATGAAGCACTTTAAATTTTTTGGAAGAAAATGTTATATAAAAAATAATGACAAAAAACTTGGTAATTTTGAACATAGAGCAGATGACGGAGTATTTATTGGTTACTCTTATAGAAGTAAAGCATACAAATGCTACAATAAGAGACTTCGAAAGATTTTTGAATGTATTGATGTTGTGATTGATGAATCTCTCATAGCTCCAAAAAGGGAGATAACAACAAATGAGGATGATGATGATGAATATTTTCCCTTATTTAAATAACAATAATATAGAAGGAGAACCTTATGAAGCACCAAAAGTAGATAGATCAGAAAGAGAAAAGGCTTCATCCAGGTATGTTCAAAATAATCATCTATAATCTCAACTTTTGGGAGAAAAAGAATCAGGGGTACAAAAAAGAATAACTCTTGTAGGATCTCCAAGTTATATAGCATTTTTATCCACGATTGAACCAAAAAATGTAAATCAAGCCAATAAAGATGAATGTTGGATTCAGGACATGAATGAAAAATTTGATCAAATTGAAAAGAATAATACTTGGGAATAGGTTCGAAGACCTCATGATAAAAATATAATTGGAACAAAGTGGATATTCAAAAACAAGTTAAATGAAAATGCAGATGTAATTAGAAACAAAGATATACATGTTTGTAAAGGATATGCTCAACAAGAGGGAATAGAATTTGAAGAAACATTTGCACCAGTAGTTAGACTTGAAGCCATAAGAATGTTTCTTGCATTTTCAAGATTTCAACAATTCAAGGTTTATCAAATGGATGTAAAATATGCTTTCCTTAATGGTGATATGGAAGAATAAGTTTATATAGAACAACCAAAAGGATTCATTCTGGGAAATGATAAAAAACTTGTTTGCAAACTTAAAAAGGCTCTATATGGTATAAAATAAGCCCCTCGGGCATGGTACTATAATCTTGACAAATATCTTCAACAACAAGGTTTCACAAAAGGATATGTAGACAGTAAGTTATACACAAAGATTGAGGATGATAAATTGTTGATTATTGTTGTTTATGTTGATGACATCATTTTTGGGAGAAATGAAGAATCCATGAGTCAGAAATTTTCTTCTGTTGTGCAGCAGGAATTTGAAATTTCTTTACTTGGGGAACTAACATATTTTCTTGGCTTACAAGTACAACAAGAAAAAGATGGCATATTTCTCTCACAAGCAAAATATCTCAAGAAGATCCTGAATAAGTATGGGATGGAAGATTGCAAACCTATGAGAACTCCAACGGTGACCAGATGTAACCTCAGTTCTCATGATGATTATCCCATGGTAAACGAACTGGAGTATAGATCTATGATTGGAAGTCTATTGTATCTAACAGGGACTAGGCCAAATATCATGCATGTAGTTGGGATTGTTAGACAATTCCAACCCAATCCAAAGAAGTCACATCTGCAGGCCGTAAAAAGAATACTCAAATATCTACAAGGAACTCAATATTTTGGTCTATGGTATCCCAAGAATGCAAATATTACTCTTCATGCTTACAGAGATGCAAACTGGGCTGGAAATGTTGATGATCATAAAAAAACTAGTGGTGGTGCATTTTATAAGGGCCCCAAATAGTATCTTGGTTCACCAAGAAATAAAGTTCCATAGCCTTATCTACAACAGAAGAAAAATATGTGTTTTTTGCATCATGTTGCACAAAAATTCTTTGGATGATGTAGACATTACAAGATATTAAAATTAAATGTCCTCCTCCCATCTCTATCCTGTGTGATAATACAAGTGCCATCAATATCTCGAAAAATCATGTTATGCATTCCAAAACCAAGCACATTCCTATCAAATATCACTTTTTACGAGAACAAGTGCTTGAGAAAAGGGTTAAATTGGAGTATGTTCCCTCCAAAGAACAAGTTGCTGACATATTTACTAAACCTCTTCTCAGGGAAGAATTTTAATATCTTAGACAAAAGCTGAGAGTTATCTCTGCCTCACTTACCAAATCTGTTTGATTTTAGAACATTAAATTCGGTACGCAGGTTGCATGAATATTAGTCACGTATATACGTGAGCTTCTCTCTCTATAGTTGCATATGGATCTCGCTGTCATAAAATCTATGGGCTAGCCTTCATATCAGTCTTTGTCATATATGGTTTTTCTTTATTTCTCAGGTGTTGACGAGAACATTATGTGGTTTAATGTTCAGCTTACATTTCCTTTCCTTGATATTTATCTGCTCGATGAAGATTCTTTGAGGAATTGGTTGTTGAAAACAAGGAAAATTTTAGGGGCGAATTTTAGCCCAAAGGCGAATTTTAAGGGATTTTAAAATTTGGTAAGGCGAATTTTTTACATAAAACCCATTTTCTATAGTTTTATATAGTTAGCCCTATAATTATTTTAAAAATAATTAATTATTAAGTTTTAGCCCAACAAAATAAATGCGCTTAATACTTAAACCATGAAATTAGCCTCCCGATTTTCTGGTTTGGAGCTCATTTCAATGGCATTCGCCTAGATTTACTGGGTTAGGGGAGGGATTGGAGTGATTCACCCCATTTTCACTGGTTGGGCTTGGAAGTTGGAGCCTGCAGGTGCAACAAAAATTTAATGGCATTCACTCAAATTTACTAGGTCGGGGGAGGGTTTTGCCTCCATTTCAACTGGTTGGAGCTTGGAAGTTCACTGTTCGAGGTGCACGGTGCCAGATTATATGCAGATGCCAAGATCGGGTTCTACACGCATTAACGAGGGCATTAGGGCAACAAGAATCGAGTTCTAGTTCCGAGAAGGTGCACGGTGCCGGATTATATGCAGGATGCCCAGATCTGGTTCTGTATGCATTGACGAGGGCATTAGGGCAACACGAAGTTCCTTGTTTTAAAGGCGGTTACTGCTCAGTTGATAACAAAGAACTACTTTGGTATTTTGCTTATATTTTCTTATTAGATATTTGATGTAAATACTAAAAGATCTTTTGAAATTAACTTAAGAATGCAGAGACAAGATTGTTGCACGTTGGAATTTAGGAGTTCAAGCCACCAATCCTGTACAAGCGGAACCAAAAGCAGGCACAACATTAAGAGGAAGAAGCTACATGATTGACCGTTTACCTTTGTTTGAAGAGCAACAATTTTGTTCATCAAGAATTGAGTTTCATTTGTTCTCTTTGAGCAATTTTGAGACGATACTACAGGGGCTGGATTTTTCATCCTTAGTGTCAAGTTGGATACGTTACCCTTGTTTTTCATTTTCATATTACCAAGACATCAGAATTAGTTTGATTAAAATGTTACTTGTTTTAAAGGCGGTTACTGCTCAGCTGATAACAATGCACATTGATGAATTTGATATTCTTTTGATGAAGGTTCCATTCAGAAAATGTTTCTGGAACATTAAGGAATTTCCGGATAATTTTATTTACTTACCTGTTAAGGCCTAACCTTAGGTTACGATTCTTGTGAGTTGGCCCTTATTTTTATTTTTATTTGAAGATAATATTTATGATAAATGTTTGGCTTTGATAACAATAGAAGGGTATGGCCACAGGGCATATCCTGTGAATACTGCTGTCTGGCTGGAAGGCAGTGGAAAAGCTCGATGGGAAGCCCTTCCATTCATCCCATCCGATCCAACGCTCGGTCGCTGTAAGTTGGGGGATTATTCCTAAGTGGAGCCGGTCCTAACCAATAGATAGAGCGGTCACCAGTGACGGATATGCTTTGACGATTGAAGGAATAAAATAGACTATACCCAGGAATTCATGCACAGTCGGTATCCACTTTAACCTAGACCCTGCTGGTTGACACTTGGGAAGTCACTATTACTTCTCTTCTTTTCATTTCAACATATTTATGGCCGGAAACTCATGCGGTTTGAATAATGCCATTTTATGGTGCTCTGGTTTCTGAAGTTATTGCTCACTGTAACTTGCAAAATCTAAGTGTTTATTATTTTGATCTAGGTTTTTATGATGTAACTGTTACACCCTGCACATATAGTATCATACTAGAAATCCATGCCAATGGTATACAATTTGCTTTCTGCAAATGATTCATAGAAAATAAGACTATTTTGAAGGTTTTTGGTACATCTAAAGATGTAACTATTTTATAAAATGACATAGGATTATAGTTAACAAAGGCCTTCTCAAGAGTTTGTTGCAAAGGATTTGCATGGAAGAGAATGGATATTCTGACATATATTCAAGGGTATGTAAATAGCCATTGCAGTTCACATGTTGCTATTTTGTGTTTGGGAATTTCTGACAGAGTAAGTTGGTGTCCCATTTTACTTATCACGGTTAGTGCAACTTTGAAATTTTCTCAAGGACTAAATTTCATTGGGTTTGAGCCTCTATGACAGAGTAAATTGGTGAGCCCCTTACTCTTCCCTATTAGTGCAACTCTGAAATGCTCTCAGAGACCGAATATCCAAGGCTAAAATCTTTTCCTTCCAATGCCTTGTTTACGCGTTTGTGATTATTTTGAATATGAGAAGGCCCAATTCCCCTTCTCCAAGTCATTATATGTCATAGACGTAAGGGGACAATGAATTGATGGTTATTTATCTATGAAATTCTTGTGACCAACATGCAACAGGATCCAGATTTCTGATGCTTATTTGAGATGGATTAGTTTCTACACAACTTTACCATGTTGAGGAAGCATGGATTAGAGATATAAGATCTTAAATTTGTCAAATGTAGTTTTTATGTAAGCCATTGAGAATTAAAGTGTTGAATCATTGATGAGAATTAATAATTTCCTGTTATACCTAGGATCTTTTTGCAGGTCAACCTTGCAGGCATTTGCTTACTACACGATGGATTGTCTTTGTCAGTTACAAAAGGATTATTACTCAAGATGCTATAATTTTCTATGGTACACTCCAATATTCTAGGAATTCATTATTCATGTTGAAAGACCTATTGTTTCCTGTCATTAGGGATACCTCACATAACATGCTTTTGTATTCCAACAATGTACCTTTTTGTTTTTTTTTCTTTTAAATTTAATATTTGATTCACAACTAAAATTATATTGATCTACACATTATTCTAGTATAGACTAGTGTCAAACAATTGATACGATATAATTCTACTTCTTTCCTTTGCAAGTTAGGGCGCTTGTATATTCCTGGGCAGATTTTCATTCCTTGTGACTCCATAAGGGTATCAAAATAATATGGCATCCATGATAGAAAGGTATTACTTGCTTGAGTGCTGCATGCAAAGTTAAAGGATGACCCTCTATTGATCAACTATTGCTCTGTTGGAGCACGTTGGTAGCACAACTTAATCTAATCAATAATGGAAGTAAGGAATGTTGCACCTGACTTCCACTTATATGATTGGAATAGGCCACAAGCCATGCTGGGTGGTAACATCTGAAGTTCCCTCCTTATGAAGGAACATGGCTCTTGATGAATCAAGGCCCAACAAGATCTTCATTTGTAGTGCATGCTTAGGTCCCACAATTTCATTTCCTTTCTCTCAAGCCCATTCTTCAAACATTTCCCTCTTTTGTCATTGAGGGGAGACTTGGTTGGGGAACTGGGGGGTGTTGTTATTCACCCACCAATGTTCAAATCCTAACAGAGACATTCTGCCCCCCCTGCTTTTTGTCTATGAAAGGTGCTACTTGCAACTTGAAAACATTCTCTTATTTTAGTTGTTGAGCTAATGTATCGTTCAATTTTGTTCAGTTGTTCAACTTGAAGTCAAATAACTTGTAAAGAATCTTACTTATTTTTTCCTTCCTTCCAATTGATTTTTCAAAAGAGTGGAGTCTAAATGCCCTGGTAGCAAGAAGGATAATAAGAGATTATCTTGTGGACAATAGATGTACTGTTTTTGCTATAGAGGGAAATAAGAGATTATGCTGTGAATAGTGGAAAATGAGTTGTGGATAGTGCATGATGAGTAAGGTAGCACGAGAGTATGCCATGTACAGCCAATGAAGTGTTTTTTCTATAGAAGGGAAATGAGGGATTATATTGTGGATAGTAAAAGAATTGGGTTTGAATCTTACCAATGCTTAACCTATGATAACCAAATATTTGAAACTTTTGGTTTGTAGCCAGTAGTGTTTTGGTGTTATAGTTTGGGTGCATGGTGATTTTGGGCCCTGGCTATTTGCAAGGTTAATGGCTTTGGTGAAGCAGATATTTTGCAGTTATCTTATGGTGGTGAGTGTGAAGAGCTACTTCAACGATGATTCAATGATTGTACGACTCCATTAAAATAATGGGCAAAGTTAAGTGAAATTCTGCTGTATCTTCTGCATTATTACTCACTTGTATATCGACTGTATTTTGTGCTTCAATGACCTCTAGCCATATATGAGTCCATTCCATGTAATATAATATATCTTTTTGTGAAATCGAGTTGCATAAAATCTGCGTTTTTCTTTCTATTGATTCTATTTGCAATTTTTTTCAATACAGTTTAGCAAGTTATTTTATTCTATTAAATGGTTAAATGTAAAATACATAATTACAATTGAACCAGATATTATACAATCCCATCCCAACGAGAAACCAGGTCATGTTATTATTTAGCATAATAGTAAAGAGTTAAGATATGTCCAAAAATGAAACTATGTGGCATTTCCATCAAAAAAGTCTAGCCTAACATAACTGTGAAGTCAGAATTAAGTCTAAACAACACATGAAATTATAATATACATAATAAAAAAAAGAACTCATGGCCAGAAACCTGCAATTAGGGTCAACTGCACCCTTCAACCATGTCAATGGAAGAATGAAACACAATTGGGGAATCCTTGGAAGAACCCAGGAGCTCTGCTAGGAGGACACCATCATTTATTCAGAGCCAGGAACATAGAGTTATAAAAAAAAACTATTTTGTTTGTTCAAAATTTCCAGTTTCTGTCAAATTTCTTTCCTGTCATTTTTCTTGGATAGCACAGCATGAGAAAAAAAGTTTTTGTGTGCCTGTAAAGTTCTAATTTAAAAAAAAAAACTTAGTGTGGTTGGAGCCAAGGTGGGGATGAAACCTTGTACCAACTCATCCACATCCAAATCTTCTCTGTATTCCCTCTCTATCTTAACATCCTCCTCTATGGCCCTGATTTAGCGCTGAATGTGGGGGCAGAGTAACCTGTTGAAAGGCCAAAGCCACTACGACATCATCTCCATTTTTTCCAAAACTTGTCCAAAATCACCTCTTAGGTATACATGTCAATTTACCTTGTTGGAGTCTCAATTAAGCTATGCTTATAGAACCAACTACAGCAAGTATAATGAATAGGGAATTTACAGATCGATTGCAAATTGGCCAAGGTAACCCCCTTCGACTCTCATCTCATTCCATGTGACTTATTTGAGATCCCCCTGGCAAGTCTTAGGCCCAAAGTTAGGGGTTTTAGAAAAGACAATTTTTGAATAGTAAAGCACACAAACTAGAAGTGTAATTGGAAAACGTCAATGGATTTGGATACGATTCAGGCAGTGATCATCTACATGATGCTCCTACCAGTGAATACTGTCAAGTTTCAACATAACCACGTGCCTATTTCTTCCATCACGCAAGGAAATTCATCTGTGATATATATCTCCAAAGCCCATAGCCTATTTTCCTTACACTTACCCCTGCAATGGCTTTCTTTGAAATTTGCAGCAATCTTTACAAAATTTTGCAGTTGCATGAAAGAGAACACTTCCGTAAGAGACCACAGTCACAGACTTGCTTTCCCTTCCTTAAAATTTCCTAGGTTAATACATTTTTAGTCAAAATTGAACTTACTAACTGTAAGGGACCTTGGTACAAAATGGATGGTTTCTCTAGCTTTATGTGATTCACAACTAAAATTATATTGTTCTACACACTATTCTAGTATAGACTAGTGTCAAACAATTGATATGATACAATTCTACTTCTTTCCTTTGCAAGTCAGGGTGCTTGTATATTCCTGCACAGATGCTCATTCCTTGTGACTCCATAAGGGTATCAAAAGAATATGGAATCCGTGATAGAAAGGTATTACTTGCTTGAGTTTTGCGTGCGAAGTTAAAGGATAACCCTCTATTGATCATCTATTGCTCTGCTGGAGCACGTTGGTAGCACAACTTAATCTGATCAATAATGGAACTAAGGAATGTTGCACCTGACTTCCACTTATATGATTGGAATAGGCCACAAGCCATGCTGGGTGGTAACATCTCCAGTTACCTCCCTATGAAGGAACATGGCTCTTGATGAATCAAGGCCAAGCAGGATCTTCCTTCGTAGTGTAGGCTCAGGTCCCACAACTTCATTTCCTTTCTCTCAAGCCCATTCTTCAAACATTTCCCACTTTTGTCACTAAGGGGAGACTTGGTTGGTGAACTGGGGGGTGTTTTTATTAACCCACCAATGTTCAAATCCTAATAGAGACATTCTACCCTCCTGCTCTTTGTCTATGAAAGGTGCTACTTGCAACTTGAAAACATTTTCTTATTTTAGTTGCTGAGCTAATGTATCGTTCAATTTTGTTCAGTTGTTTAGCTTGAGGTCAAATAGCTTGTAAATAATCTTACTTCTTTTGTCCTTCCTTTCAATTTTTTTTTCAAAAGAGTGGAGTCTAAATGCCCTGGTAGCAAGAAGGATAATAAGATATTATCTTGTGGACAGTAGATGTACTGTTGTTGCTATAGAAGGCAATAAGAGATTATGCTGTGAATAGTGGAAATGAGTTGTGGATAATGCATGATGAGTAAAGTAGCACGAGAGTATGCCGTGTATAGCCAATGAAGTGTTTTTGCTCTAGAAGGGAAATGAGGGATTATATTGTGGATAGTAGAAGAATTGGGTTTGAATGTTATCAATGCTTAACCTATGACAACCAAATATTTGAAACTTTTGCTTTGTAGCCAGTAGTGCTTTGGTGTTGTAGTTTGGGTGCATGGTGATTTTGGGCCCTGGCTATTTTCAAGGTTAATGGCTTTGGTGAAGCAGATATTTTGCAGTTATCTTATGGCGGTGAGTGGGAAAAGCTACTTCAATGATGATTCAATGATTGTACAACTCCATTAAAATAATGGGCAAAGTTAAGTGGAATTTTGTTGTATCTTCTGCATTATTACTCACTTGTATATTGGTTGGAGTTTGTGCTTCAATGACCTCTAGCCATATATGAGTCCATTCCATGTAATATAATATAACTTTTTGTGAAATCGAGTTGCATAAAATCTGCGTTTTTCTTTCAATTGATTCTATTTGCAATTTTTTTCAAAACAGTTTAGCAAGTTCTTCTATTCTATTAAATGGTTAAATGTAAAATACATAATTACAATTGAACCAGAGATTATACAATCCCATCCCAACGAGAAACCAGGTCATGTTACTATTTAGCATAATAGTAAAGAATTAAGATATGTCCAAAAATGAAATTGCGTGGCATTTCCATCAAAAAAGTCTAGCCTAACATAACTATGAAGTCAGAAATTAAGTTTAAATAGCACATGAAATTATAATATACACAATAAAAATAAGAACTCATGGCCAGAAACCTGCAATTAGGGTCAACTGCACCCTTCAACCATGTCAATGGAAGAATGAAACACAATTGGGGAATCCTTGGAAGAACCCAGGAGCTCTACTGGGAGGACACCTTCATTTATTCAGAGCCAGGAACAGAGAGTTATCAAAAAAACTATTTTGTTTGTTCAAAATTTCCAGTTTCTGTCAAATTTCTTGCCTGTCATTTTTCTTGGATAGCACAACATGAACACAAAAGTTTTTGTGTGCCTGTAAAGTTCTAATTTTCAAAAAAAAACTTAGTGTGGTTGGAGCCAAGGTGGGGATGAATCCTTGTACCAGCTCACCCACATCCAAATATTCTCTGTATGCCTTCTCTATCTTAACATCCTCCTCTATGGCCCTTCTATGGCCCTGATTTAGTGCTAAATGTGGGGGCTGAGTAACCTGTTGAAAGGCCAAAGCCACTGCGGCAACATCTCCATTTTTTCCAAAACTTGTCCAAAATCACCTCTTAGGTATACATGTCAATTTACCTTGTTGGAGTATCAATTGAGCTATGCTTATAGAACCAACTGCAGCAAGTATAATGAACAGGGAATTTACAGATCGGTTGCAAATTGGCCAAGGTAACCCCCTTCGACTCTCAGCTCATTCCATGCGACTTATTTGAGATTCCCCTGGCAAGTCCCAGGCCCAAAGTTGGGGGTTTTAGAAAAGAAAATGTCTGAATAGTAAAGCACACAAACTAGAAGTGTAATTGGAAAATGTCAATGGATTTGGATACGATTCAGACAGTCATCATCTACAGGCTGCTCCTACCAGTGAATACTGTCAAGTTTCAACACAAACACATGCCTATTTCTTCCATCAAGCATGGAAATTCATCTGTGATATATATCTCTAAAGCCCATAGCCTAGTTTCCTTACACTTACCCCTGCAATGGATTACTTTGAAATCTGCAACAATATTTTCAAAAGTTTGTAGTTGCATGAAAGAGAACACTTTCGTAAGAGACCACAGTCATAGACTTGCTTTCCCTTCTTTAAAATTTCCCAGGTTAATACATTTTTCTTCAAAATTGTACTTACTAACTGTAAGGGACCTTGGTACAAAGTGGATGGTTTCTCTAGCTTTATGTGATTCACAACTAAAATTATATTGATCTACACATTATTCTAGTATAGAATAGTGTCAAACAATTGATACGATACAATTCTACTTCTTTCCTTTGCAAGTTAGGGTGCTTGTATATTCCTGGGCAGATGTTCATTCCTTTTGACTCCATAAGGGTATCAAAATAATATGGCATCCATGATAGAAATGTATTACTTTCTTGAGTTTTGCGTGCGAAGTTAAAGGATAACCCTCTATTGATCATCTAGTGCTCTGTTGGAGCACGTTGGTAGCACAGCTTATTCTGATCAATAATGGAAGTAAGGAATGTTGCACCTGACTTCCACTTATATGATTGGAACAAACCACAATCCATGCTAGGTGGTAACATCTGAAGTTCCCTCCCTATGAAGGAACATGGCTCTTGATGAATCAAGGCCCAGCAGGATCTTCCTTCGTAGTGCATGCTCAGGTCCCACAACTTCATTTCCTTTCTCTCAAGCCCATTCTTCAAACATTTCCCTCTTTTTTCACTGAGGGGAGACTTGGTTGGTGAACTGGGGGGTGTTGTTATTCACCCACCAATGTTCAAATCCTAACAGATACATTTTACCCCCCTGCTCTTTGTCTATGAAAGTTGCTACTTGCAACTTGAAAACATTTTCTTCTTTTAGTTGTTGAGCTAATGTATCGTTAAATTTTGTTCAGTTGTACAACTTGAAGTCAAATAACTTGTAAATAATATTACTTCTTTTGTCCTTCCTTTCAATTGTTTTTTAAAAAGAGTGGAGTCTAAAAACTTACCCAAATCAATGTGTGTAGTTTTTCAATTTGGAAACAATGAATAAGCGTGGGTGATGATCATTAATTAGTTGAAGTTATCCTAGCGACCACTGAAAACTAACTTGCATGGAGAACTATAGAGTAGATAAAACGTGGTTTCCTTCAGCTTCACCAACTATTCCAAATTCTCATGTTCAAGTTGTTAAACATGATCATTGAAAATATTTGCATTCACCTTCTCATTAGTGAAGGAATTGAGATGTCATAAATATGTGTCTAGTGAAGTACTATATTCCTTGGCTTACCATATCTGTAAATCCCTTCTCCATCTATGGGAAATTTTTTTATAAGGGATTCTGGAGAATCACAGATTCTTCATTGATTTCACCATCGTCCTTAGGATTATAAATTACCTATAGTCTCCTTTTATGAGTATTGATGGTTGTAGGGGTAGAAAAAAACATTTCAAGAAGGTTCTCAAATGGGGTAGTAGCTTATGAAGTGTTGTTTATATATATATATATTTAAATACAGATTCCTTTAACTATTAAAGGAATGATATACATATGGCTTTAATATAAGAAAAAAAGGTTGCAAATGTAGCTTCCACAAACAAATCCAGGAGTTAAACAGAGATCACCAACTCACGTAATGTTTACATGTCTTGTCCATGAAAGAGACTACAGAAAACTACCCAAGTAAATAAATACTAAGAATTGACCGCACTAGTTACACTAGGAGGCTAGTCATGGTAATTCTCTAGGGCAGGGTTCTAAGCCAAGATATGGGGATTGATACTAGGAAGCTAGAGTGGGGAAGCTTGAGACCATATGGCCAAGGGATAACATCATTACCTGCTTGTTGCTTGGTGGACTATGTTGGAATTTGCATAGCTCAAAGGAATTTTTGAGAGGTGAAAACCCACCAAAAGGAGCTGGTTGGGAAAGTTACCCAAGTAGCTGGAGTTTTGACCCAAAGATGTGGGTTTGGACCCAAGACAATTAATTATTTATTCTAATTTAAAAATTGTCATGATCATAAAAACTGTCTTCAAGGGGTATTTGAAGTATTTTTCCATGATGGCATCAAATTTATTAGTATCTTAACATCCCTTTAGAGCAAATCTAAGATGGTTAGTGGTTTACTTTCATTTTAGGAGGAGAAAGATGCATGTGCAACATGCTTGCCTTGAAAATAGTGTTGGAAGATCTTTGGTGAAGAAAAAGTATAGAACGTGATGTGAAGTTTAGTATTAGTCTGTTGTGATCCTTTGTGGACCCATGAAGACACTTTGAGTATCTAGTGCAAGGCATTTTTATCCTTATTGTTGACATATTTAGGAAAATGTACATGTTTTTCTTAATAATAAATTTTGTTGCATTTTTTGAGTTCAAGAACCTAAGAGAGGAATGGAGAATGAATTAGGGAAGAGAATTAAAGTCCTTCAATCAGATAAGGAAAGGGAGCTTGCATAAAATGAATTTTCCAATTGTTACACAAGTGAAGGGATTTAAAGGCAAAGACAATTCTGCACTTTATTTACTTGAATAGAATGGGCTGGTTGAATGAGGAAATAGGATAGTGCTGGAGATTTCCAGATGTATATTTTTTGAAGGCAAGGGATTTCCAAGCAAGTATTTACTATCTTATTGATTATTGTCATCATCACTCTCAGTGGTGCCTCTAACGTCTCTGTTCAAACAAAATTAAAGTCTCTGGTCAAGTTATATCAGCTAGTATCATACATTGATCAAATACATCTGAAGCAACCTGCCTACTATTCTCTGTTTTGCATGTGTCAATGAGAAATATACCTTAAGTGTGATGATGCATTTTTGTTCTGAAGCTTCTTGCTATCAACAGTATACCACAAGGTTTAGGCTTGTTGATGCCTTTTAGGATCCCTTCAAGTTGTTGGCCTTGTTTTGCAAACCACTCATTCAAGACAGTGCTAATGACTATTATATAATGCCAGCAAACTCTAGAAGATCTTTGTGCTTAGTGAAACTGTATGATCTTCAGAACTTACTCACCGTGGGTATACTTCAGTTAGGCCCACATGAGGACTATCATGAACACTTTAGGATTATTGTCATATAAAAGGTTATTGTCACAAGGGTGTTGTATCAAAACACTGCAATGATAGTCTTAAGCAACTGTTGCAGGGAAATGATGAACCTTGAGGCTTACTATTGCAATAAGATAAAGCTATTGTATACAGTGAGACTGCTTGAAAACAAAACTACTGTGGAAATGATGAGATCTTAATTCTGATGCCCTATCACTTCTTCAACTTAAATGGTGTTGTAATGTAAATTATGTTTCCATAGTTGAAGATCTGAAGTATTTTGCGATATTGTTATTGTACCATGGCACATGGATCGGATCCAGTGTTTATCAACACTTTTTTAATAGCATGTTTTATTTTCTTCCTATTGCTGTTCATTGGAAATTCTAAACCACTTTCTCAACTGTCAGATTAGATGGAATATTCATGCATATTCAGCTCTGTTAGTAGAAAATAATGTAACCATTTCAGGAATTAGTAGTTGGTGATATATTGTTGAAGTTGTAATTGTGGGATGTCAGAGCTATTAGCTGTCACAAGGGTGATTGATGGAAAACGTTGTGAATGCCTCCAAGAAACTTCCTCACTTCACTTGCAAGCTTTATCACCCCTTGGTCTGGATGGCCTATGACATTATAACAATAAATCAAGTTATAAATTTCACTCCAACTACAGAGAAGCACAGTATTAAGAGCATGGATGTATGAAAGGGCCAGTATGTCAAAATAAAAACTCACCAATGCTATCCATGGCTTGCTCCAACTTGAAAAGATAGTCACGATTATTCCCACATGGACCAGTAGCTTTTGCAATTTGCCTGCATACAAGATAATGCCATCTGTAAGTGAAATTCTGTTGAAACGTTTTATACTTAAAACAAATCTCATATTTCAAACATTTGGGTCAAATATACTGTTGTAAGTTACATACCTTGCCATTTCTTGCAGTGGAGCTGGGCCCAAATAGTACTTGTTTATATTCTTCTTTAGAGTTGATATGAACCTACAAGAATTATAAAACCAATGATTATGATGAATCTACCAGTGATTATGATGAATTTGTCTAAAAATCAGGAGAAAAATGTATTACCATATAAAACAAAGCCAACAAAAAATGAGACAAGCCCAAAGAAATTAAGGCTATGAGATCAAATTTGCTTGAACTCACACTATGACTCCAGTCAGAAATGGGGTTGCAAATTCTCTTTCCTCCTATAATAACAAATCCACCATTGAAGATCAGACATCATATGAAAATTTCAAACACATGAATAGCTTCTATATATTTCCAAGAAATTGTTAGGCAGTTGCCATATATATGGAGCTATGCAGAGCATCTTACTGTGTAGAAATCTGCAGAGGCCTTAAGATCATATTCACATTCCCTCCTTTCCAGATATTGATTATCACATTAACTAGTAAAAACCCATCAAAATTTTTCCCACCAATAGGCAAGGAAAAACATGCTAAACAAAACAGTGAGCCTCCCCTTTCATCTCACCTCCATAGACAATCTTTCCTTCTTTGGTTCTCCTCTCACATAGTAAGCTCTACCCCAATAACAATATCAACCAAAAATCAGTGTTAGTCCATACAGAAAAAAATAATGGAGATGCAGAAAAATGCCCTTCACAAGACAAATAAAAACCAATAGAGTTTAAACAACCTTTACATGGATTGCTTATTGCAAAATATCTAGTATTCCTAGCAATGTACATAGCTCAAAAATTATATGGGAATATAGACAGAAGATAAATGTAAGATAAGAATATTCTCTGTTCTTACACAAATAACTCCCTCCTGCGCTTCCAATGTACATGTCCGAGCTGGAGACTGTGGAGTCCCATGGTGGTCAGTACAAGCTGCAAAAATCACAAGGAGGAAGTCCCTTTAAACAACCATTCCAACAATAACACCATTTTTCATTATTGAATGATGTGAATAAATCATTAGTATGAAAGAAATTTAAACCTAAATTAAAAATTCTTTGGTAGCCTTTGATATATCCAACAAATTCTTCATCAACATCAACATCCACAAGCCTATACAACCCATTCTATTTTAGCACCGATGCAATCACCTAACCATTGGTCCATTACCTTTATCTTTCACATAACGATTTTCAACACTAAATGAGGCCTCCAAATATGGACTCTATATTGTTATCTCACTAATTGGGAGAAGATTTCTATCCATATCTGATCAATGGTATGTAATTCACATTATCAAAAGTACACTTCTTAACATCTAACAATTTCATTTGAACATCCTCACAATTTTCCACAAAATGCATCCAACCAAAACCAAAGACTATAGTTTCTATTTTGGATTTGGCTTCAACGAAGGTAATAAACCAATCCTTCTTGATGGTCATGTGATTTAAAGCACCAAAATCAAGGAACCAATTATGTAAAGGCATACCTCCCACATAAGAAGAAATTTAAAAATATATATATATATATGTACTATATATGTTCTAGGGATCTTGCTGCCGGGTTGTCATAGGTTTCCTAGCTGTGCAAGTGTTTATTAATGTTGTGAATTGTGTGTGGCACTAAAATGGGATTGAGTTTAATACATACTTCAATGCTTAGGTTTTTTTATAATCCAGAGCCAATTCGTCCCTTTGTCTTGTCCATTCTCCCCGCATTTCATGATTGAAAGTAAGATTAGTTCAAGGTTCATCAAGGGTGAAAGTTGTTTCAGTCATAATTGACTTCATCACATCCACGAACAAGTTGCCAGTAATTGATATCTGGCTAGATTTTTCATGCCTATAGAACAATATGGTTCTTTGGGTTATATTTTATTTGGACTTATAACTACCAGATTTGAAAAGATGCATATAATGAAAACGTATCTCTCCTTGTACAAATTTAAAACAAGACAGCATTTGTACAAAAATACTAGGAGAGCATTGGCAAGTTCTAGAGTGGGCCTCCTCTCCAATCAATGGAGCTATCGATTAAATACAGGGTGCCACTGCTACTATTTGTGGGATTCTGCTACGAACAGATTCATGGCATGGCATGGGCATGAAGTGGGGAATGGAATTTTTCTAATGGTTCTCTTCATGTTGATGGTTATAATTTTAACAGATTCAGCAGGGTGGCTGCAACTGGCACATATTCCTTTCAATATCCAGATTTTGAAGGCATGAAAAGGAATAATATTTTTAAGAAGTGAAAAGCAGTTCACCTTATTATAGTTACCATGCTAGGTCTTCCTTTAAGAGCTTCACAACATCAAATAATTTCCATAAATATGGTTGTGTAAGAGTCGTGATGGTGTTGTAATGTAATTTTCTTTTCCATAGTTGAACATCTGAAGTATTTTGCGATATTGTTATTGTACCATGGCACCTGGATCAGATCCAGTGTTTATCAACACTTTTTTAATAGCATGTTTTCTTTTCTTCCTGTTGCTGTTCATTTCTCCTCAAACTCCTCTCCAACCTTAATATCAGTGCTAGTAGTAGCATGAGAAACAACACTATGCTTGGCAGAACTGAACGCATTTTCCAAACTGCACGAGAACTACTTCCCTCATGAGTCACCATGTACCATGCTTGGTCTTGGTGGTTCTCTTCCTTCTACTCCTGGTTCAACTACCATATATTCATTGGAACCAACACCCCAAAGTCCACTAGACAACGATTCACCATTTTTTAGTAGTGATGCAAAATTTGTATTGGTGATTCACCATGATTTTACAAGATAATATAATCTCATGAGAGATTCGCCAAAAAATTATATATACATATTATATTATTAATAAAATAGCCTTCCACTTTTCCTATGTATCATGGGGATTCACCCATTTATTATATATATAAATTTAGGGAGGTTCTTAAAATTTTCCCTGGTTGAAAATGTTCGGGATCCACAGGTTTAGGGGGAGCATTAGTGATCTAAAAGGAATGTATTAGTTTGTTGTACTAAGTGTATTTTTAGTTAAAAACATGTACATATTTATCTCTATTTGTTTGCTTAAGGAATGAGGAATTTAACCATGAAACATAGATGAAATTGTGAATTTTAAGCATGTAAATAAGTCTAAATAACACTGAACAAAAATGTATAATAGAGAAAGAAAACCACACATAAGATTTACACAACAGGCATGATGAAGCAGTTCACCTCTCCTGGGCTACATCTGTTGGTCCAGCTCCCAATGGCATGTCTATCTTTCATTATGCTCAAAATTTTGCAAATACATGTGTTTACAACAACCAATGGCTCCAGAATGCTCCAATTAGTCTAGGTAGACTCTTGCTTCACCCAAATTGGTTGAAAATTGACTTGGATAGGATTTTTCCCAATGTCCCCTACAAAACCTCCACTAAAATTGGACGAATGCACTTAGCTTCAGTTAAAAGTGATACATTTTTGCAAAGTTTGTTGGCACGCCTATATTTCTGCCAATTTAAACTATGATATTTAATGCTAAGGGGAGGGGCTGGCAACATGCCAACCCTCGAACACCTGCAGTTATCATAACCACCAAACGGAACTCCACGAAG
The DNA here is from genome assembly GCA_034641835.2 of Pinus albicaulis. NCBI lineage: Eukaryota > Viridiplantae > Streptophyta > Pinopsida > Pinales > Pinaceae > Pinus > Pinus albicaulis. The sequence continues at coordinate 866,276,706 of CM076575.1, read as the reverse complement.
ACTAGGGTTACAATAGCGTTAAACTTGCATTAATGGTTGGGTTAACCGGAATCAATGATGGACTAACCGTGCAGGCAAAGTTCAAGAAACCATTGCATGTGATATCGTTTCAGAAGTAAAATGTTGCTGGGTGTTACGATCTCCATAACTGTCGAGCCATTGTAATTGATATTGGGGGTTTGTACATATGTCATGTGAACTCAATTTGTGCACCGTTGGCGGGTTGGGACTGCCTATGCTTCCTCCCCCGACCCACCCACCCAAATGACATAATTGTAAAACATATAATGGTGTGGCACCCTTAGTGGGTAAGAAACACCTAGTAGCCTAGATGGTAATGTGTCTAGTGTGCGCGCTTGGAGGTCGTGGGGTCGAACCCCCCAAAACTATTAAATTTTTATATAACCAGATGGGGTACACGTGGTAGCCTCAGGGCTGGCCATGTGTCACCCAACCATTAGCTAAAAAATCATACGTACATAGAAATCAAACGATCTAGAATGCGCCACGTGGTAAGATCTCATTGGCTTAGAGAAAAGGGAATATTCTTAGGAATATTCCCCTTTTTTCTGACTGTATACCTGCATGTTGACTGGGCATCCCAGTCAAACCTGTAGAAATTTTAGCTGTTTGGGAAATCGACCAGAACGCGATATCTCCCTCATACGACATCGGTTTTTCGAACCATTCACAGTGTCAGAATCAGAACGACGAGATATTCTTGTCACTCAGGTTTGGTACAGTTTTGAGAAATTTCAATTTTGAGCAAAATTCATGAACTCCTAATCACACCTCCCCATTGGGAAGCTTTTGGACTCCAAAAGAATTTGATTACCTATTTAGTAGATGAGGGTACAACTCCCTCCCCTTTCCAACTTCCATCCACTTTTCCTTGCTTGGCTTATTGCCTTTGAGCCCAACTCGAAGGTAGTCAACACTTCCCCTCTTAGATGCTCTTGTCCTTCTATCAAGAATGGTATCCTCTTTGAGCTCATCCAGAAATTCTGGTGAGAAATATTCAATAGAAGGCAGCTGAACATCACTTCCTTGATCATCGATCAAAGGTGGCTCATACAAACGTAAGTTTTCAACATTAACAACTGAATACATTTTCATATATGAAGGCAAGTCAAGTTGAAATGCATTATTCCCAACTTGCTTGATGATCTTGAATGGACCATAGCGAATGGGCTTGAGCTTTTTACCTTCTCCTTGCATCCTATCTTTGCTTATGTGCAACCATAGCTCATCTCCTTCTTGAAACTTGTGATCAACTCTATGTTTTTCATGCCTCTCCTTGTATTTTCTTTGACTCTTCTCAAGCTGTTCTTGAACTTGTTAATGAATAATCTAAATTTTCTCAATGAAATTTCGAGCCTTGTCAATATCACTATGCCCATCAATTGCAACATCCTTCTCGAATATGAATTCTAATGGTCATTTCGACAAATACCAAAAGCATGCTTCAAAAGGTGATGTATTTTTAGAAGAGTGCTTTTCTCGATTGTAAGCGTGATGAATGTAATATGGTTGTTCATCCCACAACTTGGGATGTTTGCCGCAATATCCTCTCAATATATGCACAATGGTTCTATTCACCACCTTGGTTTGGCCATCAGTTTGCAGATGAAAAGCAATACTCTTTTTCAACTTTGTGTCAATCATCTTCCAAAGGTTGGACCAAAAATTCCCAATAAACCTAGAATCCCTGTCACTAACAATAGAAGTTGGCAATCCATAATGAACCCATACATGTTGAAAATAAATTTCATCAGTTTTTTCAGTAGTAATGGTTTTCTTACATGGCATAAGTATACACATTTTACTGAATCTATCCACAACTACATAAAGATAATCATGTTGTTTTCTTGACATATGTAGACCTCCAACAAAGTCCATGGAGACACTCTCCCATGGCCTTGATGGTACTGGTAGTAGCATGTACAACCCAAGCTTCATATTTCTAGGCTTGCTTTTTGCACACATAGAACAACCTATTATAAAATGCAACACGCTATCTATCACGTGAGGCCAATAGAAATACCGCTATAGATGCGCCACTGTTTTGCTTACCCCAAAGTGTCCAGCAATAAAATATGAATGAGCATTTCTCATGACACTTAGCCTCTCTCCTTGTGGTATACACAGATTGCCCAAATGAAAAAACAAATTGTTATGCATGTCATAATCATTTTCTTCAACTTGATTCCCTTCACTCAAACTAGCATACACATCTTGGAAATCAACATCATGTGCATATTGTTCTATGTAACTCTCATGTACAATAGAATCATTTTTAAGTAAATTAGAAGCAATTATGATTGGCCTTGAAATCATATCATCAAATTTATTGAAAATACCTTTCTTGTACCTTATAACCAAGTGAAACTGTTGAAGGAAACCCATCCACTTGAAATGTCACGATTTTTGCAATTTTGTTTTTGACTGCAAGTACTATAATGGTTGGTGATTGGTATGTATAATCGTCTCTTTACCCATCAAGTAGTGTTTCCACTTTTTGACGCTTTGTACCAACACATACAACTCTTTGTCATATGTAGGATAATTAGTTACAGCACAATTGATTGTTTCAGAATGAAAATCGATAGGCTTACCATGTTGCAAAAGAACTCCGCCCATGGCATAATCACTAGCATCAGTTTGTATCTCAAATGGCTATCCCAGATTTGGCAATGCAAGGACTGGAGCTGAACTAATATTGTCTTTCAAAGCTTAGAAATATTGTTTCTTTTTGCCTCCCCATTCGAAGCCTTTCTTCACAATTGTCACTACATGCATAGGAGCTGCTATGGCATAAAATTTACCAATAAAATTTCTCTAATACTGAGCTGTGCCTAAGAAACTTATTACCTCAGTTACTATTTTGGGAGTGGGCCAATTCACAATGGCTTCCACTTTAGAAGGATCAATTCTCAACTCGCCTCCTCCTACAATGTGTCCCAAATAGACCAAAGAAGTCTTTCCAAACTCACACTTTGAAATCTTAAAAAATAATTTATCTTTCTTTAAAACATCAAGCACCCTTTTCACATGCAAGACATGTTCTTCTCTTGTTTTGCTGAAAATCAATATATCATCTAAAAACACAATCACAAAGTCATCAAGAAATGGACGCAAAACATTATCCATAACACGTATTAAATTTTCCGGTGCATTACACAAACCAAATGGCATAAACAACCACTCAAAGAGTCATTTTTTGGTTTTGAATGCAGTCTTCCATATATCACTTTCTGAAATTCTTACTTGATTATATCCAATTCATAAATCTAACTTAGTGAAAAACTTCGCTTCTTTAAGCTGATCAAGAAAATCATCTATCCTTGGGAGTGGGTATCGATTCTTTACCGTTATATTGTTCAAAGCTCTGAAGTCTACACACATGCGCCAAGTCCCATCTTTCTTCGGAATTAAGACTATGGGTGAACCACATGGTGAAGTGCTTGGCCTTATGAGTCCCTTGTCCAACATGTCCTTGATTTGCCTCTTTATTTCAACATTCTCCATTATCCACATATATACATGCCGATGTTTGGAAGAGGACAATATTGCTGCAATTGAATCTCATGTTGAATCTCCCTTTTTGGAGGCAATCCTGTTGGGTCCTGAAACATCTCATGATGTGCATCAAATACATCATATAAATATGATTTCAACTTAGGATCAAAATCCTTAAATGATTCATAATTAACATCATCTTTAGGCTTAATCATTAGAAGAACAAAATTATTACTTGAAATCACCAGCCTCTTTACCTGTCCACCATTTACCATAGAAATGTTTGTCTTCTTGCGATGTGCTCTAACAATTTACTCCTTGCCATATTTGAATAAATGGTATTTGTTCTCATGGCGATGGAAGATCACTTTCCTGTCATACAGGTAAGGACTTCCCAACAAAATACATGTAATATCAAGCGGAACCACATCTAATTCAACTATGTCAACAAAGGTGCAGTTATTGCAAACCGCAATATACACTTCTTTGAAACTTGTAAATTTGCATCCTTGTAAATCCAACCAAGTGGATATGGTTTTTGATGTGGAATGGTCTCAAGATTAAGTTTCTTGACCAAGTCTTCAGAGATTAAGTTTTCTTGTGACCCACTGTCAAACAATGTGTCAATATTGGTATGTTTGGATATGACCCTCACATGAAACAGTTCAATTCTCTCTTCTTCATTTGGAGCTTGTATGTGAAAGTTTGATGTACTAGTACTGGGTTTGGTTTCAATTTATCTCCCCTTTAAGTTCTTCAATCCCATGGCTGTAATTTTCGATTCATCACCTGAATCCTCTCCTAAATCACGTTGAGTTGTAGCTGTAGCTTTTTGTTTCCCTTTGTCGTTCTGATGTTTGGGCCTCTTTTCAGGATGTAATTTCCAACAATTATTTTTGTCATGACCTTCTCTTGAACAATGTTTACATACCACTTTTTCTCCCTCTTTCTTGACAGATGCATTCTTTTTTCCTTTACCTTTTGAGGTATTCTCTTTGTTTTTCCCCTTATAAGGTATGTTTCTACCCTTATTAGAAATGTTTTTCCCTCTATATTATAGATGTGTGGCTTGAACACATACCTCATCTAGACTTATGGGGTTAAACATGAGAATAATATGTCTTAGGTAGCTATGTAAGCCTCCTATGTAATTGAGAAAATTATCTTGGATCTGCAAATATACCCCTAATAAGAGAACTCTTCTCCTAAATTATTGGGTGTATTCTTGCAAATTTTGTCCTTTCAATTGTCTAGAATTTTTCCAGTTCATTATGGCTTTCTGCATATGAGCTAATGGATAAAGATATTGTTTTATTGCATTAATGAAATCAGTCCATGATATGATATTCTTACCATGCTTCTTGATCTCCTCCTTTGTCTTGGCTTCCCACCAAACAAGTGTTGCACCTTCCATTCTCAATGAAGCTAGTTGGATTTTGGTAACATCATCATGAAGGTTATGAATTCTCAAATAGACCTCCAATCACCTAATCTAATTATCAAGCTTTTCTGCATTGAATTCACCATTAAAAATTGGCAATTCAAACTTAAAATCAAGTTTTAAAAAATGAATTTTACCAGCTTTCTTTGACTTGTGTGGCTGATGTATTGAAGATGAAGTAGAGGATGATGATTATGAGGGTGAGGGTGGTGAATTTCCACTGCCTCCATTTCCTCCATTTCCCTTCTTTGAGTTATCTTCATCATTTTTACCTCCTGATGATTCCTGTCCTTCGTTGTGAAGTTTGGATCCTTCTCCTTCTTGTCTCTCATTCCTTTCTTGATAAGGGATTCTCACCATCTCAGTCATGTCAAGGAATGCTTTCCTGAACACTCTTTCTTCTTCTTTTGGATCCACCTCTTCAAGATTTGTTCTTCCTCTGGAGGCATGCTTAAGGTTGTTTCTTATTCTTTAGGAGGTGAACTAGGTGGTGGAGAATGTGGTAATCTGGCCCCGCTCTGTTGTGGCTCACTTTGAGGCCCTCTTGCTTCCACCAAGTTTCCTTCTCCTCTCTTAAGCTTGAGCCTAGTAAGAATGTGAACACTTCCAAATAGTTAAACAAATCTTTGCGCACAACAACACTAGAGAATAACTCTAGCTCTAATACCAACGTGATCTGAAAGGAATGTATTATTTTGTTGTGCTAAGTGTCTTTTCATTTAGAAAACATGTAAATATTTGTCTCCATTTGTCTGCTTAAGGAATGAGGAATTTAACAATGAAAAATAAATGAAATTTTGAATTTTAAGAATGTAAATAAGCCTAAATAACACTGAAAAACAATTTATAACATAGAAGTAAAACCACACATAATATTTACACAGCATGCATGATGAAGCAGTTCACCCCTCCTGGGCTACATCTGCTGGTCCAACTCCCAATGGCATGTCCATCTTTCATTATGCTAAAAATTTTGAAAATACATGTGTTTACAAGCCTCCAATGGTTGTTTTCTCTACACTAATGGCTCTAAAATGCTCCAATTAGTCTAGGTAAACTCTTGTTTCACCCAAATTGGTCTAAAATTGACCTGTCTAGGCTTTTTACCAATGTCCCCTACAAAACCTCCACTAAAATTGGAGGATTGCACTTAGCTGCAATTAAAAGTGGCACATTTTCACGAATTTTTGTGGCGTGCCTATATTACCGCTAGTTTAAATTGTGAGAGTTAATGCTAAGGGGAGGGGGTGGCCACATGCTAACCCTAGAACCCCTGCGATTGTCATAACCGTTGAGCAGAACTCCGCAAAGACTGGGGTTACAACAACGTTAAACTCACATTAATGGTTGGGTTAACCAGAATCAACGGCGAACTAACTGCACAGATGAAGGTCAAGAAACCACCACATTTGATACCATTTCAGAAGTTAAATGCTTCCGGATGTTATGGTTTCCATAACCATTGAGCCATTGTAATTGATGTTGTGGGTTTGCACGCATGTCATGTGAACGAAATTTGTGGATCGCCGACGGGTTGGGGCCGCCGGCGGTACCCCCCCAAATGACATCATTGTAAAACATATAATGGTGTGGTTCCCTTAGAGGGTAAGCAACAACCGGTAGCCCAGATGCTAGTGTGTCTTGTGCATGCGCTCGGAGGTCGCGGGGTCGAATCTCCCGGACCTATAAAATTTTTATATAATCAGACAAGGGATACATGGCAACCTCAGGGCTGGCCACGTGTCACCTAACCATTGGCTAAAAAATCAAACGTACAAACAAATCAAACGATCCAGAATGGGCTACGTGGCAAGATCTCGTTGGCTTGGAGAAAAGGGAATATTCTCAGGAATATTCCCCTTTTTGCTGACTGTACACCTGCATGCTGACTGGGCATCCTAGTCAAACCTATAAAAATTTTAGTTGTTTGGGAAATCGATCAAAACGCGATATCTCCCTTGAATACAACATCGGTTTTTCGAATCGTTCACGGTGTTTAGTCAATTTAGTGTCCTAAATTGTTAACATAAATTATCGACCAGGGCTAGTAAACTGATGAAGTGTAATGCACTGTATGTGCCTAAGTATCTCTTTTTCTTACTTCGTTGTTTTTAGTGTTTTATTGATGTTTTGGGGTTTTTATCTTTGATTCTTAGTATGCTACTCTATGCTAAAAAGATGAAGTTAGATCTATGTCAAAAGGGAGAAAATGAAATGTTAATAAATGAATTAAAACATAATTTATTTGCAAGTTCTGTTCCTAATTAGAAAATGATGAAAACAAAGAGTCCTAATCCATGGATATTACAGCTTCTAAATGAACATTCATGAAATGAAAAGTAACTCAAAACACTACAACTTAATCTAATTCATTTAGTTAGAGATTTGTTGGAAGAGCTTGTGAAAAAAATTAATTCTAATGCAATGAGGATCTCCTAAAACATAAAAGGAAATGCTGAAACAAACAGTAACTTAAAACATTATAGTGAAATCTCATTCATTTGATAGAAGTTTATTGGAAGAGCTTGAGAAAAATATTACTATAATGTAGTAAGGATCTCCTATGAAATGATGAAACAACTTATAACATTACAACTAAATCTCATTCATGAGTTAGAGGTTTATTGGAAGAGCTTTTGAAAGAGATTAATCATAATGTGATAAGGATCTTCTATGAAACAAAACAATCAATAACTCACAATATTACAACTAAGTCTCATTCGTGAATTAGAGGTTTATTGGAAAATCTTTTGAAAGAGACTAACTGTAGTATAATGAGGATCTTCTTTTTAACTAAATAACAGAAAATGAAATGCTAATAACTTAGAATATCACAATTGAATCCCATTCATTTAATAGAGATGTATTGGAAGAGCTTGAGAAAGAGACTAACTGTAATATCATGAGGATCCTTTATCTAAGCAAATGACATGAAACATAATGCTAAAAGCTATGATTTCAGAAAGCAATCTAAGTAAGGAAATATGACAAAACAGAATTGAAAATGACTTATCTAGAAAACATGCAAAACCTCCTCAAATAGCAGGGGCCCTCTGCTACCAATTTGGTGTAATCCTTAACTCCTTGAAGATGTGATCAAAACAACATCAAAGAACTAAACTTCTTTATTGATAAAATCACAAATCTACATCCCATTCCATCTTAAGCTTTGTTACAAAACACTCTCTAATCCTTTCTCTTCTTCTCCTATTTTTCACTACCCTTGATAGGAAAAAGCTTCCCCTATTTATACAAAAATATGAGAAGTTATCTCATTAATGAGAGTCCATGAATCTCTCCCTCTATCTCTAGAGTTACAATCAAAATAGAAAATGATAAGACACATGTCTTTTTAGAATTTCAATACAAATAAGAAATGAGACACATATCTTCTTAGAGTTTCAATACAAAAAGGAAATGACACACATATCCTCATGATCCCATGATCTTCTCCATTTAAATTCGAATTTGGTTTTGGGAGGCCACATAAAGGTCTTTTAGAAGCTTCCTTTTGACCTACACATGTCACAAAATTCATAACACATATATAGATATATGAAACTATGTTAATTTTCTAGTTTCTAATCATAAATTCACTTTAAATACATAAAATAAATAAATTTGGAAGACAAGGATCCTAACCCATATATTTATGAAAATGGTTACTTGATGTAGGGTTTTAGGTCAGATGGCTATGAAATAAGAGCTAAATGGTTATGAAATAATGGAAATATGTATGAATATGGAAAACACTTTTGAGACTCAACATACCCCCCAACTGAAGTTGTTGCATGTCCTCATGCAACTATTGCAATGATTCATTTGTCCATGAGTTGATATTTTATGAGTTTTGACTCATATATATTCGTTCCAAACTTTGCTTTATAATATTTTCTTTTGGCAAAGTATAATACATTTGATTGCAACATTTTTTTTATATGGTTGGTTCTTGTGTGACAACCGATTTTTTTGAGCAATGGTTCTTGTGTAACAATGCTTTATTTTCTTTGTTGCATCAAAGTTTATGAAAACATTTAGAATCAAATACTCCATCAATGAATTGATCATTTGCAAGACATATAATCTTTTGGATCATGTTGCAACAATAGTTGGTTGGGAAGTATATGTGGGTGGAAATGAAATGAAAATGTGTGATAGTGTATGACATGTGGATATGAAATGATGTCCCTTCCCCCCAACTAAAGATATGACAATGTGAAAAAGGGAGTGAGGAATTTTTCCAAAGTTATAATTTTAGCATTCTAATGAATTACATGACTAAAAATTAGAAAACCAGTTACCAAATATCTTCACTTACCTTAAATGTGGATGAGTTGTGTATACTAAAGAATGTGGTTGTTGATGTTGTTGGATCATGAATTATGTAAACAAAGGATTTTGATCTGCTTCTTTGTTCTCTTTGTGCTGATGACAAGATTGGGATCTTTATTGCTACTGATACAAATTGATTCCTGCTGCAAACTGCTGAAATGTTGTAGTCTTCAATCATTACAAAATCTGATGGTACAATTCTAGTCATGCGAATAAATGTGTTGATGTCGAGCATGAAGAGAAGTCATTGGATTACCAACCATTGATGAATGTCGTTAACGAATGCGAGGCAAACTCGCCATTAATGTCAATGAGTGCCAAGGTACCTAAGTACATCTTGTGAAGTGCGAATAGATGGGCTGATGTCAAGCTACTTGCAAGATCTGACGATCAAGAGACATTGATGTATTTCCATGATTGTCAGCGAGAGAACTTGTCATTAATGCATACAAGCCTCAAGGTACTATTAAAGACTCTAGTCTTGGACCTAAATAATGTGCTGATGTCAATAGGCCAAGACTTGTTAGAAGGGAGGCCTTAAGGAATACTCCATCATCTAATGCAAGCATCAAAGAATATTTTTTGAAGGACTATGGATGAAAATTTTTGCAGTGGATCAAGGTTTATTTGATAGAATGAAAATGGAAATGAAAAGAATCATCTTTGTAGAGGAGTTGAATGGTTTTATTGGTAAGTTAGTGAAAGCATGGAAGGAAAATATAATGACTGGGGAAAAAAATGAGCAGTGAGGGAAAATGAGACGAGGATTTTATTGAATGACTAAGTAGAAATGAAATAACGAATATAAAGGGAAATGAGATGAATGTTTTATTGACTGAGGAAACATGGATGCAATGGAGATATTGGCATCTGAAAGGCTTGAAAGTGTTGGATCTGATTTGCATTAGAAGGTGCTTATGCATTGATGTTTTTTTCTTTGTTGCTGATCATCTTCTTGTAAAATAAATGTAGTCTTTGAGAGAGACACTATTCGCTTGTAGTCATCTGTCCTTCCTCTTGGAACCTGTAAAATAAAATTAGTACTTCTTCTACAATTGAATGTAATATTATAAAAAGAGAGAGGTGATAAATCTCTCTGGTTATGACATTTACACAAAAAACTGAGAATTTGTACTAATGAAACAAGTTCACGAAGGAAAACCAAAAGAATTTATACCTGTTTCGAAATTAGTGCCTCAAGTTACCTGTTATGTCTTTTCAGAAATTTCTTTAGTCTTTTCTATTTCAAACTTTGATTATAGTTTTCTCATTATGTAGATATCATTGAAATATTTCCAATGACGCTTGAATCGTCGAAATCCGATGTCGGAAGAGAAAGTTTGGCTAATTTGAAATTTGGGTGAAACAATGAAGTTTCTTGGTTGCAAAATTGACGTTTCGCTTGCAGAATTGCGTAGTTTCTGTAGCTAAAAATCCTTAAAAGAAAGTTAAATATACATGTCTATGAAAATAATTAGCTTTGACATTTAAATCAATCAGTACCTCCTCAAAGAAAATCAACAATACACTACTTATTTTATTGATGCAAATTTTTTTTATTTTTATTTTTATTTCATTCATTTTTTTTTTTTAGTATTATTATTATTATTATTTTTTAAATATAATATATGTTACATTTAAAAAAATATATACATATATAATTTTATTAAACAAAACAATTTATTAAATAGGGAATTTAAAAATAAAAAATAAAAAATAAAAACCTTGAAGACCATTCCACTTCCACGTTGCTCATACTCATGTGGCAATCTTTGCGAGCAACTCTCCATTGGAGCATAGAACGTTGTATTAAGATCACCTTCTCTTCATACAAAGGAAGCTCATTTTTCCTTCATTGCAATTCAAGAAGAATTAATCATAACTTCAAGATAGACAAGATCCAACATTCAGAAAGTGAAAGAAGTCGAATTTGACTCTTCGATTTATCAAAATCATGTGGAATGTGGATTGAATGCCACAATAGACTTTGATTTAAATTAAAATTCTTCTTTCTTGAGATCAGGAAAATCATATCATGACCGAAATCTATTGATTGATTACCAGGAATTAATGAAAACCATTTTTTTCTCACGTAGTTTGCAAAACACATCCTCGAAGAACCCATAAATTCTACCAATTTGTTGCGAATTTTATAAAACCGTTTTCTGGGTTTTTTAATTTCCCTTATTTTGAGAAAAACCCAAGTCTCATTTTTTCCAAATTTTCCCTGGTTTTCTCAAAAAAAACATTTTAAAATCATGTGTATGAACTGTTGCATTTTCTATGAAGTTCTGGAAACAAAAATTAATTGTGGTTGGATTTGCAGATTTTGGAAGCTGCTTCGATTGTGGTGGCGCTATGGTTGAGTGGATGGGCTGGTCAGATGATTTGCAAGCTTTAAAAAAAAAATCTCTTATGCTACTTTTCATCATTGTAAATTTTCTTCCGAGAAAATTGTGGAGAAGGCGTCCAAAACTATTTGATAACTTCCATTCAGAACGTTAGTCATTGGATGGATGTTCAATTTCCCTTCCTATTGTATACTATAAGTGATTAACTTTTTGAGCAATTTTTTTTTGAATATGCAATTGATTATCAAGCATAGATTTGATATATGTAATGGAAACACAGAAAAATCTAATGCAATTGTAGAGAGAAAATTGAAAATCAAGGTGTGAATACTTGTAAAATAAGCTTTAGAAAAATTGAGAATGGTCTCCGTGGTTTCAGGAATTAGATCTGCTTCATAAACAAGTTCGAGTTTGAGATTTTGAAGCACTGTGTTGGATCTTGACCTCTTTGGTTTCGTTTTACTCAAAGGCCATGGCCATTGTCGTTGGTGTTTCATTTTATTATGTTAATTTTTCCTTTTTATTTTTATTTTTATTTATTTTATTTTATTTCTGTTTTTATTGTTTTATTGTTGTTTTTTATTTTTTATATTTGTTGTTGTCTTATGAAGGGTTGTGTGCTTTAGTTTTAGTTTTAGTTTTTTTATTTTTATTTTTTATTTTAATGATTTGTTATTAAAATTATATATATATTTTCAAAGATTTAAAATATACATATATATTTTATTAAACAAAAAAATTCAAAATTTTTTATTTTTTATTTTTTTATTTTTTTACAATTGATTTGTTAATAAAATTATGTATGTTATATTTTCAAAAATTTAAAAATACACATATAGATTTCATTAAACAAAACAATTTATTGAAATTAAAGTTTTTCATTAAATCAAATGAAATGATGAAAACAATATATTTTTTTTAAACATAAAAAAATCTTTTTTTGATACTCCAGATCACACAAAGTGCAGGAGGAGAGCATACTCGAGAAATAATTAATTTTTTTTTATAGATGTAATAAATAAGGCTACCTAGTTACACTTCCCCGACAACAGCGCCAAAATGTTTAGTCAATTTAGTGTCCTAAATTGTTAACATAAATTTTTGACCAGGGCTAGTAAACTGATGAAGTGTAATGCACTGTATGTGCCTAAGTATCCCTTTTTCTTACTTCGTTGTTTTTAATGTTTTATTGATGTTTTGGGTTTTTATGTTTGATTTTTAGTATGCTATTCTATGCTAAAAAGATGAAGTTAAATCTATGTCAAGAGGAAGAAAATGAAATGTTAATAAATGAATTAAAACATAGTTTATTTGCAAGTTCTGTTCCTAACTAGGAAATGATGAAAACATAGAGTCCTAATCTATGGATATTATAGCTTCTAAATGAACATTCATAAAATGAAAAGTAACTCAAAACACTACAACTTAATCTGATTCATTTAGTTAGAGATTTGTTGGAAGAGCTTGTAAAAAAGATTAATTCTAATGTAATGAGGATCTCCTAAAACATAAAAGGAAGTGCTGAAACAAATAGTAACTTAGAACATTATAGTGAAATCTCATTCATTTGATAGAGGTTTATTGGAAGAGATTGAGAAAAATATTACTATAATGTAGTAAGGAACTCCTTGAAAATGCTGAAACAACTTATAACATTACAACTAAATCTCATTCATGAGTTAGAGTTTTATTGGAAGAGCGTTTAAAAGAGATTAATCATAATGTGATAAGGATCTTCTATGAAACAAAACAATCAATAACTCACAATATTACAACTAAGTCTCATTCGTGAATTAGAGGTTTATTGGAAGAGCTTTTGAAAGAAACTAATTGTAGTATAATGAGGATCTTATTTTTAACTAAATAATAGAAAATAAAATGCTAATAACTCAGAATATCACAATTGAATTCCATTAATTTAATAGAGATGTATTGGAAGAGCTTGAGAAAAAGACTATCTGCAATATCATGAGGATCCTTTATCTAAGAAAATGACATGAAACATAACGCTAAAAGTTATGATTTCAGAAAGCAATCTAAGTAAGGAAATGTGACAAAACAGAATTGAAAATGACTTGTCTAGAAAACATGTAAAACCTCTTCGAATAGCAGGGGCCCTCTGCTACCAATTTGGTGTAATCTTTAGCTCCTTGAATATGTGATCAAAACAACATCAAATAACTAAACTTTTTTATTGATAAACTCACAAATCTACATCCCATTCCATCTTAAGCTTTGTTACAAGACACTCTATAATCCTTTCTCTTCTTCTCCTACTTTTCTACCTCTTTTGATAGGAGAAAGCTTCTCCTATTTATACAAAATATGAGAAGTTATCTCATTAATGAGAGTCCATGAATCTCTCCCTCTATCTCTAGAGTTACAATCAAAATATAAAATGATAAGACACATGTCATTTTATAATTTCAATGCAAATAAGAAATGAGACACATATCTTCTTAGAGTTTCAATACAAAAAGGAAATGAGACACATATCCTCATGATCCCATGATCTTCTCCACTCAAATTCGAATTTGGTTTTGGGAGGCCACATAAAGGTCTTTTAGAAGCTTCCTTTTGACCTACACATGTCACAAAAATCATAACACATATATAGATATATGAAACCATGTAAATTTTCTAGTTTCTAATCATAAATTCACTTTAAATACATAAAATAAATAACTTTGGAAGACAAGGATCCTAACCCATATATTTATGAAAATGGTCACTTGATGTAGAGTTTTAGGTTAGATAGTTATGAAATGATAGCTAAATGGTTATGAAATAATGGAAATATGTATGAATATGGAAAACACTTTTGAGACTCAACACACGGTGCCAGAATCAGAACGACGAGATCTACATGGTCGCTCAGGTTCGGTACAATTTCGAGCAATTTCAATTTTGAGAAAAATTCATGAACTCTTGATCAATTAGCCTTGCTGAGAACAATGCATTGTTGAAACCATGTTGGTTGCTGAATTATGATCTCTCTCTTGAGGTCCTTTTGTCTTGGTTACAAGTGTCATAACTGAAATTTAATGTAAGGGCCATGTTGAGACCTATGATGTATAAATTGTCATATTTCATCATGTACAGAATTTTTCAAAATTGTAGACCCACTTGGTTGGGTAGTTGAGTCAAATATGTAACCCCACTTGGTTGAAAAATTGATGTATGTATGCGTCCTTGGTGATAGGGAAATTTATAGAGTATTGCAAATCTGTTTTGAAGCTTCAGCATGTGTTCAGGGGGAGTATGATTTGTATAGTGCAACACAGATCTCGACATTCTTGTATCGGTTCACCCTTTTATCTTGATGTTAAAGGGGGAGAGAATTTTTGTGTTTGAATAATGCTTATGATTGATGTGTTTATCAGGTATCTACAAGTTGTGGTGATCAACCACCATCATGGTTTCCACCATGTCCAAAGGGGGAGATTGTTGGCATTATAATGTAATATGTTGTTATGTTGTCCTTGATGGCAACCTACTCGATGAGTTTCCTTTTTTATAGAAACCTATTTGGTAAAGATGTAAAATTGATGTATCTATAGGTCACTTTAGATGTGACAAAAAAATGATAAAGGTAATGTTTTACAATATATACACAAGTTTGATGAAGGCAACATGTGTATACTTGCAGGTTTGATGAAGGTAACCCGTGTATACATCCATAATTAGTATATACGTTGTTTTGGGGAAGAGAAGTCACGTATACATGCAGGTACAAAGAAGTCAAGTCGTGTATGTACTTACACACTCGGTTTATGAGACCAGGGGTCTTTACCATGGGTTTAGCCTACATTATTGAGCATTGTGTCGTCTATTTGGTTCCATCCAAGAATACCATCGACATGTGTCGTTTTGTCTCATGGTATTGGGAAAGGCTCAAACTATATAAGGAGAAGAATATCGTAATGCATATAGTGCAAGTGTATGGGTATTGATTGAATACTTCACTCTGAAGTATATCTGCATGGAATGGGTTATAGTTTATTAATAGATCTGAAATAATGATGCACCTATGAATACAATGATGGATCAGGATCTCTAGACCTAAAATGACTATGTATTTTCTTGATCTGTTTCTGAGATGTTTAGATCTGTGATCTCGCACATTTCTGTTGAAGTCAATGGTATGATCTGAGTAAGTCTGTTGATCTAAAATCTTACGCAGTCTTGAATATTTACAGATCTATACGTTGGTTCGTCATGGTGAAAGCACGTATACACGTGGGTTTATTTAAGAAAAAGATCATATGGAAGTTAGGGTTTTTCTGAATATTTCTTAAGAGTTTGTCTCATCATTTCTGCTATATTTATGTTTTCTGTTAATGAAGTCTTCATGTAGATCTGGATTACTTGAATACTGTATATGCTGCTAGTTGATTTTGTATAAATATGATCAGGGACTAGGTTATTGAATATGATGGATGTTGCTGACTCAATAAGGGTTCTGTAAATCTAACAAAGTATGCCTGAATGTCTTTGATCTATTTTGATTTTTATCATATTCCTAAATTCATTATATAAATATCTATACGCAGGTTCATCCACAGGAAAGTGTGTATATACACAGGTTGCAGTAAGTAAAATAGAGTATAAATTTGGTTCTATGAATGGTAAGGGTTGAATTTGATTTTGTGTGTTAATTCAGAAGTCTGAGTTTATTTTTGTGATCTAGTTACAGTGATCTCACTGTTCTATTTGAAGATTAGTTTATGGCTATTGGGGTTGATCTACAAATTGTGTTGTGTTGAAGTTGTTGGATCTAGTGTGAAAATTTATGAAACGTGATCTACAGTGGTTCTGAGGCTTGAAACCTTCAGTGTGGAAGTTGAAGCTTCCTGCCATTAGAAGCTGGTGATCCATTCATGGGGTTGTAGCTCCCTTCTAGTAGTGGTTGGTAAAGGAGGTCAGAGGGTTGGAGCCCCCTTCTAGTAGAAGCTGGAGAACAAGAGAAGGTAGCAGCCTTCTGTAGGTGGGTGCCTACGTATTGACATGAGTTTGCATCGGTACAACATGTAAACAATTTTATATATAATAATTATTGAAGATAGAGATGACAACAATGGTGGTTTTCTCCCGAATTGGGTTTCCACCCTAAATCTTGGTGTTCATGTGTGATGCCCTTGTCTGATGATTTATTCTATTATTACTGCACATGTTTTCTGCTTAAATATCTGATTCATAACTAATGAACCGGGCTAAGTAATCTTTGTGAATATTTATCTGAACATTAAGTTACTTGGGTATACACAGGATTCTTTTAGGATAGTCGCATACATATGCTAGTTGGGCTAATCAAATTCACATATAGAAATCAGTAAAAGAAAAGTAAAAGATTGTGATTCTTGTAAATACTAATTCACCCCCCCTCTCAGTATTTTTTCCGACAACTTTTTGCAACAAGTGAGATAATCCAACAGAGTTATCATTACCTATTAGTAACGATAAAAAATGAGAGTTAAATATCATCATATTTAACTTGCACCCTAGAAGAGAAGGATAGTGCACAACCAACATCTACTTGGCCATTCAATGTAACCAATGCAGTGCTAATCCACCTATATCAACCACATTTAGTATGTGGTTGTACTAGCTACCTATTTTAAGTATATCTTTAACATTTGTAGAACTTGAAACAGTGAATAGGAAAATAGCAATCAACAAGAGAAAAATGATAAATACATGAAAATCTTTTGCTACTTAAGCTTGCAATCTAACAGTGTCTTCTGAAACTCTACCCAAGAAGTAAAGATACCAATTTCGAATAGATTGGACACTAACATACATTTCTATAATACAATGCCCTCAAGTCTCCCCCAACACAAAATGCTCGCCCGACCCCCTTAGGGATATCCACATATGTCAACGAAGGTTTGAAAGTGGTAAAGTATTAAAAAAATGACATAAAACTTTGCAATCCAAAAGAGTGGATAGTTTTAACTTGATGATCATCATCTCTGCATCATTTTATTTTTCTCATTTTTCATAGAGCTCAGCTAATCAGATTACCTGCATATCATATTAGAGGATTTGTCAAACCGGTTTAAGAAAACAAATGCTTTCCCAATGGCTCAACCATGGATTATAGATGAAAATAAATGGTCCAATATATTACCACTTTCCTGCTAATAATATTCAGCTTACGTGGATTATTGAGAGTGATAACTTGCATATGACCTTTTACTTCATCCAGAACAACTTGCTTGAATACAACCTGGTTATGAAAAAATGTAACTAGAATTATCACAAGCCTTTAATATATTTCCACAATTGTTGAATGGTTTATGTTTAACAGGTTTCCACTCTTCACATATTCAAAAAATATGGATTTTTTCAAGTAAATTTTCACGTCAATTAAAGATAAAGTACAAATAAATTATCATAGCCATCTTCCTAAGTATCCCTAAACTTTTTGTAACAAGTGAGATAATCCATCATAGTTATCATTACCTGTTACTAACGATAAAAAATGAGAGTTAAATATCCTCATATTTAACTTTCACCCTAGAAGAGAAGGTTAGTGCACAACCAAAATTTGCTTGGCCATTCAATGTAACCATTAATGCTAACAAACTGATATACAATTACACTTCCAAAGAAGTCATATGTAACTTTGAAATCTTGAATTAATCCTACTACTTGGTAGTCAAAATATTTTGGCATATTTTTTTTTAACACATATCCAAATTACGCCCCGAAACCACAAGGTTTTAAGTCATAATTAAAAATAAAAGTGATCAAGTTGCCTTGAATTCATATTCATGAGTTGCAGCAGGGTCCAACTCAACAATTTTGGGGTAAATTTGGGGCTTCTTTGCCTAAATGTCTCTTTGCTGGAACCTGATGAGAAAATATAAGAAGCTCCTTCCTCAGAACCAAGTTAACTGCCTGCTTCCTCTGATACATAGACTTGAAACCATCAATCCTGACAAGAGGAACCACAATCACTCCAACCTCTTCCACAAGTCATTTGAAATTTCTACCATTTCATACTTACGTTTAACTTCCAGAGGAGTCTCTTCGTTCCAAGCAGAATTCCACTCTTTGTATAGGGACTAAACATCACCCTTTTAGGGAAATATCCTAATAGTTCCTTTAGAAATTTTCTCCCATGAAACAAAATGAGAAAAAATATTTAGTACATTATTGTTGGAAAATTTTCCATGATTAAAATTCCCACAACCCTGGTAAAATCCATCATCTAGCTAGTTAGTGACAGTTTTCTCTTCGTTGGTGATGGCCTCAAGCCAAACAATCTTCATTTTGAACTTTCTTTGTGAAATAAATTTCTTAATATAAGCATAAAATTAAGCATTCCATGATCACCATAATATATAGCCCAAACCTCATCTGATTCAAAACAATTCTCAGTTTAATCCTTGTTAAGGTCATGAAAATCAACATTAGGTACATTAATATCCTGAGAAGATTATTCTTCCTCGGTATTTCTGATATCATATTTATGTGGTTTCTTACTTGTCGAACTTTCCATGGCATCATTTTTTTCAATATTTGGCCTCTTCTTCCACAACCTCTTATTTTCTGCCTCAACATCCTTCCCCTTGTTGTCTGATGCACCCTTACCCATAAATTTTACAACTTCAAAGCCGTATTCATTGTAGTCTACTCCGTTTTCACTGTGGGGCAATATGATCAAGCATTAGGGCTTCCAGGACACAATATCCATTGATGCTTCCAATCAATATGATCTGCGGACATATAGTAAAAGTGTTCAAGGACCAAAGTTTTCATCAATGACAACACCATTTAACAAAAATAATGAGAAAAAATAAATTGTGCCTTTGGCCCACTTGTGAGTCCTTTACCAGCTTTAGTGCACCTCTAAATTTAGATGAACCCTTCCTCCTCTACCTCCATTTAAAAATACTTATGTCTCACTGTATCTTCTCATCTCTCTGCACTCATAGCATCACACCTTTGATTTATAAAAATTCTAATATTTCTATAATGATTCCAATTTGTAGTATTTAACTGCAAAGACAATTACATGATATGTTTGCAATTGCATTGATGATAAAATGGGTCAATTCCAATATTTATATTGTTCCCTAATATTTGACCAACAACTAACATTATCTGAAGATTGTTTCACTAGGTTTTGTTCCCTAAAAATACCCTACTTAGTCGTTGGTTTATTGGTGTTGTAAAAACACACTTCACTGCCAAGAACATCTTAGATAGTTTTACCACGGACGCACACAGTAGAAGCTGTAGCGGCACCAGTACTGTTTCAAGGAAACATAATGGAGATCATTTTCAGAATATTTTGGAATTATAATTTTAGTTATCCAAAACTCCTCAACCTAATGACTGGATCTAATTAAAATAAATATGAATAATATTGTTTCAAGAATTCAAAAAATTCATTCAATTCATTTCAATTGGAGAAAATAATGAATGGTTTATAAAGTACGTTCAAATTTGATACAATTGAGGAGCCAACAACAACAGACTGTGGGTTCAAGATTTTTTAATGGACTTCCAAATGCAACTCGGGAGCCTACATAAAAAAAAATTTTCAAAATCTTGAAATGGATAGACTACATGGATTTATAAACCATACATGGTGCCACCAAAAGGAGAGAAATATCAACTCGTGTCAAGCAATAACACATTGAATGAAATAATCATCTGAAATGAATCAGTATGCTAGAAATTGCACCATATGTTGAAAATGAAACACTATAAGGCATAAATTAAAGAATAATCTTAACATATAGAAGATAAATAGATATAAAAATTAATAAACAAACTGTCATTCAAAATTAGAAGATAAATAGAAATCACTTACAATATGGAAAATTTGCAGATTCGATCATATTTTCTCTTGCAATTCCTTCGATTTACAATGATAATTGAGTATGAAGCTCAAAAAAAATCCTTCAAAAATTTAGACAAAAACTCAATTAAAAAAAACATCACAAAAGGTTTAATTAAAAAAAAAAACTTATTTTAAAAATTTTGCACAAAAAAAATACTTCAACCCAAAACACTTACTTTAAAAATTTCGCCAAAAAAATGTCCTCTAA
Source organism: Pinus albicaulis (assembly GCA_034641835.2). Taxonomy (NCBI): domain Eukaryota; kingdom Viridiplantae; phylum Streptophyta; class Pinopsida; order Pinales; family Pinaceae; genus Pinus; species Pinus albicaulis. The sequence goes on along the minus strand of CM076575.1, from coordinate 866,255,998 downwards.
AAATGAAATGAAGTTCAAAATATTTCCTTCCAAGTCATACAAAAAAAATTATTTAAAAAGTTAGATAAAAACTCACTTTAAAAAATCATTATAGAATATTTACTTCAACCCAAAACACTTACTCTAAAAAAATGTCACTTTAAAAAATACCTCTAAAAAATGTCCATTGAAAATTAAGCCCGGCCTCTTAAAATTTGTCACTTAAAAAAATACCTCCAAAAAATGTCCTTTTAAAAGTAAGCCCAAAAACCTCTAAAAAAATGTCTCTAAAAACAAAATACCTCCAAAAGATGTCCTTTTAAAATTAAGCCCAAAAGCCTCTAAAAAAATATCACTTTAAAAAATACCTCCAAAAAATGCCCTTTCAATATTAAGCCCAAAAATATTCCTTTGAAAATTAAGCCCAAAAAAGCCCTTTGCAAAATCAGCCCAAATGAAGAAATGTGCGAAATTATGTGAAAATAATGATTATGTTTTCGGCTATTTATATAGGTGCGAATTGATTTTTTGGAGGGGCTTCATCGAATTTTCTGGCTGATGTAAATTCGATTAAAAGTTCGGCTGAACTTCTGTAAAAACTTCGGTTGAAATTTTGTGTGGTTAGAATTAATGGGCCGACGGTGCAAAATAATAATTCGGCCGAACTTTTGTGTCGTTAGAACTAATGGGACGACTAGGGAAAAAAAATTTGGCTGAACTTTTTTAAAAGTTCGGCCGACTAACACATCTGCAACTACACAATAGCTCGACTCTAAACACATTTCTTTAACTTTGGAATGATTAAACTCCATGAAACTTTATGAATTAATTTTCGAAACCAAGACAAGCATTTTCATAATTCAATCTACTTTCAGGAAATTTAACTTTTATGGAATTTCATAAATATTTACTAATTTAAATTAGTTTTTTAATAAAATGGGTGCAAAAAATTTCCGAAGGTCATTATGAATCAGTGAAATCAAAATTCTGTATCTTCCAAAATACACTATAAAAAAAGTGAAAATTATGGTGCATTACCTTGGTCCGTCGTCTATAATGGGATTTTTTTATATTTTTAGTTTATAACTAGTATGTTTCAAGCTGAAACATATTCAAAATATATTGTTTTTTCATATTGGATTAGTTCAAAAAATTCTAGTAATTATGATATGCATCAGTTGGTTTCGTAAAGATAACGAAACCGAAGTAGACTCTGTCTAGATTGTTGTAACACATTTTTTTTTCTCAAAAACACAAAGTTTTCAAAGAATATACCAATGCATTTGAACATGAATGTTTATGAATCCTTTTATTATTAAATAACACACACTCAAAGAAATGTTAAGTTGACGTATCAAATGTGTCTAAAAAAATTCCAAAAAATAAGTAATAGAAAGATAATAAATTTTCTGACAAGATGTTTATCATAAAATTAAATTTTAAACAAAAAATTTTATTTGGCTTGCAGAAAGTTGAAGAACATTAAAAAAAATGATTTTTTTTTCTCAAAAAAAGCCAAAAAGTGTAACCCAACTTCATATTTTCACCCAATACCATGGTGTTTTAGAATTAATCCCTTGGGTTGATAATATCAATCCCTTGGGTTTATCAATATAAGGGTTCATATCCTTTTAGTTTATCAATCCCTTGGTCGAACGTCACATTTTGACAACCATGGTTGTCCATTGTCAACCATGGTAAGATCATCTCAATATGAAAATAAACCATGGTAAAACATGGTCAACCATGTTTATTTTAGGATTTATACGATTTATCTTAGGGTTATATACATTGGGTTTATAATATTATCCCTTGGAATTAGTATTAATCCATTGGGATTTTAGTTTTAATCCCTCTGGTTTATTATTCCCTTGGTTTATAATATCAATCCCTCATATTCATTAATCTAAGGGTTCATATTCCCAGGGTATAATATTATTCAAATGGTTTATAATATTAATCTTTGGCTTTAAAATAAATCCATTAGGTTTATAATTGTGGTCAACCATGGTCCAATGTCACATTGTTACAAATCTTTTCTCAATATTAAAATCAACCATGGTCCAATGATGCATTGTTACAAATATTGTCTCCAAATGAAAATAAATCATGGTCAACCATGGTCAACCATGGTCCAACTTCGCATTGTAACAAAGCTTGTCTCAATATGAAAATCAACCATTGGAAACCATGATTTTTTTAGGGTTTATAATATTTATATTAGGGTTTATATACTTTGAGTTTATAATATTGATCCCTTGGGTTTACGCCTTTTGATTTATTATTCCCTTGGTTTATAATATCAATCCCTTAGATTTCTTAATCTAAGGGTTCATATTCCTAGGGTATAATATTATTCAAAGGGCTTATAATATTAATCTTTGGGTTTAATATAAATCCATTAGGTTTATAATCGTAGTCAACCATGGTCTAACGTTACATTGGTACAAAGATTTTCTCAATATGAAAATCAACCATGGTCCAATGATGCATTGTTAGAAAGATTGTCTTCATATGAAAATGAATCATGATCAATAATGGTCAATCATGGTACAATGCCGCATTGTAATAAAGATTGTCTCAATAGAAAATCGACCATTCGCAACCATGATTTTTTTAGGGTTTATATACCTTCAATTTATAATATTCATCCCTTGGATTTTTTAGTATAAATCATTTAGGTTTATTATTTCCCTGAGTTGATTATATCAATCTCTTGGGTTTATTAATCTAAGGATTCATATTAGTAAGTTATAATATTATTCATAGGATTTTTAATATTAGTCCTTGGGTTAAATATAAATCCTTAAGTTTAATTAATTAATTATAATAAATATAAATTATAAAAAAATAATATTTATATTAATAAATATTAATAATAATTATATATTTTTTAAATCAATAGTTTATTCTTATTTAATTTTGAATTAATTTTTAATAATGAAAGAATGATTTATTTAATAATGAATTCATGAATTAATTATTCTCTTAATGAATTAATTAAATAATTATTTTCTTAATGAATTCTTTAAATAATTATTGTTAGTTAAATAGTTAATCAATAATTAAATTTTAATAATTAAATTATTATTATTTAATTTTGAATTAATTAATAATAATAATGAATTAATAATTTATTATTAATTGGTGAATGAATAAATATTTATTAATGAATTAATTAATGTATTAATAAATATTTATTAATTAATAATGATATAAATTTAATTAGCAAAAAAATATGCTATTTATTATTATTATTATTATTATTATTTTTGATGTTATTTAATAATAAAATTAATATATATATTATTAGTAATATTAATCAATAATAATAATTTTAATAGTGATTAATGAGTATTAGCAATAATAAATTTAAAATGATTTGAATAAATCATCAGTAATAACAACAATTAATTTAATATGATTTTAATAATTATTTAATAATTTTAATTAACATAAATTAATTATTATTATTAATTATAATAATCATGTTTTTATAATTAAAATAGTTACTTATTATTATTATTAAATCTTATCGACGTTTTCTAACCACATTTTTTTTATGTGGTTGTGCATTTGATTGGCATACACTTATCAACGTATATCAATCAACCACATTTATTAATGTGGTTGTGCTAGTTTATATTATACTTATAAAAAAATATTATTTATTTTCCATTTTCCATATGTTATCTTCCATTTACCATAATTTAAAATTTGTTGCATCCAGAGGCTCTCTCAAGCTCAATATGCAAGAGATGTTGTCCTGTCTTATTATCTTATGTAAATATTTTGACCTGGTTAAATTACAAAAAATAAAAATAACCAACATAGATCGATCTTAACTATGGATTTATTGAGCATTGAGAGGGATCAAATATGTCAAGGTGCACACCTCTTTTCTGAGTATGAACCCTGAGGAAAGGTTTGCACCTTAACAAATTTGATCACTCTCGATTCTTGATAGATCTAGAGTTAAGATGGATCTACACTGGTTATAAAAATAATCGAGAAATAATTGTTATAAAACCAATGGTTCATCGAACTTACATTTCTGTAGTCTATATCCCTTATTTTTCAAAGTAACATGGTGATGTATTGTATGTATGAACAAAGATATATACAAAGTTGATGAATTCTAAGCGAATATTCACCATACTTCAAGATGAAGGAATCTTTGAAGAAAGGTGAGATTTAAAAGGAATTCCATTAAAAATCCAATTGTCATAATAGATCACCCATCATCAGAAAATGTGGTCACATCTATGTGGAGGCAATCAACAAGAAAGAAGCATTTATGAACATTCTAGGTCATAATTTATGTTATTGTTTAACAAGGTCAAAATTTTCCCTGGGTGGAAAATTTCTCATTGGAATTTGGAATATTTTTTTCAAGAAATCTTATTTTTTTTCTCTGGGTGTTTAAATTGTTTTTTTTTTTATGGTGAAAATAGATTTCACACTACCAATAACCCCTAGGGCATCCAAAATCCCGAAACTTGACAGTTGTAACCCGAATTTTAAAAAATTTCCGCCGATTTTTTCTCAGAATTATTCTGGAATTTCTATTTCTTTCTTGCAATGGGAATGGATGAGGATGTGCCCCTAGATTACTATGAAAAACGTTTGGTATTTCTCCCTCTCATTCCATGCGTATTCATATAATGAAACTAAAGCGAGGTGGGTGGGAAATATAGAAACTTCCTAATGTATAAGCATGCCTTGTTGACCAAGATGAATTATTCGAACAAGAGGTGCCCCAAACAAGGTTAGCACATCTCTCATCTTCCTTGTATTCAACACCACCACAGTTTCGCTCACATTGCTTTATTGAGGCTCTCTCGGTCCCTTAGACCTAGTACACCACCCCATTTTGGAAGGAATAAATTCTCCTAGGGCACCAATGCCCATTTCTTCCGTTGTTGTGACCCTTTGCAAAGGAATTTACGAAACTTGGAGACAATGTCTTTATATACCCCTTTAGGAGCTGGAAGCACAAATAATTGATAAAGTGGAATAGCTTGCAATACCAATTTGAACAGAGTAGTTTTCCAACGATGTTAATTGACCAGAAGGTCTAGTTCTCTAGACGTTTAGATATTTTATCTAATCACCTCCTACCAACTGTTTATTCGCATCAACTTCTCAACCATTAGCACTCATAAATTCTTGGCAAGAAGGGTTCCCAATTGAAATTAAAGTGTTTTAACTATGTTCGTTTGGATTCGCAGATTGGTATAAAAGAAGTAAATGTTATATTTGTCTCCACTGAACAGAGTACCCAACACATCTTAGAAATATAACAAAATAATGTCTAGATCCCTTACCTCGTGAATAGTTGGTTCCCTAAATAACATTGTATGATCAAAAAAAAATTTATGTGTAATTGGTAGATCCTATCCCATAATTTGAATTCATTTTAAATGCCCCATGTGCACTATTTCCCTAAGGTATCTCCCAAACCCTTCAACGACAATGATGGATAATAAAGGAGAAAGAGGGTACCCCTAGAGGAGTCCCTTGGAAGACCAGAAAGTGTATGATGGAGAACCTTATAGCAAAATAGATAAAGATTTCATGGAAATTAATGACCTCATCCATCTAATATGCAAGCCATAAAATCCAGAAGCCTCTAGATTTTTCAATAAATAACTCTAATTTAGTATGTCATAAACCTTAGATAAGTCCAATTTCACTTCCATCCATATATTTATACTATGTTTAAGGGTGTGGACTATCTCATGGGAAGTCATTATCCCATCTAATATTTTCCCACCCTTCATGAACCCTATTTGCTCAAGATTTATTATATCCTTCAACAAAGGCTTTAATCGTCTCGCTATGATGGACAAGATAATTTTGGACACCACATTACACAAAGCTATGGACCTAAAACTACTTGGATCACTAGAGTTATTGGCTTTGGGAATCAAGGTAAGAAAAGTAGCATTTAAATTGGACCATAACTATTGTGATCGCCTGGATATCACGACAAGGGTTTGAACATCTCTACCAATGAAGTTCCAACAGGATTTGAAGAAGTATATGGTGAAGCTGTCTCGGTTTGGTGCTTTGTTACTGGGAATCGCCATGATCGCTTCCTCCACCTCCTCAGAAGATATTTCCCTCATGAGAGCGTCATTTTGTTCCATGGTGATCAAATGGGGAATATGATGTGTTATCTAGTTTATGGCTCCTAATCAATCTTGATCACCTTTAAATAGAAAATCCTAGTAAAAGGAGACCAACTTTTCTTGCACGTTTTCATGTTCTATTAGTCTTTACTAGTCTTGAGAGTTGAGAGAGAAGATTCAGTTTAATGTGTCAATATTTAATCGTGGAATTATGAAAAACTCAGTGTTCCATTCCCATTCTTTTATCAATTGTATACGAGATCTTTTATTCCATAACATATCTTCTTATTTTCTACTCTTCTTATTTTCTATGAGTATCTAGATCATGGATCATACATCCTTCCTCCTCCACCAAAGTCTCAAATATTTGTTCTACTATTATTATTCTTTAGAGTTCTTCCATGAGCGCTTCCAGTTTCCATTTTTCCACAAATATCTTCCCAAACTCATTCTTATTACGTTGTTTTATATTTTGTTTGAACTCCTTCAATTTCCATTGGAACACTTGCATCAAGTTAGCTGTAGGGATCAATATTTCATCCAACCACCTCTCTAGGTTAGACACACAGTTCAGATTTTGGAGCCAAAATATCTTAAAGAAGAATGGCCTATTCCTATGATCCATTTTTAGGTAAATCTCCAATCGAATTTTCCAATGATCAAATCCCATGTTAGGAAGGATTGAAGCAATCATAAGCATTTGGTGTCTTCCTTCGTGTCTTGTTCCATATGTGTGGGCCATTGATAGTATCCACCTCCACCATCTTGAGATCCTAAATAACTTCCTCGAGGAGAACCATTGTTGGCTCCAGTTGTCTAATCTCACCGAATTTTTACTCCAGACCCGAGTTCAAATTAAAATCTCCACCTACTATCCAATATTCACCCCGATGAATCTACCTTATTTCCCTCAGATCTTCGAAGAATATTTCCTTATTTCTAGGGACAGGAGAGCCATAAACTATGAAAAATATTACCATTGCGCTTACCCTTAATAAAATAAACTGACCAGACAATATATTAGTGTTTTCCACCCAATCTTGAAATATCACCATTTAGGGATCCCATGCTATGGCTAGGCCCCCTGCAATTACTTTTGTGTCTAGCGCCATCATCTCACAATGCCTCCAACATATGTTAATGATCTCAACTAACTTCTCACTAGAGACCTTGGTTTCCTGTAGTACCATTATCTCTGGTTTTCTTAATCGATCTTAGATTCAAATATCATTATTTACCTCTACTATTCAACCCTCTTATATTCCAAGAGATCGATTTCATTGCAAAATCAAAGAAATTTGATGGAAATACTCCCTAATCTAGAACATTTTCCTTGAGTTCAACAATTATTCCCAATATTCTTTGAGGGATTCCCTGGTGGTTTTCCTCGCTCTTTTTCCCTTGTTGATTATTATGGGTTCATTAATAATTCTACCTTGAGATCTATTACCATTTTATATGGTTGATTGTCATGGATCCCTCACTGACATCCCCAAATATTTGTCGTCATTGACATTATAAGTAGCCAAAATGTTGTTGTTGATTCAATGGAATTTTTTGGACTTTGTCCTGTGCCAAAGTGTAAAGAAACTTCTAAACACACCCCTCCTAACCCCAAAACCCAAATAGAGTTAGGAGGTGGTTAATATATTGACGTAGCTCCCAAAGTACAATTTTGGGAATGGGAGCTCATTTTTTTAGTTTTCTATAATTTTAAATAAACAACATAACCATGTTCATCTCGTCGAGACAATTCCAACAATATAAATTTAGCCTCAATATGACTTACGGATAAAAGTTATGGGCCTTTAAAGATTGACTAATTACATCTCAACACGTCATCATGACACCCAAGTGGCACCTGGAGTACCCATGTGGCACCTTACGTGACCACGTGGTGGTCCCACATGAAATCTAACACACCCGTGTGGTGGTCCCACATGGAACTTGACGCACCCACGTGGTGGCCCTATGTGGCATGCACAAACTCCAAGGAAGGTTGGGGTATACCCCTTTCTCATGGCACATAATTAAGTTTTAAAAAATGGGCCCGACCAGCAACCTCTGATTTACGTCAGGGTCAAATGTATTACACTTGTCACTGCATTTCATTAGGTCGAGGTGGGTTTGACCCTCGACCACCCCAACCTCCCGAAACCCCAACCTCCTAACCTACAGATGAAGAGATTCAATTCGGCCTACTGGAGGTCGGCCAAAAATTCCTGCTGGAAGGCCCGACCTCTTGACCTTTGACCTGGCCAACCTGTAGACAAAAAATAATAATTTGACTTATCATTTTAGCCAATTTTCCATCACTTAAACAAAACATGTATTATTCTAAATTTTCAACATTTTCCAACAATGCTTCTAACATTAGAAAATCATCAAACTCATAAGGAATTTATGAATGAACCTAAGAAACATTCAATCATAGGTATGATAGCAATTTAATGGAATTTTTAAGTGCATTCTTCATAAAATTACATAGATCTGTAACAAATCATTAACATAGTAGAACAAATATTTTCTTCCTTCAAGCATGAAATAATGCAACCAAAGGGAATGGAATCAAGACTTCATTCCCTTCAATTAAGAATATACCAAATAGCATGCAATAAATCTCCCAATACTTATACAACAAACTAAACATGAAATCAACACAAGATTTCAAATCTTTCCATACTATCCATTAACACTACTGTTACACAGTAATTTGTCACCGTCCCTACCATTCCCCGTCCCGCACAATGGAGGACCCATTTTGTGACCTGTGAACATTGTCATGCCTTGAAAACATAATCAATGCATTCCTCTAAGCATGAGCCTCATTTTCCCTTGAGACATCTCCTTGCAAAAGTCATGAAAAACATCCCTTTTGGCATTGGCACGGGCAGGCAGTTCAGTACTCGCGCCAATGGGGAAAATCCTGCAAAGAGGTCGCGCCAACTGGCGCTCTGTCATAGAGCAGTAGTCGCGCCACCCAATTTAGGGATTGTTTTTTAAATAAAGATGGCGGAAGTTGAGTTCCAACAAACTCACAAACCATTGCCTATCTTGAGTTGGGAGGTTTGGCTGCGGGAGTTCTATGGAAGGGAAGTGGTTTTGCCACCTCCCATGGAACCTTCCTTGTTGATAAGGCCAATCCCATAATAATAGGGATCCCAACTCCCTCCTTCCCCATCTATAAAAGCCTGCTCAAATCCATGGCAAGCTAGTCTTGAAGTGCCTAAGCTCTGAATCTCCATATTCCTAAGAGCCTTTGTGTTGTAAAGAATCCCCTCTTTCCCTTAAGGCCGACTCAAGTAAGGAGACCATTGTCAAGAGACTCCGGAGAGGTTTTCCCTTTCCTTGGCGAGCTTTGCGAGACGTGGACGACTGGAGACCCATCCGAAGGAGACCGCGACGTCAGAACTTGGTTGTAATCTCTCTTCGTTTATTATTTAATAGATGATTATGATTATGGTTCCACTCCATTTTCCATCATGTTAATGTGAGTAATGTCCTTTCTGACTGATGTTTAGTTACGTATGCTGGTTTCTATGCTTGTATCTGTTCGTTTCTTCCATGTGCAGGTGTTCATCCGCGGAGATCGTGGAGGGATTGTGATCTGCCGAGGCTGAGGAACGGGGACGCTTCTTCTTCGGATCGTGGCGTTGGAATCCAGGTAGGCTTCTATCCCAAGTCCTTCATTCGTAACTAGGAACTTGCGTCATAACATTGTTTGATTGTTGCTAGACCCCTGCTGGGCTAGTAGGGATCGCCTCTGTCCGCAGAGGGGATTTACCTCCTCAACAATTTGGCGACTCCACTGGGGAACGTCCAGATTTCATTGTCTCGTTTGTGTTGTCTCGCTTTGATTATTTTATGTGTTTCCTTGCTTGATGAACCTTCTGGGACGGGTTCTTTCACTGTTTTTGCTTTTTGGTTTGCTTAGCCTGCATTGGTCTGCTTTTGGAGTAGCTTGTTTTTAATTTTGGTTGAGAAACTCGGCTGGCGCGGTTTTTAACCCGACAGTCGCGCCAATTGGCGCACGTTGCCTTTGTCCAGCCCGCGCCAATTGCTTTCTGGCGCCAGTTTCATACTTACAGTCGCGCCACCCCTGTAAGTTTTTTGAGTTTCCTCATTTTTGAGCTCTCTGGATTTTATCAGTGTTTTTCTTCTTGATTTTCCGACTGCCTGAGTGTGTTGGAGTCCTGTTTGGCTGGGAATTCACCTCTATTCTTTGGTTGTTTGCTTTTATCTACCGATTTCATGTTTTAAGCCCTAGGGCATCTAGTGGCTTAGTGTATCGAGCCCTCCTTGGAAGTTTTGGTGTTTTGATTGTCTTGTCAACTGTCTGATTGATTCTCCACACCCTCTAAGTAGTTGTTTATTGTTTTATTGCGATTTTTGGGTGATTGTTCATTCCTTCATTCGAAATTCGTTTGGTCTTGCCTTGGACCTAGATCACACGGTCCATTGGAATCTTTTGAGTCTTTTCTTTGCTTTGAGAGACTTTGGTCGATTTGGGGATCTGATTGCTTGTGTTGTTGAGTGAAATTTGTTTGTTTCGCTCTCTTGGAAATCGTTTCTCAAGTTTTTCCGTTTGTTTTCAAGTTTGTTTAGTGCATATTGGCTATTAAACATTGAAAAAAAAAAAAAAAAAAAACAAAATCTCTTTTGCTTTTGTTAATTAGTGCAAATTGTGATCTTTTCCATATCGTTAGTGATTAGTGTTTTGAATGAAAAGTTTTCAATTTCATTAGTTGCATTAGAGATCTCATTGTTTGTCTTCCATCCATTTCGTTTGTGTAAAAGCTCTCAACTCTTCTCTAACTAGTTTTCATCGAACGAAATGTTGCACTGTGACATATAGCTTTGCATTTGGTCTTCCCAAAGGAACCTGCATACGATAGAACACAATTGAAGCATAATTGAAGATCATTTGTCAAATTTATTCGATTAACCTAGGCGGCATTGGAACTTAACGAAACATATTTAGAAGGTCTAGGCTAGAGACGTGTTCCAGCGTCGTTAAACCTAGCAGCTGTCGTTCGCCTGTTGGCTTTAGACAGCGCTAGTACGGACTTGCGCTCCCCGTACCGTCGCGTATATAAAGGGAGACCCCACTAGGTCTTCAATCCTTTATCCACAGGAAGCCGAGTCTGCCGCCCTATACCCGTGATACACCGAACACAGCATTCGGGGAGACTACCTGCACGTACGGAAAGTCCTTGGTCAATTTCTGTTTCATTACTGAAACCAAGGTGTATATGGCAGTTCATGGATATTTGGTACACCCTTTGTGCCTAGTTTTTCCTGAGTAGTCATTTGGTCTTTTCTGACTCCCTAAACTTGAAAAGACCGTCAAGCGCTTGTCCTTTCACGCTTGTGTCAACTCTGAAAGAGATAGAGTCATCTTTTTATCGTTTCTCGACTCTTAAAATATGAAATGGTAGAATTTCTTACTTTTCAATGCGGTAAAATTAATCACCCACGATTACACGCCCGCTTAGATATTGCTTGTTGGCCGTTTGATCGTGTGTCTTAACTCTTTTTTGGCCCCGTGTGTGGTTTTGAGTTTTGATGGCAACTTTTTCAGAGTTTACCAACCAAGGAATCCCTTCAGAAGGGAATCCTGGTCATTTTCCTCCTTTTGGAAATGTTGGTGCTCCTTACATGGCGACGTTGTCCCTTCTGGGGTTAACTGTTGGGTTGCCTGTTTGGTTGTTCTCAACCTCTGTTGTCCCTAATGTCTCCACTACCGTTCAATCAGTTTCTCCACCCGAACAACATCATGTTGATTCCAAGGTGGACCTCTCCCCTTCTTCGCCTGTTTCTGCGTCCTCCTCTTCTACTTCGCCTGGTGAAAGTCTGGATTCAGGTAACCAGGTGGCTAAGAAAGAAGAAGAAGACAAAGAAGAAGATTGCCGATAAGAGAGAGGCTAAATCTGCAGTTGCTGCTTCTGAAATGTCTCCTCTTGATAAACCTTCCAACCCTCCACGGAAAGTCAAGTTCCCTTGCCTTTTGTGCACGGGAGACCATCTTCTTCGAGACTGCCCTGGAATTCCCAAGGTGCTCGAAGTATGGTCCAACGGCTGCCCACCGTTGCCTTTGGCTTCCAGGAGTCAAGTTGGGGGCACGTCTTCAGCTGCTGTTGATAAGAACTCTAAGAAGCAGGGTAAGATCACCAATCCCTGTAAGTTGTGTGAAGGGCACCATGCCATTCACCTTTGTCCTTATATGGATGAAGCTAAGCAAGTCTTGGACAACCCAGCCGGTTCTACACCACGCCTTCCACCTGGTTATAATCGGCTTTCTTTGAGTCCTCCGCCAGCTGATCCTACGATTGGTCAAGAGTCATCCTTGGTCGATCCCACTCCCCCAGAAATTCAAATTCACGAATCCGTCCCTGACCAACCATTGGTCGTAGGATCGGTTGAACTGGCCCCGTCCGCGGTGCACCAGGTCTTTTCTGTTGAGAGTGGATCTCACACCCCCCATGTCCTTCTGATCTCTTCAGATTCTTCAGACTTGGAGAAAGATTCTCCTATCCCTGTACTTCAAGAAGCCCCTCCTCCGCCTCCCATGATGGAGGCTCCAGAGGATATCCCTCCCGCCTTCGAGATGGAGGTCATGGAGGATGCTTCTTCTGCCGTAACATCAGGGGAAGACCTTCGCTTGTCGATGGTAGCCCCTCCGAGTAGTTTGGTCGCTTCCTTTGACTGGAATCGATTTGCAGGATTTCGCCTTCCGTCTTATGTGCCTTTCGAGATCACGGTACAGGCTCTTGGTCTGGTTGTACCCAGCACCATTATAGACGAAGGTGCCTCTGTTAGTATTCTGTCATCAACTACCTGGCAAGCTTTCGGTTCGCCACCGCTTGTGCCCGTTACGCAGAATCTGTTGACATTCAATAGAAGAACGAGTCAACCATTGGGGATCCTTCCAAGGTTACCTGTTACTTTGGGAGGTAAAACTGTCCATATGGACATGATGGTCGTTCCAGGCCCTCTGGATTTCAATCTGCTCCTGGGGCGCGATTACACCTATGCCATGGGAGCACTTGTCTCCTCCCTCTTTCGCGTGATGTGCTTTCCACATGAAGGACGGATCGTGACCGTTGATCAGCTTTCGTTCTTTGGTCCTAATATGGCATCTGGTCCGCCATCACCCCCTCCTGGTTTCTATCCACCCGTTGTATCTGCTCCACCGCAGGTCAACTATGTGGCTACTTACCCCGTGCCTGTGCTCAGTGATGATGCCGTTGTGCATAACGTGCTGGGGGCATTGGGTCCTGACTTCCAGGATGTTTCCCTTCCATCAGGAGTGGAACTCTTGGAAGCACCGCCTTCTTGTTCATTTTGATGTAAGTCGGTTAGAGCACGGTTTCCTCCCTGGGTCAAGCTCTTTAAAAAATGAAACCAGGATCTCGGAGCATAGTTCCTTCATTTGTGTCAAGCTCCTTAAAACATGAAACAAGTTGTTTGAGGATAGTTCTTTTAAGTGTGTCAACCTCGTTAAAATAATGAAACACGAGCATGTTAAATTCGACTTTCTGTTTTGAACCTTCACTCCATTTTCAATGGACCGAAGCTTGGGGGGCATGCACCTCGAATTGAGACATCATACTGGGGGGCATGCCCGTCTTCCTCATTTCAAGCATAGTTTGCATATGTGTGTGTTCATGTGTGCTTTTAAGCTTGCGTAAAAATGAAATGTGTGATTATATACATTGTGTGAATACATTTCGCATTGGGTCGTTTGTTATGTAACTGATACATTAGATTACATATGTATTAGACATTTGCATGACATATAGAAAACATCATTACATGTAAAGAAAGATCCATCCAAAATAGTCATATGTATATATATATGTGTGTGTCGAAATGTTTGCACAGTGTGCATCACAAAACTCAAAAATATACATAATCGTCTTAGTACATCCGGAGATGCTATGTCTCTCAAAAATAGGTGTGGTATAAATCCTAAGGACTAATCCGCATGGTGCTCATGATAGCACGTGACTGCAAGCACTAGGCGCCTTAGGATTCGGTGGATCCGATTCGGAACTCCCACCATGTGGCGCTGGTATGCCATCGGTACGTCTGCTAGCCGGGCATAATCTGGAATCCCATGGGCAATCCCCTCGAGGTTCTGGATCAGTTCATCTCCTCCGGCGCCTTCTCCCTGAATCTCAGGGGCGAGTTGTGTCCTCCGGGAGATTGGAGACATCCCGGCTGGTCTCTCAGGTCCTACATCTACATGCATATATAATTGTGTTAAGACGAATGTGTATTAACAAAAAAACATATAAACATAAAATAAAAAATATGAGGTCTTACCCAGCTCCTCGTCCCAGTCATCTCCTTCTGGTAGTGGGAGATCTGGGTCCCCAGTAAATTCAGTTCCTGCATAGGGCCAGTCTTCCACGACAATCAGCTGGCGCCGTAACCACCTAAAAAACTCTGGCCTCCAGGACATCTGTTGGCCACCTCCAGATCTGGGCATCAATGCTGCCCAGCGAACCATTCGTGGCTCTCGTGGTATCGGACTCGCCACTGCGGCCCCTTGGCCCTGGAAGATTGGTAAGCGTTCCAGAATGAATGATACCAAGATGGAACCATAACCGAACTGTTTCAGTTTCCCCTGTTTGCACTTTGTGAGCTGCCTTTTCATGTTGATTGTTACTGCTTCTGCCCAGTTAAACAGTAAGGGACCCATGCATTCTGAGGCCAGCAGGAGTTGGGCCTTCGTGGCCTCGTGCGGAGCCTGCGACCCAGTAGCCCGCGTGATGGTATGGAGAACTACTCTCAATGCCAGATCAGGGATAGTGTGGATATCCACCTTCTTGCTTCCTGATCCTGTTTGTGCCCCTCGGCACACCCGTGCCATCACTTCTTCCATCTTTTCCCCAGATGGTCTGCTTCCAGTCAGTACAGGGATTGGAACTCTGCGGGACAATCCAGTGATGAAATAGACATCGGTGACCTCCAGTTCTAACACCTGGTCTCGTAACCTGAACACTTGTTCGTGTTCGTCCCAGATACTGATTAAATACTGGAGGAGCTCGGGCTGAGCTCGTAAACATGGTGTGAGGAAGAACTTTTTCAATCCACAGTTTCTAAGTGCGTTCATGCAAGCTTGGCTTTGCATGGCCTGTTCATCCTCTTCTCCGTGCTCTCGTTCTTTCCATTCGATTGCCATTTTGAGTGATTATCTGCATTCACATGGTCAAAAACCCTTAGTTAGATCTTTGATGAGCTTCAAATTCCATGCAATTTGGTCTAGATGTCGAAATTTTGGGCGGATTTTGAGGTTTGGCCGCTGGCGCGGCTGTTTTGTGAACAGTCGCGCCACATGGCACGAGCCCTTTGTAAAAAAGATCTCATTAGCGCGGGTCCGTGCCCGATACCCGCACCAATGGGCGCAGCCCTAAAATTTTAAAAATGACCACACAGAACTGATTTTTAAGGGAAAGTTATTAAAAAATGAATGAAAATGAAGAGCAAAAGAGCGCCTCTTACCTGTGATAGACAAGAAGCTGAATGGTTAACTGGATTTGTTGCAATCACCGTCAGAAGTTTCTGCTCCAAAAGGACCACTGTTGCTTTTCACCAAGGTAAATAGTAAAAGTAATTTTATTTTTACCAATTCGACAAATTTATAACTTTTTCGATGTTAAATGAGTTTTAAAAGTTATTTTTATTAAATATTTTCATATGTTATGTCGAAAATGGATTTTAAGCTTGCTTGGTATGTGCAGCAGCAGGTTTTTGTGACTTAAACGATGGAAACGAGTTGTATTTTATACTTTTTCGGACTCGGTAAATACACGAAAAAGTCACTCTGGAGTCATCTTTCAGCTCTTTTCTGACTCTCTAAATATGAAAAGATTACCGAGGCCCTTGTCGTTTCGATCTCGTTAAAATGGACACGAATCGACATTCACCCAGTATAAGTTTAACCCTTTTTCGGGCTGGGCTGGATCGATTACGAAAAAGGAATACCCTAGCCTATCGCGACTAGGAGGTTTTTCCGGATATTGTTTTCTACCTTTTCGGATCTGGGAAACTATTTACGAAAAGGGACCTGTGGAGTTTTCTTTTCCGCTGTCTTTTCAAACTCTCTAAACATGAAAAGACGCCGAGTTCTTCCTTTGTCGGACTCGTTAAACCCTGATGACATTGGATTCCGTCGAAATGACGTTCTCCGAGTTTCTCCTTCCTAGGACTCGTTAAATGCACTAGGATGGATTCGCCCGAAGGGCGGACTTATATCACAAGCATATGCTATCCCCTTCAAGCTTGTCATTAAAAATAATTGGGGTACTCGCCAGAAATGGTGGGGGAAAAATGGAACCATCGTCGTTGTCATCGGCAGTATGTCGCTCTTGAACATGGCACTTGTCTGCATTCGTGTCGGGTTGGGGACATCTCATCTCGTTTCTTCACTTTGCCTCTGTGGGTTTGGGTAATCACTTTTTACCTCTCATCTGTTCACTGCCTCGTCGCCATGACCTCTGATTCGTTGATGTCAAATACTGCCAAATTCACTGTCGTGCCGTTCATGTGTTCAAGAGAAGTTGACCTTTGCAAATTTCAACCTTCCTCTGTTTCTCATACGATCCTGATTCACAACAAAAACATCATGTTTCTCTGTCTCGTGTTGATGATGTGGGAATAATTATGGCCCACCTTCGATCAAGGTCACTTCCTGTCGACATCAACTCAGTATCCAGGAAGTTGATCTAGAGACTCCTTATGGTACCTTGGAGCCTGCATGCCTCAATGGCAGGTTCGTCGCATTCGACGTGAGGTTTACATCATTGACCTCTGATCGAGTGATTCTGTGGGTGTTCGACGTCAACTCATTCATTCGCACACCGTAGATTGTACCTGTAGTACCTTGAGGACCATTGTCATTATTGGTGGTTTCTCTCGCATCTGTTAACAGCTTTCATCATTGGCTGGTAATCAGACGATGTTCTTGCATGTTCGACTTCAGCTCACATATTCACGTGCTTGAACTTGTACTCTGTTGGGTCGAGATGGAGCGCAAGACCCTGGATTGTGTCTGTTGTAATCCAGGCTGCGATTGTGGATTATTATCATTATGTACATGACTCATTGATTGGATGGCTGCGACCATACCTGAGTCTATTTGTTTGATCTTAGTTGGATGGCTGCGCCCATACCCTGGATCCGGATTATAGCATACTCTATTTCGGATGGCTGCGTCCATACCATATACATCATGTACTTGAGATATCAGTTGTATCTTTCTGCGCAGGTTTTCCGACGGCGGGCCTTCAGTTGAACATGTTCTCGTAAAGCATTTCACCCCTCTCTCTCTCGGGCCTCATACTTTAGGGGGCATCTGTTACACGGTAATTTGTCACCGTCCCTACCATTCCCCGTCCCGCACAATGGAGGACCCATTTTGTGACCTGTGAACATTGTCATGCCTTGAAAACATCATCAATGCATTCCTCTAAGCATGAGCTTCATTTTCCCTAAAGACATTTCCTTGCAAAAGTCATGAAAAACATCTCTTTTTGCATTGGCGCGGGCAGACAGTTCAGCACTCGCGCCAATGGGAAAAATCCTGCAAAGATGCCGCGCCAACTGGCGCTCTGTCCCAGAGCAGTAGTTGCGCCAGCCAATTTAAGGAGTGTTTTTAAATAAAGATGGCGGAAGTTGAGTTTCAACAAACTCAGAAACCATTGCCTATCTTGAGTTGGGAGGTTTGGCTGCGGGAGTTCTATGGAAGGGAAGTGGTTTTTCCACCTCCCATGGAACCTTCCTTGTTGATAGGGCCAATCCCATAATAATAGGGATCCCAACTCCCTCCTTCTCCATCTATAAAAGCCTGCTCAAATCCATGGCAAGCTAGTCTTGAAGTGCCTAAGCTTTGAATCTCCATATTCTCAAGAGCCTTTGTGCTACAAAGAATCCTCTCTTTCCCTTAAGGCCGAATCAAGTAAGGAGACCATTGTCGAGAGACTCCGGAGAGGTTTTCCCTTTCCTTGGTGAGCTTTGCGAGACGTGGACGACTGGAGACCCATCCGAAGGAGACCGCGACGTCAGAACTTGGTTGTAATCTCTCTTCGTTTATTATTTAATAGATGATTATGATTATGGTTCCACTTCGTTTTCCATCATGTTAATGCGAGTAACATCCTTTCTGACTGATGTTTAGTTACGTGTGCCGGATTTTATGCTTGTATCTGTTCGTTTCTTCCATGTGCAGGTGTTCATCCGCGGAGATCGTGGAGGGGGATTGCACGCGATGTAGAAATTTGAGGAACGAGGACGCTTCTTCTTCAGATCGTGGCGTTGGAATCCAGGTAGGCTTCTATCCCAAGTCCTTCATTCGTAACTAGGAACTTGCGTCATAACATTGTTTGATTGTTGCTAGACCCCTGCTGGGCTAGTAGGGATCGCCTCTGTCCACAGAGGGGATTTACCTCGTCAACAACTACTCAACACTCTTTTCTACCTGTGCAACCCAACATCATCATAATAAATAATACATGCATCCAAGATATTAGTATAAGGGCATGCATCTCATGTATTCATGCTTTTACATCCTCATATAGCCCTAAAATTATACATATTAAACATGCACATTCCTATAATTTAAACAAATTCATATCACTGCAATAAGGAATATTGCATGCTAGTCACTGAAAGAACTAAATAAATTCTACTACATGTTGTTCCAACACCTTTTACATAGTGACAATAAAACATTTGTCAATCATAAAGCTAAAGAAATCATGAACCATGCCATCAATAAAGATCATTTTCATACTAGTAATGAAAATAGGCATAGTTATTTATAAATTATTGATTTCTTAAGATCGTGAGAGATACTTATCTAAAAACTAATGGCAAGTTAAGTCTAGGAATATGACTATTCACCCAACCATAGATAACTACAACTGTTAATTTTTCATCAAGAATTGTTCTATGCTGCAAATATTACTTCAAAAATTTCCAATGGAATCCTAATTGTAATTTCACTCTCTTCAATTAACCAATGAAAATAGAGAAATTTCCGGATGCGGATGCCCGAGTCGTTTGATGGGACATGGGTCCCTGTGCAACTCCCAAAGTAGCTTGCATGGGAAGCCCATATGGCTCCCTGCACCAGCATTTATGAACACATTAACTCGCCAGCTCGAGCAGGAGTTAATTATCTTGATCGGCTCACTATTCCATTTCATATGGCGGTTCTCTTGGTCATGGTGCTCATTCTGGATGGTGCGAATGGTTGTGCTTGCTGTGTCGGATCTCCGTCTCCCCTCCGCGGTGAATGCCCTCCTGGTTTTGCAGATTCCAGTGCGAGAACACATACTGGATGTCGATGCACCCTAATTGCATGTTTTGAGACTCTCCCCGGGTATCACTTCTCTCACAGCCCCCTCTGCAGTGTTAATCCTCTTCACAGAGTTTCGGCAGATCATCTTGGTGGTCTTGATTCTCCTTTTCGTGCTCAGTCGGCAATCTTCAACGGGGTCAACTCCTCTCTCAGGGCTCCTAAGTTCTCAGTCCGTCCATTCAGCTCTAGTCTCCATCTCCCAGCCCCTATCTCCATGCCTCGTCTCTGCCAGAGAATGTGGAGCCAGCGAGGAATCAGTCGAGGCCTTGCCACTTATCATCGCCCTTCTCTCAGCTCCGCCTCAGGATATTCCTCTGTTGATGAGGAGCATGTTCAGCCACAAGCTATGCGAATTTGCAGAGGAAGAGGACGAGGGCGCCTCCCGGAGAATGTTTGTGTTGCTTCGTCAACCCCTCCCGCGGCTTCTGTTCCTTCCAGCGGTGCTCTCCCTCCTGTCTCTCATGAGCTTGTGAGGCCCTCCATTAAGCAAACCTCCCAGCATGCTGAACTTCATTTCGAATGCTCCTCGAATAGACCCATTATTACTGCATTTATCATTGTCACTCTCCGTGAAGAGATTCCCAACCTCGCTCCTACCCGCACAGCCACTCCCCTCCCCCCTTAGGTCTCAAGCTTCCCCAGCGGAGAGGTTCTACCTGCAGCTTCCAATCCCCCTCTCCTGAACGTGCTGAGCAAGGAGGTTGAACACAACGACATGGACGACGCTCTCAAAGCAGGAATGGACGAAAACAACAATGATTATGGATGCAAGATTGTGGAAGAACCTTTGTCTCCAGCACATGAACAGTGACACTCTCAGCTCTCAAAATCTCCAGGTTTTTTTGTTCAATTACTGTTGGAATTTTTTGCTTCTTGGCCTCAAGGCTCAGTTGGAATGGCTGATTGTTAATTTCAGTACATATTTCTATGTTACCTTGTTATGTATGAACTTAAGGCCAGTTTCCCTTTCAAGGGCGGCCAAGACTTTTTTTTTTAAAGGACTGGTTTCCCATCTAGGGGGGTCCAGACTCTCTTTGACTAGCTTGTTCATCAAGCCCAGTGGTCAGGCTCTCACAGTTGACACTGTGGCAGTTTTGTACCAGTAACTTTTATACATAATAGAATTAGTTTTACATAGAAAAAAAATGAAAATAGAGCAATAGTAGATAGAAAAATTATACAAATGCACAATGAAATACAACCAAGATATAAGAGACATAATATTTGGTTAATGGCTAGGGGAAAACCCCACTAGAGGGAAAACCCTTTGTAATTCTTATTTTATTAGATCGTCATAAAATTTTTAGGGGGAAGTTGATCTGAATTTGAATGTTATTTTTGCTGTGCTAATTTCATCTTCAAATTTATAATTAAATTTCTAATCTTTTTCTTTATGTGCATAGGTTTCCTTGGTGTTTGTGAGTGTTAAAATAGGTAAATTAGTTGAATTTCATGTTAAATTAATGAGCATAAAACATTAAAAACAAATTCTAAACAACAAAAATAACATGTAAAACAAACCATCACAATGATCCATTAACACAGTGTTTTGATGAAGGATTTCACCCCTCCTGGGCTACATCTCTTGGTCTAGCTTCCATGGCTTGGGCCTTTGTATTAGCTCAAATTTGAAAATTATTGTTTACATTCATCTACTTCTCCTGAAGCCTGCTTCAATGTGTTCATAACATCAAAATCTACTAGGATAGACTCTTCCTGAGCCCAAAATGGTAAAAATTTTCTCCAGTTATGCTTCATCCAGTTTTCCCTATAATTCTCCTCCAAAATTGGAGAGAACTCCAGTCAACACCTCTAAATTTGGAAATATGCTGAAACTGGTGGACTCTGCCAAACCTTCCGCTATTTAAAATCTGGATTACTTAGTAGTTAAACATATGTTAATGTAGATAATCTTGTGTTAACTGCACATAAGCGTGTTTTACATAAAACATGGTTTAAGGTCTTAAGCTATGGGATTAGTATCACTTAACCCCGCAATTATCCATTAATTCATCGTTGAACAGTCTTTGCTCTGCCTTTGGTCTGGTGGATAGGTGTCATGGGGAGGGGGCTGGCCCGCGGGTTTGGCCCCATCCAAACCCCCACCGATCATACCTTGCAAATTCAAATATAGGTCGGTCGCATTTTCTATTAAGAAATTCGTTTGTGGCTTGGTTGTAAGCCATGCGGTTGGCGTGGGGGAGATCATGGGTCGACTCTGACGTCCACCCATCCGTTGATAACATTTTTCTCCAAATAATATAGGCAAACTTTACTATAGTTCAAAACCTTGGTAAAAATAAATATGTTTCGGTCTTGACATATAAAAATTCGACCATATGATATAATGTTCGGACCATTGGGCTTTGACATATTTCAGACCTTTGAAATATAATGAAATTCGAGCAATCCTCCAAACCTCAGTCCACTAGAGGGGGCACATGGTGGGCCCTGGCTACACCACATGTCTGCCTCTGGTTGGATTGTCCAACCATATAAAAAAAATCAAATTCGACTTTAGGAGAATATATATATATAAATTTAACCTTCAAAACTCTCTGACGAATCCTGCAGTGGCACTTGTCAAAGTGTCATTGGGGAAAAATGACAGAATATTCCAGAATATCCCTTTTCTACTGACTGGGATGCCATGTCACCCTTTTTTCCTATTCTGTAATTTTTTTAGTTGTTTAGGAAAATGAAAAACATGCTCTATCTTCTTCATCTAGACTTCATTTTCAATGAGATGAAATGTGTCGGATTCATGTCGATGAGCTCTTCGTTGTCATTCAGTTTCCAATAAATTCTTAACACTTTCATTTTTGAGCTTAAACACTGAGCACCTAATCGTTCCTCCCCACTAGAAGCCTTTTGGACTGCAAAATATCTTTGATTACTGATCTTGTGGATGAGGGTACAGTTCTCTCACCCTTCCAGTCTCAATCCATTGAAATTTTCCCATTTTCATCAACTGGAGCTTTTCACAAAAACTAATAATTTTCCTTGACTCTTGCGACCCTCTCTTGATGTCGTTGACACCGTCATGCTACAATTTTCCTAAATTCGCATAGCAACAATTTTTTCTTGTAGAAAACAAATTGTTCCTACCTCTATCATGAATAAAAGGAAAATTAAAAACTTTCTCACCTTGCACATTGTCGTCATGGTGATTCTTAACTGATCTTGCTTTGTACGCAATGCGTCAACTCTTGACCAAGTATCTTTTCCATTTCCATGTACCCTTTAGAAACAAAAGGAAAAATAACTTGTGGAACCCATGCCTTAATTTTCAAATTACTTTGTCACTTTCTATTTGACCTTTGCACTCTCTTGCACTGACGTCTTGTTTCCAACACTCCTCAACACTGATGTTGATTGCTACAAATCTGTCACATCATGTTTACCTCCTTTCAAAGGAAACTTGTTAGAGTCCTGAAACATCACATTAAAATCATAAGCAACCTCAATGAAATCAACTTGTTCATTCGATGCATATTTTTGAAAGGCCTCATACAAAACATCTCTATGTTTGATCATTAACAATGTCAAATTCTGACTTGCGTTCACTATCCTCTTCATTTCTCCTACATATATAAGAGACAAAATTGTCTTCTTCTTATTTGCTCTAATTATGTACTCAATTCCATCTTTAAACAAGTGACACTTATTCTCATGGTGATGAAATACTGCTTTCCTATCATAAAGATAAGGAATTCCCAAAACAATACCTGATATCTCAAGCGACACCACATCAAGTTCAACTTCATCAAGAAAGTTTGAATTGATGGTATATCTTAGTATGCCCTTCCTTGTTACCTGGAAGTTTGCATTCTTGCATATCCACCCTAAAGGATAAGGTCTTGGATGTATAACATTTTCAAGGTTTAGTTGCTTAACTAAGTCTTCGGAAATAAAATTAGTGTGAGACCCACTATCAAACAGTGTGTCTATCTTGGTATGTTTAGAAACGACTCTAATATGGAGAAGTTAAATTCTTGTATCTTCATCTTGAGTGACATTGGAACAATTTGAAGAACTAGTGCTTTTTTTGTTCTTACCTTTCAAACCCATGGATGTAATCTTCATTTCATCTCCTGAATATGAACCTAAGTCATGTTCAACTATTGCAACAATTTTCCCTTTCTCTTTGGCTTTCGGTTTGTTTGGCTTCAACTCTGGATGAAGTTACCAACAATGGTATTCATCATGGCCATTCATTGAACAATGTTTACATGTGAGTTTTTATTTCTCTCTTTTGACAGAGCTATTTCTCTTTCCTCTTCCATAAAAATTTCCCTTCCCTTTACCCTCACTATCACTTTTCTCATCTATATTATGTTTCCCTCTTGCTTCTAAATGCCTGGCTTGAACAAAAACCTCATCTAAGTTTGTGGGGTTGAAAATGAGAATAGTGTGCCTAAGTTAACTATGTAAACCCCTAATAAACTTTAACAAAGTTCCTTGAGAATACAAATTAATACCCAAAATAAGAGCTCTCCTCCTAAATTCATGAGTATAATCTTGCACATTTTTCCTTTTCAATTATCTAAACATTTTCCAATCCATAATGGCCTTTTGCATGTAATCTAGAGGATAAAATTTCCCTTTAATGGAAGAAATAAAAATTTACCAAGACACATATATATTACCGTAGTTTTTAATATCTTCTTGAGTCCTTGCTTCCCACCATACAAGTGTAGATCCTTCCATCGTCAAGGAAGCCAATTGAATCTTTATTTCATCTTCATGAAGGTTATGAATTCTACAATACGCCTCCAATTTCTCTTCATTTACCTCACCATTATACATTGGAAGATCAAATTTGACATCAAGTTTGAGTAAGGGAGTTTTTCCTTTTGTGGCCTTCAAATGAGTATGGGTAGATTTTGTGGTGGAAGTGGAAGATGATGTTGATGGAGATGATGAGGATGATGACGAAGATGGTGAAGATGGAGGAGGCTTTCCTCTAATTCCATTTGAATCCTTCTCTTCATCCTTATTTCCTTATGAGTTTCCCTCTCCATGTGGAGACTTATAATTTTCTCCAACCATCCAGATGTCCCTCTCTTCAAAGAGGATCCTAACCCTTTCATTCAGTTCATAGAAAGCCTTTTTGTATGCTTCCTCTTCTAAAAGACCTTCATCCTCTCCAAAACCTGACATGATGGCTATGGATTCAAGCTTAGCTTCTGGTGAAACTTGTACCTCTTCAATCTCAACTTCTAGAGATAAAAATTGAGGTGCTTCAAGTGCAGCTGTGAGTGGAACTTTGGGTGGAGAAGGTGCCCTTATGGCTCTCCTTCTTATGGTCCTAACCTCAGGACTTGAAACCAATATATTCCCTTCTCCTCTCTGCAAATTCAACCTTGTAAGCATCACAAATGTGACACCATTAAAACCCTACTTGCACAAAACTCACACAACTATCAAGAAAATAACCTTAGAAACCTTGGGCTATGATACCAACTTGATCTGAATTTGAATGCTAGTTTTGTTGTGCTAATTTCATCTTTAGATTTATAGTTAAATTGTTGATCTTTTTCTTTATGTGCATAGGTTTCCTTGGTGTTTGTGAGTGTTAAAATAGGTAAAGGAGTTGAATTTTATGTTAAATTCATGAGCATAAAAACATTAAAAACAAATCTTGAACAACAACAATAACATGTACAACAAACCATCACAATGATCCATTAACACATTGTTTTTATGAAGGAGTTCACCCCTCCTAGGCTACATCTCCTTGGTCCATCTTCCATGTCTTGGGCCTCTATATTAGCTCAAATGTGTAAAATGTGTTGTTTACATTCATCTAATACTCCTAAAACTTTCTTCAATGTGTTAAAAACATCAAAATATTCCAGAATAGTCTCTTCCTCAGCCAAAAATGGTTGAAATTTTCTCTGGTTATGCTTCATTCAATTTTTCCCTAGAGTTCTCCTCCAAAACTAGAGAGAAGTCCACTTAACGCAACTAAATTTGGAAATCCGTTGAAACTGGCGAAATTTTCCAAACCATCCGCTATTTTAAAACTGGATTAATTAGAATCTAAACATATGTTAATGCGGATATGCTTGTGTTAAATGCGCATAAGCACATTTTACATAAAACATGGTTTAAGGTCTTTGATATGGGATTAGTAGCACTTAACCCTGCAATTATCCATTAATCTGCCACTTAATAATCTTCGCTCTGCCTTTGGTCTGGTGGATAGGTCTCATGGGGAGGGGGCTAGCCTACAGGGATGGCCCCTCCAAACCCCCGCCGGTCATACCTTGCAAATTCAAATACAAGTCGGTTGCATAGTCTATTAAGACCTTCATTGGTGGCTTGGTAGTAAGCCATGTGGTTGGCGCAGGGGAAGTCGTGGGGTCGACCCCAACCTCTGCCCATCCATTTATAACATTTTTCTCCGAATAATATATTCCAACTTTACTATAGTTCAAAACCTTGGTATAAAGAAATATGTTTCGGTCTTGACATATAAAAATTTGACCATATGATATAATGTTAGGACCATTGAACTTTGACATATTTCATACCTTTGAAATATAATGAAAGTCGATCAATCTTCCAAACCTTGCTCCATCATAGGGGGCACGTGGTAGCCCCTGGCTTCACCACGTGTTTGCCTCTAATTGGACTATCCAACCATATAAAAAAATTTCAAATTTTACCTTAGGATAATATATATAAAAAAAAAATCACCTTCAAAACTCTCCAACAAATCCTGCAGTAACACTTTTCATAGTGTCATTGGGTGAAAATGATAGAATATTCTAGAATATCCCTTTTCTGTTGATTGGGCTGCCATGTCACCATTCTGTCTTGTTCTGCAATTTTTTTAGCTATTTAGGAAAAGGAAAAATAGGCTCTAAATTCTTCATTCAGATTTCGTTTTCGATGAAACAAATTTTTTAGATTCATAGAGACGAGTTATTCGTTGTCATTTAGTTTATAATCAATTCTAACCACTTTAATTTTTGAGCTTAAACAATGAGCACCTGATTAAGAGTACAATGATCTCATACAAAAATATCCAACAATATCAACCAAACAATATCAAAAAATGATCCCAACACAATACTGATCAGTGTAAGCTCTCCCAATCTATGACAAACTATCAAATTGAAACCCCAGATCCCAACTCTATGGAGGGAGTTATGCGTGAATTTGCGATGTTCCAATTGCACAAATGAACTTGTGTGCCTACAATTATAGCAAAAATTCCTTGATACAAGCTTGTAGTTGGAAACAAAAATGATAATCACATGTGTGAACCTCAGACCCTGCAATTTCAGCCCTGTCTGAGCTAAATTCCACGAACTCACTTCATACCTATGCGAACCAATCCAAATAAGAGAGAAGAAGAATATTCCTGATGATTATTTCTAAATGAGGGTCACTTGACTTGTATTTATAGGTTTCTAAGGGTGTCTAATTTCATTTTAGGGTCAACCTGTCCTTTTGTGCACATGTGGGCTTCACTTCAAAAATACACTTTCCCTTGTCCAAATCTAGTGCTTCGAAGGTCAAAATTAGTCCTCTCGAAAAGAGGAATCTAGTACCATGATTGGAATTTGTCACTAAGCTACAAAATTAAAACTTCCTATAAGCTAGGGAGAAATTTCAAACGCATCATATGATCATCATATGTACCATGTCATATACATCCCAACTCATCTTTTGTTATCTCTATTCATCTCATATTGAACATTCTTGAATATAAAGAAGAAGAAATTTTGTAGGGGACTTCACCTACCACCTTGATTATAACTCCATCAGGGAGACTCTTATACCACCCAGAATCATTATCATAATCATATGGAATCCATAACTACCAACCATAACTAAAGACAATGGGCGAGATCAACCTACCTCACTATGTAAGGATCACATTATGTCCCAAAATCCATGAAAATAGGTGAGATAAACTTATCAGAGGTAAGGATCACACTCTACCATATTTTCCCTAATCATCGATATTAACCCTAAAGAGTCATATGGACGAACACTTTCATCCACCAACTTGGGAGAGATCGACCTACTACAAGGGACAAGGATCACACTCTATCCCAAGTCCCTCATCCCATTCACAATATGGGTAGGTTATCCCAGAGAGTGGGTAGGATTCTAACTCAGGCATACTATGACTAGGGGATATATTAGGTCTATACACCCTATCAGTCATATCTCCCTCATCCCTATGAGCTCATTAACTCCATACCTCACCTTGGGAGCTCAAATAGGGGGGAATAACATGACTCAGTTTTCTTGATCAGCTCAGAACCTTATCTAAAAAGGTCATCTCAATCATTCCAAGTTGCTCTCTGAAGACCAATAACTTCCCTTTCGGAAAATTCTTGGTGAGGATATCATATATCTACTCATTTCTCAAAATATGGAGGAGTCTCATGGCTCATCTCTCCACCGTGTATATGATGTAATGATATTTGATATTTTTATGCTTGTACTTGTCATGGAACACAAGATTATTTGATAAACAAATCCCACTCTTATTATCACAATAGATAATTGTCGTGTCTAGGACCTGCTCAAATATCTCTCCAAAGAGCTTCCTCAACCAAACTGCATCACAAATCGCTAGGTTTCCTACAATATACTTTGCTTTAGCAATGCTAGGGGATACAAAGTTCTTCTTTCTACCCATCCATGATATCCTTTTAGATCTCATACTAAAAAAACATCAAGAAGTAATCTTCCTATTGACAATACTTCCAACCCAATTTGCATCTATATATCCATGTAGTCTAAGATCTCTAGGGGTATATCTTAGTCCAAGGTTGATATTCGCATGCATATATCTCAATACATGCTTGGAAATGACCCAATGTACATGGTGTGGATCAGTCATAAACTAGCTCAAAGATTTGAGTGTGAAACATATGTGAGGGCGAGTGTTCACAAAAAAAATCAGAGCACCAATTATTTTTATATACTCATAAGTATTTTCTAGGTCTGGTCTGCAGGCCTCTCTACATAGCTTCTTGAAATTCATCTCCATAGGTGTCGTAAAGGACTTGCATTCAACCATGCCAAATATCTCTAACAATTTCAAAACATATTTCCATTGTGAAATGAAATTTTTTCTTGGTATTTTCCATACTTCTAGTATGAGGAAATAGTGCATCAAACCAAGGTCTTTCATCTCGAATTAAGTATCCAGCTCACTCTTACATTAAAAAATGATAGAGTTTTCACTTTTCAAGAATAAATAATCAACATATAATACAAAAATGAAAGGAATACCTTGGACCACTTTGAAGTATACGTTTGGATCGACATTTATCCTTGTGAATCCCAAATTCACCAAGTAACGATCAATGCGGGCATACCAGGAACGGGGGCCTTACTTCAATCCATAAAGATATTTCTTCAATCGACACACATGGGTCTTCCTATCATGAACTTCAAATCCTGGAGGTTTCTCAATATATACTTCTTCTTGAAGAAAACCATGCAAGAAGGAAGTCTTCACATCGATCTGGTGAAGATTCCAACTTTGGCTAGTTACAAGTGTAACAATGGATTGAATGGTAGTATAGCGAGAAAATGGATAAATTATATCATCATAATCTCCTCCCTCTTTTGGGGAGAACCATCAGGGTATGAACCTTGGCTTGTATTTTTCTATGCTTCCATCAAAATCATGCTTGATTTTATAGAGCCATTTTGAAGTCACCATTTATTTCCCCTTCAGTCTCAACAGAACATCTCATACATCATTCTTCATAATTGACTTGTATTCTTTGGCCATAGAATCCTTCTATAATTGTTCCTTCACAACTTCTTCAACAGTGGGAGGCTCAACTTGAATCATATTGCTCATTTCTATAACATATCCTTGGTACATGCATGGCTTCTTGCTTTTTCTAAATGACCTCCTAGTGGTAATGAGTCTTTTGGCATCGTTTAATGTGTCACTAAGCCAAAGTGGCCTCTTCCTGGTAGGGGAATCACATGGAGGAGGATACAAAGGTTTCATAGGCTCCATGGGGTCATAAAAAATTTCTCTTGTGGATTGAAGCATGAAAGGACCTTCTAAAATATCCATATCATAATTTTTCTTTTCATGAGGAGGAGGCAAAGGAAGGTTCCTTGATTTTCTAAGGGATTCATATTCATTAAATGTTACATCCTTGCTAATTTCAACATTCCTTTGACTAGGAATATATATTCTAAATTCTTTAGAATCTTCACAATATCCAACAAATGTACCTTTTCTTCCCATGGCTTCAAGTTTGTTCCTTTTGTCCTTGAACACATTAAAATATATGGGGCAACAAAATATACAGAGACAACCAACATTGGGCTTGACGCCTATGAATACTTATTCGGGAGATTTTTTGTCCAATGCTTGATGATGAACCATGTTTTGAACATATACAACTACATTCATAGCTTCTCCCCAAAGAAACTTTGACAACTTTTTATCATGGAGCATGGCTCAAGAAACTTCTACAATAGACCGATTCTTTCTCTCAACCACTCCATTTTGTTTGGGATTGTAGGGAAAAATGGTATTCTTATTGATACCTTCCTTCATTAAAAAGTATATGAATTCATTTGAGATGTATTCCCGAGAGTTTTCAGACCTGAAAACCTCAATTTTCTTTCCTGTTTGATTTTTTACCAAAGATTTGAACTCCTTGATCATTTCAAAGGCCTTGTCCTTGTCCTTCAAATAATTTATCCATGTATTTCTTGAGAAATATTTGATAAAGGTAATGTAATAGATATGGCAACCAAGCGAGTGTACGAGAATCGGTCCACATATATCATAATGTATGATATGGAATATGTCTTTTGTATTTTTATTGCTAGAGGGAAATGGTCCCCTTGTCTTCTTTCCATTTTCATACCTTGGATATGCTCCATCATATTGAGTTTGAACATCGGGGATCCTAGAGACTAACTTCTTCAATTTTGGAATACATAATACAGATGGGTCAACATTAGGTGCCATAGATCGATTTTATGATTATTAATATGGAATAATTATAAAAGATTTGTTCCAGTGACTCTATAAAGTCCCTCAAATATAGATTCCAATGTGATGGCATCTCTCATATGAGATCCAACAGGCCAAGTAGGTATTTTTCCGTTGATGAATTCAATCCTCATTCCTTTGTCTTCCAAGGTAGATATGGATACCAAATTCTTCTTAAATACTAGCACATACATCATGTCATGAAGAAAAATAGATTCCCTGAACTCCAAGTGAAATTTGAAAGGCCCAAAGCCTTTGATGGGATGAGTGGAGTTATCTCCAAGAATAATCTTCAAATTGGGCTCCCTCTCCACCTTGTTAGAGAGAACATCCTTATATCCAAAGAAATGATGAGTGACCCCACTATAAAATATCCAACTATCCCCGGTATATGGAGGAGAGGAACTAGTAAGTGCAGAAATAAGAATATATTCATTTTGATTAGTAACATTACTTTCATACCTAGAATTTCTTGACCTCTGTTGTGGATGATATATTTCTTCAGATCATCAAGAGATTCTCTTCTTCTTCTATCATTCTTTCTTCAATATCTTCTATCATCTCTTCTATCGTATGACCTATTGTTGTATTCATGGTTATTAATGTAGTACCTCGAAGTGTTTCTTCTTGGAGCATCTCTCTTCTTAGGTAAATATCAAGCATAGTCACCATTTTGATGAAAATTGTAGCATTCGACATTATATCTTGTCTTCTTGAGTCCTTGGAATCTCAATTGGCTTGAGGGGGTATTCTTGCATTAGATGGATTTCCCTTTCCTTTCCTCTTATTTTTTTCTTCCCTAGAGTAATGAAGGTAGTGGGCTCTCCTTCATTTGGTGTTTTAATTCTTTCCCTATATGTCATTAATATTTCCTCTTGATTGCATATAGAAAGTAGCTCATCAAAATTAGTGATACTTTATATATTGTTGATATAATTAATGAACATGTCCTGTGATGAAGGAATACCACTAAGGTCAGTGATCACCAATTTCATGTCAGGTACAATTTCTTAAGCCTGAGTTGATCCCTAATTTCAGTGAATCTCATGAATAATGATTGTATAGTGTCTCCCATTCAAATATTATATTACTTTATTTTATTTTTCAAATCCATAATGTGGCTCAAATTTCTCACTTCATACATTCCCACAATCTTATTGCACATTTCCTTGTATTTTTTCAAAGAAGAAATATAAACAAGTATATAATCTCTTAAAGAATGAATACTAGTATTCTTAGCTTTAATCTCACATTTATTTTACTTTGACTTGGAAACATAAGATATATTTCTCGTGGTGGTTAAATCTCCCCATCCATGTATTCCATGACATCAACTCATCTAAGGTGGCATTGATCCTAGTCTTCCAAGCTGCAAAGCGAAATGCATCAGCTAAATTTTCATCATCATTGAAGTATGAGGTAGACATTTTTTACCAGACCAAAATTGAGATGCTAAAGGATGGATGATATTGCTCTCTATCTCTTAGGATTTTATTTACCTCAAACCTAATACCATGTTAATTTTTCATCAAGAATTCTTCTATGTTGCAACTATTACTTCAACAATTTCCAATTGCATTCAATTTACAATTTGACATATTCAATTAACCAATGAAAATAAAGAAATAATATATATATATAAATTATACAAATGCATAATTAAATAAAACCAAGAGACAAGAGACACAATATTTGGTCAATGACCTGGGAAAAACCCAACTAGGGGGAAAACCATTTTCAAATATTCTTCTATTATATTTCCATAAAATTTTCAATAGATATTACAATGAGCCCATACAAAAACATACAAAAATATCATAAAAATCATCCCAGAAAATATACTAATCAAAGTAAGCTTTCTCAATCTATGGTCAACTATGGTCAACGATTAAACTAAAACCCTAGATCGTCATCGCATGGAGGGAAAGTTATTTGTGTTGTTGAGATGTTCCAACCACATGGATGAGCTTACGTAACTATGATTATAGCTGAAAATTCCCTGAGAAAATCCTATGGTTGGAAACAAAAACCCTAATCATATGTACGAGCCTTAGACCCTACATTTTCAGACCTATGTGAACCAAATTCTATGAACTAACTTCATACCTATTCAAACCAATCCAAAGAAGAGATAAGAAGAATATGCTTGATGATGATGTATAAATGAAGGCCACTTGAATTGTATTTATAGGCTTCCAAGGGCGTGCAATTTCATTTTAGGGACGACCTATCCTTTTCTGAACATGTGGGATTCACTTCAAAAATACACTTTCCCTTATCCAAATCTAGTGTTTCAAAGATAAAAATTGGTCCTCTCGAAAAGAGGAATCTATTCCCATGTTTTAGATTTGTCACTGAGCTTCCAAATTAAAAACAACAATGTTTCACTTGTAGTTGTCACCCCCGAGAAAAATTCTATAGGTTGAGGTATATTTTGCTTCAGGGATTAAAACACATTCATCAGATGAAACAAGGACTCCAAAGGTTCGCCCATCTCCACCATCTAACTAAATTGAAATGAATAAATCACACAGGTATTATAGAGACCAATTGTATCCACCCTTAAAAACTCAACATTGTGGTTCCACCCAATGAAGGGATTCCAGTACCCATAGTAAAATCAAAAGACATCAATGAATCATCCAAAAATCCTCTAGGAATTTTCCAAGATCAATTCCTCCACCCCAACATTTTTGGATTTCCTAAGAAACACCATCTCCACCTCCAAGCCAATAGGGAATCAAGAGGCAATCAATTCCTCACCTCGTGATTACTTCTAGCTTTTTTTGTTGGGAAAAAACTGAGTAGGGGGGGGGGGGTGAATCAGTGTTTTAAAAATCCCACAAATGTTTTGTTTTATTTACTAAATTCTATGCACGACTTTATTTATGAAAAGTGTATGTGCATGACTTTCATTAAGGAAACTAGCGTATGCCCAGTAAACTTATAATTAAGATAAATCTTCAGTAACTTTACTTAGACGAGGGCATCATTGATTCATCAGGAATTTAATAAGCAGTAAATGTGTGCAGTAAGAATAGAATAAATCATCACACATAAGAAACACACATGAACACTGATATTTAAGGTGGAAACCCAATGTGGGAGAAAACCAACATTGATGTCATCCTTGTATTCAATATTTATTATATAGAAAACTGCTTACGATATTGTATTGGCGCAGACTCACAACAACACATAGGCACCCACCTGTAGAAGGTTGCAACCTTCACTCGTTCTCCAGCACCCCCTGGAAGGAAGATCCAACCCCGTGATCTCGTTTACCAACCACCATTAGAAGGGAGCTTCGACCCCCTGCTCTCGTTTACTAGCCACTACTGGAAGGGAGCTGTAACCCCCTGATCTGATCACTAGCTCCTACTAGTAGCAAGCTTCAAATTCCTCACTAAATGTAATGTTCCAAATTTTTGTAAATAAATTGGAACATTAATTTTTGCTCATATTATCTAGCACATAAATAAAATGGGTAAGGAGACCCATTTGCATATATAAAATTCCACATGAAGTGAGAAGGGATCTATGGAGTAGCCATTTTTGCACATCCTAGTGTGAAAAGGGGGCAAACACATGGGGATGAGGCCATTTTGACCAACTCAACAACGCAACACAAGAGGGTGTAGCTTGCTTGGGAAGACAACACAGTTAGAGAGGGAGGAAGATTCCTTGTGGGAGAAACCCTAATTGGGTGGGGTCCATGGCATGGAGACATCACTTTGAATATAAGGAGGATGAGGCAGCCATAGAGAGCATTATTGAAGATTTGGACTTTGAGTCTATTTGTAGCCTCCAGCTATTCAGTTGAGTTGCAGTGCCTTTGGCACGAGGGATTCATGTTTAGGATTTCCTCTCATCCCTTGAGTATCTCAAGGAGGATCGCTCTTCATTTCTCCATATTCAGGCATTTGGCCATAGCCACTTCTTCATCTACAGCGCAGTCACTGGGTTGTGTTGTAGGTGTTGCTGTGGAGGAGATTCCACAACACAATTCCTTGTATCATTTCTCATAGGAAGGAGTTCCTATTATTTGGGAGGATCATCAAGGAGGGTTTCTAGAGATGATTTGCATATTTTGGTAGAAGGCCAAGCTTCTCCCACCTTCATCAGTGCATTCCCTTCCATAGAATGCATTATCTCAGAGTTTGTCTGCAGTGGGGGTTTGCTCCACCATTTTGGAGGAAGAGATTTCTTGTGCCAGGATCAGCCTTTCACTTGAGGAATCCATTGGAGGAGGTTGTTTCAGTTGTAGGCCATATTCATTCTCCTCCTTCTATTGTATATTTTGAGTTGTTGCAACTACCCAACAACTCCGACATTATTGTATTTTCATATTTTATACATGTATTGCAACCAATCCTTCTAAGGATTGTGTATCAGTGTTATAGTAGTTTTTTTAGGGGTTGAGAGCATGCTCCCTCTCATTTCTTGAGCTATTATTGTAATATCATTTTATTATCATTTTACATGTTGCAATGTCTCCATATGACTGCGCAGTGATAGCTAGGGTTCACATGTGTAGTAGTGTTCTCTTGTACTTTTTCCTTGAGGATTTGTATTATTCATCTTGAGCATCATTTCCCCCAAGATTTTGTATACATTTGCAGCTTCTATTATTATAATGAGATGGCTATGAGTTCTCTGGAACTTTCAACAGTTTGAGCAAGTTACTCTTCATGCTTATGTTTTGCATATTTCTGTAGCTCATTCCCTTGTGTGAGGAAGAAATATTGCATAACTATAGGCAGAGTCTGAGGAAGGGCCAGATAGCCTCCGGTTCTCATCCTCTATTTAGAGGTGAAATAACCGGTAAAAGCCCTCTCAGTCAATATCTGACATAGAATTATTCATATTTCCGAAAAAGGAACATTTCATCGATGAAAAAGTTGCTGCTTTCCGTTGCGGGATATTACAGTGGTATCAAAGCATCTTTCTTGGCTCAGCCTATGGCCTTCAAGCCTAAGAAAGAAGAAATCAAGATGATGAAGAGGATGAGCTTGTTCTCATCAGTTTTTAGATCCGGAAAGAACCTCTCCAAGGAGGTTGAGGAGAAAGAAGAAAGAGAGGAGGAAGGACCCTACACTTCCTATTCTCACCAAGAAGGAGACAAAATTTTGAGCAGGAAGAAGACTCCATTTTCTGATGGAGGAAAAGGGGATAAGCTTACAATGCTTCTTCCTAAATCTGCACATAGCATTCATGGAGATCCCAAGGAGATTAGGAGGGAAACAGATGAAGAATCCCCAAGAGGATTTGATCCTAAAGCAAACTCTGGGCTTGTACATAGTGGGTGTGAGCATTCAGCCACACACTATGAGGGCAGTGTAGCCATAGTCCCAGTAGTCCCGTGAGGGAGGTGGAAGAAGAAGGAGGAGTGACCATTGGAGAGAAGGCAGCATGGTAGATCCTATCTATCACACTTTGATGGTTCACTTGTCGGTTTAGCCAAAGCTTAGGTGGAGGAATTAGACACCTTTTTTCAGTAGCACTAAATTCCAGAAAGTCAAGCTACCAGAGTTGCAGTGCTGCATATGAGAGGTAAGGCCTTTGATTGGTGGATCTTTGAATCCTTTCCTTTGAAGAATAATGGCATTACATCTTATGCAAATTTCACTAAGGCATTAGTAAAGAGATTTGATGGGAGGATTCTTGAGACACACATGATGGGTTTGCACAAAGAAGACCAAACAAAACCCTTGCATGAAAACGCAATGCCTCTTCAAAAAACAATGGAGGAGGCCAAAAATTTGAACGAAAACTTGCTGGAGAAGGAACTTTCATCTCACATCTTGGAGCAAGGGAGTATGGGGATCTATTTTACAAAGGAGGATCCAATCATTGAGAGGCTTCCCACTCATGTTGCAGATATTGAGGGCAACAACACTGTTAGATCTGGAGTTGATCTAGCACCTCATGCAGAGGGAAAAGGAGCTCTTGTTCCACATATAGGGATGCTTGTATCTTTGCAAGGGAGTCCCCAGGATCTCATCTATAGAGATCAAGGCACATCTCATGTTTTACCTATGCCATTGTTGAGAAGGTGTGGAACCTTGGAGACACAAGGAGGAAGTAGGGAGAAGGCCCAACATCATGAGATGAAGAGTACACATCCCTATTCATCCATGGAGTTTGATGCACCTGAGGAGGTGATTGGATTGTGTAGTGGAAACATGGAGGGTTGTCTCCATTCATCTATTCAGTCATCTCTTGATAATGATGTCTCATTGCATGGAGACATTTTGCGGGAAGATCCCCAAGATCTCATGTCTAGAGATCAAGGCACAATTCATGTACCATTATTGGAGAGGTTTGAAACCATGGAGTCACAAGGAGGAGATAGGGAGAAGAACCAGCAGCATGAGTTGAGGAGTGCTCACCCATATCCATTTTTGAAGGTTATTGCACCAAGGAGGGAAGCTGGATTGCACAATCAGGGCATGGGCATAAGTTTTCATCCATATGTTCAGTCTTCTCTTGATGAAGATGTCTCACCACATGGAGGCATTTCACCCAGGGGGCCACTAGTTTAGCAGAGGAGGATGGTTTCTTCACACTTGGGGGCACCACTCATTGATTTTATAGAGGTGGGAACCTTGGGAGAGCTTGAGATAGCAGTGGGAGTTTTGGATGACTTCATGAAGGAGGAATACACTTCCTCAACCTCATCTACACCTAATCTCATTGCAGATTCTACGGTGTAGCAGAAGCATCCTAGGAAGGATAACAACCTTCCAATTTGTGACTTGAGCATAGGAGATGTCAAGGAGGAGGACAACCATATAACAGATGTTCTTCATGAGGAACTACCATCGTTGTCATTATGGAGGATAGATCTGCATTGGAACTCCCAGCTATTGGTGGGATATTCCAATGATTCTTTCACCTGCAGGACATCTGATGATCAACATAGGAGGAGATGCACCAGCCATATTGAGATGGGGGAATCAGCACAACCACCCATTTTCCATTTATGGATGAGAGGAGATTGATCTATGAGTCCCTCAAATGATATGAGCAGAGGACATGGTAAGGGTGTACATTGTTTTCCACATGATCATGTGTATGATATATGTATGCATCCCTTAACCATACACATGCAGGAGAATGCTCCAAGGGGGAGCATACATTTTGCTAGACCTCATGGTTTAGTGGGGGCCATAAGCATGGCTAATGGCCATTATCTTGGAGGACTTGGGGAGGATAGAGATCATGGAGGACATGCACAATTTTCAGCTAGTATCCTTTACTTGCCCCAAGCTTGTGAGGAGATTGATGCAACACACCAGTGGTTGAGCAGCCACAACTTTTATCAGTCTCTAATGCAGTGGAGCACTAAGCTGCGCTGGATGCACTTTAGGGACCATTTTCCTTCTCATTTGTTACACATGGCAGCAAGCATGATGCTCCTATTTTCTCCCTATGATTCTATTTTTCATACCATCATGAGGAGTAGGGTTGAGGGGGAGACACATAGGATGGATGTGTCCACTAAGCGAGGAGTCCCTCACATCTTTTGCATTTCATGTTCTGATGGGAACATGAGAAATGGTATGGCCACTACAGCAGCAGCAATGTTTTATTATGAGGTGAGCCATATGATGGGTATGATACCATATGAGGATGATTCTTGACTCATCACATATGGAGATGTTTGGGCCAGCATGTCTTGCAGCGTTGGGGGAGAGACCTCGGGAGGTCTAGCCTTCTTCTTGCCACTTGATGGAAACATTATTGCAGCCCAAGATCAGAAGACACTCTACACTTATCTTAAGTGGAGAGATGGACAGTGTGGGGTATACTATATGGTCTACCATGTGCAGATTTTCAACCCACCTTCTTTGCCGGAGCCAAAGGTGGATGACAATTTTCCTGAGTTGCCTAGTTGGGAGGTGGCTCAATTTTCATGGCACATAGCTTGGGGATGGATGGACCATATGGGGGAGACAATTCCCATTATATTTCAGACTCCATTCCTCAAGGAGGGACCTCTAGACACCACTTGCTATCCTCTTGAGCATTATACCTTACATGATGATGGCTTGACAGCTACTTGCATGCTAAGGAGGAGCATTGTGGAGGATTGGATTGATGAGATAGCATCACTGCACTTGGAGGAGATCATCATACAGGGATGGTACATGCAGAGGAGAAGAAGACATAGTCTATCCTTTCAGTTGCTTGAGGGCAAACAATCTTTGGGAGGGGAGGACTGTAATGTTCCAAATTTTTGTAAATAAATTGGAACATTAATTTTTGATCATATTATCTAGAAGATAAATAAAATGGGTAAGGAGACCCATTTGCATAAATAAAATTCCACATGAAGTGAGAAGGGATCAATGGAGTAGCCATTTTTTCAACTCCTAGTGTGAAAAGGGGGCAAACACATGAGGATGAGGCCATGTTGACCATGTCAATAGCGCAGCATAAGAGGGTGTAGCTTGCTTGGGAAGACAACGCAATTAGAGAGGGAGGAAGATTTCTTGTGGTAGAAACCCTAATTGGGTGGGGTCCATGGCATGGAGACATCACTTTGCATATAAGGAGGATGAGGCATTGATAGAGAGCATTATTGAAGATTTGGACTTTGAGTCTATTTGCAGCCTCCAACTGTTCAGCTGAGTTGCAGTGCCTTTGTAATGAGGGATTCCTGTTTAGGAGTTCCTCTCCTCCCTTGAGTAGCTCAAGGAGGATTTCTCTTCATTTCTCCATATTCAGGCATTTGTCCATAGCCACTTCTTCATCTACAGCGCAGTCACTAGGTTGTGTTGCAGGTGTTGCTGTGGAGGATATTCCACAACACTATTCCTTGTATCATTTCTCATAGGAAGGAGTTCATATTCTTTGGGAGTATCATCAAGGAGGTTTTCTAGAGCTGATTTGCATATTTTGGCAGAAGGCCAAGCTTCTCCCACCTTCATCAGCGCAGTCCCTTCCATAGACTGCGTAATCTCAGAGTTTGTCTGCAGTGGGGGTTTGCTCCACCGTTTTGGAGGAAGAGATTTCTTGTGCCAGGATCAGCCTTGCACTTAAGGAATCCATTGGAGGAGGTTGTTTTAGTTGCAGGCCATATTCATTATGCTCCTTCTATTGTATATTTTGAGTTGCTGCAGCTACCCAACAACTCCAACATTATTGTATTTTCATATTTTGTATATGTATTGCAGCCAATCCTTCTAAGGATTGTGTATCAGTGTTATAGTAGTGTTTTCAGGGGTTGAGAGCATGCTCCCCCTCATTTATTGAGCTATTATTGTAATATCATTTTATTATCATTTTACATGTTGCAGTGTCTCCATATGACTATGCAGTCATAGCTAGGGTTCACATGTGTAGCAGTGTTCTCTTGTACTTTTGCCTTGAGGATTGGTATTGTTCATCTTGAGCATCATTTCCCTCAATATTTTGTATAAATTTGCAGCTGATATTATTATAATGAGATGGCTATGAGTTCTCCAGAATTTTCATAAGTTTGAGCAAGTTACTCTTCTTGCTTATGTTTTGCATATTGTTGTAGCTCATTCCCTTGAGAAAGATCTTCGTGAGGAAGAAATATTTGCATAGCTATAGGCAGAGTCTGAGGAAGCGCCAGATAGCCTCCGGTTCTCATCCTCTCTTTAGAGGTGAAATAAATGGTAAAAGCCCTCTCATTCAATCTCTGACATAGCCTTGTTCTTATTTCTGACAAAGGAACATTTCAGTGGTAAAAAAGCTGTTTATTTCCATTGCGGGATATTACACTAAAGGCTCCAACCCTCAGCACCACCACAGACCATGTTTCATAAATTTTGACACTGGATCCACCGACTTCAATACATTACAACTTGTAGGCCACTTTTCAGCAGATTATCAGATTGGACCCACTGCGCTCATTTAAGCCTAATAGCATACATCAAACTAGAATATATAACTATACCAAATCATTCAATGAATCATCAATCTACCAACCAATAATTGATATTTAATCACAATCAAATAGCAACATAATAAATAATCAAACTACCCAGATCTATATGAAGAAATCATTGACAAACAACAGAAACATAGCAAAAATGATCAGACATTTTCTTTAGCATTTTTCAGCAAAACCCTGGCTTGCATACGTTCCTTCTAGAAGACTTATCCACGTATGTACGTGCTTATCCCAAAACCAACTCGCATATAAATCTCAACATATTAATGAATATATACGTGATTCTGCAGAACCAAAATCGTGTGTATACGCGCCTTCCTCGTGTCAAACACGGGTTAGATCTGTAAATAATTTAAGAATACACAATAATTCAGAATTTCAAACTTACTCAGATCATACCCTTCACTGCTGCAAACATGCGGCATACCACAGATCTAAACAACTCATAACCAGATCATACAAATACATAGTCATTTCAAGTCTAGAGATCCTAATCCATCATTGTATTCATGAGTGCATCTTTATTTCAGATCTATCAATCAACTATAGACCATACCATACAAATATATTTCAGATTGAAGCATTCATTCATTATCATTACTTAAGCACCCTTAGCACTCTGATCTTCACCTTCTTATATAGTTTGAGCCTTAGCCAATACTATGATCCAGAACCACACAAGTGTCGATGGTATTCTTGGATGAGATCAAATAGTCATTAATATGCTCCATATTGTGGGATAATACCATGGTAAAGATCATTCGTATTGTTAAAATTAGTGCGCCAAAACATACACGACTTTTCTTCTTTGTACCCGTGTGTATACGGGGCTTTTCTTCATAAAACCTGTGTATACATTACTTTGCTTCATTGAACCTATGTATATACATGATTTGGCTTCATTGAACCTACGTATACACATGTGTATACGTGGCTTCCCTTCATCAAACTTGCATATATACATGACTTGTCTTCATTAAACCTGTGTATACACCTACATATATGTGGCTTTCCTTTATCAAAACTATGTATACTTCCTAAAGTGTTACCTTCATCATTCCTCTCTCACTGATTGGTATTTATTTCTTTGTCACATCTAAATTGGTTTGTTGATACATCAAGTTTACATATTCATCAAGTAGGTTTCTATAAAAATACAACTCATCGAGTAGGTTTCCATCAATGAAAACATAGAACATCATAATGCCAAAAATCTCCCCCTTTGGACTTGATGGAAACCATGTTGGTGTTTGATCACCAAAACTTGTAGATACATGTTAGACACATCAACATAAGAATTATTCAAAAACTAATTTATACTCCCCCTTTGACATCAAGGGAAAATGGAGAACCAATGTTGAAACAAGGTTTCTCTTTCCTCGTAGATACAAGAGATCTGTAGATCTAATCTGCACTATATTGACCATGCTCCCCCTGAGCACATGTTGAATCTTTAGATAGATTTTCAATGAAGTACATGACTCTATAACTCAACTGAGTATGACCTTTCCTATCACCAAGGATTCATACTTACATCAATCACCCAAACAAGTGGGGTTACATTTTTGACACAACCACCCAACCAAGTGGGATTACATATTTGAAACAACCACCAAACCAAGTGAGATGAAATAAAATTCCATACATGAAAAAATATGACAATTATTAAATCATAGGTATAAACATGACCTTTATATCAATTTACAAATATGAATTCTATAACCAAGACCAAAAGACCTCAAAAGCGATAGATCAAGACCATGATCCATAACCATCATATACTGAAAAGGATCTGCACCATAAGTATCTGTCAACACCATCATGGGTAAATTTCAATATCATCAACCTGTGACAATATCAACATCATAATATGTTTCCGTATAGATCATATATCAACTCAATCTCTTGACTTCATCAAAGACAACTTTCCCTTTTCCCTTTGTAGACACATATGTGGGAACCAAGTATATCATCATGAAATAAGATAGAGCAGTGAAGCATCATACACATAGCATGAATAAACACCATAGACATGCATCAACAACATATTTCAGAACCAATCAGTAAGATAAGATAATGTATCCATGTCTCCAAGTCTCATCCAACAGTTGTAGCATCGACATATCAATAACCAAGTCTTCATGATCCTCGTAGCAACATCATATTCTTGACCCAATATGCAATAAAATTATCATACCAAAACCACTTCATCAATAATCAATATGTATCAACCAATCATACTTGTGATCTCTTATCACCAAGATCTTCATGTTTTATATTTATTCCATTTTCATAATCATGTTGTAACATGTGTGGGAATCAAGCACCAATAGGCATCATTCACGACAGTAGTAATCAACAACAATATTTGCATGTTCTTTCCTCATATTATTCATGCATAAAATCATTCATCAAATCATCTCCATAAATCATATAATCATCAATATCATAACCATAACTCAATACCACATGAGCAGACTGTAGCCATCAACATCATATCAAGAAAATTAAATCCTAATTGTCGGCAACATGTAAGAATATGTTCTTGAGTATGTCCCCCTATTTTTATTATCATAGAAAAACATACACAGTTGTCTTCAAAGGAACTCACATATATATGCGGCTTTAGTTCATGCAACCTGCATATAGAAAGTGAAATACTGAAATTTTCACAGCTTCATCTCCCCCTGAACTTGTACAATTTATACTTGCCTTCTATTGACACATCAGATGCAAAGTCAGAAATATAAACAGCCAGAATTCCTGAACCAAATTTCATATATTTCATTTACTGATAAAAATATTCTTTCAAGAATGATGGAATGCAATGGGAATTATCTTCTTTCAGTCTGAGTCCGAATTCTCCTTATATATGTGAGAGGTCATATCTTTAAACACATATAATTTATCAGCATTTATGTATCCCCTTGCTATGACCTTTCTTGTTTCTTCATCCATGAACTTGCATTTGGTTGTTGTGAACACAATTACATTTCCTTTATCTTCCATTTAGCCTACACTTAATATGTTTTTTTTAGGCCTTGAACTAATAAGGTATGAACTACCTTTCTATTTTTGTTAATTGCGACTCTACCTTTTCCCAAAACTTTGGTTGGAGCATCATTTGAAAGAATAACCTTGCCATATTGATTTTTATTGAGAGAATCCATATTACTCTTATCACCAGTCATGTGATGAGAACATCGACTGTCTATATACCATTCATCCTCATTTTTAAATGCACAGAGAGAAAGACCACATATGATCGCTTCTTCCTTTTTCTTGTTAACATGAATGTTGGTGGATCCATCTTTCTTCAGTCTTATGATATCATCTGTTTTTCTTCGATGTTGTCTTTGGTGATTCATTGATCTGTTCCTGCATTCCTTTTCTACATTCCCAAACTTGTTACAAGCATCACACCTTATGTGACCATAAAAGGGAGTAAAGGAATTATAATAAGTTTGCCTCATCTTCCTTCTATTGCAATCAACAATATTATGTCCAAATTTGTTGCATGA
Organism: Pinus albicaulis; assembly: GCA_034641835.2. Lineage (NCBI taxonomy): Eukaryota > Viridiplantae > Streptophyta > Pinopsida > Pinales > Pinaceae > Pinus > Pinus albicaulis. The sequence goes on along the minus strand of CM076575.1, from coordinate 866,212,059 downwards.
AAAAAATAACCCTTAAAGAAACCTGAGTACCTGGGAGTTGATGATATTTTTGTGTAGTGTCTATTTTTCCGCAACTGAAAACAATCTTCTTTTGGAATTAGCTGCAACATGCCCATAATTCTGACATATAAAGCAATCAACATTACTTAGCAGAGGAGAGAATTGATTTATACTTCTACAGTTATATGTGAATGATTTTATTTGAGGATTCATAAAAATCGGTTGACCTTTTATCTCTTTAAACACTTCAGGTTTTGCATTGATATCCTTTGAATCTTCGGCACTGTATTATGAACTAGATTCTCCTTAAATAGTTTCGTGAAAACCAAGACCAATTTTAATAGAAGGAGACCTATGACTACTAATAATATTGTCCAGAATATTAGTACTATATTGAAACCTCAAGTATTTATAATTTTCTTCTAGTTTACCTTTTAAAATGTTTACCTCAACCTCCAATCTTTGTCACTACCTCCTCGTACCTTATTCGACCCTTCTTCCTTATTCTACTTGCTCATTCAATTTTAGAATCTCTTCTTTAAGCTAGTTTTCTTGTTTTTCAAATGTTTGTAGAAGTTATTCATTCTTCCTATTTGATTTTTCTAGATCTGATTTAAGAGAGAATATTTCTACTTCAAGTCCTTCACTGTGATTGGTTACTTCATCTTGCAACCTTTGACATTGGTCTATATGTTCTTTGTTCATTTTCTCAATTGAGTTTCTTTCTTGTAACTGATTATTTAATATATTAATCACATCTTCGACTTCATTTTTGAGTTTAGAAATCTTTGCTTCTAGATATATAACATTACTTTCACTTTCATATTCACTATCTTCAATATTGCATAAAAAAGGAAGTGGATCACGAGAAAAACAATCAGTACCTGTTTTACCTTCTTCATTTATTGTTTCACACATTTTCTAAGTTGTATTCTTCCTTTGAGTAGCCTTATTCTTTTGCTTCCTTCCCATTGTGACGGATCTCCTTCAAGTGATCAAGCTTCTTTTGAAGGAACTACTTTAATACCAATTGTTAAGAAAAATACTAAGATGGGAGGGGGGGGGGGGGTGAATTAGTATTTTAAAACTCACACAAATTTTTTCTTTTCTTTACTAAATTCCATATGTGACTTTATTTAATCCAACTAGTGTATGCACATGACTTTCATTAAGGAAACTAGCATATGCCCAATGAAATTATAATTCAGATAAATCTTCAGTAACTTTACTTATATTAGTGCATCATTGATTCATAAAACATTTAATTAGTAAACATGTGAAGTAAGAATAGAATAAATCATCACACATAAAAAAAACACATGAACACCAAGATTTAATGTGGAAACCCAATGTGGGAGAAAACAACCGCTATTGTCATCTTTGTCTTCAATATTTGCTATATAGAAAATTGATTACAATATTGTACTTGTGCAGAATCATACCATCACATAGGCACCCACCTACAGAAGGCTATAACCTTGACTCATTCTCCATCACCCACTGGAAGGGAGCTCCAACCCCCTGATCTCGTTTACTAGCCACCACTAGGAGGGAGCTTCGACCCCCTGCTCTTGTTTACCAGCAACTGCTAGAATAGAGCTACAACCCCCTGATCTGGTCACCATATCCTACTAGCAGGAAGCTTCAACTTCCTCACTGAAGGCTCCAACCCTCAACACCACCGTGGACCATGTTTCATAAATTTTTACGCCAGATCCACCAGCTTCAATAAATCACAACTTGTAGGCCTATTTTCATCATATTTTTAGACTGGACCCACTGCACTCATTTAAGCCCAATACCATACATCAAATTGGAACATATAACTATCCCAAATCATTCACTGACTCATCAATCTACCAACCAATCACTTATATTTAATCACAATCAACTAGAAACATAATAAATACTCAAACAACCCAGATCTATATGAATACATCACTGATAGTCAACAAAAACACAACAAAAATAATCATACATTTTCTTCAACATTTTTTAGGAAAACGATGGCTTGCATACATGCCTTCCAGAAGACTTATTTGTGTATGTACGTGCTTTTCCCAAAAACAACTCACATAGAAATCTCAACATATTACTGAATATATATGTGATCCTATAGAAAAAAAATCGCGTGTATATGCACCTTCCTTGTGTCAAACTCGTGTATAGATCCGTAAATAATTTAGGACTGTGCAATTATTCAAAACTTAAAATTAATCAGATCATACCCTTCACTGCAGCAAACATGCATTGTTGTGTGAAATAACTGTCAAATTAATTCACCAATATTTGTATATCAATCCGGGCTCGTAAACACGAGCTATATTGCGCTCTCAAGGTTCATATTTTAGAGAAAAAGTTTATATGATTCCTTATGATATTTGATTCAAGAATTGAGGCACACATAAACACACACTATCAGAAAGAAATCAATTCATCTCATCATAAAAACAAGAACAATTAGAAAACTCTGGTTTGAACACTGGAAACCCTTATTCAATCTATCTCAACATTAAATCTAAAATCAAAACCATTACCAAATCAACAACAACTGTAATTAAATAACTCAGTGTTTGCAGAAAATCTCAAAAACCCTAATTCTAATCTTTGGAGGTCACACTTAAAAGGAATTACCTAATTTGAGTAAACCTATAAAATGATTCCACACTCACACAGTGAACTTGCAATTACTAATATTATCCCTAATTAACTCTGATGACAACACTTCATGCCAATTTCACTATACTTGTGTCAAGCAAAAAGGTGCACTATCACACTGGTTTAAATATCAATTTTACACACAAACTTTAGTCATGATAGCCATTGATCTTTCATACCTAGCCGATCCAACTGTATATGTATTACCCACTTCGGATAGTTATAATCCTCCAACTGCTACTTTTCAAACCAAACTAAAATAAACTCAAGCTATCAAAATGCACAACTGTACTCTGGAGATCAGCTTTCAATTACAGTTGTCTTCCATCGAACTTCCAACCATACTTTGCAAAATTTACTCAAAATTATACAAAAATCGACACTCTGGTTTTTGCAATAAGATAATGCTATCAATTCAATCAACACACGCTACGTTAAGACACATAAATAGAAATGAATTAAGTCTCAAAACTAAAAGTTGACAAGTTCACATAAATTACCACTAGCAGTCATCTAATCATCCTCTGAAACTTGCAATAAAATGTTTCAATCTTTAATGAATAATTTCTTTCAAACCAAGTTGCGGGGGTTAAATCACCTCATCACTGCTATTCTTATGGAAACGGAATTGTGAAACTTGCACCAAACTATGAACCCTAACACACAATTTTAAACATCGACCCAGAAAGGAACGCTGATTAGGATTCTGCCATGATCATTCTGTCCTTAAGGAATATGAATTCACTCAAAATAATCTTGCCAATCGACCTAGATGCTACAACAGTATTTGTAAATGACCTTCCACTCCAAACCATGATCTTATGAAAAACGATACAAGACTGAAAACTTCTATTTAATCACACCAAAAGAATGAAGAAAACTTGCTCATATCTCTTATATGAATCATCTACTTTCTCCTACCTGATCAACACATGGGTCTCCTAGTGACTTTCTGACTAAGACCCCAAAAGAACCTATATTTGTCGCTCTTCAATGAATCAAAATTTCACACTCCTATTATGTCTTAAGCAATGATAAATCTCAAGCCAAAAACTCCAATGTAAATGAAAATATTCTTCTTCAAACCAAATGCATGGAATTCAAACAGAATTATTCAATCAAAAAATGACATGCATCTTCTATGAGAAATTGAACAATGTTTAGCAATCTAAGCTACGCACACATGAAATGAGATGCAGATTACTTTAACACTGAGGACCAATTAACACACAGAACCAATTAATCATTAAATCTGTTTTCAAATTCAAGCTATGCTTTCCTACTGAAATCGATTCTAGCAATTCCACACGTACTCTAGTCCTATCTACTTATCTCAAAAAATATTTAATTAAATGCATATAACCATGATCTGTTCATTCACATAGGAACACATTCACCAAATTCGTTTATCCAGAGAGATGAAAGAGTATATGCTTAAATTTGTTTCTAAGCGAATCTTTAATTCAGAATGATGCACGTGGGGTTAAAAATGGTAAGCAATCCTTATGGAAAGAACCAGGCACACTTATAGCCACAATCACAGATCTTTTAACATAACGTTCTCAAACTGATCCTTGAGATATGAAATTACCTATGCTACAACAATGTAAATCAAATTCCAGAAACCAAATCGATTTTCAAAAGCAATTAATTATGCAATATAGAATTTAATCAAACTATACTTACAAATTCCCTCTATTACAGCAACATGAATCAAATGCCAAAAATGAAATCGATTTTCAAAAGAAATTAATTATGCAATCAAGAATTGAATCAAACTACACTTACGAATTACCTCTAGCTATGTCTATGGGGCTGAACCAATTATGGTGGGCCCTTTCCACACCCAGGAAAGCATTGGATTACAGTACTAACTACACCTATAGCAACTTAACTCATAATTTCATCAAATCCACAACATTAGACAGCAAATTAAGAATGCATCAAAATAATTACAATTCGGCTTTCACCAACAGAACATGAAATCACAGTTTAGTATTGATAGCTAAAACACGAAAATACATTAAACCCCTCATCAAACCAGATGTCTTTTCCTTTATAGGCATCCTTACTTACATAATTAATAGCAATTCTGTTACATATTAGGACGTTGGAAACCATGGATATGGTAATCCACGAAATCAACACTTAGCTGTCCTAAATTTACACTATCAATTCCTTATCAAAAACCACATGTTGTTATAGGAAAAAGGTTCCTAATTCTTATCAACTGAACTCCATTATACAGATAGTGGCCAACTAGTCCTTCACTGATATTTGAATTTTTTGAAGTGCTGGAAGGGGCATCGAACTTGCTGAGCTAGAGCTTCTATCTTAAGGCATGCTGGATTATCAAATGAAATATGGTTGAAGGAACAAAGTTTTCCTCCAAGTCAAAGAGCCAACCAAATAGGTCCTGCAAGATATCCATCATTCTACCCATAATAGTAAGTTAACAAATAAGCATGCTACTAAAAATGCCTAAACTAGCTATAGAATAGTAGAAATAGTTATACTTGTACTTCCTTTTACCTTTAACAAGAATTGATGGAAGTTTGGCCATATTAGGGATAAAGAGAGGAAAAGGAAGTATATATGTGTCAAAACTGAGCCAAAAGAGGCAAAGAAGGTAAGGAAGAAAAGACAAAAAGTAGCCTCAACATGCACCATACCACAGATGTAAAAAACTCATAATTAGATCATGCAAATACATAGTCATTTTAGGTCTATAGATATTGATCCATAATTGTATTCATGAGTGCATATTTATTTTAGATCTATCAATAAACTATATCCCATACCATACAAATATAGTTCAGATTGAAGTATTCATTCATTATCATTAATCATGCATCCTTAGCACTTTGATCTTAACCTCCTTATATATTTTGAGCCTTAGCCAATACCATGAGCCAAAACCACACAAATGCCGATGGTATTCTTGGACGGGATAAAATAGCCATTACTGTGCTCATTATTGTGGGCTAATACCATGGTAAAGACCCTTGGTATTGTTAAAATTAGTGCGCCAACACATATGCGACTTTTATTCTTTGTACATTCATGTATACACGAATTTTCTTCACCAAAACTACGTATACACTACTTCGCTTCATCGAACCTGCATATATGCATGACTTGGCTTCATTAAACTTGCATATACACCTGTGTATACATATATTCTCTTCATCAAACTTGAGTATGTACATGAATTGGCTTCATTGAACATGTGTATACACCTGCATATACGTGACTTCCCTTCATCAAACCTATGTATACTTCCTGCAACTTTAGCTTCATCATTCCTCTATCACTAAATGGTATTTCTTTCTCTGCACATCTAAACTGGCCTGTAGATACATCAAGTTTACATCTTCAAAAATTACGTTGCTATCAAAAGACAACTCATCGAGTAGGTTGCCATCAAGGAAAACACAATACATCATAATTCCAACACTTTTTCCAACAAAAAAAAATCTTTCCTTTCTACTTTCCAGCCTCTCTTTGTGTTCCAATTTCTCCTCCTCGTGTTGTTGCCTTGAATTATTCCTTTTTCCAACTCTCTCTTCTCCCTCTTTCATTTTTTTTTTAATTTCTCCTTCTGTTTCAAATGTTTTCCAACAATTCAATTTTCATCTTCTATACTTTTCAAATTCCCTTGACCTTTCAAATTCCTCATTTGAATTTTATGTACATTAATATTATTTCCAACAAGAAATCTCCACATCCCTCTAGAATTTGTGTCTAATTACTCATCCCATTTTCTTTTTTAAATCAAACTTTTACATTTCATACGTAATATAGACTAATTTGGGTTGTCACAAACTTCTCGACTTGCGGAACACCATCCTCGGTGTTATTTTTCCATATCCAAAACCAAAAAAATCTTTAAATCACACACACATATTGTTTATGGAGCTTTGTAAATAAAATTCTATACAATATTTACAATTATATAGATTTTCTTCAAAAGACAAACAAAAAAATGATATGTTACCCTCATTGAATCAACCATTTCCCAGGTGGATTCTGCAGGGATAATGTGCCTCCATTGCACCTTAAATTTCTCAATTTCTCAATTCTGAAGCATGAGGCTCCTCTGGTCTAGAATGAAAAGTTATTCTAATTAGAATTCTCCCTCTAGTTCCACATATTGAAAAAACCTATCAATCACATGATTATAATCACATACATATATTTTGAGAAAAGAAACATGGGAATCATCATAGATTTTAATTAATGGAGGTGATTCAAACCTATCGTCCATTGGTATTATCCTTTCAAGTATATCAAAAGGTCCGCAAAATTGTGGTGCAAACATGGCACATGACTCAATCCTCAAGGATATTTTCTTGGGTATAATTATCAAGTAAACATGTTCTCCAACTTAGAATTCCTTATGCACCCTATGTTGATCCACATAAATTTTTTGTTTCTCGTGTACCACCTTTAAATTCTACTTAATGATCTACATTTGTTGCTTAAACTGTTTTAGAATATCAAGTCGAATAAGGACCATGTTCACTAGATCACTCTAGCTAATAGGAGCATTACAACTCCTTATAAACAATGCTTCAAATGGGCTCATCCTTAAGGACTTTTAATACTCATTGTTGTATGAAAATTCCATAAGTGAAAGATACACTTTCCACTTCTTTCACTCGTGCATCACACACATCCTCAACATGTCTTCCAAGATTCTATTTGTCCTCTATGTTTTCCCATATTTCTGTTGGTGATAAATTATACTGAAAGCCAATTTTGTCCTCAATATTGCAAATAGATCCTTCCAAAACTTGGAAGTGAACTTGGCATCTCTATCTAAAATAAATTTCTTGGGAACTCCTTGCAACCTCACAATCTCCTTTATGAATATTTGAGCCTTTTCACTTGCTAAGTTGGTGGACTTAACTGCTACAAACTGAGATACCACGATAAAAATTTTAATCACTACCATATTTGCATTATTTTGTTCTAAGGTTCTTGGAAAACTAGTGATGAAGTCTATCTAGGTCACTTCCCACTTCCGTTCTAGAATGGGAATGGGCTGCAATAAGCCTACTAGGAATTTACATGTATCCTTTACGTACTAACTTTTTATGTAATTTGCAACAAAATAAACCACCTTGTTTTTCAAATTATGTGAATAATAAAACTTCTTGATGGTTGTGAGAGTCTTTTGGTATCCTAGGGGGCCAAAATATGGCTTTTCATTAAATTGTGTCATTATAACACTCTTCAATTCATCATTATTAGGTACATAGATTCTATTCTTGAATCTAATTAGTCCCTCATTTGTGAGATGATATTCCTCATCCTCATCATCTTGTTGTACCTTATCCTTTACTTGTTGATATTTCTCATCATGTTTTCCTACATACTTGATTTTTTCTACCAAATCCACTCCATAAGAACTTATGGACGTTATGTGATTCAATTGGATTCTTCTGCTTAGTGCAACATCAACCTTGTTCTCCTTTCCTTTGATGTACTTGATCTCAAAGTCAAATTTGCTAAGTATAGATAGCCATCTAGATTTACTTGCATTCAACTTAGGTTGATAAAATAATATTTGAGTCCACTATGATATGTCATGAGCGTGAGCTTTCAGCCAAGGAGATAATGTCTCCACATATTTAATGCATGAATAATGACTACTAACTCCAAATCACAAGTCACATAGTTTGTCTCATGATCATTTAATTTTCATGAATCATTGAAAAATACATTTCTTTATTGCATAAAGACTCCATTAAGCCCTTCCTTGCAAGCATTTGTACAAACCACAAAACATTTTTCTTGATTAGAAATCTTCGACATAGGGGCATTAGTGAAAATTTGTTTCAACTGCTCAAATATTGTTACCCATTCAAATGTCCATTCAAACTTCTTTCCTTTCTTATGAAAGGATGTAATAGTATGACCTATATTGGAGAAGTTTGGGATGAACCTCTTATAGTAGCCTTCCAATCCCATGAATGAAATAATGTCATTCACATTTTTCATTGTTGGCCATTCCACAATGGCTTTAACCTTTTCCAAATCAATTGATAGCCCTTCCTTAGAGACAATGTGCCCTAAATAATGTACCTATGACTAGAAGAAATCATACTTGTTGAGATTTAAATAAAGCTTGTGTTCCCTTAGTAAATATAGTACTGCACCTAGGTGCTTCTCATGCTCTTCTTCATTCTTTGAATACACCAATATGCCATCAACAAAGACGATCACGAACTTGTCCAAGTAAAGGCACAAAACACATTTCATTAAACACATGAATGTTGCAAGGGAATTAGTAAGCCCAAGGCTACCACTACAAACTCATAATGCCCATATATTACCCAGAAAATGACATTATGGATATATTCTTCTTTAATGCACACTTGATGATACCCAGATGTAAAATATATCTTGGAGAAGATTGTTGGTCCTCTCAAATGATAAAATAAGTCATCAATCTGTGGCAACGAATACTAGTTCTTGATTGTCACTTTTTTCAACTTCCTGTAATCGATGCAAAGTGTGATTGTCCCATCTTTTTTCTTCAGAAATAATATTAGATCTCCCCATGGTGACACACTTGGCCATATGTAACATTTAACAAGAATCTATTTTATTTGTAGCTTTAACTCAACCAACTTAGGCATACTCATCCGATATGGTGCCTTGGATGTTGATACGGCTCTAGGCAATACTTTGATAACGAAATAAAATTCTCTATGAGGAGGAAGTCCCAGAATATCAACTAGAAACAAATATCTAAATTCCAACAACACATACTTCACCAACCTTCAATCTCCTCTTCCCCAGTGTTATCATTGGCTTTTTCATCGCTGAAAATTTGTACAAAAAATAATTTGCAACCTTTTTGGCAACTACGCTTAGCTTTCATGAAAATAATTAGTCTCACTGACTTTGGCTTTTGCTTACCCTGTAAGAATTTTATTTCTCCAACATCATTCAGGAATTCAACTTCCTTTTCATAGCAGTCAACTTTATTTTGTGCATATACAACCAGTCCATGCCCAATAATAGGTTGGACGCACCTAATGGTAGAAAATTTAAATGTGTTTTAGTTGAAATAATGTGGAGCTAAAATGCACATGATCTCACCCAATAATTTACTTTTCCGTTTTCAACTGAATTAACCAAGGTTCTACATGCAATTCGTTGGCTAACTTGCACTTTTTCACCAACTCTAAATTTATATAACTATAATTAGAACTAGGATAAACTAAAATAGAAATGATTTGATTACACAACTTACCTTCCATTTCAATGATGGATTCCTGGTGGTATTCTTGGTGATTATCCACAACTGCATAGATTCTGGGCAGACTTTGTGCCACATTCCCCAAATTCCGAGATTCCTGGGGATTGTAAATTTTTGGACTTACATTTTTCTGGTGTGGGAAGTCCCTCTTCCAGTGATTTTTACCATAATTCCATTATCTCAACTTCTCTTTGTTTTCAGGTTTTCGTTGTCCTCCTTCCTACTAATGCATACTACGTTTAACAACTAGACTAGATTTTTGTTGAAATTGATTTTCACTACCTGAATGCATTCCTTATTTATTGTTGATATTTTTCTTATTCCATTTGTTCTTATCCTTACTGTTGTTCTTAGCCTTTCAATCAATTTTAAAATATGGCCTACACTTTTCTAGTTCATAATAGTGCTTCAATTTATTCATAGCATTTTCCAAAGTTTGTGGTTCATAAAACTATATGCGGTCTTTAAAAGACACGAGAAACCCACAAATAAATCATTGAAATTTCACCTTCTCTTCCTTTATATATGTCACATATCTCGACAATTCTAGAAATATGGTAATATATTCTTCATCTATTAGTTGTCCCATTTTCAGCTCATAAAACTCCTTTGCATTATTGTCATAATATATTTATAATAAGTATTTGTCTTTGAATAAACTCTCAAACTCACTCCATGTAAATATATCTTCATTTATGCCTTTCACATTCTTCAAATCCTCCCACCAAATATACGTTATTCTTTTCATTTATGATTTCATGTTTTTAGAATATTCATGGATTCTGAAGAATTTCTTCATGCCAAGCCACCATGCTTCTACATCTTCATATTTATTCATCTCTCCATCAAATGTAGGTGGTTTGGCCTTCCTAATTTCTTTAGGAATATACTCCCTTTCTTTCCTTTTTTTATGATGATAATGATGATAATGATGATGATATCTCTTGGTAGAAGTGCTAGAATGTCTACTAGAGTGATCCCCATGAGCGTTGATTTTCATTTTATGTGTGCTCATTGGTGCCTCTCTTATCATAGTGTCCTCACTTTCTCCTCTGAGCCTCTTCCTAGACCTGCCACCATCTTCCCCATATTTTTCTCTTCTGACATAAAAAAGTGCAACTTTCCTCTATGACTAGGTTGCTACTCATGTTTCCTTTATCTCTGTAACTATGAGAGGCTTTGCAGTATAATTGTATTGATCTACACATAATTTTCTCGAGCCTTGATCAACCTTTAATTATTTTCTTTGTAGCTTCATATCTCATCCTTTATGCTTTTCAAGGTATCCATCCAATCAACAAAATTTACCCCTACAACTTGGCCAATTGATATTTATTCTTCCTTCATCCTTACTTCTCCATACCCATGTTGATACTGATCAAAGTTGTATTGTACCATTCTTGTCCTCATTTCTTTTTCTTTCCATGTCTTTTTCTGTTTGTGATGTGTTGTCATTTACATGCAACTGTTAGACACATGACAATAAAATTAAATAACAATAAATCATGTCGTGAACTTGATTTTGTAGAACTGTCATGATAAGGCTAGTTGTAACAAACAACCATGCATGAATCTCCAACAACACATTTCTATAAAAAAAAATTTCTAGCTCATCAATAAAAATAAAAAAATATATCAATCATGCATGTATACATTCAATCATTCACAGAAGAAACTAAACATGATGTTTTATTTCTCATGGGGGAGCCCATCTGGTCCAAGTGGTAACATTAAAACTCTAATACCACCTGTAAACATAACCCTCCTAACCCCCAAACCGAACAAGAATTAGAAGGAGGTGGTTACTATTTTGACCCAACTCCCAAAATAGAGTTATGGGAACGACACCTAAAATATTTTGACTTTTTTTTTTACTTTTTTAGAATTTTAAATAAACAACATCATTGTGTTTTCCTCCTCAAGACGATTTCAACGATATAAATTTCAGCTCAAGTGGACGTATAGATAAAGAGTTATGGACCTTTAAATATTGGCTAATTACATCTCACCACATCATCATGACACCCAAGTGGCACCTTACACATCCACTCGGCACCTAATGCACCCATGTGGCAGTCCCATGTGGCACCTAATGCACCCACATGGCAGTTTCATGTGGTAGGAACGAACCTTGAGGAAGGTCAGGGTCGACCCCTTTCTTTGTGGTGCACAACTAAGTTTTAACAACCGCGCCCAACCCTTGACCTTTGACCTGGGTCAGTGTCAACCCTATTACACTTGGTGTTGCATCTGATTGGGTCGGGGCAGGCTCAACCCCTGACTACCCCAACCTCTTGACTTGCAGGTGCGAAGAGTTAGGTCATCCCACCAAAGGTTGGGCAGTAAAGCTCGCCAGAGGCCAGAGGTTGGGCCTTCTAGGCCGACCTCCTGACCTCTAACCTAGATGACTTATAAAAAAAAACAAAAACTTAACTTAGAATTTCAACCATTTTTCAAGCACTGAAACATAATATAATATATTTTTTTAAACTTTTTGAGTTTTTCTAGAAATACTTCCAACACCAAAAAATCATCAAATCATAAGAAATTTACAAAAGAACCTAAGAAAAATTCAATCATAGGTATGATAGCAATTTAATGGCATTTTCAAGTGCATTCTTTAAGGAATTTACAAAGAGTTGTAATGACACATTAACAGAGAAGAAAATTTATTTTCTTTGTTCATGCATGACAAAATGCAACCATAGGGAATGGAATCAAGACTTCCCTCCCTTCCATTGAGAATATACCCAATATCATGCAATAAATATTCCAATATGTATACAAAAAATTAAATGAAATCAACACAAGATTCAAAATCTTTCCATACTATCCATTAAAACTGTTGGGCACTCTTTTCTACTAGTGCAACCTAACATAATAATAATAAATAATCCCTGCATCCAATATGTTAGTATAAGGCCATGCATATCATGAATTTTTGCTTTCACATCCTCATATAGCCTGCAATTTATACATAGTGAACATGCACAATCCTGTAATTTAAAAAAAATCATATCACTACAATAAGGAAGATGCTAGTCACTAGAATAACCAAATAAATTCCACCAATGTTGTTCCAACATCTTTTATAAAGTGACAACAACACGTTGGTCAATCATAAAGCTAAAGAAATCATGAACTGTGCCATCAATAAACATGATTTTCAGACCAATAATGAAAATAGACATATTTATATATAAATTTTTTATTTCTTAAGAACATGAGAGATATTTATCTCAAAAATAATGGGCAACTGAGTCTGGGACTATGACTCTCCACCCAACCATAGACAACTACAACCAAGTCTCACTTGTAGCTATCACCTCCGAGCCAGATTCTAGAGGTTGAGGGAGCTTTTGCTTCAGGGATTAAAACACATTCATCATCTAAAATAGTGACTCCAGATATTCTCCCATCTCCACCCACCAACTGAATTGAAACCAACAAATCACATAGGGATTCTAGAGACCAACTGTCTCGACCCTTTACAACTCAACACTATTGTTCCACCTAATGTAGGAATTCCAGAAACCACAACAAAATTAAAAAGGAAACACGTTTCCAAGATCAATTCCTCCACCACAACCCTTTGGGATTTACTAAGAAACACCATCTCAACCCTCCAAGCCAACATGGACTTGAGAGGCAACCAATTTTTCACCCGATGATTTCTTCCAACTCCTTTTTCCAATTGAAAACTTCATTCCTTTCTATTGTTCAAACTCCCTTGGTATTTCAATTTATCCTCCTTGTGCTGTTGCCCAACATTCTTCCTTTTTCAAAATCTTTCTTTTCCCTCTTTTCTTTTCTTTTTTACATTTTTTCTTTCTCCTTTTGTTCCAAATATTTTCGAGCAATTCAATTTTCCTCTTCTTGACTTTTCAAATTCCCTTGACCTTTCAGATTCTTGATTTGAATTTTTTGTACATTAATATTTTTTCTAGTAAGTGATCACTCGATCCCTCTGGAATCCATGTCCCATTACTTAACCCATTTTATTTTTTATCAAATGCTTACATTGAATACATAATATAAATTGATTGGGACTATTACAAAACCCCAACATAGTATTTTCTTCAATTATCAAGCTTTCATGTTTGTTTATTGCTTCTAAAGCTTGCTTGTTTGAGCTAGGACCTCTTTGAGTTCTTTATCGACCTCGGCTTCCTTTGGAGTTTTTCGCTTTGGGTTTATTCACTCTGCTGATTAGTTATCTAGTGCTTCAATTTCCATGGGTTGCTCCATTGGTTTCTCTTATAATATCTCCGAACCCTCTTGGTTATCCAACTATTCGAGGGTCGCAAATTGATTCTCCCCTAGTTGGATTGCACCTTATCTTGAGGTTGCGTCGATGATGCCTTAACATTTTGATTGCGTCCATATATTTTTTTTTGGAAACCATAGTTTGGAAGTTGTCATCTTCCCCCAACTCTTTATTGTGGTTAGCTTTTGATAAGGTGATTGGGCAATATCGAATGAGATTTCCATACTCATGGAATCTATGACATTTAAACAACACATGGTCATAATCTAACAGTTACGCCCAGACTGAATCATGATATTCAAGTTCGATTGATTCAGTAAGAGGTTTTTATGTATTCATATACACACAAATCCAAGCGTATTATGATGTGTGCCTTCTTCTTTTAGTAAACTTCAATATCTCCACAAAATCCCTAATGGAATTTCTAATCCCTTCCAAAATATCTGGTTCAAAGCAATATTATGGAATGGAGAAAAGCCTAACCCTTACTAGAGCAGCAAAAAAAATGTTATTTTTCTAGGTTGTAACATTCTTCCCAAGATCTCGTGAAAAGACTAACATTATTCATAAAATAAGGGCCATTTTCAAAAACCCTCTTTCGATCATCGAGATCTGAAAAAATGACCATAAAAAGGCCTTTGGTTCTTAGTATCAACTCCACTGATCCTTTTGGACACCATTTAGGTTGATCCATTTCACAATATCTTGTTTGCATGGCCAAATGCCCATAAATTTACAAATGAGGGCATGATCTTTTATAAATTGCCTAGATTTCTCCAACATGTTGTTGGGTATTACAAATCATGGGAATCTACCTTTTATTCTCTCTTTCCATTGTGCCTGTAGTACCTGTGTTAGTTGTACTTATTAATATAGGGTAGTTTCTTCTTTTTCTAAATCAAATTAGATTAGTGAAAAAAATGATTCTTTCATTTAGATCTCCATACTTGAATTTATTTCCATGGTAGATTTTAGGAATATTCAAGAATTAGATCGACAACAAAAAAGTAACCATTAACCTTTGTTGTTGTACCTTTGTTGTTGTACCTTTGTTGTTGTCTAGCGGATTCCAAGATGACGTCTGCTACTATCCAGGAGATTTTGAGATATTTCCAGAATTTGCAATTAAGGTAGGGATGGCCAATATTGATTTGAGAGCAACAACCTTAACACTTAAAAAATATTTTGAAATATGCAATTGAGTTATGCTCAAGTGCTCTAGAGAAGGTTGAGATGGTCATGGTTGTTACCTCAAACTAGTGTATAGAAAACTTAGCTACTACTTCAAGTATAGTTTTATTTATTTTTACAGTGTTTAGTAGTAAAGTTTATTTTTCTTAGTTTTAATTGTTTAACCACAATTTGATAATAAAATTTTAATGAAACAATGTTTTTTTTTCACTTAAATTATATTTCTAATATATTAATAAATTCACCAGAAATATTTAAATTACACAATTGAAATTTACAATTTTAATAAATACCTATATTTTGAAAATAAGTGCATTATATTTACAAATAAAAATAAATTAAAAATTTATGTTCATATATTAAAATTTAATTATACCCATGTATTAAAATATAAAACTTAACTTAAAAAAATATTAAATATTTTAATACATTTAAATATATATTCTAAAAATGTATAAAAATTAAATTAATTATTAAATAACAAAAATAGTTGTTTTTAGGTAATTTAATTTGCTTTAGCGTTGTTATGAAAGACATATTCTATTTGTCCTAAGTTTTTATAAGTTTTTCCAGAATATTTTTAGTCTAATTTACTTAAAATTTATATAATTTTTTTGAAAGCACAAGTTCGGATTGTAAACTTTTTATTACATTTAAAGTAGCTATTCTAACCAAAAACTCCAAAGTTGCATACTTAGACAAAACCTTAAATGAAATATTTGTAATTTATGAAATAAAAACTTTAAATCTCTTCTATTAATTTTAAACCATTCACGAGATTCAAAAAAAAAACTCTAAAACTTACATACATAGACAAAACCTTAAATAAAATATTATATAATTTATGAAATACAATTTTTAAATCTCTTCTATTACTTTTTTTTTTTATAAAAAAAAACATAAATATCTGAAAATTATAATAGTTAAAATAAATAAATAAATAACCCTTATACTTATATTCTCTCTTTGTGTTGTACAATTTTTGTCGTCCTTCCAGGACACCGACGATATAATTTCTGTGGTCCTTCCCTTTACACGGACGATATGAACCGAAATTTAAATATTGTTTTTGTCCCGCGTTGTAAATTTGTTCGCTGCATTGGCAGCGAGGATATGGATCAAATAATAAATATTGGTTTCGGTCTATTGTGTCTAAGTTTCTATTTTTTTTTCCTAATCCATTATTACATCTTTGCGTGACTCGCGATTGGTTATACCACGATTTTTTTGTATTGTGATGTAAAAAATAAATAATTGTTTTTTTTTATATAAATGGTATTTAATTATAAATTAAATTAAAATTTGAATTTTTTTGGTTAAATGATAATATAGTTATTATTAAATATAATATATGTTTTCAGTTTATTAGATTATGTAAATTAATATGTGGTTTAGTCATCAAAATCACTTTTATTTAATTTAAGCCATATCAATTTTTATCTTAATTAGATTTTTGTTCATATAATCTTTACACCACAAAATACTTTAAAAAAATATCTTACTAATATATTATAATATTCTTTTAGATTCATTTCAAATTAATATATAATTATTTGTCTTGATTCATTTATCAATTAATTAATATAAAAATATTTAAAATCATCAAATAAATAATACTTAATATAAACCACACCAATTTTTAATATAGTTAAATTCTTTGATATCCGTGGTTATAATGAATTTCAAACTATCAATTCTTTTAATACAAAATCTTGAAAAGTCAATCACAAAACTAAAAATTACTAATATGTAATTATTTATATAAGCGTTATATGTTTTGGAGTATTTGACATCCAATTTTTTGGTCGTCGAATCTTGTTTTGTATTGTTTAAATTAGGTTTTTTTTTAATATAAATTTAACATTTTTAATTAAAAAAACCATAACAATTAGATTAGAGAGGGTTCATAACTCATATTTGCAAATTATGACACATATTTAATATAATTTAAGAAAATTATCCCAAAAACCGAAACAAAATATAAATAAATCGATATATAATTTCAGATTAATTCTAAATATTATAGAATTTAATTACCATAAAAAGGTTGTAATGATATCACCGAGTATGTTTGTACTTAATAATAGCAAAATGAATGATCAATATCTATTTTTCAGGTTTAACTCAATGGTTTGTAGTATTACTATTATTACTATGTTTTCAGAGGGTACAGTTAATATATTAAATAAAGAGAATAGATACTTGTGAATCGCTGGTTGGTTTATGTAGGGGAGAGGCTTCTATTGTTGTGCAAGGACCAGTAGTAGTTATACTACTGGTCCCACACATCCACCAAACATAAATTACAAACTCACTAAAATATGCACATAAATATTTGATAATAAGTTATATAAGTTACATAAATATGTCCAAAATGGGCCCAGTTTTTTACTAGACCAACAACTGCCATACACCAAGTCTAACATCACAAGTTGACAAGACCTACTGTCTCAAGTACCTCCAGTTTTGAATTACCATTTAAGGCAAAATGCACTACAAAACATTACAATGCTACCCATCCAAAAGTACAGGTATCCCATCAAACAGTGCCCCACTGATTTTGCATTGGGGGACTACATCTCATTGCTAAATAACACCTGGACAAAAACTGGGTAACACCTGCACAAAGACTGAGTACCACCTGCACAAAAATAGGTGAAATGTCTGTCAGCAATATCTGCATGTTTGTTTAACCATTCAGCCTATTGAAGACATTAAATGACACCATTCAATTCAGGAAATAGTTCACCCAACCTTTCATTTCAAGAATTAAACACAACAGCCCTGGAATTACAGGAATTAAATTCTGAAAAGCATTTCATTTCAGAATTTAAATTCAGGAAAGCACAAGGATCAACCATGAAAGCTTTTCAGCCATTGGATCATGTACAAATCAATCCACACCACACAATTAAATTTGGGAGATGGCAATCCATGCCAATCTTCCCTACCAATGAAATTCTAAATCATAAAACTATAAAACATCAACTGTTACTGCATTGAGGCATTCATTTTGCTCTTAAACTATCGCTGACATACATTCAAAGTTTTCAGACAGTTTTCCATTCATTTTGCAGACATACAGTTTTCAGAAAGTGAGTTTTCAGACAGTGAGTTTCCATTTTGCAGACATACAATCCTTTTCAGACAGTGTTCCAGACATACAAACAGAGGACAGAGTGTGCTCAGTGTTACATTCCAGACAGAGTGTGTGCATAGTGTTACATTCCAGACAGATTGTGTGCACATTGTTACATTCCAGACAGAGTGTGTGCACAGTGTTACATTCACTCTCTTCATCGGTTGCTATTCACTCTCTTCATCAGTTGCTGGAGACAACATACAGGTATTTCGTTGTTCTTCAATAATGTTATTCAAGATATTAAGCAGATTTGGATATTGACTTTATATTGAATAAAATCTTTCAATAAAAATAGTTCTAACACACAGTCCATGTCCAAATATAAGTCCATTTTAAAATAGGCACTTATTGATTTTAGACAAGTCCATGTAGCTAACAGCCATGTAGGTATCACATATCTTTCTGATGTTGATATTACAAGTAATACATAATTGACAAGTAATACTTCAATGCCAATTAATTCACAACAAACAACTAAAAGATTTCATGTTATTAGCAGAAATTTTTGAATTCATACATAATTATAGTTTACTCTATACAGTTGTGCTGTAATACTTATCAAATTTCTTAACGATGTTGGAAATTGTAGGTTGTAGCTATGCCAAGAGTTTCTGTTGCAGATCGGATAAGGAACAGGAGGCGAGGGAGAAGGGGGGCCCAACTGCGGAGCAATTCATCAGATGATGATGTCAATGCTCCCATTGCTCCTAGTAATGTAGTTGAAAAGGACCCTGTGGTTGCAGATCATCCCAGCCCACCATCAGCCACAGAACCACCTTCGACCACAATAGAAGGTGCAATTTCAACAAAGAAAATCAGTGCAATCAGAGGCTGGACGAAGGAAGACATGCTTGCTGCAATTGATGACATCGAGTTTAAGGGATATTCAATCCGTGCATCAACAAAAAAACATGGTATTGCTGCCTCAAACATACATTATTGGATAAATAGGTTGACTAATACAAAGCGCAGAGGGCCTGTTACAGTCATGACTGAAGAGGAGGAAGATGAGGTGGTGGAGTGGTGTAAGGAGATGGCCCAATTGGGACATGGGTTAGAGCTTATCCAACTTAAATCCACTGTAGCTCAAATATGTCAAGGGAGGCCAAACCCCTTTAAAGATGGTTTTCCTGGTAAGTCATGGTGGAGTGGGTTTAAAAAGAGGCATCCAGACCTTGTGTTACGTACAGCAGAGGGCCTTGACAGAGACCCGGCTTTAAATCTACGCCCTGCAATTGTTTCCAAGTTCTATAACACTCTTTCTGCTGCATATGACTAGCACTCATATGCCCCAGACCACATATGGAACTGCAATGAGATAGGCTTACAGGCAGGAAGAAATTGCGGTATGCGGGTAATTGCAAAGAGAGGGAGTAGAAATGTGCCTAAGATATTGCCTAAGAGCAGGGAGTGGATCACAATTCTTGCATGTGTCAATTCAATTGGCTCATCTATACCCGGATTTTATCTATTTAAAGGTAAAACTCAACTAAAAAATTACATACATAATTGTGAACCGGGGGCATGCATGGCTGCACATCCACATGCATGGATGACAAAGGAACTGTTCCTACATTGGCTTTGCCACTTTGCTGCTTCTATACCGGGTGGTGTCTCGCCTGAAAACAAGCACTTGATGATTTTAGATGGCCATGGAAGTCACATGGCTGTGCAGACAAACGAGGAGGCCAATAAGTTGGGCATTGACCTGTTAACATTGCCGGCTCATACTACTCACAGATTGCAGCCCCTTGATGTGAGCGTGTTTGGGCCTTTCAAGAACTATTTCAGGGTCGAGCGAGCTTCATGGATGGCAAAGAACCCAGGGGTGGAAGTAAAGAGGTTTGAGCTAGCTGAGCTTGATAACAAAGCATTTAAAAGGGCTCTCACACCTTCTAATATCAAGGTTGGATTTAGGAGGACTGGTATATGGCCACTCAATTATGATGCTCTTATGCATGATACCACATGTAGCCAAGCATTTGAAGTGGAAGGTCAAGAAGCAGAGAATTTAGAAGAGCATGTTGGTGCCCAAGAAGATGTAGCTGCTGCCGAAGGTATAATGTCCCTTTCTGAAGGGTTGTTCTGTGGTGGTGATGATGATGAGCATGTCAGTGAGACACAGTTCAGTGATGAACCAACTAACAATATCAATGAGGCTGTGACACCCACTGATGCAGCTGACAATGAGCAATTGACCATGCCAACCCAAGTAAGTGCACCATCATGGCTGGCAGAGGCCGTGATGAATATCACTAGAAATAATGTAACATCCACCAATGAGGATGAAAGCATGGACATGCCTTCACAACCATTAGGGTTGAACACCGAACTTGTTCATTATTTTGTGGACAATGGATCACTAGAAGAGGAGCCTATTCAGCATGAAGTACCTGAAGAAGACAACAATGGGGGCCATTCAGTTGTCCCAGAAGATGAAATCCAGCAGGCAGGTCTGGAAAAGCAGAGATTACTTGGTGCATTCCTAAAGCTACCAATAGAGAGAGTGAAGGCCTCATCAAGGAACTCAGCCTCAGATTATCTTCGTTTAGGGAGGAGTTCACAATTGCTCACATCTGAAGACTATATGAATTTAATGTTCGAGTCTGAACGTAAAAAGAATGAAATTCGGGAAGCTAAAAAGAGAAAGAAGGAGTTAGCCAATGAAAAGAGGGTTGCAAGGATTGCAACAGCAGAAGCTCGAGCAAAGGAAAGGTTGGAAAGACAAAAAGCAAGGGAAGATAAGGAACATCAAAAGCAATTGGCAAGGCAACAGAGAGAGGCAAGAAAGGTTCAGAAAGAGTTGGAAAAAGGACAAGGGGTGACAAGCAGAGAAGGACATGGTTCAAGACAGTTTGAGGCAAATAGGTTGATGTCTAACACGCTGGACCACATTGCAGAGCAGACACCATCATTCCAAGACCTGATTAACATCCAAGTCCCTAGCTATCAGGCAAGGGTTAGGCCCACCTCTTATACCCCTACCAGTGCAGGTTTGAATCCTAATTGTGTTTATATGACACCTGCAGTCAGTGTTGGGGTTAGTAACACAAGTGGACACTTGGGCTACTCAGTCCCACCATGGCTACATGGAGCAAATTGAAGTCAACCATATGCCAACATTCAAGCACATCCTAATCATCCAATGTTGGGCAGTCCACCATACTTGGGCAATGCAGGAAATGGAAACCATCAAGCATAGAGGTGCCATGACTTAATTTTTGTAACTACAAGACACTGTGATTTTGGTAAGGATCAAATAGGTTTGCTAATGATAACATCCATGGATGTTTGGGAAGCTACAAACATTTTCAAATTAGTATGTATGAAACAGTGTCTAAATCCCCCAAGTTTGTTAATCTGTTGAAGTTATAGCCTTATAGCCTATATCAGATTTTGTATGAAGTTATATATCAAATAGTTTATAATTCCTACATATCAAACAGTTTCTAAATCCTACAAGTTTGTTAATCTGTTGAAGTTATAGCCTTATAGCCTATATTAGATTTTGTATGAAGTTATATATCAAACAGTTTATAATTCCTACATATCAAACAGTTTCTAAATCCTACAAGTTTTTTAATCTGTTGAAGTTATATATCAAACAATTTTATGAAGTTATATATCAAACAGTTCATGATTCCTACATATCAAAGTTAAATCTTCCACTTAGCAAAAAAAAATTATATAAGATATGCTTAAACCAACTCAATGTAGCAATATCTACAAGAATACATTAAGATTCAAATAGCTAACAAAAAACTTTATCACCATTTTTTCTTCAGTTAGCTTTTTTGTACATCATTTCAAAGTTAAATCTTCCACTTAGCAAAAAAAAATTTATATAAGATATGCTTAAACCAACCCAATGTAGCAATATCTACAAGAATAGAAATTAAATTATATGGCTCTTCTAAAACACTCGTGTATAGTCAAAACATTTATTATTTTTTCAAAGTGAACGAGTTATAACTCTACAATTACAAAATACATCATTACTTGAAGGTTATTTTATATAGCACAACAGATTCCACAACAGATTCATTCTCTTTGATATCCAAATATCCCGCTAAAGTTACAAGTTTGGGAAAATAAAACAATATTAGATATAGTTATCGCTAATGTCGGTAGGTATTTGGCAAGTTCTTTGCCAGACTAAAGCAGATGCCTAGTTTGAATCGCCCTGGGCGAGGCACACCAGCAGATTTACTAGGGATGTCATCCAAGAGTGTAGCAAACCATCCATTGGGTTTTCCCTGCAAGGTTTTTCTTGAAGAAAAATAACAATTTCACAAGGTACATTTCAGTTTATTTGCACAGTACACACAAGAATGGGCAGAAATTATGTGGAAAATGAAATGACTCACAAAATAAATACTCTAACATTAATCTAGATTTCTTTACAGACCACAGACATCTTAATTTACTGTTCTCTTGTAGCTCCTCTCCAAACAAATTAAGATTGAGAGAGAATATAGCTTACACAAAGTTTGAATAATATAACATTATCTCCAGTATATACTGGCTAGAATAACATTAAAGAAAGGTACACTATCTCAGATGTGGTGACTGTTCAGCAAGACAGAGGATGGTTATATGAGATCAACATTTAGTTAACATGACCTAAAAGAACAAATTTCAGTCCCAATTGGGCCGACATCCAATTCAATTCATGTATAATTATATATATACAAAAGCTTGAGCTGGCGGGTCTCCCATAAAATTGCGGCTTAGAGTAATGACCTTCATCCTATATCTAACAGGAATTGTAGACGTAATTGAATCTTTTAATCTTAAAACAGGGCAAAACTCTAGTTAGCAACCAGAAATACTCTAAACAGTCTCCTATATGTTGTAGATTCACATTAAAAGAAGGAAAGGAAAAAGGATAACAAAATCGCATGTCCACATACAGGCAATAAGGGTCAAAGATCAAATTCCACACATATTGCAACAACAATATATTTAATCATTACCACAATCTCTGATGCAAGCAATTCATCCAAACCATGCACAACGAAGGTCCCAGAAAAAATAGTGAAGTCTTTGAGCCCAACAAACCTCGGAAGTTCAACTTCCGTGGACTTATCAACTAGCAGATGTGGACCAGAGCAAAACCAGCAACCCAACAAATTAGTATTGCCAGTTTCTTTAAATTCTTGTACCACATAGAGACAAGATTATCTTTCACTCGGGAGTTTTACACAAGGAAACACATTCTAGATGGCCACGGAGTATAAAGAAAATTTATAGATAGCAGAGGCACTGGAGATTGAGAATTAAAAATATATTACCACTGTGTTTGGACACTCAACTGCATAAAGACAATACAAAGAATCTCTCCCACTCAAGAGGCTAAACAAGGGAATGAACTCTAGATGGCATTGTAGTACAGAAGATGACTTTGGAAATGAGAATTGAAATCCCGCAGAATCTTTACTTTCATAAACAACAATAAACCCAACCAAGAGGTGAAGGCATGAGTTGTATAACACCGATGCAAAATTCAATTGAAAACAGGGTAAGAAAATTTTGAATCGTGCAGAATGTTTATGCTTGCAAACAATATGAACTCCAACACAGAAGCATGGCTTGCCTTGATTCTCTTTTAATGAAATCTGCAAACTTCTATCTCCAATTCAACCATACTGGGTACAAAACAGCAAGACTCAATTTCAAGACTTGAAAGTTGACAAGAAAACATTAAGCTTTTAAAAAAATCCCAGCATTTACTTCTCACACACCATCCAAGCGATACAGAAAAGAGATTTCAAGACAGGATAACGGCCCTCGTTCTACACATATTGTGTGAAAGGTTTTCTACTAAGATGACAGACTTATGGAAAAGCTTATAAAGGAAATTGGAATCTTAATTCTGGATGCAAGCAGGGGCTGCGGATCGCATAATACAATTTTTTTTGCACTTACTGCCTACTATAAGAAAAGACGATTGAACAATAAACCCTACATTCCACTGCTGCAAAAAAGAAAAATCAGGTGTGATACCTCCAATTAGAACCCTAAACCCTACAAACAGTAAAACCCTAGTAAAACCACACAGTGAAACAACAGTAAAACGCTGTAAAACCACAATCAAACACTGTAAAACCACAGTAAAACAGTAAAAAAGCTCAACAGAGAACATCTCCTTAAGGTTAAATGTGTTTACAAACACATAGATATGACTAGTAGGACAGAGTCCTACCTTAAAACTCCTATCCCTCCAGGCTTCCTCCTTCATTCCACAGAGTCCTGCATTGCATTGTCCTTGCCTTCTCCACTGACCTGCAAAAAATCAAAAACACAATCATTCAGAAAGCACCAACATTAAAAAAAAATGCAAAAACACTTCAAACATAAATTACTTACGCACCTGAAAGCACGAGCTAAAAAACGCACCACCACAGAGCCGATAAAAACCACCACAGAGCCTAGAAAAACCACCACAGAGCCGAACTAAAACCACCACTGCGCCGAGCAAAGTAAAACAACTACAGAGCCAAATAAAACTACGACAGGGCGGAGGTAAAAAAACTACAGGGCCGAGGCATGACAAAACCTCGCCAAGCATAAATAGCAAACAACCGACCCTAAACCACACAGCGCCGAAGTAAAACAACCAAAGCGCCGAGGTTAAACCACCAGCTAGGCGAGGTTGAACAGGGAGACATTTTCCACCACCCACGATTGGAATGCCGCCGCAGCTGAACCAGGACCAGGGGAGCTCGACCCAGGAGAGCAGCGGCGCCATAGCGAAGGATGGAGCGCGCAGACAGTGGCGGCGGAGGCGTCGGGCATTGGAGAAATGCAACGCAACAAATGGAGCACAGAATCGACAACAACCAGACCCGGACCAAAAAATGGCGCTTCGTCGAGAAGCCTCCACAAAAGGGCGGGAGTAGACTGGCTGGACAGGTTGATCGACGAAGTGACCGGCTGCACGTGACTGGCACGTGAACGCCATGACAGTCAACACCTGTCGTACATGCGCTGGCCCTCCTGACGTGGCCCCGGGTCCAGTCAACGCTGAGGTGTTCAGCGATTGATGCCTCTCCCCTAATTAAGCTGCTTATAATATAACCTTTCATGAACTTCGCGTTCATTATGTCATTTCTATTTTCTATGATAATCATGTGAATCACTCGTTGGCTTATGTAAACTGCTTATAATATAACCTATAAAGAAATTTGGGTTCATTATGTTATTTCTATTTTCTATGATAGTCATGTGAATCCCTGGTTGGTTTATGTAAACTTCTTATAATACAACCTGTCATGAAATTTGGTTTCATTATGTCATTTCTATTTTCTATGATAGGCATAAAACCAGCAAAAGGTAAAATGATTCTACAGTTTTCATGTCGGCCCTTTTGTTAATTACTCTTTATGCACTTATAAAGGCATGATGTAGAATCCATTAAGCTGTTGAATTTGTTGAATCTTTTTAAAAAACTCATACAAGTAAATCACGAACATTAAAAAACTGTTTTCTTCTGTAACCCTCACAATTTATAATACAATGATGAGCACATGGGAAATGATCGTTACTGATAAATTATTACATCCACTATGGAATAGGAATCATTCATTGCACTGAAGTAGCGACAATAAACACAGACATTCATATATAGTTGGGGGGTGGGGACCTTAGGGGTTATTTAATGATTTGAACAAATTTGTGGTGGGACAGCAGGCTGCCTATTTCCAAAATATGGGAAAATTCTGCCCCGACAGCTCTGCAAAATTTGCTCATAGCAGAAAGGGGCGGGTATATTCTGTTTTTAGCTGCTATTAAATTCTGAAAGATAAACATATGGAGGCAGGCAGGCGTATCTATATCTATAACATGATTCGAGGGAATTAATAAAAAAATGCCAATGGGCCTTTCAGTTTGAAAAGATGGGTGCTTCTCACCTAAACTCAAGCGTCAGTGCATCCATTAATTTATTTGTTAATGGTCATCAACAATATAATAGTCAATGAATGAACGCTCTGGGGCTCATCAGGATTGCTATGCAAATTTATTTACTAATATGATAATGAAGGTCGGCCAGGTCGGCGATTGGGTGGCCCAATCACTAATCTCGACGAACCCACCATCACAATTTTTAATTAGGGTTTTCACTCTGGAGCTGAATTCCAATCATATTCTATTTGATGTCGTCATTGTTAGCGCACAGATTCGTGGTGGGGGGCATTGTCCATCATTTTATCATTAGAATAACGTTGTAAACTATGGAATTCATACAGTCTCACCTGCCATGGACGGTGTGTGCTGACACTATTCCGTGACAGCAACGTGTGGTGGCAGTGGGCCGCATGATTCCTGGTTCTAGGCCAGTTCTTGGACTTGCTCGGACTGGTATATAAGAGGAAACGAGCCACGCTTTTTACAATAATCGATTGCAACTGCGAAATTCAGTGGTTTTTTTTTTTCAATCTTTGGGGTCTTGTTCGAGAGAGTGTTAATTCAGGTTGAGTAAGATGGGCCGTGTGGGGATTGCATTTGGCAGCTTTGGCGATGCGTTCAAGTTTGAAGCGTTGAGGGCATATCTCGCAGAGTTTATCTCCACTTTGCTCTTCGTATTTGCCGGTGTCGGATCTGTCATGGCTTACGGTTCGTTCTCTTCTCTTATGTATTGCGCTTATATTGTTGCACCCTTGTCACCCAAATTCGAAAATTTTGTGATGATTAAGTATGATGCGTGCAGATAAGCTGACCTCCGATGCATCCCTGAACCCGGCGGGACTCGTCGGGGTGGGAGTGGCTCATGCCTTCGCGCTCTTTGTGGCTGTCTCCATCGCGGCTAACATTTCCGGCGGTCATGTCAACCCGGCTGTCACTTTCGGGCTTACAATAGGCGGTCACATCACGGTCCTCCGCGGCGTTTTCTACTGGATTGCTCAGTTACTTGGGTCGATCGTGGCTTGCCTCCTCTTGAAGTTCACCACCGGCGGTTTGGTAAGCCACACGAAATATGTTATGTCATCATAGTTTCGATAGTAATTGATAATTATAACAATATAGTTGGCGTTTCTTGGTTGTAATGCAGACGACACCCATTCACTCGGTGGCGTCGGGCATGAGCACTGGCGAGGGAGTGCTGATGGAGATCGTTATCACATTTGGTCTCGTCTACACCGTCTACGCCACAGCAGCCGACCCCAAGAAGGGTGACTTGGGCACCATAGCTCCCATCGCCATCGGATTCATCGTGGGCGCCAACATCTTGGCCGCCGGTCCCTTTTCCGGTGGTTCCATGAACCCCGCCCGCTCCTTCGGTCCTGCCGTTGTGAGCGGAGACTTCACGGACAACTGGGTGTACTGGGTTGGCCCTCTCATCGGAGGCGGCCTCGCAGGTCTCGTCTACGGTGGCATCTTCATTGGCGACGAGTCTCACATCGCCGTGCCGGTTTCAGAATTTTGAGGTGACGGCAGACAGAGATGTAATAAGATTAAAATGAATGGGATGATATGGACGGCGAAGACAGCTCGTGAATTCAATCGTTTCTATCTCGCAATTGTTTGTTTGAATTAGAATAGGTGTTGCGCTGCGAATTCGCCTCTGCAGCAGATTGTAGTCTTCTTGTGTATTCTAGAATGTCTGGTGTTGCATGAACCTCGCTTGTGAATGTCAAAATGTGTTTGATGAGCGTGCGAACTTGTTATTGTTATTGTGTGAAAGGCGCACTACTTTTAATAACCTCTAATGATTAGACAATAGAAAATTTATAGGCGGACAGAAACAACTTTGATTAACACCCTAATCATGAGAAAAACATTACGTTCCTTAGCCGGTAACTTAAATATTCACTGAAACATATTTTCTTAAAAATATGTAAATTTTTAATATCTTTTCGAAGTAAAGAAATTTGCGAACTTTTAATGGAAAAGTCACCTCATAAATATATTCACTTATAAATATATTTATAATTTTTAAATAATAAAATTATTCTAATAATATTTATCAAAACTTTAAAATATAAATTTTAATATATCAAAATATTATAATTCTTTAATTCATCATATTGCAAATTTAAATTTTAATAATGAAAATAACAACCACTCTATCAAACTATCAAAAATAACCTCAAACTCATATTAATATATTCAAAGCAAAGTCAAATATTTACTTTAATTAGATATATTAAAACAAAGTTAAGTATTTTGTTTTAAATTTATTTTCAAATAAACCGTAGCTTTTTCCATGAAAAGTCACCAATCACATCTTGACGTAAAATGGGAGATCATTATAATCCCAACTTCTTCCTTATAATTCTAACTTTAAACACACTGAAGATTAATCATTTAGGAGAATAGCTATTGGGGACTAATTTTAATATAATTAAAAATATCATTTGGAAAAAATAATTCAAAATATATTATGATAATTTGATTAGTTAATATTATTAAGATAAAAAAAAAATATTATAACAAATTATAATATTGGGTAAGTTAAGAGTTTTATTATTAGATATTTTTGTTTTTTAGTTTGGTAATATATTTTTTTATTTATTTAAAATGTGTTTTCAAATATTTAAATAAATTTGATCGAAAAATTATTAATAAAAAACATATAATTCAAATACCAAATTAATTTTAATTTCAATAAAAAAATATTAAGAAAATCTCAAAAGCTCTGCAATTATAAATAAAATAAATCATAATTTTGTGACATTCCTAAATACCATCTTTACCATCATAATTAAATTTCGAAATTTTTATGATTGTTAAAATAATATAAATTTAAAAATGCATATGTCCAAATGTTGGTGTTAGTAGATAATGAGAATCATCATTATCACCTATTTACTTTTCAATTGGTGTTAGTTGATAATGACAATCATCTTCACCCATTTAATTTTTAATAGTAATATTTCATGTTTAAAAAACATGTAGTTATGTTCTAAGTTATAAACATATAAGAATTTGGGTTTAGGTTTTGTAAATTATAAATTCTAATCTAACAAGGTACATATTTTTTATAAATTAGGTAGAATTAAGTTTTAAGAAATTAAAAATATGCATTTATTTTTCATAAATGATTATATATATATATATATATATATATATATATATATAAAAGTTAGGTTTATTGTATATCTTAAAAATGTTTTTTTTTGTTTGGTTAAGTTTTTTTGTAATTTTTAGTAAGAAAATGCTATCAATTGTGGCCATAAGTCTTTTTGGCATTTTCAGATTCCTCGTGATGATTGGGAGGCGGCTGTTGTTGCCCTGTTCTCTGTCGATTTCATGCATTTTGTTTCTGTCCAGGGCTTTAGACTGAGGAATTGGGTTTTCTGGTTAGCATTACCGTGTCCTCGCGGCAATCATATCGTCTATGCACAATGGATGTCCACTGGTTATTTCATTGCTGATACCCACTCTTTAATCGTTTATTCATGCCTGTCTTTGTTCATTCATAGTCCACTCTCCAACATGGGGAAGCGTCGTTCTTGTCCTCATTCTATTAAAGGTAAACAGTAGGCCTAGCTTGAGCCTTGTCCCAAGAAACGAGGTCGGAAGTCACGTCAAGAGGTCCTATAAACCCTCACTACAAACTATGTTATTGGTAATTCATCCACTGTTCGCCAGGAGATCTGAGGCTGGGAACGAGAAATTAAAATTGACCCTGAAGATAATGAAGTGGAAGCAAAGATCCTAGACTTTATAACTGACTTTGGTAATACTTGGGGTTGTCTCACTTTGTTCTAGCAGATTGTCCATACTTACTGGATAGTCAAATGCCTTTTGGCCAAGGCTATGCAGAGTTTCCCTCCCACTCAAGCCAGGATTGAGCCACAAATTGTGGAATTTCTACAGGACATGCAGAATCAACTGAATCATATAAAAATTACTCAGTATCAGGCTACTAATCGAATCAGCCGAATAGACAATCGAGTAGGCCGAATGGAGAAACAACTTCAGCAGTTGCAGCAAGTGGATATCCCTGGTTCTATAGTGAAGGATCCTGCTCCTATTTACTCCTCTGATGGCTAGTTGTTTTAGAATTTGCTCATGGTTTTTAGATGCAATTTTTTGTTTTGTATGGACATCTTTTATTTCCCCAGCTTGAAGATAATTGTGTAATCGGCCAGTTACCTAATGAGGCTCATGGACGAATGAAACAGTTTCAATTTTGGCTTTCTTTTCACGCTTTAAGGTGGCCAACAAACTTGGTTTCCTACAAGCAGGTTGAGGCCACAGACTTGATTTTTATATTTTGTAACCTGCTTTACAATTATAAATAGAAAATAGCGAGGTACTACCAAATTTACAAAAAAAAAAAAAAAACAAAAACAAAAAAAATTAGTAAGAAAATATTTATCTTCCAAAATTTAATATCATTTAATAATATTGGAAAAAAAACTCAATAGCAACCTGTTACACATTATAATAAAGAAATCCCAAGGAAATTACAGGTAACATGATTTTTTTATTATAATAAAAGTAACTATTCAATCTACAATGGTGAATAGCAATCACTAATGATTGTCCCCAATATTGATTTAATTTTCCACTATAATAAAATTTAAAAAAAAATTTAAAATAAATATATACACTTTCATAGATTAAATAATCAAATCAAAATTGTTCCAAATAATTAAATATCATACATTCATCTAACCATTATTTATAATTCAATTGATTAACTTCATTAATCATAAATACTATATAATAAATCATTCTTTATACATTATACTTCATATTTTATAATAAATCATTCTCCATTAATATATATTTTTGAAAATAAATCATTCTTTATATTTCACTAAAATAAAAATTGAAAGCACATTTTGCTTTTGCATAAACTATAAGTAGCTCTAGAGCTCTTTTAAACTATCTTTCCATAATATTTTTCTTTAAGGTATATTTGATCTAAAGGATTCAAAATATATTTATAGAGGAAATTTCACCTTAAAAGTGGTCTCTTAAGGAAAAATAATAAAATAAGAATTGTGAATTCTGGAGGGAAAAGAGGAAAACTATTTTTTCTACTTATATTTTTGGCTTATCTCCTTATAAGTTTACCCAAATTTCAAGTGTAAACACTCGTTGGATGTGGAATTAAGTTCCACATCCAATGAGTACCCATTAGACATACTTTTGAGAAGACACCATTGATAAAAATTGAAGATACATTAAAAAAGGATGTTCAACGCATTTTTTAAATGTATCTGCAATTTTTATTAATGTGGGTCTTCTCATTAGTATGCATAATGGGTATTCGTTGCATATGAAATTTAATTCCACATCTAACGACTGTATACACTTTAAATTTGAGTAAAACTATGAGGAGATAAGCAAAAAATACGACTAAAAAAAGTACTTTTTCTTCTTTTGCCTCTAAAATATTTACATGTGTCTACTTTTAAATTTAAAGGATTTTGATTGGTTTACATATCATGATATGGAAAATACGTGAAAATTTCACGTGCACTTTCAGGCTGAAATTTCCTCTAATTTCTATTATCTTAGTACATCTTAATCGCCTACGAAAGGAGATTTAGAAAGGTGACAAAATGATTTAACAAAAAAATGAAGTCCAAGTTCAGTTGAGTGGAAAAAGAATTTTCCTTTTATTCGCCAAATAGATTATAATGTGGTTAGAAAAGTGCACCATCCTTTGAGAGTCACCCTTCCATCATTGTATTATGCTCATAGAATATGTGAGTAAAATTGATATCTTGAAAGATACATGAAACCTGATTTAGCACCTAAGCATGATGAACTAGCCCCAAATTCTGAAATTGAGGTTTATTTTTCATCCGTAGAATGACCAAATTTGAATCTCATGAACTTGTAATCTCCATAAATGTCTTGAAATTAATAACTTATGTAGAGCATAAAGGGCTCTAAGCTCACCCATAATGTCAGTTCTCGACTTGTTTGAAATATATAATGAAAACCCAATTCTGCAAACACAACCCTGATCCTTGTTGGATTCGTCAAAGTAGCCCCAAGGATAGAGAGAATTAATGAAAGGATAGAGAGAATTAATGAAAGGACCCGAGTTGGTACTTTGAGATGAAACAAAACCCATGTGTTAATTTTTTATAAAGGTCAAATTCATGACTCCCACCAAGGAATGCAACGTGGAATTATCATGAAAAATTCATTTGTTGTGGGAAATCAATATTCCCCAAGCCACTAGTAGAAAAATCTCGTTATACCATTTAAGAGTGATTCTTAAATAATGCACAAAAAAATTCTTTAATTGTTGGTTCATCCCATAGATTAGAGTTTTTGATGAGACAAGCCACCTAGTCCCACACTCGTTTGGTAGGCCTGAATTTAAAAAATAAGTGAAAATAACATTCGACATATTCACAACATAAGGCACTTATACAAGGACCGGAAACCCCCTTCTTCGAAGCCTATTCCAAGTTAAGTCCTTATTTTAAGTGTTAATGAAAATATAACGTACTTTTTAGTGTGGCCTAGATTTCTTAGAGTTTTTTACAGCATCATACGATATCATTTGGGTCAATATCCATTAATGAAGGATAACCTATTTGAACTATGTATTGTCCACCATCATAAAGGTGGATGATAGAATAATTGACTTTAAATCCCCATAAACTTGTAATATTTGTACATCTCTTGAAATTAATAACTTGAGGAGACGATAAGGGCTCTAAGTTCACCCTTATTATTAGTACTAGGAAAAATGATGCCTTTCCCATGGAAATAATTCTTGTCTAAAATGTATAAGGAAAACACGATTCTACAAACATGATGCCTTTCCCATGGAAATAATTCTTGTCTAAAATGTATAAGGAAAACACGATTCTACAAACATGATGCTCATCCTCGTTGGCTTTGTCAAAATAGCCCTAGGAATAGAGAAGATTTATGACAAGAGCTGAGTCAATATTTCAAGATAAACAAATCTTTTTTGCTAATTGTTTATAAAAGACAGAGCCTAGACTTTTCAAGAGAATGAATATTTCCACAATTATTCATATTGTATGCATATTTTGGATGTGAACTATGAACAATTCATATCCAAAAGATTCCAAAATATTCAGACAAAAGGCTAGACGACCAACATGGAATGTGGAGTGAAATTTTCATTGAAATCCAACAACCAAATATCAAACTGACATAGATAAGGAGAAATATTAAAAATGTATAGGAGACCCTATCATATAATTTTAAAATAGCCAATTTTAATAAAGTGATAGACCTACCAATATTTTTTTATTGAATTATCTTCTTCTTGGGTCAATATAATTACTTCATGAATAAGTTTAACTCTAAGGAACCCAAATAGTTCAGACAATATTACCTTTGAGAGTAAATGCATGAATGTAACTACAATAACTTTATCCAACATCTTATAAATAATACTACATAGAGATAAGGGTTAAGAATTATTGAAGTTATTAAGGAAATCATATTTAGGAACAAGAGAATTATCATTGAATTAAAATTGTCTGGAATTCTCCCTTTAAGAAAAACCTATTCCATAACCTTGAGTATATCTAATCCAACTATATTAAAAAATATACATAAAATTCCACTATCCACCCATTTGGACTTGGGCTATTATCTCTTCAAAATAGGTTAATGATATTGATTAGTTCTTTCTCTATTTCTCGTTGATACAATTACTCAATTTCATCTTCCTCAATCAATTGAAGAAATGTTCCCGATGCCCTAGGAATGGATCAAATATCTTCATGTTGGGGAGTGGCTCCCAAAGGTAATTTTTTCCAAAGTAGATAGGTCCTTGAACTCCTTTACGTTGTTTCTAGTACCGTCAAATAAATCCCCACTAATGTTATAATTATTTCGATCATTAGCATAATTATCAAAGAAATTTGTATTTTGGTCACCAGATTCTAACCAAAATTCTTGATTCTTCAAGTTCCATTCCATATCCTCATCCAATAATAGCTTAAATCACTACTTATAAAGCTTTCATAGGAGTTTCATTTAATCCGTTGATAGTCCTACGACAAAGGGAAATGTTTCTAACTCAACTTCTATTTCATGGACATGAAGAGTCCTCCTTTTTTTATTTATTTCAACCCATTATGCCACCTTACCTTTAAGTGTACATTATTTTTTTGGAAAACAAAGAGACAAAATTGATGTTATAATATGGAATATAAGGAACCCATGAATCTAAGACTAGATTTTGGAACTCTTCTTCCATTTCTTAGTTCAATTCATACTTAAAAGGGATCCCAAACTTTGATCCATTCTTTCAAAATTCAAGTAATATAGGGAAATGGTCAGAAATGCATACTTTACTGGTCCAAACTCTAAACAATTGTGGTTAAGCAATATTGGATGTGCAAGGAATTTTTCTAGCCTTTTAAATACAATATTCTACCCCACTATATTGTTAGTCCAAGTGGGAGTCAATTCAATAGGCTCAAGATTGACCCAACCAATATATTCAGATCAATCTATATAAGAGTTCTAACATGTCCTCTTGATCACATCAACATCAAATTTTAGATTGACCTAAAGAAATTTCAAGATTGCCCCTCATAATGACATTCTCCAACTAAAGACATTTATATGAATAAATTCAACCTCAAAACCCTTCCTTGTCATCTGATCGCTCGTAAATATTCAATATATGGAAATCCAAATCCAATTCAAGCTATGCATAGTAAGAACTAGAACATAGTGAACTAAAAAAGAGTGAGATATCATAAGTGATTCCATGGTTCCAGAAATCAAGCCCCAGATGGTACAAATAAGTTTATTCCCAAAAGTTTCCAATCCTTGATATACTTGTACAACATGTTGATGACAATATTAATACACCCCATCGGCTCATGTAGTAATACCACATAAGGATGTCAAGAATTGATCATATTCTTGATGGATATGATCTTGAGTCTCCTTCACAATCCTCTAACATTCACGGACATGAGTTTCACGAGGGAATGATTGGTAGGGATTTTTTTTCTATAATAAACACAGAGAAGGTATAACTTTGACACCCCTATTTTATCCCCATTACGACCAACTCTTGTGCTAATTGAAAATATTTTTTCACCTAGCTTTACAGGAATTCGATTAGTAGGATTCTTGCAAGCCAACCTTCCTACTATTAGAGCACTATGATGAGGGCATATAAAATAATTGTATCTTCCACTAGAAATGGAGGAATCATAAGGAAAAGGGACCATTATAGAAGTCACATGAGGTAAAGAGGTCTGTATGCTATCAATTAGATGAATGGGAAGATATGGGAAAACCCTAAGGAGAATATCACTATGACTAGATGAGGGAAGTGAGATGAGGGTTAATTAAACAATATACAAACTACTAGTAGAAACAATAACAAGGAGGAATGGAATATATCCTTATCAATTATTTCTACAAAACAAGAAAATCCTATCATATATTCTTAATCTTATCCCATTGTGATGGTGATATATCCATGTATTCAAATATGTCTACCAATAGAGGAATATTGTAATCCATAAAATTTCACAAAATCAATAGGAACCAATATATATCCTAATAAAAAATCTAGTTAGAATGGGAACATTTACTTTTGGACTGTTAGCATTCCCTTATACTACATTTCTTATAATTGATTTGTGGGTAGATATAAGGAGGAGCCTCACAAATATTCAAGCCCTACCCATGCAAACCTCCATATTAATTCTAACCAAACTTGACTATTTTGTTTCCTAAGTTCCCCTTGGATCCTTCATAATTAGTAACCACCTGCCACTATCGAGGAAGAGGATGCCAAGGAAAAGTTTCCATCATAGGATTGATGACATGGAGCCTACAATAATCCAATTAATCTCATCTCCAAGTAAAGGGAATATCAACATTGTGTATTTGTAAGGACTCAAATAAACATTTCTTGTCAATATTTATGTCAACTATAATCCTTGGGAGTGAGTTGTATTTTTTCATTTTTGGACCTTCTGTAGGGAATTATTGTCACAACATGCTCCCCTAAACTCTACTAGTCATAAGACAATATAAATGAAAACCCCTTATTGAGAAACTTGAGTCAAATTTAGAACACCATAATAAGAAGAAGATACACCATATATACTAAGGGCTAAAAAAAAATTGTCATATGGATAGGAAATTACATAAACTGATTAATAAAAAACTACATGTGAAGTCTCTGATAGAGGAGGGAGAGTACTCAATCCATGGCCACCACGTGAAGTATTATTAGAAGAATTATAGGATAAAAACCAAAAAGTCCTTATTTCATAATTATAAGGCCCTAGAGAGGGAGAGATTGAGATTTCCAACCTGCAAGACAAGCTAACTATAGATCTTTGCTGACAAAAATCCACTCCTCAAATAGTGAGTAACTTGAATAGTCTAATAGTTGGACACCTTTGGTGATGTGGATGGGACCTATTCTTTTATGTATCTTATCCACTATATCTTAACACTAATTCCAATAAACCGTAGTAAACCTTATCCAAAACCTTCATAAAACCTTTCTGTAGGGTCATCTCTATTTGGCCAATGTTCTAAGGACTCAATATATATAAAGTTACAAAATCCACTTCACAATTGTTTCATATGTATGATTTATTCAATAGAGTGTTTCCTTAAAAGAAGGACCCATGGGTGGGCTTTAATGCAATTATGTTTCCATGAGTCATGAACTCATTTTTAATATAGTCTCTTTGGGTGCAATAAGATATTCGACCAATACCTCAAGGTGCCCTAGTGGCTTTTAGGTTATTCCCTCATATGAATTGAACCTTACCAAATGGTGAAAAAATCTTCACTTTCCTGCATTGGATTCAACCCTTCTAGGATATAAACACATACATAAAATGTAAACTCTATGTTGAACATGGAAGGAATTACACATCTCCCTTGTATTTAGTAACACACCATTGGAACATAAGAATTTTTTGCTTTCAATTTCTCTCTCTATTTTTACATACATACATACATACATACATACATACATGCATGCATGCATGCATACATAAATATGATACTAAAATACTTAAGGTGAACATTGAAATATTTATTTATTATTAATTTTTTGTAATTTACATGCCAATTCCATTTATTTTTATATCCGAAAGGAACCAAATAGCCTGCATGACATGTAACTACTAGTAAACCTTTTGGGGTCTATGAATTTTCCTTATCTCCATAAACCAGGTCACAACCCAGGGGATTTGAACCTTAGATATCTCAGCTTTTAAAAATTTCACATTACTTCAATCACCAATTGAGTTTCCTGCCTGGGACCCTATGCTTATTATTTTTATTTTTATTTTCACTTTTATTTCTTATCTAAGGAAAATATTTATATTTTTAATGAAAATGTCGCAACTACATTGTATAACATCCCAACGCGTATAGGAAACTCTTTTCGTAAATTTTCCATGGATGAGACTAAAACCAACATGACATTTCAAGTTTACATGGTCACTTTTCTCAAAGAGATATCCCTAAAATCTATTGCATTTATATACTTAAACAAATACTTCAAGCGATTGAAATTTTTTAAAAAACATGAAACATTACTATATAGGTCCATCTATCCATGAAAATTTTCCTAAATTTTATTGTTTGCCAAGTTTTGGTATACAAGCACCATATCCACATCATCAAGTTATTCTTGGACTATTTTATCCTCTTTGTCCCTATTAGAACCCTGTAATTTATAGTATCACCACGTGATTGATTATTTCTTAGATTTTTCATTACTAAAAATAATATTCCATGGCTATCATTTATTTTCAGGAAAAATGGGAAATCCTGATTGTCAAGAGCTTTAAAAGAATCCATGTGCCTTTCAGTTTAGTAGAAGGGGAAAATATTGCTGATAAGGAACAAAAAGAAGCAACACCAGAAATATCATTAAGACAAAGAAGCAGCAGAGAGGCAAGGAGCAACATTAGGCCATTAGTGAAGACAAAGGCAGCAGAGAAGTAGTTAAGGCAGAAAAACAGCTAAGGCAGAGTCATGAACGTGCTGGGTAGAGTTGTGAACATGATTGGGTCAACTCGTGCACGTTTGGGTTGAGTCATGAACGCTAAGCGGGTCAAGTTGTGAACGCGAGGCAAGTCTTGAACATGGGAAAAGGAGAAAATGTGTCAAAGTATTCCACAAACAACTAAGAAATGAACGGACACCACCAAAGAAAGCAAAGTTGGAAAACCACAGGAAGGAAGCAGTGAGGACCATTAGATCTGAGCATCGATAAACAGTGGAGATTAAATCGTATATCACATATCACCGAGTTTTACATTTGTAAGTTAAGAAATTGCAAGTTAAACTGTTTAATTTGCAATGCAATAAGTCACAAAAAATGCAAAATGAAAAGTGTGGGTGATGATGTGGAAGTGATGTGGCAATGATGCGACAAGCTGATGTGGCAGACAACATGGCCCAGACCCCCACAGACCACAGTTAGTTTATGATGATGTGGCAGTGACATGGAAAAATGATGTGGCATGATGACGTGGCTTTGGCCCACATACCACACATCATAAGTATTAAGAGTTAAGTGCTAAGGGTTTGAGTTATAATCGCCGAAGTGCGATATGCGATGCAGTGGGGCCCGATCGCAAATAGCACATCACAAGTTTTAAAGGTTAAGTGCAAAGGTAAAGTTAAGTCTTGCGCCATGCGAAGTGTCATGTTGGCTCGTATGTGATGTAGTTTCA
The DNA here is from genome assembly GCA_034641835.2 of Pinus albicaulis. Classification (NCBI taxonomy): domain Eukaryota; kingdom Viridiplantae; phylum Streptophyta; class Pinopsida; order Pinales; family Pinaceae; genus Pinus; species Pinus albicaulis. The sequence continues at coordinate 866,172,880 of CM076575.1, read as the reverse complement.
AAGGAAAAATCCAAAGGATTTCAAATCCATATGCAGAGCCTTTTCTGTGTTAAATCGCATCAGAGGAGGAAAAGGAGATTACAATGTAAAAACTATGGAACGAAAAGTGTGATGTACGATGCCAGGTGGGACCCAATCGTAATCGCAAATTGCTAATCTTAAAAGATAAGTTGCAAAGGTAGATGTTAAAGCCACCGAAGTGTAATTAGTGATGCGGTGGGGCCTGATCGCAAATCGCAAATCGTAAGTATTAGAAGATAAGGTTAAAGGTAAAGGTAAGTCTTGCGCATGCGAAGTGCAATTTTGGCATGGATACGATGTGGTTATATCGCTGAAATCTAAAGGATTTTGGATCCAGTGCATTGGGTCAAATATGTTGTTTTGTGAAGAAAAAGGGCTAGACACAACAACAAGACTCAACGACACATCCAAAGGGTTTTCCATCATTTACCTGAGAGAAGGAAAGTTCTTCCAATCGTTAAAGAACAAAGGGTTTATGTTTTAAAAAACCGGCAAAGCTACCAAGATTGAAAATTCTTTCAAAAAAATGGGGCACAAGTAGTAAGGGTCGAGTCGGGAAAGGCATTTTTACAAAATTGTAATGTTATAATGACAGAAATGGAAAAGGCGGAAAACTCATCGACAGAATCACTAATCAATGAAAAGTGGAAAGCACTACACCATATTTAATTACCAAATACCAGTTTTCTGCAAATTATGCCATATGTCAGAGCCAACATTGGTTACCTCTTCGGGACCATCACAACCACCTTTAAGCTTATTGTTTGATCTTCCGAAGAGCCATCGAAGAATTCAGATCCATGAAGAGCTTCACAAAATTAATTCTAGAGACGATGTTTTTGTCAGATATTTCTGATCAGGCCTTGCATGGCCACACTTTCCAATTTTATGCTAAATTGTAATCAATGAATGGATTCCGAGTAAGGTAGGGAAATCAAATTAGTATTTAGATAAATACTGCATACCTTAGCAGTATCAATGGTTGGAAAATTGGACCCTGCTAAAACTTACGTTGTAAGAAGTATTGGAACACTGTAACTGTTTGAGCTGGGAATCAATAATAAGAGACCGTACCTAGGATTCTTGAGCTATGTTAATGGTGATGCTCTTTATTAGAAACATAGGAAATTATATTTTTGTTAGTAGAAATATGTGCCTCATGTCTTATTAGTTGTGCTAAATATATGTAGTCTCACATAACATATGTTGGCTAACGTGTTCATGGTCCACTGGTGTCTCCAAACTAAAAAACCTAATATTTCTTATATTTATCTAGAGCTAATGTTAATATAGAAATAATATCACTAATATGAAACTTCAAAACCAAATACAAAGTGATGCTCCCTTCTGAATAATTGGAAGCACCATCGACAATTTACCAAAAAAAAATTAGTCCCACATTCTAAAAAATATAGGGCTAATGAACCAAAGAAATGTCCCCGATTATAGCCAAATAAAACCCAATACTGAAGTAAAGCATTATTATCCCTCCAAATATCAGATTTGGGGGGTACAGAGAACCTGACCAGCACCACCACCATTAAATGCTAACAAGATACCCATTTCCCTAATTTCAAAGAGGTAATTCATATTCAAGAGTTCAATTTCATGTAGTCCAAGGATAGAAACCAACCATGACCCATAAATGTAGTTCCTCAATAGAAGTAAAGGCGAGTATAAAACCTAAAACATACTCAACTAAAACAAAATAATAGACCACAAGATGAACATAAATATTATATCCTCATGCTTCACATCCATATTACCTTGAATCCATTATTTCTCATCCGGTTTAACTGACTTAAAATGACAGGAACTTGCCAACAATGGAATAACTACACCAACTAAAGAAAAAAAATTAAATTCTTCCAAGGTTGCAACTAATAAATAAGATAATAAGCATTCACAAATTGCGATATCACGAGTTTCTAAGCTATGAATACTAATTTACATGAATTTAGGTCTTTGGGCTTAACAAGCAGTTGATTTGCAAGTATTTATAAAGTGAAAACATGGTTTGAAAAGATAATTTGTTTTGGAAAAAGTGACAAACTTGAAAATTTGTAGATTATTTCACTTCGTGTGAAGCTAATATCCACAAAAAGTTGGATTATATAATAGGATAATTACACAAAACATGGTATTTTTAGCCAACTGTGTTAAAAAAAAATTGTTTTCATCATCTTCAACTTAAGAAAAAGCACATTTAAACTTTTTATATTCTTTCACTTCATGTGAAGCCAACTATGTTAAAAGAAAACCAGTTTTTTCATCATCTTCAACTTAAGTCAAACACATTTAAAGGTAATATAAGAGGTAAATTATGGTTTAAAATGAACTACTCAAACTACCTAATATGGTTCAAACCACACTACTCAAACTACCTTATATTTTTTAAGTTACCTACAACACATATACTCTAAAAACCACATATACACTCATACGATCTATTGTTATAAATACCTTAGTAAAAATCCTAATTATTAGGATACATGTCTACGTATTTGATGTTCCCACTTCGACTAATAATTCCCAATGTGTGATTTTTCACCCATGAGGTGTAAATCAATTTCTTTTTGTGGGGCTTAGTCCTTATCAGGTCACTGGTTCAAATATCATACGGAGGGTTTGAGGGTGGGAGCCAATTTTGGTGGGGGGGGGGGGGTGGTAAAATTGTATTATTGAGAATTTAGGATTGAATGATTGTTGCACAATATTTTTTGAAAATCCGTAGGCAGATATATTATTTTCCCATCCAACATTAGGGATAACCCTAACATAGGCTCAACCTAAATGGAAAAATAAATATCAATTTTTGAATGAGATAATTTCCCTATGTTGCATAATATCTTGTGTAGAATTCGTTTGAACATGTTTTCCTAGATTTATTATCTGTTACTAGAGAGTCTTCCCCATATATATTCCCACTAATCTACGAAAAAATTATTTATCCACTTGTCTTCCCCTAATGATGTAGAAACATACACATTTAAAAAATTTGAAAAAGATGTAATGGTATATGTATGCCTTTTTACCGAAGGATTATCCTAGCTTGGTTTGGTTGGTGATTTCTCCTAGAGTCCTTGTTTTTACCTCCAACACCTCTCATCTACAAACATATATCACACTGTAGAATTTCAATGTAGATTAGAAACTTCTCATGTAATGTACTAAAACATAAGACTCAAATCTACTGTACTCATTCGCAGAAACAAATTCACCATCGAGAACACATATCAAAAACATGAATCATGATTTAACATACATACACAAAGATTTATCTAGGGGAAAGAAACTGCTCAAAACCCTTTCCTATATGTATTTAATTAATCAAATAATATGGATGAATACAATATGCTTGCTCAAGCTTAAGCATAACATGCACCTGTATCTTCTATCATCCGCCTAACTAACTGAACCTAGTCAATTCTTATCCAATTTCAAGCCTTCCAAACTCCTATTTCCTTGTGATGTTCCTTAAGGAATTCACTGCTTTTATTTAGGAAATTCCTCAGTATTGATTATGCAATTCCATTAGGTCCTTCTCTAACTGCATGCACCACCTGCACAACTTGTAATAGTTTACAATTGATAGTACACTTCCCTTGACCACAAATTTCAATTGGGTAACTCGAATCATATGCATGCATGAGTTAAATTAGGTTGATTGATCAATTAACTTGTTAAACATTGAAGTTACACCCCAGTGCTATACCTTCACTAGTTCCTCCAACAATTGGAACTATTTTAACTGACCGTAACTCAATTTAACTAAATTAAATTGTTACAACTGAAATTAACTCAACCTAGGCACCTAAAATTTAGGAATCAATGTAAAAAACTCAAGTTCATGCCCCCAACTCAAATTAACTAAGCTAACTAAGTGATAAAATCTATTTCAACTCATTCAAGTTTTGTGTTGATGTGGAACTTTGATTTTCTCCTTATTTAATCAAAGGAAAAATTAAATTAGGAATTTGATACTTCATTTTCAACACTCCCTCTCTGTAAGAAAGGGATTATCAGATACCCCAATCCTACTTCTAGGGAACTAGAATTTTCCTCTTGAAAAATTATTTTTTAAAATATTTTCATCTTGTTCCTCTATAGGAATGTATTCCAGCAACATGATCCACCCTTTCCCACAATCTCGTAGATGGTGACACCAGATGCCGATATGCTTGGATAGATCATGAAAAAATTGTTTCTCAAAGAGTTTGATACAAATATGATTGTCACAGTAGATCACAATAGGATCCATTATCTGACCAAATAACCCACTAAGAATCTTCCTCATCCAGATAGCCTCGAATGCTCTTGACTAGTCGCCATGTACTCTTCTTCTGTTGAACTGAGTGCAACAGATCTCTGCTTCCTACTGTAACAATAAACTGTGACTAACCGAACACTAAAAATTCCTCCTAATGTTCTCTTCCTATCCAATGGAATCCCTTGCCCAATCAACATCTATGAATCCTTGCAACTTCACTCTCTCGATCCATATGTACCAAATTCCAAACTGAATAGTGCCTCTGAGGTATCTCAACACATGTTTTTTTTTCTTCCAATACAGTTTCATTGGCTTAACCATTGCTTGACTAATTTTTTTAACTTCATAACACATGTTTGGTTGTGTGTTCAAAAAATACATAAGTGGACCCACAAGCTACCTGCAAATAGTAGCCTCCACTTCCTCACCTGAAGTGGCATCCTCCTTCCTCCAACTACCTACTAGAGGAGTGTCCATGGGTTTTCTAATCTCCATTCATAACTTATTCAATATATTGTTGACATAATTGCCTTGAGAGACAAACAGTTCTCCATCTCCTTTCCATACATCCAAAGCAAGGAAATAATACATGAGTCCCATGTCCTTCATATTGAATTCTCTTGCATTATCCTATTTGCAAGAACTAATCAACTTCTCATCACTAGTCAAAATAAAACCATCGACATATAATAATATAATCAACAATTTTCCTTAAACAACAATATGGTAAAGGTTTTCATCTGGTTCACTTTTGGTTAAGCCCAACCTGGTGAAGTAGTTGTTAATCCTAGTGTTCCAAGCACAAGGTGCTTGTTTCAATCCATACAAGGTTTGCTTGAGTATGCACACATGTGACTCTCTGTCGAAGGTCTCAAATCCTTACGGTTATTCAATGTACACATCCTCCTCAATCACTCCATTGAGGAATGTTTTCCTCACATCCATTTGATGAATCTTTCATCCCATCTACACTGCAAGTGTTAGAATTGTTATGATAGAAGAGTACCTTTATATTGGAGAAAAGGTCTCCACATAGTCAATTCCCTCCACCTAAGAGAACCCCTTGCCCACAAATTTGGCCTTGCATTTCTCGATGCTTTTGTCTGCTACTTCCTTCATCTTGTAGATCCATCTTGAACCCACCACTGATTATCATCTACTCTTGAGAACACTTCCCAAACATTGTTTCTAAGAATGGAATCATATTACTCTACCATGATATCAACCCATACTGGTTTCTGCACTACTTCCTCAAATGATACTAGCTCAATCATTAGAGCCATGTAGCTAGTCTATTTATCCAGTCAACTCCTTTGCCTACGTTGTGATGCAGGTAGTCCCAAATTCTTTCTAGCATTATGCAATAATATTCCAACTTCCCTAGTTTTCTTCCTTGCTTCTCTCCTATCTCTGATTTAGTGGATGTATCCACTCCTAGCTCCTATGCATGTGGCTTCTCCACAACCTCCCAAGGTTCTTCCTTTGGAGAGAAAAGCTCCTCATCTGAATGCAACTGAAGCTTCCTCTCAATAGAACAACTCATTTCCTTCTTCTCATTAAATTTCACATCTCTACGAACAACTATCAGCTTAAGAGATGACATGTACACCTGATAGTTTTGAGGTGCATTAGTGTACCCCACAACTATGCCCAACTCTACTGTCGGCTCTAGCTTTTTCCTTGATTCCTTGAAAACATGATAGAAAATTAATGATACAAATATCCTGAAGTGTGAAACATCTGGTTTCTTCCCTGAAAAAGCTTCTTTTACTGTAATCATCCCAAGAATCCAATGAGGACTCTTGTTTTGCAAATGGACCACAGTGTTGCATGCTTTAGCCCACAAGTGCAGTGGTAGGCCTTATTCATGCAACATCTCCCTTGATGATCTAACAATACTTATGTTCTTCCTCTCATCCACCCCATTTTGTTGTGGGTTTTGGGGTTTTTTCAACTCTCATCGAATGCCTTCCTTTTCATAGAATTTTTTAAGCTCATTTGAAACGTATTCACCATCGTTATCACTCATGAGAACCTTCACATTCCTACCCGTTTCTTTCTCAAAAAGTGATTTAAATTCAAAAAACTTGGATAATTTATGGTATTTCTTCTACATGAATAAAATCCAGCACTTCTATGAGAAATAATCTAAAAATATAGCATAATACCTGTGCTTGGTCGTGGAGGCTGTCGACAAAGATCCACATACATCAAAGTGGATCCTTTCAAGGATTTCATGCGCCTTGATATCCTGATCATTGAAGGTGGACTTTGTTTACTTCCCCAAGGTACACCATATACATGTAATTTTCTACTCTAGTGATCTGTTGGGGAGGCCTGTAGTGATATGTTGCATGATATTCAAAGCTCTATGATGCAAATGGCCAAGTCTTCTATGCAATGATTCACCAAAATCTTGGATTTACACCTTATCCACATTTGTTCTTAAAGCAACACATTCTTCCACATTCAAATTGTAGAGGTTCTTTACTCGAACCTCGATCTGCTTCATTTTTCCCATGGCGATGTGTATCAGGAATTCCTTTCCTTTGTTGAATATCACATCATAGCCACAATCTTCCATCACCATGACAAAGACTAAATTATTCTTTAGACCCAGAATAAACATCACATCCTTAAGCCTAAGAGGGGGGCCAGACTCCCTCTAAAATGTAACTGTACCAATACTAGTCAGGCTATACCTCCCATCATCTCCCATCTCGATGTGCATATGGAGGTCTTTCTCCTCCAATTCATTGAAAAATTCTCAGTTTCCCATCATATGGAATAAAGCACCACTATCCAGATACCACACACTACCCATCACTGTGCTTGACATGCATGCAATAAGGGTGAAGTCCAACTTGAACTGTGAAGCCAAAGATTCACCTGTCGCTCCTCTTGAGGTTTTCTTTCCCTCCTTCTTGTGTGGAAACTTCATGGACACTTCTTTTCCTTTCCATGCAAGGCAAAATTTTCCTCTTCCTCACAAATGGATGAGGTCCTACCTCTAGTGCTCAACACTATCTCCTCTTGTACCAAATCAGACCACAATCTTTCCAAATTCAATAGCTTCTCCCTCCCATTTACCGAATCTTGGTCGTTCTGCCAACTCTTTGGAAGGCCTGGAAGTGCTAGGCTTACCAGATAATCTTCTACAATCGTAACACCAACACTCCCAAGTTAATCAAAAAATTATATGAACCTGATCAAGTACTGTGGTACTATGTTTCCCTTATGCATCTTGATATTCTGAAGATTGTCCTTGCGTGCCAACTTCTTGTGGTAACTATTGTTCTAGAAAAAATATATCAATGCTTGCCACATTGTATACAAATTCTCTTTCCTGTGGAGATTGGAGACAATTTTGTCTTGTACTCTGTTCAAAGTGATCCTCCTTGCCTTGGCTACACTCTTCTTTCAATCTGCTAGATTCTGAGCATCAGCTATTACCGGTCTCGAGATATCATTACCAATGAATCACTTCAACCCATTATCTTCTAGGACTGCCTCCATGCAGTCCTTCCAAGAAATATAATTCAAGATACCCTCAAGGGAATACTAAAGCCTTATACCATAGAACACTGTCTTTCTAGCTCTGAAGAATATATCCTGCAAATTTGATCCTCCTCCAAAGACAACTTCAAATTCTCTTCTCTACTATGAATCTTGTTATGATACCATGTAGAATTTTAATGTAGATTCAAAATTTATCATGTAATGTACTGAAACATAAGATTAAAATCTACTCTACTCATCTGCAGAAGAAAATTCATGATCAAGAACACATATCAAAAACATGCATCATGATTTAACACACATACACAAAGATTTATCTAGGGGAAAGAAACTGCTCAAAACCCCTTCATATCTGTATTGAATTAATCAAATAATTTGGATGAATACAATATGCTTGCTCAATCTTGAGAAAAACCTACACCTGTATCTTCTATCCTCTGCCTGACTCACTGAACCTGGCCAATACTCAGCCAATTTAAAATATGAAACATCCATTTTATTACTTGAAAAATCCTCCTATGGTGTACTCATGCCAAGTATCCGATGAGGACTATGGTTTTTCACAAATACCATTGTGTTGCATGCCTCTACCCACAAATGCAACGATAAGCCCTTATTATATAACATATCTTATGTTTCTCCCACAATTGTTCTATTTTTTCTTTTTGCAACCCCATTCTATTGTGAGTTATGAGGTGCAATCAATTCTCTCCAAATTCCTTATTTTGCTCAAAATTTCTTGAATTCATTAGAGATATAATCACCACCATTGTCGCTCCTTAGAGCCTTTACCTTCTTCTTTATATCTTTCTCTACCAATTATTTGAACTCACAAAACTTGGAGAATTTCTGATCCTTCTTTTGCAGAAATAAGATCCAACACTTTCTAGAAAAATCATCAACGAAAATCACATAATACCTGTGCTTTGCCACGGAATCTGTTGATAATGGCCCACACACGTCTGAGTGAACTCTCTCAAGGATTTCTGCTACTCAGTTCTCCTTCTAATGAAAGATAGTTTTAGTATACTTCCACATGGTGCATCCCTTGCATGTGTCTATATGCACAAGAGTACCCATTCGAAGACCTTTATAAATTTTCTGCATGATCCTCAAAGCACTGTGGTGTATATGGCCTAATCTCTTGTGCCATCAATCACCTGTATCCTGGCTCACCACCTCCCCTGATTTACTACTCAATGCTGCACAACCCTCTACATCAAGTTTTTAGAGGTTCTTAACACGAACCCCAATCTTCTTTACTTGTCCCGTGGCTTTGTGATGAAGGAATGACTTTCCTTCACTAAAAACCACATCATATCTTAGATCCTCCAACATAGAAATTGGAACTAAATTATTTATCAAGCCTTGTACATGCATGAAATATTTTAATATGAAATTTTTACTTGATTGTCTATGGAAAGTAACTATACCAATCCTGGTAGTGCTATACTTCCCATCATCACCTATATCGATGTGCATGTGAAGATCCTTCTCCTCCAAGATACTAAAGAGTTGTTTGTTTCCTTTCATGTAGAAAGATGCTCCACTATCCAAGTACCACATAGATCCCATCACAATTGACACCATGCATGTGATGAGAGAGAAGTCCAAATCAAACTGTGAGGCCAAAGCTTCACCCGCTGTAGCTCCCAGAGCCTTCTTGTTGTTCTTCTTCTTTTGTGGACAATTTGTGGCATAGTGTCAATGATCATCACAGTGAAAACATTTCACCTTTGACATGTCCATCTCCATGCCTTCTTTTTCTGTATCTAATTTGGAATGGGAATTCTTCCCCTTCCCCTTCTTTTCTTTACTATCCAAGGTACAATTTTCCTCATCATTGGTCTTGGATGAGGATCCATCCCTAGTATTCCACCAAAACTCTTCTTGTACCAAATATGACCATAGTCACTCCCAATATGGTAACTTCTCCCTCCCATTCACAGAGTCCTAGTAACTATGCCAACTCTTGGGAAGGCCTAGAAGTGTTAGGCTCACCAAGTCATCATCAGCTACAGTAATCCAAACACTTCCAAGCTCATCTCGACATTGAGTGAACTTGGTCAAGTATTTCTCGATTGTCTCGCCCTTCTCCATTCTGATTTTCCTGAGCTTGTCCTTGAGTGCCAATTTTCTGTGGCCACTATTGCTTTGAAACAGATCTATCAAGGCCTTCCACATAGCATATGGAGTTGCCTTTCCATGGAGACTCAAGATAATATGATCTCGAACTCCCTCTAACAATATCCTCCTTTCCTTTGCTACCTTCTTTTTCCATGCATCAAGAAGTTAGGCATCTGCTGATGCGGGCTTGGGAATATCATTATCTATGAATTCCTTCAACCCATTGCCCTCCAACATTGCCTCCATCCTATCCTTCCATGCAATATAATTCGAATTTCCCTTGAGTGCATAGTCAAGTCTCAAGCCATTGAAATACATCTTGATCTGCTTCTAGCTCCGAAGAAAGTATATGCAAATTTGAATATTGTTCGAAAGAAACTCAATTTATTCTCTTCTATTGTGATTCCTAGTGCTCTGATACCATGTATAAATTACACCAATGGATTCAATCTGATCATTTAATGTACTAAAGAAATATATTGAATCCTTATACAATATTTGTGGAATATAAATCACGATCACTCAATCACATACATGTAATAAAAAGAAGTAAATCAATCGCACGACACAAGATTTTCCTGGGGAAAGCAACTACTCAAAACCCCTCCATCTCTATTGTATAATCAACCAATGAATCATGACTTAATAAAATTCACGTGTGCTCACAAGAACCTCATACAATCTACCAATCATCTCACATTGATCTAAGAAAAATTGGACCAATACATAGCCAATGTTCAGCCCACCTTGAGCCTGTGTTATGAAACCAGCTCTAAAAATTCAAGAAAAGAGGGATCAACGCCTTAGAAATTAGCCACTTCGAGGGGGAAACCTCGAATAAATTACATAAATGAAAAATTATTGGATGATACAAATGACCAAAACCTCCTTCTATATATAGGAGTTCATGGGGCCACAATATAATCCTAGCTGACCTAACAATAATAATTTAAGGGCACAATAATAAAAATATTAGGGTTACATGGGTACAAAAATAAAAATAAGGGACTAAAATAGTAGTATAGGGAACTAAAATTCCCTTCTCCTTCAAAAAAGTGTTGTCCTCAATGCTTGAGTAGCTCTGGGTGATTCTGTATAAAATTATCATCCTTCCATGTAGAATCTTCAGTGGGTAAGTTCTTCCACTTTATCAAATACTCTGAAATTTATCGATTTCGTAGCTGTCGAGTTCTTGTTTCCGTGACCGCTTCAGGTTCGAATATGATTTTTCCTTCCTCATCAGTATTTTTTGAACTGGAATATTTTCACCTATAACCTTCTTTAAGCATGAAACATGGAAAACTAGATGCACTCGCGAAGAAGCAAGAAGCTCCAATTTGTATGCCATAGTGCCAATCTTTTGCAACACCTTGTAAGGACCATAGTACTTTGGAGATAATTTATTATCCTTCTTAGCTTGCTTGAGGGAAATTTGTTTGTATAGTTGTAGCTGTAAAAATACCCAGTCTCCTACATCAAAACTTCTCTTGCTGTGATGTTGATATGCATGTTGTTTCATTCGATTTTGTGCCAAATTTAGGTTACCTTTTAAGAGTTGGAGAACTTCTTGTTGATGCTTGATGTGATCTTCCACTGCTTGAACCTTAGAATTTTCTCTTAAATATGATGTGATGGACGGTGGATGATATCTATAAAGTGCTATAAATGGGGTCATTTTTTCTGTAGTATGGAAGGAAGTGTTATACTACCATTTAGCGAGAGGTAACCACTTGACCCATTGTGTTTGTTTATCAGACACAAAACAACAAAGATATCCTTCCAAACATTTATTCACTATCTCATTTTGACCATCGGATTGAGGATGATAAGATGAGCTATGAGCTAATTTAGTACCCAAACAATAAAATAACTTCGTCCAAAAATTTCCAGTAAAAATGGGATCTCTGTCATTCACAATAATCTTTAGGTTTCCATGTAGCTTTTGAATTGTGTCCATAAATGTAGTAGCAACTGTACTTGCTTTAAATGGATGAGATAATGCACAAAAGTGTGCATACTTGGTAAGTCTATCAACTACCACCATGATGACACTCTTTCCTTCATCCTTCGGTAAACCTGTGATAAAATCCATTTGAATCTCCTCCCAACGTTGACTTGGAATGGATAAAGGTTGTATAATACCAGGGTCTTAATTGTCTCAACTTTATTTTGCTAGCAAACCAGAAATTCCGCCACAAAAATTTGAATATCAGATATAAGGCCATCCCAAAAAAATTATTTCTTCACCCTGTGGCAAGTTTTTAAAAATTTTGAGTGTCCTCCTAAAGGAGAACTGTGCAATTCGAAAAGAATAATTTTTTTTAATTGAGAATTCTTACAAAGATATAAGCAATATTTGTACCATAAGGAATCATTTTTCCAACTAAATGTATCATATGTACTAGGATCTTGCTGCAACTTTTGAATGAGTGTCCATACTTCTTCGCCCTTCTTCCATTCATCCCTTCTTCGGTTATCCAATCTGGTTGGATAATAGAAATGGCACAAAGAAATACTTCCACCTCTTCATTCTTTCTTGAGAGTGCATCTACAACAACATTTAGCTTCCCTTTTTTGTAGATCATTTCAAAGTAATAACCCAACATCTTTGTGACCCATTTTTGTTGCTCTTCTGAAGATAGTCTTTGTTCCAATTTTTTTTTAAGACTATCATGATAATTTTTTACCTTGAAGTGTCTTCTCATTAGGTAAGGTCACCATTTATTTACTGCAGGTAGTATTTCTAACATTTCCTTCTCATAAATAGCTTTTTGTAAATACTTTACTTTGATTGGACAACTTTCAAAAGCAATGGGTCTTCCTTCTTGTGTTAAAACATCACCAATTCCATTTCCTAAGGCATCACATTCCACAATAAAGGTTTTTGTGAAGTATGGTGTAGCTACGATCAGTGCTAGGCACATTGCCTCTTTAAGATTTTCAAAGGCCTTAGTTGCTTTAGGAGTCCATGAAAATGCATCTTTCTTCAATAATGATGTTAGAGGTGCTGCTATTCTCCCATAATTCTTAAAAAACTTGCAATAATACCCCTGTTAAGCCAAGAAATCCTCGCAATTGCTTTATGGTTGTGGGGACTTTCCATTCCTTAATGGCTTTAATTTTGTTAGGGTCTACCTTAACACCCTCGTGAGATATAATATAACCCATAAATTCCACCTCTTGTACTCCAAAGAAACATTTGGATGTTTTTGCATATAATTGTTTCTCCTCCAATAGTTTGAGCACCCTGTCAACATGTTGAACATGATCCTTCCTAGACCTGCTATAGATTAGTATATCATCAAAAAATACTAGCACAAATTTTCTAAGGAAGGGTTTGAAAATGGAATTCATCAACCCTTGAAATGTAGAAGGTGCATTGGTAAGGCCAAAAGGCATGACCAAAAATTCATAATGACCTCATGAGTTCGATGGGTTGTTTCTCAAATACGCCATTTTATTTCGATGATATCCCAATCCAAGCTCCAACTGTAAAATAAATTGCTCCATAATCTATGCAATACTCATCAATGAGTGTGAGTTTGTACTATCTTTAAGCTGTAAATATTTGACTTCATAACTGAAATACACCATGATTCATCCTTTGAAAAACTAATACTACTAAAGCTTAAAGAACTCTTTAATTCACATGTTAGAATTATACCCGCCTCTAACATTTCTGCAATCATACGTTCAATTTCGCTCTTTTGGACATAAGTATATCTATAAGGCCTGATGTTTGGAGGAACACTTCCTGGAATCAAATGAATAGCATGATCATGATCACGAATAGGTGGGAGTCCTTTGGGAGTTTCAAACACCTTGGAATGATTGTCCAAGACTGGTTGGAGATCTGCAGAAATAGATGATTTTGATGTTGGAACTTCTAGTGAGCATAATTGTGCAATTACGCCTCGCTGTTCTTTCTTTAGAAGCTTTGTCATGACATTAGAGCTTATTATCCTTCCTGGCTTCCCCGCAATACCTCGTAATTCGACTTCCTTTCCTTCTGAAAAAAATTTCAAGAAAAGTTCTTGAGAATTAAAAGCTACCGTCCCCAAAGATTGTAACCATTGTACTCCTAGTACAACATCAGCACCTCCCATAGGAATGGAAAGCATTGGACTAGTCAATACATATTCCCCCATGGTTAGCTTGATATTATGGCATTTTCCAGAGAAAATTATAGTTCCTCCATTTGCAACCATCACTTGACATTCTGGTGCTGGGTATAGGAAACAATTCAATTCCTTGGCTACCTTACAATGAATAAAATTATGGGTACTACCTGAATCAATCAACACTATTACCTTTTTCTTCTAGATATGTCCTTCTATCTTGAGAGTTTGAGGAGTGGTAATTCCTAACAATGCATTACACGATATGGTCGTACTCATTTCTTCCTCTTCTAGGGTTGGTTCCTGGTGTATATCCTCTTCTTGTTCATTTTCTTCTTCCTCTTCACAATCTATGTAAAATAATTTCTTCTCAGCACACTTATGACCTTTAGTGTATTTGCTATCACAACTATAGCAAAGCCCTTTCGCTCTTTTTTCTTCCAATTTTTGTGGTAGTCCCTTAGTCAGGAAGTCTAGAGGAAACACTGATTTTGCATATGTGAGTGTAAGATTCCCTTGTCGCCAATTTACATTCAATTTTTCCACAACCAAATGCCTTTTCAACAGTCGTGTTCCCAAACTACTGAATCATGTTGATGTTATCCTTTAAAGTCCCCAGACTAATATATCGCATCCTTATGTGTTGATCCAATTTCGTTTACTCCTTTATTCAGTTAAGTCCTCACACTCCACCGAATCCTTGTTTGAGATTTACACTACAAATAAAGGTGTTGCTTTTTGTATCCCTACACAGCATTATTTCATAAAATCAAGACCAAGTGAATTATTTATGGAAAATCCACCATACAACAAATGCATTTGTCTAATGTAAAAGCTGCATGTGATCTTTTGTGTGTTTTGCACATTATTGAGATCAAAATATTGCTCCATCTGTAGTATCCATGTTACAAGATCCTTGCCATCAAACTTCCTCATATCAATCTTTGGAATATGGTGGTTCTTCCATCCAACATTAGAGTTTATGAAATAATGATTAACATTTATTTCGTTCTCATCATGAGTTTCCTCTAATATCTTTTCACCATTAGGAAACATTTCTTGTATCAACTTTGCCAAACCTTCAATGTCTACTTTTAGATTATTCTTCATGTTTTCCATTTTTTCATCAATCTTAGCTTCCTTTTCATCCATATTAGCTTCCATTCCAACTTCCATGCAATCCATATTAGCTTGAAAAATAGTCATCTTAGCTTCCACGCCCTTCTTTAAAACCTCCATTTCATTTTTTGTTTCTCTTTGCGATAGGTGCACTTGCTCTTGTAATTTTGATATCTCGTGTTGCATTTCTTCATCTTCATGAGCCATAGTAGAGTCTTCTGAAGGCTTAATGGGTGTTGAATTATTTTTAGGGGGAATTTTAGAACCCAATATTGATATCTATTCTTCAATATGCCCTTGGAATAAATTCAAACTAATTTTTTTAAATGAGGTTTATGTAATTCGAAAACAAATACACACCTTTTTCTTGCTTTTGAGGAGCTCGATATTGAAACTCAATTATCTTTGTTATTTCAGATCTTCAATATCTAAAATTGGTCCCTTTAGTAGCCCTTTGAATCTTATTTGAAATTCTAGAGGTCTAACTTGATTTGGATTCTTCAAGGCAAAGTTATGCCAAATCTCCCACAATGACCTAATTATGGACTAGTTCAGTAGAGCAACCTTGTATGGAATGCCACACATCACTATTTCCTCCTTTGGCTCTAAAATTGATAAATAGGAAACCAAAGTCCGTATACTTATGGCCAATTTTTATAGAATTCCAATCCAATGCTCAAAGAGAGAGTTATGATGATTTTCCCACAGTCACCTCTTTGAGATGAAATTCGGGAGCCTGAAAAAATCCCTAACTTCCACAAACCCTATCTTAGAATATATTATTAATCAAGCTCTACAATTTTTCCATGATGTTCCTTAGGATTATGGCTTCTCTCTATGAAAATTTCTTCTTTTGAACCCTCGCAGAAAAAAAGTTATAGTGAAAATTCCACAATGACCTGTTTAGGTTAAACTCAGGAGCCTGCAAAAATCCCTAACTTGCACAGAACATATCTCTGAAAGTATTGTGAACCAAGATCTAATATTTTTCCACGACATTCCTCGGGATTTTAGATTTTCTCTATAGAGATTTTAACTTCTGAACCTTCGTAGAAAAAAAATTATAGCGAAAATTCCACAATGACCTGTTTAGAGCAGCAAAACCTAGAATCCAAAGCTCTAATACCAAACGTTATGAAACTAGCTCAAAAAATAGAAGAAAATAGAGATCAATGCCTTATAAATCAACCACTTCGAGGGGGAAACCTACAATACATTACATAAATGAACAATTCTTGGATGATACAAATGACCAAAACCTCCTTCTATATATAGGAGTCCATGGGGCCACAATATAATCCTAGCCGACCTAACAATAATAATGTACGGGCACAATAATAGCAATTTTAGGGTTAGAGGGGCACAACAATAAAAATAAGGGACTAAAATAGTAATATAGGGACCTAACAGGCTACCTTTCTCATGCAATCCCTAGGCAAAATAATTCCTATTAAATAGGAATTCCAACCTTCCTTGATTGCAAAATCCATCATGGGAATCTTGTGGCTTTAAAACTTCGATCAGAAAATTCGCTAATAATACAATGGATAGTTTACTTACCTTAAACCTTTGTCTCAACTGGGCTGTCATTAGAATTGACATGCATACAACTATTAATAGTGAATCATCAGTTACCTGGTAGATCAATACTTGTGAATTAAATATATTTTAATTCACTTGATCTTCCACTATCTCATTATTCATTTAAAACGAGTTAAATTGATTTTAACTCAATTATTTTGAGTTAAATGATTGCACTCACACCACACTAGTGCTACAACTGTAGCTAGACCCTGTAATTAATAGAATCACTCTACAAGCCTCAACTTTGACCCTCAACTCGAAATTCTTGAGCTAATTAAGTCTATCACACATAGTTAACTGTTACAAGTTGTTATGAGATAAGATTACAATTTAGTTTCCAATTTATTTAAAAATTGGACGCCCACATTAGCACTAATGTGTCACTGAATTCCTTACTCATGTGCGATTGGAATCCCATACTAGTATGTGCTGCATTTTCTTATTGAATTTCAACAACTACATGAAATGATTTCGAATGGAAAAAGGGTAGTAGATGAAACTCCTGATGAGAACAAAAGAAATTTTAATCATGATTTCATAGACTCTAATGTTGGATGTTAGACCCACCATATTCCAAAGATCGATATGAGGAATTTTGATGGTAAGGATCCAATAACATGGATACTACAAATGGAGAAATACTTTGAGCCCCATAATGTGCAACACACACAAAAGGTAAACATTGCAACTTTATATTACAACAAGATCAGTTTGTATGTTATCAATGGATTTTTTATCGTAAACCACTTTTCACTTGGCCAATTTTTATGGAGGAAATGATAGCACATTATGAGGATACAAAGAGAAATACCTTCTCTATCCACTTGATAAATCTCAAACAAAAGGGTTCAATGATGGAGCACATTGAGGACCTCCAAAAATTGAATATAAGGGTAAATAATATTCTAGAGGGATATAGGATCGATGTATTCATAGGGAATTTAAAGGATAACATTCAACATGAATTTCTCCCTTGGGAGCCTAATTCATTTGAAAAGGCATTCAAGGTGGCAAGAAAAGTTGAAAGAAAATTTATGGCAACACATAAGTCTACCAATCAGAACTATAATGATGGAAATGTTTTTTCTCCTAGCCATCCACAACCTACAAGGTTGACATCACAACAGTTGGAGGAAAAAGGAGTAGAAGGTATTTTTATAATTGTGATAGAAAATACACTAAAGGTCATAAGTGTGCCAAGAAGAAATTTTTGTACATAGATTTTGAAGAGGAGGTATAAAAGGAACAAGAAACATCAAAAGAGAAGTATATACGCTAGGAACCAACCCCAGATAAGGAATAAATGAATCCAACCATATCTTATGATGCATTGGAAGGAACCACCACTCCTCAAACTCTCAAGATAGAAGGATATATCAAGAAAAAAAAGGTAATAGTGCTTATTGATTTGGGTAGTACACATAATTTTATTCATTTTAAGATACCCAAGGAATTGACTTGCTTCCTATATCCAGCACCAGAATTTCAAGTGATGGTTACAAATGGAGGAACTATAAATTTCTAATGAAATTTCCATAATATGAAGCTAACCATGGTAGAATATGTATTGAATAGTCCAATGATTTATATTCCAATGGGTGGTGCTGATGTTGTACTAGGAGTATAATGGTTACAATATTTGAGGACTATAGCTTTTAATTTTCAAGAACTTTTCTTGAATTTTTTTTGGGAAGGAAAGGAATTTGAATTACACGGTATCGTAGGGAAACACTGGAAGGATAATCAACTCTAATTTCATAACAAATCTTTTGATGAAAGAACAATGAGGCATAATTGCACAATTATGCTCATTGCATGTTAAAACATCAAAATCCTCTATTTCTCTAGATATCCAAAAAGTATTGGACAATCATTCAAAGGTGTTTGAGACTCGAAAAGGACTCCTACCCATTTTTTATCATGATCATGCTATTCATCTGATTCCAGAAAGTGTTCCTCCAAACATCAAGCCTTACAAATATCCCTATGCCCAAAAGAGTGAAGCTAAACATATGATTGCAGAAATCCTAGAGGCTAGTATAATTAAACCTATTCAAAGGTTTTTCTATACTCTAGTAGTATTGGTGCACAAAAAGGATGGATCATGGCCATGTTTCTAGATGTTTTGTGGATTAATCCCTCTTTCGGACAAGAGAAAACTCCCTATTACCCCAACATGTAACTAGAAACAAACAACCATTTGACTGCCTTTTTCTCTAAACTATTTTCATGTTAGATTATTATAACTTATAAATGAGGAGGTTATGCTCCTACCTTTCAATCGAGACATTTTATGTAGCATTTTTCCTTTCACTCCAAAGCAATCCTTCAATGCTGAGAAGAACCTGCAATCACAAATAATGCAAAGGATCAAAGCACCTGCAGTATATAATAATAAAAAATACCAGTCCAACTTAGTGATAAAGGAGTCTGAGTATTGACATCATTTCAATGAATTCACAAACAAGATGATGAGAAAAAGAGATCCATATGTATTATTAGAAATCAAAAAGAGAAATCTTACAACCTGAGCCTTGATGTTATACATATTTCTCTAGCGTGTTTACGCAATCGTTTTCCTCATTTTGACAAGCCTTTCTCTCTAGAATGACCAACATGAAGTGTTGTGCACAAAGGTGTGATATTCAATGTACGACCAACAACTTGCTAATTCAGAATCTATGAACTCTATGAACTCTCTCCAGCTTATAATATACACATACAAGTATCTACCCTTCAACTTGAAACTTAAACTCAATTTATATAGATATTGAGGAGGCTTAAGATCCATGAAGAAAGGGATGAGATCCTCCAATGAAGGGATTAGGGGTCCTGTAGCCAAGGGATAAGCTTAATTAGTAGAGGGATAAAGCTTGAACTGGCACAACGCTAGAGGTTTCCAATTGGGAGAATATTCAACCAACTAGGCTTCTAGAAGTTACATTTTTATGTTTACTTCCTTTTTACGAGGGTGCGCAATTTTTAGTGGTGATGGAGCAGCAATCACCGCGGCTAATAGAAGAAGTATCAGCGCATGCATAGGCAATGGTCACAAAAAGCACGCAGGTAATATTTTAAAGGTTTTAAGGAGATTTTCTCCAATTTCCAAGACTTGGTTCAGGAACATGAATATTTTTGACCTCTAAGGGAGCATGATATGGATGGTCATAGACCAATAATGACAGTCAAATTTCATGGTGACAAAATGACGTGTAACAGATTTCCCCCTGAAGTGAGAATTCTGAGAAATTTTTTCGAGAGAGTGAAGCGCTTTATCATTCCAAGGATTGGATTGGAGACACAGGTCAAAAACCTATAAGGAACATTCAATTCAAATATATATCATCACTGAGGTAGGCATTCCCATACTCAGAGAAAAAATAACTAAATGTTCTGGTACTGATATGGCTTTAGCATTACATCAGAAGTAGACATAGAATAGGTGCAACCATCTGTCATAAAGAAGTCTACTGTATCATGAATACATAAATCCTCACAGCCTAGATGGTGGAAACTAGATCTAGGGTCTTGATTTCCACTTATTGAACTAGTACAAATATATCCATGCAATTGATTGTGTCGAAGTCAAACATGGTAGAAACCACTTGATTACCAGAAAATGATGAAAATTGTTAACAAGTGTGAGATAAACCACCAATAATGAAAATGGATCTCAAAGTACTTCAACACAATCTATGAAGTGTGAATGAATGATTTGCAGTTGAACACTCTCATAATCATTCGATCAAAGGTCAATGATGAGAACCTATCATCGAAGGAGAAAAACCTGCCATTAGGGTATGCAGATTCCAAGGTACTGATAGGATTCTAAATCAACTTTCTAGATAATGAGATTATTCTGACAGAAATTGATATGTCGCAGGAAACCCCATGATACGAAACCATTAGGTCAAGTTTTGAATAATTGTTTTGCAAGGATTAAATCAGGGACGGTCAAAGCGAATGAAGACAAATGTTTGCAAGGAATGGTGAATTTTAAATTGAACTTTCTCTTGAACACATAACAACACTGTAAATGGATTGGAAACATTTGACTTAAAGATAATACCCAAAATCAATTGAAGAGCTTCAATGAGGTTTAATTAACTATAAGACCAAAAGGATTACCCAACTCAGACACGAGTGTGAAAAAGTGTCGTGTTCAAGAGCGACATGTTGCTTTTCAAAATAAGAATAAAATGGATTCTTTTTCTCACTTTTCCCCCCACAAATACTGGCAAGTACCTCTTTATTTTTTTCAAGCTTGAGGAGGATAAAATTTCATTGTCATGTAATCTCATCCTTTGGATGATTCCATCTCAGTATTTTTAACGAACCCCAAGAAGTAGTGGTTCCATCCTTTTCTAATTGACAGGTCCTGTATTGTTTAGTTTTAACAAGTCCAGAATAGGATTAAATCAATGTTTTTCAGTTTTATGGAGTTAAAAGGAAAACATAAGCAAACTCCGTAGTGTTAATTTTCATAAATTTAGTCTCTCAAACATGAAAAAGGATAAAATAATGTATGAGAGAACTATGTTGACCGCTCTTAATCAATGTATATCATTTTCAAAAATAGTCTAGTTCAGTCCAGAAAAGGGGTAAACTTATACTAAGTAGACGACTGTTCATTTACTTTAACGAGTTTGAATATTCAAGTGCTCATAGATATTTTCATGTTTAGAGAGTGTGAAAAGGGCTTAAAAGAGGACTTCAGGGTTTCAATTTTTCATATTTTTTAAAGAGCCTAAAAAATTGATAAAAGTCTACTCATTGTCAAAATGATTATTTTCAAACATAACCTGTTCCCTGCACAAAAACTCAGAAAATTACAATCACCTGCTCTTCAATTATGGAAAAAAATTCAAAATTTGACTTGTAAAGGTGAAAAGAAAAAAAATAATATTATTTTATTCATTAAAATCTATAAAAATACGTCAAAACAAACGATTTTTACCTTTTGGTTTTCAGAGCAAAGAAAAAGAGTTTTTCCCATAAAACTTCTAGAGCAGATATTGGGAGAATCAATCATCCATTTTGAGTACTGTCAACTTTAGGTATTCCACCTCATAATTATCTTGATTTTCATCCGTTTAGTTTTTAATTTTAATCTTTTAGGTCATTATTTACAGGGAAACAAGGTTTTGAAATCCACCCTCAGTGGTGCGCAAGTTTTCATGGCGAAACTCGCGCACCCTGATGATTTTTTAATGGAAACAATCGTCAGGCATCCATGGGTTTTATGCATAGCCCGTGTGCAAAAATGCATTGTGTATGTATAAAACCCATGCAAGTGTCATGGGGTTTTCAAAATCATAATTCTATCCATAAACAATGGCTCAAATTCTCCCAATTGATTTCTAATTCTCCTCATTGATTTTTTGTAAGCTAGAAATAATGTTGGAATGGAGAGAAAGGGAGAATGAGCTATATGATAATGAAGCCATGGATGACCTAGCAACACCGTGCATGCTAAATAATTGTGGTTTGTATAAATTTTGGGCAATTCAACAAATAAAGGCATATGTGGAACTTATGACCTGGTTGGTCAATGCCTGGGATGTTTGGGAGAAATTATTCATCATTGGGGATCACATGCTTGTGATCGAGCCAAAGGATATTTATTTCCTCACTGGATTACCCCGCAGAGGGAGAGACATCTCCTTTTTTGGGTCATGACTAGTGTGACTTCCTTCTGCACCCTATATGGCATAATATTGTAGCTAATATTTAGAGTTGAAGGATGGTCACATTGATATCAAAATCATTGTGAGACTAGAACTAAATATCATTGCATTTATAGTTTCCAGGTTGTGTGATAGTGTAGCTCAACATGTGGCTACCAAAGCACAAATGCAGACTACAGTTGAGTGTTCCAGGGGAACAATTTTCAACTGGTGCGAAGGAGTGTTGGTCAGCATGAAAGGCCAAATTACGAGAGTGAAGAATGGGAAGTTAAAAAACTTCAGCTATGGATCCATTCTTGTGTCTTTCTATTTGGAGAGGATTCCACTTCTAACACCTTAGTAGTCACCAGTGGACCTGACGCGACCTAGGGAATCACATATGTTGAGATGGGTGTCATTGATGGCTTGCCATGGTGGCGATGGTGGTCCTGTGGTTCGATACAACCCTCAGTTCTTTATATGGCTCATGAGACATATCTTCATGATTGAATATTTTCCTTATGTAGGGGTAGATTTCAGGGGTGACTCTACCGCATCACTCCCACCGGGAACATAGTGGGATGCACCAGGTAAAATATCTCATTATGAAGTTTTTGTGTTATCTAATTTTATTTTATTTTTTATCGTCCAATACTGATAAAAGTATTAAAATTTAGATGTTGTCCCATCATGACTAGCAAATATTCATCGCTTTGGCAGGTGATATGCACAGCCTATAGCAGTAGGTTGTAATGAAACCGAATCCAAAAATATAATAAAAGAGAGATAAACGCCTTCGAAATAAGCCACTTCGAGGGGGAAACCTCCTTTACATTACATAAATGAACAATTCTTGGATGATACAAATGACAAAACCCCCTTCTATATATAGGATTCCATGGGGTCACAATATAATCCTAGCCGACCTAACCATAATAATGTAAGGGCACAATAATAACAAAATTGGGGTTACAGGGGTACAACAATAACAATAAGGGGGCTACACTAATAAAAATAAGGGACTACACTAGTAATATATGGACCTAACTTGCCCCCCTCCTTCGAAAAAGTGGTGTCCTCAACGCTTGAGTAGCTCTAGGTGCTTCTGTATAAAATTCTCATCCTCCCATGTAGAATATTTAGTGGGTAATTTCTTCTACTTGATGAGATACTCTAAAATTGATTGATTTCGTAGTTGTTAAGTTCTTGTTTCTGTGACTGCTTCAGATTCCAATATTATTTTTCCTTCCTCATCAAGTTCCGGTAATTTGTTTGAACTGAAAGTTTTTCACCTATAACCTTCTCTAAGCATGAAACATGGAAAACTGGATGCACTTGCGAAGAAGCAGGAAGCTCCAATTTGTGCCATAGAACCAATATTTTGCAACACCTTGGAAGGACCATAGTACTTTGGTGATAATTTGTTTGTATGGTTGTAGTCGTAAAAATACCCAGTCTCTTATATCAAAACTTCTCTCACTGCAATGTTGATCTGCCTGTTGTTTCATTCGATTTTGTGCCAAATTTAGGTTATCCTTTAAGAGTTGGACAACTTCTTTTTTATGCTTGATGTGATCTTCCACTGCTTGAACCATAGAATTTTCTCTTCAATATGATGTGATGGACGGTGGATGATATCCATAAAGTTCCATAAATGGGGTCATTTTTGTTGCAGTATGGAAGGAATTAATATACCACCATTCATTGAGAGGTAACCACTTGACCCATTGTGCTTGGTTATGAGATACAAAACAACGAACATATCCTTCCAAAAATTTATTCACTATCTCAGTTTGACCATTGGATTGAGGATGATGAGATGAGCTATGAGCTAGTTGAGTACCCAAACAAGAAAATAATTTCGTCCAAAAATTTCCAGTAAAAATGGGATGTCTATCGCTTACAATAATCTTTGGATTTCCATGTAGCTTTTGAATTGTTTCTATAAATGCAGTAGCAAATGTACTTGTTTTAAATGGATGAGATAATGCACAAAAGTGTGCATACTTGATAAGTCTATCAACTACCACCATTATGACACTCTTTCCTTCGGACTTAGGTAAACCTATGATAAAATCCATTGAAATCTCCTCCCAATGTTGACTTGGAATGGATAAAGGCTGTAGAAGACCCAGGGTTTTAATTGTTTCAACTTTATTTTGCCAGAAAACCAAACATTCCGCCACAAAATTTTGAATATCCAATTTAAGGCCATCCCAAAAAAGTTCTTTCTTCACCTTGTGGTAAGTTTTTAAAAATCTCGAGTGTCCTCCTAAAGGAGAAGTGTGCAATTCCAAAAGAATATTTTTTTCTAGTTTGGAATTATTACGAAGATATAAGTGATCTTTGTACCAATATAAGGAATCATTTTTACAACTAAATGTATTAGATGTACTAGGATCTTGCTGTAACTTTTGAATGAGTTTCCACACTTCCTCATCCTTCTTCCATTCATCCCTTATGTCGGTTATCCAATCTGGTTGGATAATAGAAATGGCACAAAGAAATCCTTCCACCTCTTCATTCTTTCTTGAGAGTGCAATTGTGACAACATTTAGCTTCCCTTTTTTTTAGATGATTTCAAAGTCCTAACCCAACATCTTTGTGACCCATTTTTTCCACTCTTCTAAAGATAGTCTTTGTTCCAAAAAGTGTTTAAGACTATCATGATCAGTTTTTACCTTGAAGTGTCTTC
Organism: Pinus albicaulis; assembly: GCA_034641835.2. NCBI lineage: Eukaryota > Viridiplantae > Streptophyta > Pinopsida > Pinales > Pinaceae > Pinus > Pinus albicaulis. The sequence goes on along the minus strand of CM076575.1, from coordinate 866,147,761 downwards.
CCATTAGGTAAGATCACCATTTATTTAGTGCATGTATTATTGCTAACATTTCCTTCTCATAAATAGATTTCTGTAAATACTTTCCTTCGATTGAACGACTTTCAAAAGCAATAGGCCTTCCTTCTTGCATTAAAACAACATCAATTCCATTTCCTAAGGCATCACATTCCACAATAAAAGTTTTTGTGATGTCTGGCATAGCTAAGACTAGTGCTAGGCACATTCCCTCTTTAAGATGTTCAAAGGCCTTAGTTGCTTCAGGATTCCATGAAAATGCATATTTCTTCAACAATTTTGTTAGAGGTGCTGCTAATCTCCCATAACTCTTAAAAAACTTGCGATAATACCCTACAAACCCTTGAAATCCTCGAAACTGCTTTATGGTTGTGGGGACTTTCCATTCCACCTCTTTTACTCCAAAGAAACATTTGGATGTTTTTGCATATAATTTTTTCTCCTCTAATAGTTTGAGCACCTTATTGACATGTTGAACATGATCCTTCCAAGACTTGCTGTAGATTAGTATATCATCCAAAAATACTAGCACAAATTTTCTAAGGAAGGGTTTGAAAATGGAATATATCAACCCTTGAAATGTAGAAGGTGCATTGGTAAGGCCAAAAGGCATGACCAAAAATTCGTAATGACCCTCATGAGTTCGAAATGCTGTTTTCGGAATATATTTAGTCTTGATTCTAATTTGATGATATCCTAAACGAAGATCCAACTTGGTAAAATAAATTGTTCAATGTAATTCATCCAATAATTCATCAATCACAGGAATGGGAAATTTATATTTAATAGTGAGCTTACTTAGCTCCCTATAATCCGGAAACATGTGCCATGATCCATCCTTCTTAAGCACCAATACAACTGGGGCAGAGAAATAACTTTGACTAGGTTGAATTATACCAACCTCTAACATTTCTGCAATCATACGTTCAATTTGGCTCTTTTGGACATAAGGATATATATAAGGCTTGATGTTTGGAGGAACACTTCCTAGAATCAAATGAATAGCATGATCATGATCATGAATAGGTGGGAGTCCTTTGGGAGTTTCAAACACCTTGGAATGATAGTCCAAGAATTTTTGGAGATCTAGAGAAATAGATGATTTTGATGTTGGAACTTCTAATGAGAATAATTGTGAAATTACACCTCGTTGTTCTTTCTTCAGAAGATTTTTCATGAAATTAGAGCTTATTATCTTTCCCGGCTTCCCTGTGATACTTCGTAATTTGAATTCCTTTCCTTCTGAAAAAAAAATTCAAGAAAATTTCTTGAAAATTAAAAGCTATTGTCCCCAAAGATTGTAACCATTTTACTCCTAGTACAACATCAACACCTCCCATTGGAATGGAAAGAATTGGACTATTCGATACATATTCCCCCATGGTTAGCTTGATATTATGTCATTTTCTAGGGAAATTTATAGTTCCTTCATTTGCAACCATCACTTGACATTCTGGTACTGGGTATAGGAAACAATTCCATTCCTTGGCTACCTTACAATGAATAAAATTATGGGTACTACCTGAATAAATCAACACTATTTCCTTTTTCTTCTTGATATTTCCTTCTATCTTGATAGTTTGAGGAGTGGTAATTCCTTCCAATTCATTACATGATATGTTCAGACTCATTTCCTCTTCTTCCAGGGTTGGCTCCTGGTGTATATCCTCTTCTTTTGAAGTTTCTTGTTCATTTTATTCCTCCTCTTCACAATCTATGTAAAATAATTTCTTCTCGACACACTTATGACCTTTAGTGTATTTTCTATCACAACTATAGAAAAGCCCTTTTGCTATTTTTTCTTCCAATTTTTGTGGTATCAACCTTGTAGGTTGTGGAAGTATAGGAGTAGCAACACTTCCATCTTTATAGATGTGAGTGGTAGGATTTATCATCGCCATAATTTTACATTCAATTTTTCTTGCCAACTTGAATGCCTTCTCCAATAAATCAGGTTCCCAAATGCGAACCTCATGTTGGATGTTATCCTTTAAAGTCCCTATGATGACACCAATCCTGTGTTCCTCTGGAATATCAGTTACCCTTATATTCAAATTTTGGAAGTCCTCAATGTGCTCCCCCACTTAACCCTTTTGTTTGAGATTCATAATTTGGCTAAAAAATGTGTTGCTCTTTGTATCTTCATAATGTGTTATCATTTCCTCCGTAAAAATTGACAAAGTGACAATTTTTTTACGGGAGAAAAGCCATCGATACCATACAAATGTATTTTTTTCTAAATATAAAGTTGAAATCTGTACCTTTTGTGCGTTTTTCACATTATTGAGATCAAAATATTGCTCCATTTGTACTATCCATGTTACGGGATCCTTTCCATCAAACTTCCTCATATCAATCTTTCGAATATGGTGGGTATTCCATCCAACATTAGAGTTTATGAAATCACGATTAACATTTATTTTTTTCTCATCACGAGTTTCCTCTACTATATTTTCTCCATTAGGAAACATTTATTGTTTCAAATTTTTCAAACCTTCCATGTATGCTTTTAGATCATTCTTCATGTTTTCAATCTTAACTTCCATGTCATCCATCCTAACTTACATGCTAGTTTTCATGCCATCCATATTAGCTTCCATGCCATTGTTTAAACCATCCATCTTAGCTTCCACGCCTTTCTTCAAACCATCCATCTTAGCTTCCATGCCTTTCTTCAAAACTTCCATTTCATTTTTTGTTGCTCTTTGAAAGAGCGAAATTTGGTGCACTTGCTCTTGTATTTTGGATATGTCATGTTGCACTTCTTCATCTTCATGAGTCATAGTAGAGCCTTTGGAAGGCTTAATGGGTGTTGAATTATTTTAGGGGGGTATTTTAGAACCCAATACCGATATCTATTCTACAATATTCCCTTGGAATCAATTCAAACTGATTTTTCAAACAAGATTTATTCAATTTAGAAAAAAAAAATACACACTTTTTTCTTAATTTCGAGGAGCTCGATATTGAAACTAAATTATCTATGTTATTTCATAACTTAAAAATCTAAAATTTGGTTCTGTAGTATCCCTCTGAACATTCTTTAGAATTCCATAGGTCTAACCTAATTTAGATTCTTCAAGGAAAAGTTATGTCCAATCTCCCACAATGACCTAATTATGGACTTGTTCAGTAGAGATAGCGTGTACGACATGCCACGTGTCACTGTCCCTTCCTTCGGCTCTAACATTTCTACAAAGGAAGCTATAGTCTGTTTAATTGTAGCTGCTTTTTATAGAATTCTAATTCGATGCTCAGAAAGAGAGTTATGACGATTTTCCCACAGTCACCTCTTTGAGATGAAATTCAGGAGCCTGAAAACACCATAACTTCCACAGACCATATCTCCGAAAATATTGTGAACCAAGATCTTAAATTGTTACATGAAGTTCCGTAGGATTTCGACTTTGCATGATAAAAATTCCATCTTCTGAACCTTCGTAGAAAAAAAGTGATAGCGAAAATGCCACGATGACCTGTTTGGATCAGTGAAACCGTATAATCCAAAGCTCTGATACCAAATGTTATGAAACTAGCTGAAAAAATAGAATAAAAGAGAGATCAACGCCTTAGAAATAAGCCACTTTCAGCGGGAAAACTACTTTGCATTACATAAATGAACAATTCTTGGATGATACAAATGATAAAATCTCCTTCTATATATAGGAGTCCATGGGGTCATAATATAATCTTAGCTGACCTAACCATAATAATGTAAAAACGCAGTAATAACAAAATTGGGGTTATAGGGGTATACCAATAACAATAAAGGGGCTACACTAACAATAATAAGGGACTACACTAGTGATAGAGGGACCTAATGCAGGCCCACCGCAGATCGATGTAGTAGAGGACCTTTTGGAGATAGAGCACAACATAGAGAGGTTGAATATTGATATCTCAGATACAAGGACATATGATATATCTCTCAGGATCCAACGACATGTGACTCGGGCTCCAGGCTTATTCAGGAGATATCTGCGCAGGGTGGCACATGCCATAGTCTGCTACCATGATCATCATCATAGATAGATGACGGTCGATCTAGATTGGAATTTTTTTTTTATCATTATATTTAGATCATAAGGTGTTTGAAACCTATGATCAAAGACGATGTAATATTTTTTGACTACGTTATATTCTACAATATTGTTCATTGTTTTAACCAAGGAAAATCCCATGAATAGAGACTAACTCATCAGTGGGAAAATAGATGACCAAAGCAACGGAAGAAATGTTCCGTGTACTATGATAGATGCCATCAGAAAAACCATTTAAGTCGGAAGGAATTTCACATCTGCAGGATCAAGATTAATCAAGATAAGCAGTGAAAGTAGTGAAAAATTTTCATGCAAAATAATTAATCTAAGGCACACTGTTCTAAAATGTAACTAATTTACAAAAAGGACCTTCACATAAAGAATCATGCATAATATCTCTTGAGATAAAGGCGATATATGGGTTTAGCTAAAGAGACATCGTCATAATAAATTAACTCATTGGCTTATTTTTCAAGCACATGCTTAACAATATAAGGACCATATCACATTGGATCGAATTTACCGGCAACTAGTATGTTGTGAGCTTGATCATATACTAGAAATAGATCACCTTCCAAATATATACGAGGGTTAACACTTTGATCATACTGAGCCTTAACACATTTTTTATGAACTTCAAAAGCTAATGCAGCGGTGCTACAAGTCTCATGTAACTGTGATAGGTATAATAAGTGTTTCTCCTCTTCAAAGGTAGCTGGTGACAATTTGATGACTAATTTGAGTGATGAGATTTCACGTTCAATGGGTAACACTACTTCTAAACCATAAACAAGTTGAAAAGGAGTGAAAAATTTGGATGTTTTTGCAGAGGTACAGTATGCCCATAATGAAGAAAAAAGCATGGTATGCCAATTTTTTTTATGAGTTCCAGCAATTCGTTTAATCATGTTGATTAAAACCTAGTTGACAACCTCAACTTATCCATTGGCCTGTGGGTAATATGGTGTATAATTATCATGGCATAGGTCAAGCTGAGCGGAAATTTCGGTCATCATAATGTTTTGAAAGTGGCTACCATGGTTCGTAACAATAGCTTTAGGGACACCAAACCCAACAATAACATGATTGAATATGAAAATTGTTGTATTTTTCCATCAGGTACGAATGTAGTTATCTCCTCGGCCCATTTGGTAAAGTAATCTACGGCGATAATAATATACCCATTCCCCTTGGCCGAGTGAGGGTTACATGTGATGAAATCGATGCCTCATTTGGTGAAAGGACCGACAACAATGATTGGGTGAAGAGGAGTTGGAGGTGCATGCATAATTCAATCAAATATCTTGCTATTGTGGCATTTTCGAACCATGAGAATAAAATCTTTAAATAGTGACGGCTAGAAATAGCCAATGCACAATATCTTTTGGGCTCTGGAAAACCCAGACATATGACCATCACACGCTCAAGAATGGAATTCATTTAAGACCCTTTTGGCTTCTTCGTGAGTTATACAACGTCGAAAAACAAAATCAACACCATGACGATATAGAGCGTCGCTAATAATATTGTATTGTTGAGATTGGTATCATATTCTACATTGATCAGATCATGAAATATTTGGCCGAAATGTTTGGGTTTGAAGATATATAATGATATCTCCATACCAAGAATCTAATGTACTGATTAGAAACAAAGATTAATCAATGAGATGGTCCTCTGCCACCATTTCAGAGTCAGTATAGTGAAAATCACACCTAATTTCAGCAAAAACCAATGTTTTCTTAGACATGGATTTATTGAACCTCAAACCAAACTCTTGTAGGATAATGATCCATTTGGATTATTTTACTCCGAGGAATTGTTTCATCAAAATGTACATCATTAGGTTGCAATTAGATATCATTATGGTTTTACGTAACAATATGACAGAATCGTTGGACAACTTGAACAACTACCAAGACCAATTTATCCACATGAGAATACTTGATCTCTTTCGGGGTGAGATTTCAACTTAGGTAATAAATATCATGTTTGTTTTTGGATTCATCCTCTTGAAATAAAATGATTCCAATCATGGAATCAGATGCAGCTAAATACAAAAATTAATCTTGGTGATAATCAAGCGGATGCAACAATGGTGCATGGGTCAACGTGTGTTTGAGTGTATCAAAAGCTTTATCAGCAAGCTCATCCCAGATGAATGGAAAATATTTTTTTAATAACCGAGTGAAACCTTCAGTTAACTCTGCATAGTTCGAGATAAAACGACGCATAAATTTTTCTTTCCCTTGCAAAATTTGGAGTTGGAAAAGAGTGCAAGGAGGATGTAAATTGACAATGGCCTCAACCTTCAACAAGTCGACATGAATGCCTTATCTTGAAAAAATTAACCCAAGTAAACGTCCTGATTGTAAAAAAAAACACAAATTTGTGTTGATTCAAAAATTTTTTGTAATGCCTACATTGCATAAAGATGGCACGCAAATGTGTAGGATGATCTTGTTTGCGTAAAAAATGAGTAGGTAAGTCATCCAAGTATGGTTGTACAATGTGTTTGATATTATGAAATGCGTAAGAAATGTCTCGTTGAAATGTTGCACCAACATTTTTTAGTCCAAATGGTAATTTACAATATGAAAATGTTCTCCATGGACATATAAATGTTGTTTTGGGCAGATCAACAGGGAGTATGTCTATTTGATTGTAGCCAGAAAATCAATCCATAAATGAAAATATTTCGTTTCCAGCATAATCATCAACAAGTCCATCGATGTAAGGGGTGGGATAATTGTCTTTAGGATAGGCCTTGTTAATATCCCTACAATCGACACATACTCTGATAGTCCCTTGTTTCTTGGTTACTGGAACTATATTAGATACCCAATCCGTCAAAGGAACACGATAAATAAATCTTGCATGAATTAGTTTTTCAACTTCGGCTTTAATTTTGGTAGCTCTTGCAGATGTATTGGACATAATCTCTATCTAATAGGTTTAACATTTGGGTATGTCTAAATTTCGTGAATAAAAATCTTAGGATCAATACCTAGAATTTCTTCATAAGGCTAGGAAAAAATGGCTCAGAATTCCTGAAATAGGGCTTTGTATAAATAGATCTCTTCAATCGAGAAAGAATCGAATATATGAATGTTTTCAGTTATCCCTGGTTTAATTGATACGTCAATAGGAATTGTGGTGGAAATATTTCCCAGATTTGTCTCAGAATCCGAATGAATGGTGGACATAGTATTTTGAGGTTCCTCGACATAATAAATCGAAAACATGGATGAAAATTCATTTTCGAGTCTATCAAGGTCAAGAAAAAAATAATATCGATGATGAAGATAGTCCCATGGTAATTGATCCAATGACAATATTTCTCAGATATTTTCATTATTTGAAAATAGTTGTTGAAAAGGATCCAAAAATGATGTCATGGCTAAGCTTGATAAATAAGAATACTCTTTACTAAAAACATTCATTTGATCAATATTAGTTGATGGAATGTCAAAAAATGATTATACCACTACATATGCCGATTCATATGGACTTTAAGGCATCTCACCACCATAGGAGTCTAATTCAGATTATAAAGGCACATTCCATGTGGCATAAAATGGCATTGTGCTTGATTTAATCATATTGATATTGGTAATAGTTTGAGGTACGGTAGGAGGAGGTATCGCGAAATTTCCCATGAGAGAGGAATATTTAACTAGTCCTACCCGAACTTCTTCATAAGGGATAACCTTTTTTTCGACGTGTTGGATACTATCTATAGAGTTAGGGTCTGAAGCGAAGTAAGAAAACTGATCTATTTTAGCAATATTTCCTTTACGAGGAAACATGATCATTCGGAATATTGATGAAACGACAATGGTCATAGCATAAGACCAACTTCGACCCAGAAGAAGGTTTTAATCAAGAGGGGCATCAAAAACTTCCACGTCAAGAGTTACGGTTTTTCCTTCTACCTCTATAGGCAGATCCCGGAGTATTCTGAATGGACGAAAACATGTTCCATCAAAGACTTTAAGAATTGTCGGTGATTGGTTGATTGTTGGAGAACCAATATTTTTCCAACATTCTAAGGACATAATGCACGTAGAATATCCCTCATCAATTACTGTGTGAAAAACTCTCCTAGATTTGAATAAAACTGGAATTTGAAAATCCATTTGATGTGGGATTCTAGGTACAAAGTTCTCTAGATCAAAGAAAATGATATTAGAGTCTTAAGGATCAATCACTCCTATAGCTGATAATAGTAATTTCCTCTGAGATGGACAAGATTGGAGCACTTCGAGGGCTGACATTACTAAAGGGGATATGGCCAAATCTTCAACAATATTGTAATTATGAGTGGCTCTCGCATGTGGGTTGAAATTTGATTTTCAAATTACACCTTTGGCGGGCGATTTAATTACTAGATGAGGAATAGGTTTCTCGATTTGTAATGGTTCAAAAACTGGAGGAGTTGATACTCGAGTTTGACTTGATGATTTAGTTTCTTTTCTAGTTACAGGACTCAGATCCATAGTCTTGAGATCACGTCGCAACCATGACCTAGGACATCATCAGGATATCCGCCGATGAATTGGAAGAAGATTCGATCATTTTGTTATCTTGTGATGGAAAGGGATCTTTAAGGAAAACGGGTGTGGGTGAGCCTTTGACCCATAGTCTTGAGACCGCATCGCAACCATGACCTAGGACATCATCAGGATATCCACCACTTTAAGAATCGTCGGTGACTAGTTGATTTTTGGAGAGCCAAGATTTTTGTTATCTTGTGATGTAAAAGGATATTTTAGGACAACGGGTTTGGGTGAACCTTTGACCCATAGCCTTGAGTTCGTGTCGCAACCATGACCTAGGACATCATCAGGATATCAGCCGCTTTAAGAATCATTGGTGACTAGTTGATTGTTGGAGAACCAAGATTTTTCCAACATGATAAGGACATAATGCACGTAGATTCTCCCTCATCAAAGTTCTCTAGATAAAATATAATGAGATTAGAGTCTTGAGGATCAATCACTCTTATAACTGATAATAGTAATTTCCCCTGAGCTGGACAAGATTGGAGCACTTCGAGGGCTGACATTACTGAAGGGGATATGGCCAAATATTTAACAATATTGTAATTCTGAACAGCTCTCTCATGTGGGTTGAAAGCTAATTTTCAAATTACACCTTTGGTAGGTGGTTTAATTACTAGATGAGGATTAGGTTTCTTTATTTGTAATGGTTCGAAAACCATAGGATTTGATACTGGAGTTTGACTAGATGATTCAGTTTCTTTTCCAGTTACACGACTCTTAGATCCATAGTATTGAGATCGCGTCGCAACCATGACCTAGGGCATCATCAGGATATCTGCTGATGAGTTGGAAGAAGATCCGATCATTTTTTTATCTTGTGATGGAAAATGATATTTTAGGAAAATGGGTGTGGGTGAACCTTTTACCCATAGTCTTGAGATCGCATCGCAACCATGACCTAGGACATCATCAGGATATCCGCCGATGAATTGGAAGAAGATTTGATCATTTTTTTGTCTTGTGATGGAAAAGGATCTTTTAGGACAACGGGTCTAGGTGAACCTTTGACAAATTTGTATACCTCGGCCTAATGTGGGCACTCTTTGGTATAGTGATCCTCGTCACAGATAAGACAAAGATAACCAGGTTTCCATATTTTGTCTAATGGTTCATTTTTTTCTGCTTTCTCTTTTGGAGAAGTGTTTTGTTTATTTTTACCCTTCCCCTTTTTCTTATTGCCAGATGTTTTAGCTTTGGTTGTAGATGAATCTACGACGTGAATCTCGAAAAAAGTTTCTAGGGAAGGATGTCCTTTAGGTGAATCTAGTAGAGTTATGATTGGAGAAGTAGATTTAGATGATTTCTTCTTACTCTTTGTCACATTAACTGTACCAATTACACTGTCTGCGACATGAGAATTGGAAGGAGTTGCAATGAGTTGACCTGGATGTGGTAAATCAGGAATTTATTTGTAAAAAGTACTGGACTGTTTGTAAAAAAGGTCCAAATACTGGGCTTGAGAAATGACCCGCTCTTCATCTAGCAATGATTTGATGAACCATTTAGCCAAAATTTGATCCGGAACTAAAACTTTGACTAAGCGATGTCTATGTTGTCATTCGTGTATGTGATCTGAAATGTACGTAGACGTACTTTGTTTTAACGAAGTCAAAAGTTATGTGTCATTATCATAACAGACTAGCAACTGGAAATGAGCTAGGAAGGTTGTTGCTAAAGCGTTAAATTTTTTGAAAGAGCCTCATGGTAACTCAATGTACCACTTTGTGGCTAAGCCGATCAAAGTTCTTTGAAAAATTCTCAAGCGAATCGAATCATTGATTAAGGAATTGGATACACACCACAAATTATAATTCATTACATGATTCGAGCGGTATTCTCCTAATTTTCCTTCAAGCATGGGAATGTCACTAGGAAACTTAGTAGGAATTGCTGGCCAAAACTGAAGATAATAAATTGGATAATTCGTTAACTGAGACAAGTCTAGTAAATATAAAGTTGCAATGAATGGTAACAATAGGTTAGGGTCTTCCTGATAAAATTGATAACCTTTAGGAACAATGCTAGTACCCAGAGGAGGATATCTAGGAAAACTTGAGATAGCCTGAACAGTTGGAATTGGTATACCTCTAGGGTAATTAGGTTTAGCCATACCAAACTAAGGTTGAGATGGTATTTGATATGTATAACTAGGGTATGTTTGGCTCTGGTAATCTGGATTTTGTCCCATTTTTCCATACTGTAATTTCTCTTGAAATGGGCGACTTTGAAGAAACTAACCTTGAAAAGGTTGACCTAATAAAGGTTTTCCATGAGTAGTTGGTCCTGAAAAAGGTTTCCCTTGAATAGATTGACCAACAGAGGGTTTTCCTTGAAGGGATTGACCTGTAAAAGGAAAACTTGTTTGTACCGTTGTTTCCCTAGGTTGTACTATAAACGTTTGAGGAATAGACTGAACTGTACATCTAGTTTGATGAGTTGTAATATGAGGAATTTCCTATGTAACAGTTGGTGTTGTCGTTTGAAGGGTTGTAACCATAGGGGTTTGAGAAACTACTAGGATAGGTGTATTTGGTTGCTGAACAAATTTTTTCACAATAGATTGGATAGGAGTACTCGGAGTGCTTGGACTAGCTTGCTGACTACTTGTCACAGATACCTGTGGGGTAATTTGAAGCGCACCTTGAACAGGCTATTGGACTTGGGTAACACCAAATTTTTGAGTTGGATGAGAAGGTTGATTATAAGTTACCTGCAATGTAGGTTTCAAAGACTATTGATTAAAAAAACGGTTCCACATAGTATTTATCCCTGGATAAGGAGTTTCCAACGAAGGTTGTGATGCATAAGGCTGACCATAACCAGCTTGAGGCATAGGAACATAAGTTTTATAATTACCAAGAATATTTTACCCTAAAATCAGGGGATAAGTTCCAGTAAAATTTTTTCCTCCTTGAAAGGATGACTTCTCTTGGAAAAGTTGTTTCCCTAGGAAATTTTGTCTCCCTTGGAGAGGTGGCTACCCTTGAAAAGGTTGCTGCCCTTGGAGAGTTTATTGCCCTTGAAATTTTTTTTTCCCTTGGAGAGTTTGTTTCCCTTGAAAATGTTGCTACCCATGGAGAGGCTACTGTCCTTGGAAAGGCTGCTGCCCCCCAGGTGCTATATAGCCACCTCGTGAGCTAGCTTGAGGTATATTCCCGAAAAACATATAGACATGTTTTGTTGTCAAAGGATTGATGGCAGACTCAAACAAACCAGTTGACATGGTAGAAGTTTCAGAGAATGGAGATGCTCCTGAGAAAGTGCCAAAGAGCGACTGGTACCTGACAAGAATAGAAGGACCGTCATACAAAAATGTTTCTGGTGATGAAGAGAACATATATGACTCAGTAGACATGCTTTTAGAAGCCATGTAACTACCTTTGGGTAAAGAGTAGAATGGTATATGGCTAGGTGACTTAGTGTAACCAGACTTGTGCAGAAAATTGGTAAATTGATAGTACTAAGGATCCAGTCTAAAATGAATGAAAGGGTAAATTTGTTCACTGTACCTTATATCTAAAGATTCTTGATGAGAATTGTAATCTCTTCTTCCACGTCAGATATCTCTTCAATGCTAATTAGTCTAGGAGGAATATTCTCAGTGATAAGAAGTTTCATTTGAGGTGAACGAGGAAGACCAGGAGTTGAGGCTATGAGATCCAAAGGTGACTCAGACGAAGTGGAATCAGATTCAGGCTCAAATATTTCAGGTTCGGTGAATTGCATCCTTAACAACTCACCAACAATAGATTCAACTATAATTACTTCAAAAATTTCAGGTTGTTCTTGATATTTTTTAGTTATCTGAGGTTGATTAACTTCGAAATCAAGATGTTTAAAATGGATGTTTCTCCTTGTTCAGTAGACCCTGTTAGTGATTGTTGAACTCTTTCAGTTTTATTTTTTTCCAATTGACTGGGTGTATATTTAGGGGGTTTCCCCTGCATTCTACGTGAGTGTTTCAGTAATTCAGCCATGGTTAATCTATTTAACACACCGAATAAAAAAATTTCAAAAGAGTACACCTAATGCCTCTAAAAATCAAACAAATGAACACATGTTTACAAACTATAAGAAACAGACCACACACAAATAGTATATCTCCACAATAAAAACACTAGTTGGTGATGAAATCCAATGTCTTGGAAATTAATGTGGAAAAATGAGGTTGGAACAGTTACCCTAAAAACCTGCATAATGAAACAATCTGGTGCAAGTAACTTCACTATGCCATCTCAAATTGAAGAGTACCCTCCGAAAAGTCTAAGTGAGTCTAGTCAACATCTGCTCCATGTATTGTGGGACCTTCCCTCCACCATCACCTTGGTAAAAATCCGAAATATTATGGCCACTAAGGTCACCAATTGAGACTGTTGCACCTGGGGGAACAGTGTGTGGTATGAAATACACACAAGGGCAGAGTATCAAAGTTCAATCCCCTTGAAAGCTCCTCGACATGGTAAATCTGAGGTTTGTTAACAAGTGACCCCAGACTCCTCGACAATGGTTAATCTAAGGTTTACCATTTTTATTATGTGCACGTCTTCTATCTTCGCCAATGAAGTAGGTACGATTACTCACTGGGTCTGACATGACCTCATGCTGACTCTTTTAAGAAGAGATTCCTAGAGCACAAACACAACAATTAGATTTCTTTACTGCAATATGCTACTTGTTTGTTTTATCTACTTTGGAACGTTAATTACAACCTATTACAAAGCACTAGCCTAAGCTAAATTGGTGGAATGAGCCCTAGAAAAAGTAAAAAATATGTGGATTTATTTTATTAAGCACTGTGTTGATTTAGCTATTATTTAGACAGAGGGGTATGGACATGAAACTTGATGATATTGTGGCCTGACTCAAAATACTCTAAATGCATCAATATGAAAATGCAACTCTTTATTTCAATGAATTCTATTTAAGATAAAGTTGAAGGTCTTTTGGACTCAAAGAGTAAAAATTTCCTGAAACTTCAAATAATATTTATTTTTCAACAAGAAAACAATTACATTTCCAATCATGACCAATATTTCTTTTACGACGAACAAATTTCATTGATTACAAAGCCAAAAACTACAATTTTGATAAACAAACAATTCTCAAAAGAAAGCAACTTCTAAAAACCCTAAAATGTGTAAAAACTTCAAAGAAAATCAAATTCCTAATTAAAAATATTAACTAAGATACCTATGAGTGTATTTTAATTATTTCTCTTATTTGAAAGCAAACTAAAATGTTTTCCAGTTGAACTAGTAGAAATGAAATCATGAAAGAACAGTTTGAGAAAAATGAGACTTCAGTGATCTAGAAGCTTTTCCTTTTTGCAATCAAGTAAGAAACAAATACTCAAATAGGTAAGCCTGGAAATAATCCTAGTGTCTCAAGAAGGAAATAACAGAAAACCAATGATCTTTGGAAAATTAATCTATCTTTCAGAAAGAGCAATAGAAAACCAGGGCAAACTGTAACTGAAATATGCAAAAAGGATGATTTATCAAAAAAGACTCTAAAGTGTTAAGTAGGAGTTCATAGAATGAATCTGACAGTTGGTATAGATCAAGTTAAACCTTAAGAATTCGATTATCTGACTCTAAAAGAGAAAATATTATTTTTTTCAAAATTTCCTAGGTGGTGCACCACTTTTCAGTGCAAACCAGTGAGCATGCACACTGAACTATACTGGAAATTTACACAGGTTGCCACTTTGTTTTCCATAGAAAACCACACAGGGAAGAGAAAAGTTGGAAAAAACAAATTTAAGGATTTCTAGCTTAGATAATCTAAAAGGTTATATACCCAACCATACTCAGAAAATTCAAACTAGGAAATCTAGAATGCCAAACCAAACAAAACCAAAGAAAAACTAAACTTGTCTTTCCCCAGTGGAGTCGCCAATTTTTTTTTTGGATTAATCCCTCTAGCAGACAAGAGCGATATCCCTAGTACCCCAACAGGTAAATAGAAACAAACAACCATTTGAATGCCTTTTTCTCTAAACTATTTTCTTTTTATATTATTGTAACTTAGAAATTAGGAGGTTATGCTCCTACATTTCAATCGAGATGTTTGATGTAGCCTTTTTCCTTTCTCTCCAAAGCAATCCTTCAATGGTGAGAAGAACCTGCCATCAAAAACAATGCAAAGGATAAAAGAACCTGCAATATATAATAAGCATAAATACGACTCCAACTTAGTGATTAAGGATTCTAAGTATTGAAATCATTTAAATGAATTCAGAAACAAGACAATGAGAAAAATAGATCCATATGTATTATTAGAAATCAAAAAGAGAAATATTACAATTGAGCCTTGAAATTATACATATTTCTCCCGTGTGCCTGCGCAATCGTTTTCCTTGATTTGAGAATCCTTCCTCTATAGAATGACCAACATGAAATCTTGTGCACAAAGGTGTGATATTTAATGTACAACCAAAAACATTCTAATTCAGGATCTATTAACTCTATGAACTCTCTCTACAAGTATCTACCCTTCAACCTGAATCTTTAGCTCAATTTATAGAGAGATTAAGGAGGTTTCAGATCCATGAAGAAAGGGATGAGATCCTCTAATGAAGGGATTGGGGTTCCTTTAGCCAAGGGATAAGCTCCATGGGCAGAGGGATAAAGATTGAATTGGTGCGATTCTAGAGGCTTCCAGTTGAGAGAATATTCAACCAACTAGGCTTCTAGAAGTTACCTTTTTATGTTTACGTCTTCTTTACGGGGGTGCACAATTTTTAGTTGCGAATAGAGCATAGATCACCATGGCTAATAGAAGAAGTATCAGTGAATGTGTCGGTAATGGTCACAAAAAGTGTGCAGGTAATATTTTAAAGGTTTTAAAGAGTTTTTCTCCAATTTCCAAGACTTGGCTCAGGAACATGAATATTTTTGACCTCTAAGGGAGCATGATATGGATGGTGATAAACCCATAATTACATTCAAATGTCATGGTGAAAAAATTATGTGTAACACCAGATTATAGGGAGCTCAAAAAGTTGACTATTAAATATAAATTTCTCATTCCTGTCATTAATGAATTCTTGGATGAATTACATGGAGAAATTTACTTCACCAAGTTGGATCTTCGTTTAGGTTACCATCAAATTAGAATGAAGACTAAAGAAATTCTGAATTTTTTTTTAGAACTCATGAGGGTCATTATGAATTTATGGTCATGCCTTTTGGCTTTACTGATGCACCTTCTACATTTCAAGGGTTGATGAATTCCATTTTCAAACCCTTCCTTAGAAAGTTTCTATTAGTATTTCTTTATGATATACTAATCTACAAAAGCCTTGGGAGGATCATGTTCAACATGTTGACAAGGTGCTAAAACTATTGCAGGAGAAACAATTATATACAAAAACCTTCAAATATTTGTTTGGAGTACAAAAGGTGGAATATCTGGGTCATATTGTATCTCATGAGGGTGTTAATGTAGACCCTAACAAAATTAAAGCCATTAAGGAATGGAAAATCCCCATGACCCTAGAGCATCTGCAAGGATTTCTCGGGTTAACTATGTATTATTACAAGTTTTCTAGGAATTATGGGAGAATAGAAGCACGTCTAACAATATTATTAAAGAAAGATACATTTTCTTGGACTCTGGAAGCAATTAATACCTTTGAACATCTTAAAGAGGCAATGTGCCAAGCACTGGTCTTAGCTACGTCAGACTTCACAAAAACCCTTATTATGGAATGTGATGCCTCATGAAATGGAATTAGCATTGTTTTAATGCAAGAATGAAGACCCATTGCTCTTGAAAGTTGTCTAATCAAAGGAAAGTATTTACAGAAAGCTATTTATGATAAGGAAATGTTGGAAATACTACATGCACTAAAAAAATGGTGACCTTACCTAATGGGAAGACACTTTAAGGTAAAAATAGATCATGATAATCTTAAACAATTTTTGGAAGAGAGACTATCTTCAAAAGAGTAGAAAAGATGGGTCACAAAGATGTTGGGTTATGACTTTGAAATAATCTACAAAAAAGGGAAGTTAAATGTTGTTGCAGATGCACTGTCAGGAAAGGATGAGGACATGGAAGCATTTCTATTATCCAACAAAATTGGATAACTGAAGTAAGGGAGGAGTGGAATAATGACGAAGAAGTGTGGACACTAAATCAAAAGTTGCAGCAAGATCCCAATACATCTAATACATTTATCTCAAAAAATGATTCATTATGGTACAAAGTTTTCTTATATATTTGTAAGAATTCCAAAATAAAACAAAATATTCTTTTGGAATTTCACACCTCTCCCTTAGGATGGCCTTAAATATGATATTCAAAATTTTGTGGTGGAATTTTTGGTTTTCCAACAAAATAAAGTTGAGAAAAATAAGACTCGGGTCTGCTACAACCTTTATCCATTCCAATTCAACGTTGGGAGGAGGTTTTAATGGATTTGATCACAGGTTTATCCAATTCCAAAGGAAAGAGTGTCATCATGGCGGTAGTTTATAGACTTACCAAGAATGTACACTTTTGTGCATTATCGCATCCCTTTAAAGCCAATACAGTTGCTACTTCCTTTATGAAAACAATTCAAAAGCTACATGGAAACTCAAATATTATTGTAAGTGAAAGAGATCCCATTTTCACTGGAAATATTTGGACTAAATTATTTTCATGTTTGGGTACTCAACTATATCATAGCTCATCTTATCATCCTCAATATGATAAGAAAATTGAGATAATGAACAAAATTTTGGAAGGATATATTCGTTGCTTTGTATCCGATAAACAAACATAATGGGTCAAGTGGTTACCTCTGGCTGCAAGGTGGTATAACACTTCCTTCTGCACTGTAGAAAAAATGACCCCATTTATGGCACTCTATGGATATCATCCCTCATCCATCACATCATCTTTAAGATAAAATTCTAAGGTTCAAGCAGTGGAAGATCACATCGAGCATCAACAACAAGTTCTCCAACTCCTAAAGGATAACCTTACTTTGGCACAAAATCGAATAAAACAACATGCATATCAACATCGTAGTGAAAGAATTTTTGATGTAGGCGACTGGGTATTTTTACGACTACAACCATACAAATAAATTTCCCTCAAGCAAGCTAAGAAAGATAATAAATTATCGCCAAAGTAATATCATCCTTGCAAGGTGTTGGAAAATATTGGTATTGTGGGATACAATTTGGAGCTTTCGGCATCTTCCCGAGTGCACCCAGTTTTCCATGTTTCATGCTTAAATAAGGTTATAGGTGAAAACTCCCAGTTCAAACAATATTGGCAGAACTTGATGAGGAAGGAAAAATCATATTGAAACCTAAAGCAACCACAGAAACAAGAACTTGAGAGCTATGAAATCGATCAATTTCATAGTATCTCATCAAGTCGAAGAAATTACCCACTGAAGATTCCACATGGGAGGATGGGAATTTTATAGAGAAGAATCCAAAACTACTCAAGAATTGAGGACAACATTTTTTTGGAGAGGGGCATGTTAGGTCACTATAATTCTAGTGTATCCCCTTATTGTTGTTGTTGTGCCCATGTAGTCCCCATAGGGTCATCATTGTGCCCCATAGAAGCCCACTATTGTTATTGTTGTGCCCTTATTATTATTTTTATGTAGGCTCTAATTATATTGGAACCCCTTAGACTCCTATATATAGAAAGTATGTTTTTATCATTTGAATCATTAAATAATTGTTCATTTATGTAATGTAAAGGAGGTTTCCCCCTCAAAGAGACTAATTTCTAAGTCATTGATCTATATATTCTTCTATTTTGTGAGCTGGTTGCATAACATACTGCAGGAAGATATATTTTTCTTCCATAAAACATTAGGGCTATCCCTGACCTAGTCTTAACCTATTTGGAAAAAAAATCTCAATGTGTGAATGAGATAAATTCCCTCTGTTGCATAATATCTTGCGTAGAATTGATTTGAACATATTTTCCTAGATTGATCATATGTTACTAGAAAGCCTTACGCATAGATCTTGCCACTGATCCATGAAAAACATTATTTATCCACTTGTCTTCCCCTAATGAACTAAAAACATACACATTTATAAAAATTGAAATAGATGTAAGGGTATATATATGTCTTTTTACTGAAGGATAATCCTAGCTTGGTTTGGTTGGTGATGTCTCTCAGCGTCCTTGTTTTGGTCTCCAAAACCTCTCTCCTACAAACATAGATCAGAATACACCAAAAATATATATTTAATCCATATGGGATCATTATAGTATTTTTCATTCATCTTGATGCTTTTAGAGTGGAAAATTTAAAGTAATCAACCTACAATATTAGTTTTATCAACACGGCCTGGTTTGGAGAATTCAGGTTTGAAACCTTCTAGGGCCATTTTGATACCTTAAATGACTTTTTTTTGGGATCTAAAACTTTCCAACTTAAACCCCAAACCCCATTACATTCTACTCTTATAGATATTTCTAGTAGTGCAATAAAATTGTCAATCAAAGTTCATATTCAAAAGTTATGCTTCCCTCCAAAATTTGTAGTAGTTTTTTACTTTTTTCCCTCAAAAACTTGATGAGGTAATCCAATCTTATTTTATTATTTCCACTATTATTTTATAATATTCCCTAGGAGGCCCATTTTAGACCTCAAAATTTCTCTAATTCCCCATTACTGATGGAAAATGGTATAACCACGAGAATTTTATGAAGAAGGCTCTAGAGGGGTTAAAGTTATAACTATATTAGAGAGATGAAGGGGTCAAACATAACCCTTAGTTGACTAGTGTGATATGTGATAACTGGGCCAGTAGGAGGAAAAGGGATTTCATTATTATTTTTATTGTATCTTCGTCCAAACTGGAATAGAGAAATGAGATTGAGAGAGAGGTAGAGCATAACATGGGGGGTTCCTTGTCTATAGAAACCTATTAGGCCACAGGTCTTAGGTAACTTGAAAAAGCATTCCTTATCTTTTGTACATTTATTATTTCCTTTATAGACAAAAGAGAGTAGATAAACCTGACCTTTTAGCTGGTTTTACTCCTATAAGGGTTTCCTAGGGTATATCCTATGCTCATTGTGGTTGTGGTGTGATTTTATTTCATTTTTCTTTAGCTTTTCACATTTTATCTATTACATGCATAAGCATAAAACAATGATTAATAAATATGGAATCTAACAAAATTAACCTACATATTAGAGATTTTAGTCTATTTTTATCATATTCTTTGTGATGAAATATCTAGTGGAATATCCATGGAAGTTTACAAATCATATTAGTATTAGAGGAGGATTCTTTGGGAACTTTATAGGAAGTTTTAGGGGATCTAGGAATCAATTTAGGTATTAAATTGTAAAACTCGAGCCATGGATGATGAATTTTTTCATATTAACCCTTAATATATAGTAGATGAAATATTCTTGAGGCTAGAGGCATAGATAATGGATTTTATCCCCAATATGAACCTCATTATGACAACTCCTACAAAGAAGATACAAATCGAAGAAGGGGGAGGTTCCAACTCAGAGGTTATATCATAGGGAAAATTTATGGATTAGGAAGATTTATAGGAGGAGAAAAGGAAATAACCTACAGAAGAGTTTTCGATTTTTAGTGCCATGAACCATTCATAGTCCCTATTCAATATGGAAGCAAAGGTGGAGATCAAGTTTTGTCAATGTGAGATTGATGATTTAAAATTAAAACATTGGTTGTAATTGATATAAGTTTACTCTAGCATTCACCATATATATGAGGAACATAAATTATCATTTTCTATATTGAATTCAAATTTTCATGCCCTAATCTGGTGGGAAATCCATAAAAATAAATTTAGTATGGAGGGTGATCCCCCAACAACTAAGTAGGAGGACTTTAAAACCTTCATAAAATGAAAATTCTACTCTATTGGGCATGCATAGTACCAGTGTATCTAATGACACTACTTCATGTAGGGGTAGGGGTTAGAGTGTATGTAATCCAATCCTATATGACCTTAAAGAAATGGATTCAACAACATAAGAAATTACTGACTTCACTCAGGTGTTATAGGACCTCCAAGAGAAACCAAACCCCTCCAGGTATTTAACCCCTGAAATAACTCTCTATTTCAATGAACTAGAGCCTCCGTCACTCCCTTTCCAAGGCATGCAAGTGACTATAGGCCTCCATTCTCTCCCATAGGCATGCCTGATAGCGAAAGTGGAATTTTCTAGTCAGTTCTATGCCAACGACCCAAAATTTTGAGCTAATTTTAAGGGCTAGGACTTAGGCCTGTGACCAGAGCTCAGTGAAACTTCTAGAAATTATGAATGACATAGAAACAAGGCTTATAAACCAAATTTTAAACAAGGACTTGACTTGACCTCTCCCAACTAGGACTGACATTTCGTCAAACACATGATAAAGAAGCAACCTACAGGTCATGAATGCATATATGAACATAGAGATCTATAATCTATGTGAGGATTAACTAGAAGGACCAATGCCTTGTCACAATAGCTTTCATAACACCAATTAGATCATACATCCATGAAATATAAATTCATTAATGAAAATCTGATAAGAGCCATACTTAGATTTTCCAGATAATTATGTCTATAAACAACATATAACTAGATAAGTACCAATGGTAAAATAACCATTAAAGTCACATAATAATAGGTAAATTTACTCATCAAAAGGAAGAAAAAGTTAATTCTTATTAAACATATGCAAAATCCAACCAGGTCTAGGAATTCCATGTACCACCCGACCATAGATTGGGTTGAACCGAATATTTCTTTGAACCAATAACCCTCATGCAATATTCCAAGCATGAATGTGAGATCCCATGGGATAGACCTATCAATAAACAACCAAGGGAATCTAGAGGTTAAAAAACCTCCACCCTAACCATACCGTGATCTCACCTAAATTGGTGTTCAAATCAAAAAACTAAACCAATCTTGGATGCCTAAAAATTCCTTCACCATCCCTTGTGGAATTTTCCTATCTCCACCTACATGTTGAGGGATTCCTATAGAAAACCATCTCCACCCCAAACCCTTGGGATTTTCCTGAGACCACCTCACCTGGATCCAAAATATTTTGGAAACCCAAATCTCAACCATAAAATAATCCCATGAAACCATGGCTATCAGGAAATAGAAAGGAAAATCTAAAATCCACCATCAAAACCTAACAAAATCCATGCCAATGACAACAAAAGAACCAAATACCAAAATTCACATACCATGCATGTCAAAACCAACTATGAAATCATGCGTGCGACTTGTTACCTAAAAGTATGCCTGCCAAAGCTACTTGATCTAATGTTTCCTTGCTTGATCCTTTCCTTCCTTTGCTTTCCTTGTCCTTCCTCGGCTTTCATTTTCCTTCCTCTGGATGATTTATTTCTTTTTTATCTTGGTCCTCTTCTCCTCTCTAAAATTAATTACAAAACAGAACTGACAAAAGGCTGTGAACTGATCCTCAAAATCATTTTTATTATTGAGGTCTCTATTTTCTTCAATTTCCTCTATTTTCCATCAATTTCCTCCTCACATGCAACTTGTGACATTTCACCTTCCTTTTCTCGTAATTTCCATGATTTAAATAAAATGCCAAAAATATATTTTTTCCTTCTTAAATCGTTTTCCATTTCCCTTGCTAACTTCCCCTGGCCATAATAAACAACAAGTGATGCCCACTAGGATATTTTTTCCAACATTCAACTTGGAATAAGTGTCCCTTGATCGTGGTCTAATTTTTCCTTTATTACCTTCATTGCATGAAATTTTAATCCGGGGCTGTTACGGACCCCTCCCCCTTAAGGGAACACCGTCCTTGGTGTTATATGACACCTAGAACCATCAAACCACTAAAGATTAAAACATGTTGCCCATGGAGCTTTATAACTTAGCTCATTGTAGTATTTACAATGAACGACCTTGTAAAATGAAAAAACCATCATGAAAAACATGACAACATGATAACCATAACGCTTTTTGGATCTTTATAGCACAACTCATTACAGTATTTACAATAACAACCACATATATTTATGCAAATTTTCTTCAACCAAAAAATAACCATACTATCTATGGAGCTATATAAATCCATCTTGATACAATATTTACAATAATATACACATATATACATATGCACATTTTCTTTAACCAACAAATAAAAGGATATAATTCCTACATCAACAACAAGAGAATCCATAGTCTCACATCTCCACTATCAAAAGTAGTACCAGGATTCACCTCCTTCCTAGGAAGTCCATAATCCACTACTAAAATCAAATGTGTATCCAATGTCCAGTGCTACAATCCTTGCACTACCATCCTCTCAGTGAACGGTCACCAACTCATTTTTCTAGGGAACACACCCAATGTGAATTTGATTCCATCTGGAAATGCTAATGAACAAAAATAACCCATCCCCTACTATTGTAGAGGTAAATCCCCTCTTCGGACAGAGGTGATCCCTATTAGCCCAGACCGAGTCTAGCAACAATCAAAACACGCTATGGCAAAAGTTCCTAATTGAAATAAACCAAATCGTGAAGAAGGCCTACCTCAAGTCCAACGCTGTCATTTGTAGAGGAGATGACGCTACCGTTTCCTTGCTCCAGCAGATCACAATCCTCTCGATTGCTGCGATCGAACACCTGCACACACAAGAAACGCAACAAACACAAGCGTAAAACCCGATATATGCAATTATGTATCAGTCAGAGAGGACACAACTCATGATCAGAATGAATAATATGAGTGGAACCATAACCAATAGTCGCTTATCATTAATTCAACAAAGGAAAATACAACCTGGCTCTGATGCTCAACCTTCCTTCAGCGGTTCGTCAGCGGAATACGTCTCGGTAAAGCTTGTCAGGAATGGGGACAAGCCTCTCTCTTCGATCGTCAATCTCCTTGCTATGGATTTGGAACTATGAGGACTATCAAATCTCTTGCAACATTCTTTAGGCTATGAAGGCTCTTGGAGATTTCTTGGAGATTAGCTTGCAAAGGGAAATGGCAGGCTTATATAGATGGTGGAAGAGGAGTTGGGATCCCTACAATCATGGGATTGGCCCTATCCTCAAGGAAGCTTCCATGAGAGGTGGAAAACTACGTCATCTACATGGAAATCCAGAGCCAAATGTCCCAACTCAATTTAGAGACCAGTTCAGGAGTTGGTTAAATTCAATCTTCCACCATTTATTTTTAAAAAACACCCTTTATTAAGCCTGGCGCGAGTGCGAATCTGAGACAGAGCGCCAATTGGCGCGCCCTCTTTCAATAATTCCCCCCATTGGCGCGGGTATAACACAGGCTAGTCGCGCCAAGGATGAAAAGGCTATTTTTAGGGTTTTTCACAAGGAGATGTCTTCAGGGGAATGAAGTTCCATGTCTAGGGGAATGCCATGAAAGTGTTTTTAGGTTATGTCACTGCTCACAGGTCACGTAATGAGCCCTCCAATGTGCGGGATGGGGAATTGTAGGGACAGTGACAGATTTATGTGTAACAGATGCCCCCTAAAGCATGAGGCCCGAAAGAGAGAGAGGGGTGAAATGCTTTACGAGAACGTTTCCAATTGAAAACACCATCGTCGGAAAACCTGCGTAGAGAAGTACAACTGATATCTCAAATACATGATATATGTGTGGTATGGGCGCAGCCATCCATAACAGAGTATACAATAATCCAGATCCAAGGTATGGATGCAGCCATCTAGTAAGGATCGATAAAGAGACTCAGGTATGGTCGTAGCCATCCAATCAGTGAGTCATATAACCAATCACAATAATCCAAAAAATCGCAGCCTGGATTCTAACAGACAAAATCCAAGGTCTTGCGCTCCATCTCGACCCAAACAAAGTACAATTTCAAGCATGCGAATAAGTGAGCTGAAGTTGAACATGCAAGAACATCGTCTGATTACCAACCAATGATGAAAGTTGTTAACAGACGCGAGAGGTACCACCAATAATGACAATGGCCTTCAAGGTACTATAGGTATAATCTACGGCATGTGAATCAGTGAGCTGGCGTCGAATACCCGTAGAATCACTCGATCGGAGGTCAATGATGAAAACCTCACGTCGAACGCGAAGAACCTGCCATTGAGGCATGCAGGATCCAAGGTACCAGAAGGGAGTCTCTAGATCATCTTCTTGGATAATGAGCTGAAGTCAACAGGAAGTGATCTTGATCGAAGGAGGGCCATGGTGTTTCCCACATCATCGACGCGAGACAGAGTAACATAATGTCTTCGCGAATCAGGATTAGATGAGAATCAGAGGAAGGTTGAAACTTGCAGAGGTCAACTTCTCTTGAACATATTGACGGCACGACAGTGGATTTGGCAGTATTTTACATCAAAAGATCAAAGGTCATGATGACGAGGCAAATAGCGGATGAGAGGTCAAAAGGGATCACCCAAACCCACGGAGGCAAGTGAAAAACGAGATGAGATGTCCCCAACCCGACACAAATGCAGACAAGTGCCATGTTCAAGAGCGACATACTACCGACACGACAATGATGCTGGTTCCATTTTTCCCCACCATTTCTGGTGAGTACCTCTTTATTTTTACACAAGCTTGAAGAGGATACCATATGCTTGTCATATAAATTCGTCCTTCGAACGAATCCATCCTAGTACATTTAACGAGCCTTAGGAAGGAGAAACTCGAATATCATCATTACAACTATTTCCGATGTCATTTAGGTTTAATGAGTCTGACAAAGGAATAAATCAGCATCTTTTCATGTTTAGAGAGTGAGAAAAGACAGTATAAAAGTAAACTCCAACGGTCCCTTTTCGTAAATAGTTCCTCAGATCTGAAAAGGTAGAAAACAATGTCTGAGAAATCCTCCTAGTCGCGATAGGCTAGGGTATTCCTTTTTCGTAAATAATCTATCCCAGCTCGAAAAAGGGGTAAATGTATACTAGGTAGATGTCGTTTCGTAACCACTTTTAACGAGATCAAAACGACAAGCAACTCGACAATCTTTTCATGTTTAGGGAGTCAGAAAAGAGCTGAAAGTTGACTCCTCCTGGAGGAACGAGTGGTATAAAGGGTAGCAACTGGTTCCAGTAATGGTGGAACTGCTCAAAACAAATAAAGGTCAAGAGGCTGGCTAACAAGACCACTCATCGCAGCGGTTCCTCAGGAATGGGTAAAACAACCAAATGAAGGCATATGATCGGCCAAGCAGATGGGGACGATGGAGTGAGAAAACCAAGGCTCATCTGGCAAAAACAGACTGATAAAATGACAATCACGATAGGTTAAATGGGAAAGGTTTCATTTTTACACAAGCTTGAAATCAAGAAACTTTGCTTGAAGTTGGTTTCATTTTTACACAAGCTTGAAACAAAGATAAACTATGCTTGAAACCGGTTTCATTTTTACACAAGCTTGAAACGAAAACAAACTATGCTTGAAAAAATAAGCATGCCCCCAGCATGGTGACTCAATTCGAGGTACATGCCCCCCAAGCTTCAATCCATATGAAAGGCAGATGGAGTGAAGGTTCAAGTTATGAGATCAAGAGAAAGACTCGACTAGTATTTTACGAGAACTTATCAAGGACTCGAATTGAACGAGAAAGTGTTTCATTATTTTAACGAGGTTGACACATTAAAAGAATTATCCTCAGGACACCTTGTTTCATGGTTTAAGGAGCTTGACACAAGACAAGGAACTCTGCTCCAACAGACCTTGTTTCATTTTTTAAGGAGCTTGACACAAGACAAGGAACTTTGCTCCAACCAGCTTGTTTCATTTTTTAAGGAGCTTGACACAGGAAAAGAACTGTGCTTTGATGGCCTTGTTTCATTTTTCAAGGAGCTTGACACAAGAAAACGAACTGTGCTCCGACAACCTTGTTTCATTTTTTAAGGAGCTTGACACAGGAAAAGAACCATGCTCCGACGACCTCATCATAATGAACAAGAAGTCATCGCTTCCAAGAGTTCCACTCCCGATGGAAGGAAAACATCTTGGATATCAGGACCCAATGCCCCTAGCACCTGATGCACAATGGCACTATCACTGGGTACAGGCATGGGGTAGGTAGCCACATAGTTGACCTGTGGTGGGGCAGATACAATGGGTGGATAAAAACTAGGAAGGGATGATGGCGGGCCAGCTACCACATCAGGACCAAAGAATGAAAGCTGATCAATGGTCACGATCCGTCCTTCATGCGGAAAATAGACCACATGAAAAAGGGAGGAGACAAGTGCTCCCATGGCATAGGTGTAATCGCACCCCAAGAGTAGATTGAAATCCAAGGGGCCTAGAACAACCATCACGTCCATATGAATAGTTTTACCTCCCAAAGTAACAGGTAACCTTCGAAGGATCCCTAATGGTTGACTAGTTCTTCTGTTAAATGCCAACAGATTCTACGTAACAGGCACAAGCGGTGGTGAACCGAAATATTTCCAAGTAGTTGAGGATAGAACACTAACAGATGCGCCTTCATCTATAATGGTGCCGGGTACGACCAAACCAAAGGCCTGTACTATTATCTCAAAAGGCACATAAGACGGAAGGTGGTATCCCGTGAATCGATTCCAATCAAAGGAAGTGACCAAACTACTCAGAGGGGCTACCATCGAATTGATATGGTCTTCCCCTGGTGTTACAGAAGAAGGAGCATCCTCCACGACCTCCATCTCAAATGTGGGAGGGGTATCCTCCAGGACCTCCATCACGGGAGGCGGAGGAGCAGCTTCTTGAGGTATACGGGAAGGAGAATATTTCTCCAAGTCCGAAGAATCTGAACAAACCAGAAGAACATGAGGGGTGTGAGATCCACTCTCAACGAAAAAGACCTGGTGCACCATAGAAGGGGCCAACTCAACCGATCCCATGACCAATGGTTGGTCGAGGATGGATTCCTGAATTTGAATTTTCGAGTGAGTGGGATTGACCAAGGATGATTCTTGACCAATCGTAGGATCAGCTGGTGGAGGACTCAAAGAAAGCAGATTATCACCAGCTGGAAGGCATGGTGTAGAACCGATTAAGTTTTCCAAAACTCGCTTGGCTTCATCCATATACGGACAAAGGTGAATGGCATGGTGCCCCCCACACAACTTACAAGGATTGGTAATTTTACCCTGCTTCTTAGGAGCCTTACCAACACCAGTTGAAGATGTGCCCCCAACTTGACTCTCGGAAGCCAAAGGCAACGGCGGGAAACCGTTGGACCATGCTTCAAGCACCTTGGGAATGCCAGGGCAGTCTCGAAGAAGATGGTCTCCCGTGCACAACATGCAAGGGAACTTGACTTTCCGCGGAGGGTTGGGAGGTTTATCGATGGAAGGATTCTTAGGCACAATAGCCGCAGAGCTAGCCTCTCCTTTATCAGACTTCTTCTTCTTTGTCTTCTTCTTCTTCTTCTTAGCCACTTGGTTACTCGAATCCAGAATTTCACCAGGCGAAGTAGAAGAGGAGGACGCAGAAACAGCCGAAGAAGGGGAGAGGTCCACCTTGGAATCAACATGATGTTGCTCAGGCGGAGGAACTGATTGAATAGTAGCCTAGAAATTCGAGACTACAGAGGTTGAAAACAACCAAACAGGCAACCCAACAGTTAACACAGGAAGGGACAACGTTGCCATATAAGGAGCGCCCACATTTCCAAAAGGAGGAAAAGGACCAGGATTCCCATCGGAGGGGATTCCTTGGTTGGTGAAATCTGGAAAATTTTCCATCGAAACAACTCAAAACCGCACAAGGGCCAAAAACCAAAGCACACAATCAAACGGCCAACAAGAAAACTCTAAAAGGGCATGTGATCGCGGGTGATTTATTTTACCACATTGAAACTTAGAAACTTCACCGTTTCATGTTTTAAGAGTCGAGAAACGGATGAAAGATGACTCTATCTCTGCGTGAAAGGACAAGCGTTTGATGATCTTTTCAAATTTAAAGATTCAGATAAGATCAAAATGACTGCTCAGGAATACTAGGCAAAGGGTGTACCAAATAACCATGAACTGCAATATACACCTTGGTTTCAAAATGAAAGAGAAATCAACCAAGGACTTGACATACGTGTAGGCAATATCCCCGAATGCTGTGTCCGGTGTATCACGGGTATAGGGCAGCAGACTCGGCTTCCTATGGATAAAGGATAGCAACCTAGTGGGGTCTCCCTTTATATACGCAACGGTACGGGGAGCACAAGTCCGTACTAGTGTTGTCTAAAGCCAAGAGGCGAATGACAGCTACTAGGTTTAAAGACGCCAGAACACATCTCTAGCCTAGACCTCTAAATATTTCGTTAATGTTTCAATGCTACCTTAGTGTAAATTGAATAAATTTTAATGTTTATCTTCAATTATGTTTCAGTTTCAAGGCCCTACCGAATGTCATCTGACAATCTCCTATATGTAGTTATATGAGAAATAAATCTTTCAATTCGATGAATGTTATCTAGTTAAGGGAAGAACTTCAAACAATGATGCAACAAACAACAACACTATAAACGAAATTTTTCCAAACTAGATGGCTTTCACTATCGAAAGTAATTTCAAACATTCAACGATGCGAATAATGCAATGTAATTTATGAAAAATCCTCTTTTTCGAAAACTATGCAATTGTAATCTATGCACAATTTCCTTTTCCTTTTCAAATTATAAGAATGCACTCAATGCGTTTTTCGATGAAATGAGAATCTACTTAATGCATGTTTTTAATAAAAGAGAATGTAATCAAAGAAATTTCTAGTTTTCAATCATTAAACAATGTAATCTAACTTCAATGATGGATCTCAAAAAATACTTTTCAATGAAGTGTGATCTAATGCATTTTAACGAAAAGCAAACTATGAGATGAAAACTAAAAGAACGCAAATCTCATTAATGAAGGATGAATGCAAAAGAGATGTAAACAAACACTAAGAATGCAATCGTTGTTTCAAACACTTTGTCACGAAATCCCTCAAAAGGCGACAAGACATATGAGGTCAAACACAAAGAGGACTTCCAAAGCAAGAGATCAAAACAAGGCATTCATTCCCTTTACATCAAACAATCATGGAAATAAGACATTTCAAAAAATGAGCAATGTAATCTATGCTCATACAGTGAAAAGAACGGAAGGGAAAGACACACTGGTGAAGGATTTAGGGAAAAAGTCTCAATTTTCACACACCCTGAAATTGGCACGACTTTGTCACTGACAACTAGCACCAACTAGCGCGACTTGCTCACTGACAACTAGCGCCAATGGCCAATTGGCGCGGGTTGCTAACTGACAACAAGCGCCAACGCCTGAAAATGAAAAAACAAAGAATTTCTCCCAACCAAGACCAGACTCACCACTTCAAGCAGAATCTCCAAGACTCAAATGAACCATGTAATCTAGTCTCAAAGCAAGACAAAGCGGAATTCGAATGAAGAAGAAACAAATCACTCAAATAATGCAATGAAATGATAAACAACCACTAAACGAATGCAGAGGAGTAATCACAAGGTTGACTGAATAGATAGAAACCAAAAACTCCCAAGGGAGGCTCGACGCACAATAGCACCTAGATGCCCTAGGGCTAGAATGTAAAATCGATAGAAACGGGCAAACAACCAAAGGATGAATGTCACAGTTAGTCAAACAAGGCTCCAGAACACTCAGGTAGTCGAAAAAATAAAACCAAACACATAGGTCAAACTCAGAAAGCTCAAAACAGAGTAAACCCTAGCACCTTACAGGATTGGCACGAATGTAAGGCGGAATCTAGCACCAGAACAGGATTGGCGTGGGTAATACACTGGCAACATGTGCCAATAGGCGCGACTTTCAGGCTAATAAGCGCGCCAGTCAAGTTTACTAAGGAAAAATAAAAAAAGAGCAATCCAAGAAATAGAATAGTGATGGTAAATCTAAACAAAAGCCAAACACAGAGAAAGAGCTAGCCAAAAGAGCTGATCAAGCAAGCAAAGTCAAGAACTGACAGAAAGACAAGACAATACTCCAAGTGTTTAGTTCATAAACTAGACCGGAGATTGACTGAAGCAGCATTGATCTACTTTCGCTAATGCAGAGCAAAAGCGTTTCGAAGGCTGTCTGGCTAACTTCAGGCTCCGTTTGTAGTTTATAAAGCAAACAACAAGCTAACTCCCCAGTGGAGTCGCCAATTTGTTGTAGAGGTAAATCCCCTCTGTGGACAGAGGCGATCCCTACTAGCCCAGACCGGGTCTAGAAACAATCAAAACACGCTATGGCGCAAGTTCCTAATTGCAATAAACCAAATCGAGAAGAAGGCCTACCTCAAGTCCAACGCTGTCATTTGTAGAGGAGATGACACTCCCATTTCCTCGCTCCAGCAGATCACAATCCTCTCACTTGCTGTGATAGAACACCTGCACACACAAGAAATAAAAAAAACACAAGTTTAGAACCCGATATATGCAATTATGTATCAGTCAGAGAGGACACAACTCATGATCAGAATGAACAATACGAGTGGAACCATAACCAATAGTCACTTATCATTAATTCAACAAAGGAAAATACAACCTAGCTCTGATGCTAAACCTTCCTTCGGCGGGTCATTAGCGGAATACGTCTCGGTAAAGCTTGTCGGGAATGGGGACAAGCCTCTCTCTTCGATCGTCAATCTCCTTGCTATGGATTTGGCACTATGAGGACTATCAAAGCTCTTGCAACATTCTTTAGGCTATGAAGGCTCTTGGAGATTTCTTGGAGATTAGCTTGCAAAGGGAAATGGCAGGCTTATATAGATGGTGGAAGAGGAGTTGGGATCCCTACAATCATGGGATTGGCCCTATCCTCAAGGAAGCTTCCATGAGAGGTGGCAAACTACTTCCTCTACATGGAAATCCGGAGCCAAACGTCCCAACTCAATTTAGAGACCAGTTCAGGAGTTGGTTAAAGTCAATATTTCGCCATTTATTTTAAAAAAACACCCTTTATTAAGCTTGGCGCTTGTGCGACTCTGAGACAGAGTGCCAATTGGCGTGCCCTCTTTGAAGAATTTCCCCCATTGGTGCGGGTATAACACAGGCTAGTCACGCCAAGGATGAAAAGGCTATTTTTAGGGTTTTTCACAAGGAGATGTCTTCAGGGGAATGAAATTCCATGTCTAGGGGAATTCCATGAAAGTGTTTTTAGGTTATGTCACTGCTCACAGGTCACGGAATGAGCCCTCCAATGTGTGGGATGGGGAATTGTAGGGACGGTGACAAATTGCTGTGTAAAACCTACCCTTCCCTTCTGTTCTACAAAATCCCTTAGGTAATCTGGTCACCACCTTCCATGCAGTCACTCACCTTCTAAGTTCCCAAAAATCCCCTATCCTGAGAGATTCATCCTTGATAAGGTTTCCTCGCATTGGAAGGTCCAAAAAAAAAGGCATGCACCTACCTCAAAACCACCATAACGGTCAAAGCATGCTCATGGAAATAAATGGAAATTATTGGGTACCAGTGTCCCATAATGGCCCTACTCTTGAATGATTTACCAACGTACTACTTCCTATTCCAATTCCTTTTGTCATTGATACTAATTCTTGTAGTCAGTTTCAACCACCCAACCTGGGAATTTCCAGGATTTCCTGCACCAAGCACATAATTTCCATTAGACTAAAAATGAATTGAAATAAATTCAAATCATACCTCATTGGGGGCTCATCAATAAGGTACACTTGCAATTCTATTTACTTCCTGTCACAACAAGTCAAACTATTTCTTTGATCACATCATCATCTATAAACATATAAACATATCACATCCGACTAGCTCATATGAAACCATCATAATCAAAATCATATATCACATATAACCATCATAAATCAGAGTCATATACCACATGCATTATTAAAAACTTAAATAAAATATTGATACTTATATTTCAAATGATTCTACCCTTCCAAAGATGTGTTAGCATTATGTATCATTTATATACTTCGAGTACTATTCTAGGAAGCCTCTTGTCTATTATGTGTCCATAGTCCTACTGATGTATATTATGACATATATCCACATTGTATTTCTTGGTGGCTATGCTCTATATGATGAGTCACATGGGTCCATTGTGTATTCTTCATGGACAAGTTTAACATTTCATGTCATGGATCCACAATGTATGTTTTGGCATCCATGTTCAATGTCTCTTTATGACCGATCTTGCATATGCCTACCTCAGGGATGTTATCAACAGAGTTGAGACTTCATCATTTCAGATACTTTGATCCAACTTCCTAGTCTTGAATCCTTCCTCCCATTTTGAGCTTTGAGTATAATTGTAATGAATTTCGGCAATCATTTTCTCTTCTGACCTCGTGCATTAGGGGGCATATGTTATAACCCTATATTCCACTCCATTATAGTAAGAGAGACCCAACATCAACTTATCTTAGTTACCAGCTAGAATGCACTCCCTTTCACATTTTATTTTACTTATGTCAAATTTATCCCATGTTAAAAGGGTGAAATTACATAATTCAACAATTTATCATAATTTTTTTTCCAAAATATTATAATTATGAGATAATAATTATTTCATAATTGAGATAATTGAGAAAAATCTCATAATTGTGAAAACAATTTCTAGAGTTTTTCATTCCCAAGGTGATCAACTTGACCAACTTGTGGATGAGTTGTCCAGGGGTCCATTATTGTAGAATTTTCATAAATTCTCAAGCCCCTAATTGTCTAGATACATTCTCCCCAAGGATAGAATGAGCCTATATAATCACACGAAGAGGAAAGGGGGTTATATCTAGTATCCACAATATAGCATGGTAGCCAAATTGCTTCCCAACTTGGGAAATTGATTGTTACATCACAAGCCCAAAAAAGTGTGTTTGGCTCTACAAAATTACATTTTTCCAAGTAGTTCACCTATTTTCTTATGGTGAAGTCCAAAACACCAAATAAAAATCAACAACTCGGTGAAAAAAATAATAAAAATAAAAAGTGAAACGGGAACATCAGTGGACTACTCAGAAGAAGGTGATTTTGTAGATCTAGACACACTTATACTGGCTTGCAATGTAATAATCAATTGTGGAAGGAGAACTATTCCTTTCCCTATGGATCCGATGCTTAGACAAAAACATAAGGAAATAGAGACGAAAAATTGTCTTTCACAGAAGATTGTTAGCTCAAAACATCAATAAATACATGAATATAAATATTGCATACATTGATATAAAATAAGGGAATGTGAATATTCATTAACCATATAATCAATAATACATCATTATACTTTCAAATTTGACGTTATTCTCCTAATGCCGGTAGAGTCTCCCCACTATAAAAAACATGGACTCAAAGGAGATTGAAGATCTCAAAAATGAATCACAATAGTAGTAACATATAACTCTTTGGCTCTCTGATTCTGACTCATTGATTCTAACTAGCCCAACCCTCGAGGATAGCCCTATATAAGTAGGAATAAGGAGACTTCTAGAAGGATGAATGTAGACACCTAGGCTGAAAAGAAGTTAAGGAAGCTTCTCAATAATGTGTCATAGCTAGCTCAAATAGATGGGATAAGATCATGAGTTGAACTGATCTCATGGAAACCATAAGTATCGAGAACAAGTCCCCCAACCACATGGAAAAAAATATGAGATATTGGTCATAACCACATAGACTAAGTGTCCTCCATGCAGTTGGAAGGTTCCATCCACACTCACAAGTTGGTATGTGTGCGGTTGGGAAGAAAAGATAGGAGAAAGAGAATTCAAGGTGAGGGAAAAATATTAACAACATAGTGACTCAAGGGGACTAACCCTAGGGATAAAAATAGGTTGATATCATATTTATCCTAATGTAAGAGGTCAAAAGAGTAACTGATGGTTGAAATGCATTATAATAATGCTCAAAGGTAAAAAATATGAGCGAGGGCACACAACCAAGAAATTAGATTAGAAAACACCAAATGTTGAAGTCTCATATGTTTTGATAACATCCCTAAGGCACGCATATCCATCCTTATTTATAAAGAGATAATTAACATAGTTGCCAAAACATACACTGCGGATCCATGACATGAAATGCTAAAACATGGCCATAAAGAATACATAGTGGACCCATGTGACTCATTAGATAGAGCATAGACATCAACAAATATAATGTGGATCTATGTCACAATATACATCAATAGGACTATGGACACATAACATATAAGAGTTTCCTTTGAGTATCTCTTAAAGTACATAAATGATACATAAATGAAAATGTAGCCTGGGAAGGGTGCCATATAAGAGTGAAATGTGTTGAACCTAGGGTCTTTGACATAACCTCGATGGTAAAAATCTATAACATGAAAATATATGTGTTAATGTCAAGCATGGTAAAAACCATCTGATTACCAGTCAATGAGGTAAACCAATAACAAACGCGAGGGAATCCACCAATGAGGAAAATGGACCCCAAGGTATGTAGTACGGTCCACTGAGTGTGAATAGATGAGTTGACATCGAAAAATAGTGAAATCGACCGATTAGGATCCAATGATGTAAACCCACTATTTATCATGAGGAATATTTCCACTGAGAGGTGAAAGCTTCAAGGTACTACTAGTTCTTAGATCAAGCTCTTGGATAATGAGCTGAAATCGACAGGAGAAAATCCATAAATGAGGGCCTCTATGTAACCCCCATCAATCGACACAGAACATTATCGAGATGATGTAGTATATGAATGAATTCATGAGATGATGAAGTAAAACTAACATAGTGAAGGCTATCTCAAAAATTTCAACAAGAAACTACAAATAGACGACATAGGCTGAGACTTCCCTTGAACATATAATGGCATAAAACTAGAGTTACCTTAAAACCTGACTAATGAGCACCATGTGATATCGTGCAATAATGACGAAGGAATTTGGGCATTCTCCATATGACTGGAAGAGTAACCAGCTGGAGGATTAAACATAATAATATATATGGTGTGGTTCCTAGGCAAGCTAAAACCCAACTATAAGATAACGACGCAGACAGATGCCATGTTCAAGGATGATGCGACTAACACTGTCATTTTGGTGACTAAGTGAGATAGATTATCCCTTGTTTTTTCTCTCTTTAGTCTCCTTCATCATTGAACGAGCATGAAGAATAAGACAACTATGCTTAATAGGTTCAAATTTCATAAATTTAGTCCCCCAAGCCCAAAAAAGAGATAAAAAAATACAAGGGAGAACCTTCTAGCCATAATAGACGAGCGAATTCAATTTTCGTAACTAGTCTACTCTATTTGGAAAATGGTTAAACGATACTAAACAATTGGAAATCTTTTCTAACTTAATGAGCCTAAAAAGAGATTAAAGGAAACTCCTCTTGGAGGAATGAGTGGTATTAAAGGTAGAAACTAGGTCTAGTCCTTGTGGAATTTCTCAAAACATGTAGAGGCCAAGAGGCTTGCTAATAAAGCCACTAATTA
Organism: Pinus albicaulis; assembly: GCA_034641835.2. NCBI lineage: Eukaryota > Viridiplantae > Streptophyta > Pinopsida > Pinales > Pinaceae > Pinus > Pinus albicaulis. The sequence goes on along the minus strand of CM076575.1, from coordinate 866,111,744 downwards.
TAGCGGTTCCTCCAATAAAGGGTAAACCACCAAGTGAAAGTGGATGATAGGCCAAGAAGATGGCGATGATGGAATGAAGAAACCAAGGATCATCGTGCAAAAATAGGCTGATAAAAAGTGGCAATCATAAGAGATAAAGTGTGGTATCCTACCAAGGCAAGGCTAGAAATATGAAAAAGAAGAGGGCATGAGGCTTAGGTTCTAGGTCATTACGGGTGATAAGAAGGGATTAAGAAAATGAGTAAAAAATATTTCATGAACACCAATACGACAAAAAGGTGCTAAACTAGGGAATCCATGTATAGGTAAGCTCTACTACCAAGATATAACGTGCATAGAAAAGAGTGGCTAAAGTCACAAATTGACAAGGCCAAACCTAAGGCAAAATGATGAAATTGACAGTCAATAATGCATCTGAGATGGTGATATGTGACTTACCACTATATTCCAAGTTAAAGAGAAATGCAGCTAAGTTCCAAAGGAGGTTGTAATAAAAACACAATCATGTCCTATAAAAACCATCCAAAAAGACTAGACCTATGGTTAAATCACATAATGAAAGAAATAAACATGGATTCGGTAAAAAAAAACTATATTTTTTTAATTTTATAGTTTTTTTATATTTTTGGCATAAATAAGGCATGTAAAATACTCGTATCACACACCAAAGAAAAAGAGGGTATTGATCATCACACTCCCATGTACAATATATACAAGTGCAACATAATCTAGTAGGATACACTACTCTGTGCCCACAACTAGGAATAGTCCAAGGGTTTCTGTACATGAACTCATGGAGGGTAAGGGGACCATATGGATCACCAATGTGGGGTCATTCCAAAGGAAATAAAACTACCCAATATGGAAAGTTTGACCATGCCAAGGTCATTCTAACATAGTCGTGCTCTCAAAATTAACCTGACGAGATAGGGGAGGATCATGACATAAAGGGGGTACAAGATTCTCGTTAACAAGTGGCAATGAACTAGGAAATTCATTGGAAATTTCGGTAGTAGATGCCCAAGACTACTCAATCCAGGGGTGACACTTCTAAGTAGGGTTGACGAGGTACCACCTGAATCATTCCAAGATTTATGTTGCCAATCTATACTTGTTCCAAATCGAGGAAACTAGAGGAAGAAAGAGGCATAATCTCCCTAGTATGATCAATAGGTGAATCGATGACCTCCAATATGACTTTCTGATAAGGAGACTCGCCATTAAGGGAGTCAAATGGAAGAGGCAGAGCGACAATGCATGTGGGAAAAGGAACTCATTACTATTCCATATTGTAATGGAGTTTCTGACCAGCGTTAGGAGGTATTAATGGGACTGTAAGAGAGGAAATATCTTCCACAACTGGTGGCGAAGAATGCTTGCTAGCTTGATAACCTTACATAATATCAGGAGAAACCACACAAGAATCAAGAGATCTATGGGGTCCACGAGTGTCATAAGAGATCATATGCATATGGGAAATGATATATGAATAAGGAATGTTGGGTGGGGGTACCTGAGGAAAGAAACCCATGAAGGACGATCTCTTGAACATGCCTGCACCAACACTCTCATACTAACTAGGGTGATTTCAAACAAGTGGGATTTAATTTCCCATAGTGGTCACATGGGTTGATGGTACACAATAGTCTAGTTGTTCAATGGTGACGATATTTCCTTCAAGAGGAAAGAAAAGGAGTCGAAATATGGATGATACAATTGTGGTCATGGAATAGAACCAACTATGGCCATGGAGCTAGTTATAGTCTAAAGAAGTGTTGACGACTTCAACATGAACGTAGGAAATCTCCCCCCCCCTAGCTCAATGAAAAACTTGGAAAGCACCCCTTTAGGTACGAAATGGTGCCCATGAAATGCCTCAAGTGTGGTAGTATACTTGGCGAGCTTCGGAGAGCCAAGAGATTTCCATAATGATGCTAAAATGACACAAGTGGAGCCTTCATCCACCAAAGTGTGATGCACATCCCCTTGAAAGATGCACTTAGTAATCTGAAAAGCGATCTGGTGGGAAAGTCGAGCAGAAACCTCATTAAAGGTAATAATATTTGAGTCTTAGGGGTCCAAACCGTTGATCGTAGATAATAAGGATTTGTGTTGCTGAGGGAAAATTTTCAAAACCTCCAAAGAAGACATGGCATAGGGAGCTTGGGTTAAGTCCTCACCAATGTTGTAATGTTGAGAAAACTAGGCAGATAGATTGTGTGTAGTCTTGCAAACAACACTCTTAGGTGGGTGATAAATTGGCTCCACAGGCTTATCTAGTGTAAGAGGTCTAGTGGAAACAATTGGGGTGGTTGATTCCTTAGAATAAGAACTAGACATAGGAGTATCATATGACTTACCTCGCATTGTCACTTTGATGTTTTCTTGGAACATACAGATGGGCATATGAGGAGTAGGATTAAAGGAGGGTCCGTCACTGCCCCCTTACAGAGGTGGAGGACCACGAGAAACCATTTGTTGTTGCAGTTGTGCAGGGAATGGATTAGTTAAAACAACATGTTGTTGGGTAGTAGGTGGTGATGCAAGAAGCCTATGAACTTCATCAATTCGAGGGCACTCGTGAGTTAAATGTTCACCTTGATAAATCGTAAAAGGTAACTTAATCTTATGATGATGCTCAGACGTACCCCCTCCTTGATTAGGTGGGTTCGGTTGAGTCTCTGGATCAAATTGATTCACCATGATGTTCCCCAAAAGGATAAAATGGGCCTATATGATCTCACGTAAGTAAAAGAAAAGGTGAAAGGGGGTGCATTATAACTATCAACAGAGGTAAGTTGATATTGGGTCTCTCTTACTATATTGAAGTGGAAAATAGGGTTATAACAAGGACTAACCATTGTAATTCTATTGCATGCATCGCAGATAGGGAGAAATATGGAGTGAATTATCATGGTTCTCCCTATGTCAAGTACTATGACATATTAATACTAATATCCTAAGTTAAGTACATGGACATGGATAAGGAGAATGGTGGATTGGATAATCATCCTGGATAAACATTCTTAAGTCATGTATTGTGATGGATTTGGATGGAGGTACTAAGTGAAGTACATGGACATGGTTAAAGAATGGTATGATGGAAATAAATTTCCTTGAGAGAAATGGTTAGGTGGAAGACATATTGAAGGTATCCATGGTGGATTATGTATCTTAGCGAGGTGATGTGGTGTCCATGAAATGCCTCCCAAAATTGTTCTTTGATCTTGTGGAAAGATATAGTGTAGATGTGAAGGACTTGGTATTGTGACAATGTTGGCTATGATGATATTTTTATGCTTATCAATTTGAATCCCTTCTTAGAAGAGTATTTCTACTTGAGATAGTCTTTGAATCATTTGAAGGATAATGAAAAGAAGTTCAATATAAACTTAGAAAAGATGAAATATAGAGCGAAGGACAAGGAAAATGAAGAAATACTAAGAGAAGGAAGACTATTTGAAATATGACCTATCTCTGCCCAGATGTGGGAAATTATAGGGTTTTTGTGTAAATTGCATGACCGAGAGTTACAGGCTGAAGTTGTAGACCTGAATTGAAGACCGAAAACTTTGATTGGAGTAGACTTTGAAGAGGTTTGATTTTTTTGACTTTGGTAGACTTTGTCTTGTTTGTAGATGATCATTTGGAGGGTTGACTTGGGGCTTGAGGATGTGTTGGACTTGGTATTTGGGTATTGGAGGTTTTATCTGATTCTCTAAGAAGAGTATTACTCAGGTTTTCCTTAGTTATGGGGTTTTTACCTAGCATGGAGTCTATATCTTATGTTGTTTGTTTTTTTTTTCTTCATGTTTTTTATAATTTCTTGATGATGAACTAAAAAAAGTTAATAAAATGCCAAAAAATATCACAAGTAATGATCAAGTAAGGAGAATCAACATTAATTTACAAATACCTTGATTCTGTAACACCTTTTATGTAAGTAATACCAAGATCATATTCACTTATTAGCTCAGACCACCTTCTTTGTCTCGAATTTAAGTGGTCTTGAGTGAATATGTGTTGTATCCCACAATGACCAGTCCTTAGTTCAAACTTCCTTCATAGTAGGTAGTGTCTCCAAATATTTAGGGCGTAAACAATTACTTTCATTTCCAGATCATGGGTTGAGTAGCTCTCCTCACGGGTTCTAAGTTTTCTTGATGCATATGTTATTACTCTTCCTTCTTTCATTAATACAAATCCCAATCCTTCCTTGGAGGCATTGGTGCAAACCAAAAATTCTTTCCCAATATCTATTACCTTCAGAATCAACGTGATTTTTAGTAATACCTTGAACCTTTGGAACAATTCTTCATATTTTTTAGTCCAAATAAACTTCTTGTTCTTTATTTGGAGCTCAATAATGAGGCTTTCTATGTTTGAAAACCCTTTGAAAAATTTTCAATAATATCCAGCCATGCCCATGGAACTATGTATTTTGTGAACAATGGTTGGTGTTGGCCATTCAACGATGGCCTCGACCTTTTTTGGGTCCACAACAATCCCTTCCCTAGAGATACTGTGCCCAAGATAGTGGATCTTCGATTAGTAAAAGGAACACTTTGACACCTTCCCATAGAGTTTGTTCTCTTTAAGACAATGTAAAACTGGATTCGAGTGCTCGTCAAGCTCCTCTTCGGTCTTTAAGTAGTTCAAAATACGTCAATAACGACTTTTACAAACTTGTCTAAGTATTCTCATAATATTCCATTCATCAAACTCATGAAAAAACTTGGGGGAAATAGTCATATAAAAGGGTAATACTACAAATTCATAATTCCCAAATCTTGTCTTAAAGGATTTCTTTGGAATATATTCCTCCTTGATTCTCAATTGATGGTATCTAATTCTTAGGTCTATATCTTAAAAAACAATTACTCCCCTTATTTGATCGAACAAGTCATTTATCCTCGATAGAGGATATTTATTTTTGTATTGTCACCTTGTTCAACTGGCGGTAGTCAATACATAATCTCTAAGACCCGCCCTTCTTCTTAACAAAGATTACAGGGGATCCCCATAGGGATATGCTAGGTCGTATGAAACCAAATTATAAAAATTCCTTTAATTGTATTTGAACCTTTAATTCTGGAGCTAACATGTGATAAGGTGCCTTTGCAATAGGATTTTTGGATGTTCTAAGGTCAATGGTGAAATCAAATTCCATTTTTGGGTTTATTCTAAGCAATTATCTAGGAAATACATCCATGAATTGAACAAGAATTGGATTCTTATAAATATTTTCAAAGTCACGGTTATCATTTAGAGTTACCATCATGAACATTTGAAATCCCCTTCATCTATATTTCATCAGTTGCATTCATGATATGAACCTTAGGACACCCCTCAGTTCTTTCCCTTCAAGGAATTTCTTAACCCTTCATCATCTATAAATTGTAATATTTTGTTGTTGTAGTATAGAATTTCATCATGCCGCTCCAACCAACCCATTCCTATGACTACATCATAATATCCTATGATTGTATAGTATAAGGATACCTTGGTTTTACCTACTCCGAAATCCACCTCACAATCCCTTACCATTTTTCCTACATTTCTTTTCATACTACATGCCTAAAATAATGTTGTGAAATTGCTTCATGTTTATTTTTTGATAATGCATTTAAATAAATAAAAGATTCAATAGCTCATAAATCTATTAAAATGACAAAACTCATACCATCAATATTAACCGATGTCTCCAGCATAATGGACTGGTATTCAGCTTGGAAAATTTTCACTGCCCTATGGATGCGATGATATTTTTGCAGGTCCCTCAATGTGGTTGATGTTTAGGTTGAGTCTGTTTTACCTATATTATGAGGGAAATACCTCTTGTAGTGTGGGCATCCGCAAGTCCAACACCTTGTCTTAGGAGTGTATCTCCTACTACCAATTGAACTGAGAGTTGGTTTGGAACTCTATTGGTGAGAGCTAGAATGATTTGATTGGTGATATGGTGGCACAAAATGGTCCTACTACATAGGATGATGATGTGGTGTTTGATGAGTTTTTTGAGATACCATGCGTGACTGCTAAGTTGGCTGCATATATAGCTTTCTTCGGTTTTTTGCTGACTAGTTTAGATGACTATGCACTCGTCCCCACTAAATGTTTTGTGACTCACAATGTTTCCCTTTGACGCTCCTGAACCTGCAGGTCTAGGAATATTTCTTGGTCCACTTTTTAAGATATACATCTCTACAATAATTTCCCACTGAACTACCTCATGCAAGGTGTGAGGCATCAATATCTTGACCATAACCTGAATGTTAAAATCAATTTCTTTCACTATGAGATTTTTTGTTTTTAAGTGAGGGGCATAAAAAGGTAGCTACATGAAAAGAGCTTCATACTCAAGCATTCAGTGACTTACTTGATTCATTGCATTAAATTCATTTAGTTTTATTTCGATGACCTCTTATGACATGTAGCGTTCTCTTAAATTTTCTTCAAATAACTCCCAAGTTACCTTTGAGATATCCATCCCTAGCTAGGGTAATAATGTCTTCCACAAATGTAATGCATTTCCCTTTAGATGAAATTCTCCCATATTGGCCTTAAGGTTTGTGGTGTATTCCCTCAAGGTAAAGCACATAGCCATGCCTTTTTAGTTTGACCATCTATGGACCCTAGAAATTATGGAAATTTTACTTTTTCCAAATCTCGACGCACATAGTTTATTACTGTGTTTTGGGGTGTTTCTTTCGGTGTGACAAGTCTTCCTTGCTTTTCTTCTAGATCGTTTATTAATTCCCTCGACATTTTCTAGAATGATCTCATTAAGTTCAAACTTCCCCAACATGTATCTATTCTTATGCTGCGATATCTTCCCCATCATTGGGTGGGGTGGTAAGAGTTGAGTTTTATGGTGTTGTCATGTTGATCCATCTAGTATCCCTACTCACACTTATGTCTTTCATTTCCATGATACATGTTCCACAATTACCAATTTACATTATTCCACATTTTTCAGTTTGGAGCCCGATTATCTTATTTTTTCAGAGGTATTGTCGCGTTAGACCCCAATTTGTAATGGGGTGGAAACACCGCCTGTTTAATGACCCTCAAGGGGGTCTAGGAGGGAGTGAAAACGACTTTATGAGCTCCTCCCATGGCAGGGTTTCAGGGGCGATATCCATGAAGCTAAAAATAGTTGTAAAATTTCCTTCTAAAATAATGTAATTTTGTAGTCAATCAGGGTCGTTCATTAGGCGGATGATCTGGCAGTAGAAGTTATGTTTAATTTAGGTTTTTTTTCCCTATACGGAAACCCCTCGGTTTGTATGAGGGAATTGTATTGTGTAATTATATTTCAGGTAGAAACCAGGAATAAGTGGGAGCTATCCATGAAAGAAGAGATGGACTCCTTGGTACACAACCAAACGTGGGACTTAGTCAGGTTACCTGTAGGTAAAATAACATTGCACAATAAATTGGTTTACAAGTTGAGGCAAGAATATGGAGGTAGAAAGAGGTACAAGGCTAGACTTTTTGTGAATGGGTTTGCACAAAAGAAAGGTATAAAATTTGATGAAATATTTTTTCCTCTTGTTAAAATGACTTCAATCAGAACTATTTTAAGTCTAGTGGCAACAAAATATTTTTATATTGAATAGTTAGATGTAAATATGAACTTTCTCCATGGAGATTTAGAGGAAGATATCCATATGCAACCACCAAAACACTATGAGGTCAAAGGGAAGGAGAAATTAGTTTGTAGGTTTACGAAGAGATTGCATGGCTTAAAATAGGCTCTAAGGAAGTGGGATCTAAAATTTGACATGTTTATGTTTGAACAAGGTTATACTAGATGTCACTCTAATCATTGTGTTTATCTCAAAAATCAAAATGATGGAAACTATATTATATTTTTATTGTATGTAGATGACATGCTTATTGCAGAGTCGAACATCTAGGAAATAAATGTGCTCAAAGGAAAATTGGCAAATTCCTTTTCAATGAAGGATTTGGGAGCTGTAAACCAAATCCCTGGTATGAGAATAACTAGAGACAATAAAAATCGCAAATTATTGTTGTCTCAGAATGATTACATACAAAAGTTGTTGGAATGATTTAATATGCAAAAGAAAAATGAGTTACTACATCTTTGGCTAGCCATTTCAAACTAAGTAAGGAGATGTGTCCTAAGACTCAAGAATAAATTGATTATATGTCTAAAGTTCCATACGCATCAACAGTTGGAATATTAATTTATGCAATGGTCTGCACAAGGCCTGATATTGCACATGGAGTGGGAGTTGTAAGAATGTACATGAACAATCCACGAAAAGAAAATTGGATGGCAGTGAAATGGATTCTCAAGTGTTTGAGAGGTACCACAAATCAAGCATTATGCTTTGGTGGTTCAAACATTGCTCTACAAGGATATGTTGATGCATATATGGAAGGTGATAGAGATAACAAGAGGAGCACTACAGGGTATGTATTTACTGTAGGTAGAACAACTGTAAGTTGGGTTTCAAAAATGCAAAGTGTTGTTTCAGTTTCAACAACGGAAGTAGAGTATGTTGCTGCTACAGAGGCTAGTAAGGAAATTATTTGGTTGCAAAGGTTTATGGATGAATTGGGTAAGAAGAAGGAGATGGGCAGGTTATACATCGAAAACCAGACTATTATTCATCTTTCAAAGAAATCATCATTTCATTCCAATACTAAAAATATGCCTCTGAAGTACCATTTCTTATGGTTAATGTTGGAAGATGGATACTTGAAGCTGGAAAATATACACACTAGCCAGAATCCAGCATATATGTTAATAAAAGTTATAACCAGGGAGAAATTGAGATTTTTCTCAGTTTCAAATGGTATTCAAGTATGATGATGAATATGAGAAACAACCAGGTCCAAAGCGGAGTCATTTTCCAGCAAATGAAGTAGCGGTGGAGTTGTTACAATCTGTCTCCAAGTGGGAGATTGTTGGGTGTGGAGATTATTATCTTCTTTATTCAAAGGTATTGTTGTGTTGGACCCCAGTTTATAACGAGGAAGAAACTCCACCCATTTAATTGCCTTTAGGGGGCCTAGGGGGGGCGACGATGATTTTATGAGCCCCCTGGTGTGGGTTCAAGGGCGCTGCACCCGAAGCTAAAAATAGATGTAACATTGCCTTCTAAAATATTAATTTCGTAGTCAATCTGGGTCGTTTGTTACGTGGATGATATGACAATAGAATTTATGTTTAATTTAGAGTTTCCCCCCCTAGAAGACAACCCCTCAGTTTACATGCAGGAATTGTTTTGTGTCTACGTATTATGTGTATTCTGAGCAAGAAAGAGAGAGAAGACTATTTGAGAGAGAAGAGGAAATTACAATGGATGCATTGTAGGTTGTAGCTCTTCATTTTGCTGGATAATATGAAACGAAGGCTTGGTTGTTTCTCCATGGATGTAGCCCAAATTGCATGAACCACGTATATATGTGTCTCTCTTGTTTTATGTGTTTTCAGTTTTTGTGTTTCCACATATTTCATGTGTTCCATTTCTCTGTAATATATATTTTTCTAACACACATTGATGTAATAACTTTAGTGCGGATGGTTATAATGGTTCCAAAGTTCATTTCCTCTTAAACCACACTTGTTATCATACCCTGAATTAATTTATGAACAAAAAAGTCATACAATCCTGGCTTATTAAATACATGTAGACATAGACCTCAATTCCATTTTCAATGTAAATATATAAACACATAAATCTAGTTGAATCTTTAGTTACCTAAGTAAAAATGGTCCTAGATTCAAAAGATTTTGGAAATTTATAATTTTTGGTTTCAATTTCTAGATTTGATATGCTCCACATTTATCTAATAAAAACCTACTCAAATGGACATATTTTCAAGCTTAAGAGCTGCAAAAGAATAAAGAACAAAATGCAGATTTTTGGAGCCATAAAACTATAAATAAAAAAGAAATGTATTTTGGTTATAATAAAGAAATCTAAAATTATGAGTTTGCTGATATAAATTTTCATATCTTAAACAACCAAACAGTGCCAAGATTATGACCTAAGGAATGAATTAATAATTATGATTTATGCCATAATTATTTCAGATTTTATTACACCCCAGAAACAATAGGTGTTATACTTTTATAATGGGTTGGAATGCAAGACTAGTGGCTATATATCTTTGTGCTTATGGAGTCATGATCAAAGTGAGCTCGCTTCTCCTAATGTAAGGTTGTTTACAGCGATAAGAAGCATGCTACAACCAACTACTTACTGCTGTATATAAAATTCAGAACTTCTATCTTTATAAGTTTGTCCTATTGATGAAAAAACATAAAGTAGAAAGAGAAGGGTTTCTATAAATGAAAACAAGTGGTTTAAAGAAATTCTTAACAATCAAATCTAACTCATTCATTATTTCCAACCATCAAGATACAAAAATTTTAGGAGGCAAAATTCCATCCATAAATGATCGTAAACAAGGAAATAGAATGCCCAATCCAAGCTCCTCATAGACAACTTGAAGTGATAGAAGTTCCAGCCTTTGTATTCAACATTTGAGTTCCGAAACCATAAACCTCAAGCACTAAAGTAAAAAACAATAGTAGTAGTCTAATGTACCTCCATAATATTTTAACAACCAACACATTAGGAGGAGCTCGACTTATATAGATGAGGAGCTTAAAACATCCAATAAAATAATAATATCCATCCTAAAACCCTATTTCTATTCTAGGAATGCACAAAAAAATATGTTAACCTAACTAATTCCGTGAGAAAGTCAAAGAAATGAGAAAATATTAATAGCCAATAACTTTCTCAAAGCACTAAAGCTAAAACTAGAATTACCAAAATAGTAAGACTTGGAGTGATATAGAAAAGGGGCAGGAGAAGCATACTCAAACTCACAACAAGCCGAAATGAATAATGAGGCTAAAAAAAATACCATGAGACCCAATTAAAAAAATACCTCAGTGAAGAATGGAATAAACTAAGAGCAAACAACCATAACTGACTACTACGAATTTTTGTACAACTACGAATGAATATGCAGAATGGTATATTTCATGGTTTCCACGTAAATGGTACTTATGGTGGATGACATGTTGATTTTGACGGATTTGAACATTGAAATCTTATTTGTGCTAAAAACATAGAAACATACCATTCACGTGCATGGAAATTTAAGGATTTATATTTATTTGAGCTTGCACTGAAATTTTCCTTAGATTATTCTACTTATGCATTTCTTAATTGACATATTCCTTTTATCTCAAGATTCATGTTGCAAACAACACTCAGAGTTTTAATGGACACTCGTTGTTTGCATATGCAAATTGGAATCTTTATATTCTTTTAGCGAAGCTAGATTTTTTATTTTTTATTTTTTAATTATTTTGACCATATGGTGTATATGGACATTTTTCTATCGTTGAAATAGCTTTTTTTTTGACTGAGTGGAATCTATATCTCAATGCTCCAAAATTCATATAAACAAGTGAAACATTACTCCAAATTGCAACTGGTAATCCCCATTTAATTTAATTTAGAAAAAAAAGTTAAAAGAAAAGACTATTACACAAAAGTAGTGAATGTAACTTTGTTGTTCATTGAATGAAGTGCTAATATGATGATGTAGTGGATTACTTCAAAGATTATTTATCATTTATGATTTGAAGGGGATGCATGAATTTCAAGTGCATCCAAAACAAAATTAGTTATCTAAGTTTTATTGTTCCTAAATTTTCATCTTATTGGTTCTATTAGAAATAATGAAAACAATGATACTACTTGGAGGGGCTGAATTAATAGTGTATCCAAATTATACAATTCTTCACAAATTTCACTTTTTAATCTTTTAAACAATTATGCTTCGATCAGCAACACAACTCAATCATGTATAAAATCATAAACATCAAGTACATGAGTGGCATATACACAAGACACCAATATTTTTTATTACAAGATTCAACTTGATTACATCATGGCTCCACAAGCTACCACTTGTAGGTTTATCAACTAATACTGAAAGGAACTCATATCCCTACTCATTTATAAGCTACCATTGAAAGGGACTGCTTCCCATGCTCATTTACTAGTACCCATTGGAAGGGATTTTTTCCCCTGATCGTTTATCAGTCTCTGCTGAAAGGGACTGCTGCCCATGAACATTTACTAGCACCCACTAGAAAGAGCTTCAACCCCTAGTCTGCAATCTACAACTTCATGGTATTGTTGATCCACATTCCATCCATTTTCACACTAGAACCAAGAGACCTCTTACCTCATAATAAAATATTTTTTCTCACCGAAACTGCTCACCAAATCCACCATACAAACACCTTCAACAATTTCACATTATTGATGAAAAGACCTTCAACAATCTCTGATTATTTATGCAAAACACCACCACTTTCAGCAATCTGTCATTATTGAACACATAATTCACCAATCGCCAAGCTCTATACACCAATAACAATTTCTGAAAAACACCTTTGAGATACTTAAATTGGCCTCTAATTCACCCTTGATGCCTCTCACTATCATGCATCATGTTGCACCAACAACTCTCACACAAATTCTACAATACTCTTTCCAACCCCTAAACTTTTTTTTCTCAAAACCTATTTTTAAATAATTTTGGATTGATACTTTTGAATTGATATTTAGTTATCTTTCTGAAAAATATACTACATGAATTAATATATTTTTCATTTGTCCTGTTAATTTCAGTCCTCTGACTATTCACCAAGTTTTTGATTCCATTATTGCTGATCGAAAATCAAACTCTGATTTTTCTTTTTTTTTCATACTTGTTTTTTCAATTCTGGTTCTTAACATGTTTTAGTTGTGGGTTGTTATTTTTTTTAGGAGTTATTTTGGCTTAACTTCCAACTCGTTCATGCACTTTAGCGCTCTTCTTTGTTTTTTTCCACTTAATTGTTACTTATCAAAGTTGTCAACTCATTCATACATTTGCATTCTACTGGGTTTAGATCTAACTACTAAATGTGCCACTTGAGCTAGAACTTTGTTGTTCATGCTACTATTGGGCTCTAACCGTTCCAAATCATCTTTCCATCCTAGGCCACATAGCCTTTTAATACACTTTCGACTGTTCATTCCAATCTCTAAAGGCATTGTTAATCGTATAACTGTTGGATTTTCCTTTAATCCCCTTTTCTTTAGCTCACGTAGTGTCCCTTCTTGGTGAGATAACTTTGATGACACTTATAGACAGTGATTTTGATATAATGATATAATATTATGCATGACAGACTTATGTACATGCTTATATGATATAGAGTTGGTTTGGGTCAGCTGGTTGTTGTGTTCTTGTGATAATAGCTATGGTTGTGTGTATAAAAACTGATTTTGGTTAAGAACATATTAGCGATGTTTTCTCATTTGGTATTTTAGTTTGGACATAGGTGTATGACATGGATGGTGATCCAGGGTTGAGACACGTAGACCCATGGATGATCATGGTTATGTGGAACATATGGTTAATTATGATTTATGGATGGTACATGATTTGTATGATTAGATGTGGTTAATCTCATACTAAGCATGATGTGGTAGGGTACTTGTTCATTTCCAACAAGGATGCTCGAGTTATAAATGATTGTGGAAGTCATTTCTCCAAAAAAAAAAAATGATTGTGGAAGTCATGCACAATCCTTCATAAAATGTCAATAAGTTGATTATGATTGTGATGTGTGTAGGTCTTGGAACAAGACTTGAAAGTCTTGGAACAAGACCTTACCAATGAACCATCAGATGGGTATGAGCTCACAATCAGTACGTTAAGGTGAAGCACAAAGTTTCAAAGTAGAGTAGATGAGAATCCATGGATATTAGGGTGCGGAGTCTTAAATCCGTGAAATATAAAGACATGGAGTCTTGGATATATAATAAAAGTATTAGGGCCCAAAGTCCTAAATCCATGAAATATAAAGACATGAAGTCTTGGATATATAATGAAATTTTTAGGTCGCAGAGTCCTAAATATTTTAAGAAAAGGATCAAGGTGTGGAATCTTGGATCTTTAGAGTAGATCAAGGCACGGAGTCCTCAGTCTACTAAGGCACGTATATGCATGCAATAGGGGTGTGGAATCCCTATTCTCTAGAAGAAAAGTACCACTCATGGGAAGCTCAGGGATTCATTTTCTTAATAAAACATCATTCCTGACAATTTTGGAGTGACTTTTTAAAAATAGAAAGTCATATCTAGCATCTCAAGTATGACTTTCCAAAAATATTAAGTCACCTCCAATCAATGGGTAATCAAGTATACTTGAAGGAAAATCTCTAATATGGTCATTGGTCAATCCTAATAGTTCAATGTCGAAATAATCCTCAATATTAGTAATATTATTATTTTCTTTTATGAGACTATTATATTATAATTAAAAGGGAATTTTATATCCTCAATCACTTGACACCTCTCTCCTTCATGATTCTCATGGCTCTATGTAACTCTCTCTCTCTCTCTCTCTTTTAAAAATGCATTACACTCTCTTTTATGAACTCATCAAAGATTAGCATAGTCCACTTGCACACGTCAAAGACACACCATTAAATATTCCTATTACACTCTCTTTAATGCATATGTTACACTCTCCTTAACTAAGGCATGCATACCTCTCCTTAATGGCATGAGTTACACTCTTCTAAATGGAATAAAAGGCATGCATATTACTCCTATTTTATGAAAATAATTTGTTTCTCCTCCTATAGATGTGTCTCATGTATTCTGACTTGGGAGGAGGTGCATTGTGATACCAAGATTTGGAGAGATTTGAAAAAGATTATGAGAGGGAGAGACCTCGAGAGTAGCCAATTTCTTTCCAAATGAAATTGAAACTCCTAATCCAAATTAATAAGTAGCTCTACATGGTGGAGCTGACCATGAGTGGTATTGGGAGGAAGTGAAAATTATATTCTTCATCTTGCCATGGATATCTCTCTACTTCTATATTTTGGTACTGTTTATGATATCTTATAGTTTGGTGGTTCCAAAGGGATAATTTCTCCTTGGATATGGTTGGGTGGAAAACTAGATGGTCATAATGAGTTGGTCAGGATATGCATACTCTCATTTGAGCTAGAGCATATTCCCATCCTTTTGGACTTCTATAAATACACAACCAGGTATGTTCATAATAATTCTTGAAATTTCAGTTATTATTGTTTAGAGTGTTGTAAAAATTTCAATTTATTGCAACTGAAACTTTTGAATGCTTATGAGATATTTATAGAGTTAATCCTAAGCTAAACAATAATGAATGGTAGTTGTAGTTGAGCATGTACATGTAGGAGGTATTAAAACCAAAATGTGTTGCTAAAGTTTTTAAGTTCAACTTATAATGAATTTTTGTTCGTAGAAAGTTTTCATGAGTTGATGAAAATATAATATGAACATAAATTTGGGTTTTCTTTCTCCATGTACAACTGTAGTTGAAGTTTGCACACTAAGTGTTTGACAAAATTTATAAATAAGGTAGTAGGAATTTTTTTGTTGTTGTTTTAAGAAATCACATCTCTGAGCATTTATGTTGTGAACCAACTTAACCTCAGGAGGTATCCATGCCATTTGAACCTATAACCCCTGACTTAATTACAAAAAAAATGATTTTCCAAACCTAGATCATAAATCTGGGCAATTTTGCAGATTGTTGTTGTCCACTGTTTGCGCCTGTTGTCAAGTTTTGGGTGAAAGAATAAGATGATTTATTCTCTGTTTTAATATTTTGTGATTTGAAGACTTAATTTATAAATTTTATGAGCTAAATAGGTTGAGGGAGAATCTTATATTCATTTCAAATTTCCTTAATAGATTATGGCTTCCAAGTGTTTGACAAAATGCCTCAATGGCTGTAGATTACTTGTTGCTTCCAAAGTGTTTGTCAAAAGGCCTCAATGGCTGTAGATTTCATGTTTTCAAAGTGATTTTAAAAATGCCTCAATGATTGTAGCTTATAGATTGCATGCTTGCAAAGTGCTTGTCAAAACTTCAATGGATGTAATTTTTGTGCATATAAATTGTTAGAGTAAATGT
The DNA here is from genome assembly GCA_034641835.2 of Pinus albicaulis. NCBI lineage: Eukaryota > Viridiplantae > Streptophyta > Pinopsida > Pinales > Pinaceae > Pinus > Pinus albicaulis. The sequence goes on along the minus strand of CM076575.1, from coordinate 866,095,710 downwards.
GCTACTTATTGTAGCTTTTACGTACTAGAAAATTTATGAACATATTATTTAATGGATGTATCTTCCTATGCCATCAAGTTTGTATGAATGTGAAAATGAATCTTATAAACTATTGGAGTGTGAATAGAGATTAAGATAGTTGTTACTTTTATTATCTAAATATTTCATTAAATAAAAAGGGTAGTTGTTGGAAACAATTTTACGGTAACTAATTTTGTTGGATTTTGCACAAGTGACCGTAATAAGTTTCGACTAAGTTGCATGTATTCAGGGGTGCAATCTTATATTTTAATGGTTGTAGCAAACAATTAATATGCTCAATTTTGGCAAGTACATTGTTTTACTTGGCACTTCTAGAAGAATAATATGCTTTTGAATTAGTAATAATAGTTGATTTTGCTGCAACATTCATTATTCAATTTTCATGATTGAAGCATTGCCTAAATAATTAGGATTCATAAATTTTTAAATGACAGGTTTGGAAATGTTGTTGGGTCAATATATTTTGTGATTCCATTTCATAAACATATCATATTTATTATAAGTACTGATGAAGAGAGGCATATTCTTCTCTTAGTTACCTTATTATTGGTAGGTTAATACTCATACACTTATATGTGATTTTTGTAATAGAATAATGATACTTTTGTGGTTATGATATCACGAGTTAATAAGTGTAGCTTATTTAGCATAATATAGGAAATTAGATAGGTTTATCTAACTTAATACTCACACATGGCATTATGGTGGAATATCTACCCAATTTACTTAGAGCTCATGTAAAAGTATGAAAATAGAACATGATATCATCTTTTAAACTTGAGCAAAAAAGTGTTTTGGAATTGATTTTAAGGGAAAGTTATCCCTATCTTCTTATGGGATATTCCTATATTGAAATAGATGAAGGATCGTGATTACATGATAACTAAGTTAGTAATGCTACCAAAAAAAATTGAGTATTAGTGATTAATGTGACCTCTACTTCTCTATATTATTGATGATTTGTAAGTTGGGAGCTTACAACACATTCCTCTTTTTATTCACCATAAAATTACGACTTCACGACCACCATCTTAGGCCACATTTCGGGTTAAAATCCGATGCAGGAATCTGACAAACGAATAAAATCAGAATCGTTGTCAGACGTTTAATGTATTTTTTTGTTTTTTTTTAAAATCTGATGATCATCGACTATGCGATGTTAATTACATACAGTCAGATATTCGACGATCATTGTCTTGTCACCGGAAAACGACCAAATTTTGACATTAATGGCATTTTAACGGCAAAATTTCGGGCATTTTACTGTTGTGCAACATTTATCCAACTGGTTAGCGTCGAATATCCGATGTGAAATTGATTTATATAGATGTAGGTTTGAATACCTATTTACATGTTCCAAATTCTTGTTATTCATCCCATTCTTTTGAAATGTTATAGGCCTATTTTGAGGTTGATTTTGATTGATAATCATCACTAAAAGCTATTTGGCGAGGAAAAAATTTAGATATAATTCCTCAAGGATTGGGCCAAGGAGACGTGGGATAGACATCGGGGGCTTCAGAGGGTAGAAAATTTTGTTTCCCTTGTAAAAAGTGCAACGGCTTGAAAGTAAGGAGACTTTTAATAAAGACAACTAAAAAGCATTGTAGAACTTGTGGACATGCTGAAGGCTGAGATGAATATCATCCATTAGTAAGTACTTATTCATACCATCCATTAGACCATAGGATACATGCTCTTTATATTTCTTATACATTCCATAAGAGACTTGGTATTTACTTAGTTCAAATATATAGTCAATTTCACAAGTGACAATCTTCCAAAATATTCATTTTGTGATTTATGCATTGAGAAAAATATCATGATCAATTATAGGTAGTTAATTTTCAATTAATATTTACGTTTGTTCATGAATATTTATGATAGGTATTTTGAAATTAATATTTATGCTAGGTAGTTTGGAATTCATATTTATGGTAGTTTGAAATTAATATTTATGCTAGGTAGTTTTTGCATTCATCGACAATCTCTCTCTCTCTCTCTCCAAAAATATCCTCCTCCCCTCATTGGTGCGCTATGTTTATCATTTTTTTAAGTTTATACTGTTAGGATTTCATTTTTCCCTCCCTCGTAGCACTAGGTTTTCCAATTTCCTTCATTCTAGCACTAGCTTTTTAAATTGTGATTTTCATAACACTAGATTTTTCAGTTTTGACTTTCTAGTGTTATATTGGTTCTCATATACCTTTTTTTATAGTGCTAAGATTCCTCCTTGTTTCCTTTTATAGTGTTAGGAATTCCAAATGTGCCCTTTGTTAGTGCTAGGCTTCCTAATTTTAGTTTATTCTAGAATTGAGTTTGTCAATTAGACTTCTTTCTAGCAGTAGGATTTGAAATTAGGCTATTTTCTAGTAACATTGGTTTTGCAATTGTACCCTTTTCCAGTGCTATGAGTCTCCAAAATTCCTCATTCCAGCATTGATCAGTTTCAAATTTGTTCCTTTTTCCAGTGCTAGGTTTTGAAATTGTCCTCATTGTGACCTTTTTCTATCTTTTCCTTCATCCTTTTTCTCCTCAATTGGTTACAAAGGGTCGGTTTCCTTAGGAAATTAAAAATAAGTATTCAAATGAAAACATAGAATAAAAAAACAAGAGAATAGAGAAATAAGAAAGAAATATTCTGTCATATAAATAGCATTTAACCATGAATGAATTATTTAATATGTCTTTAGATGAAGATTTGTGAAATATTTAATTGATATATTACAGAGCATCTAAAAAGGATGAATTCTACATATGTATTTTTCAATCAAACATGAAGATAACACAAAGATGAAATAAAAAAAGAAGAATCACATACACATACTCTCAGAAACTCTGGTATAGAATGAATATGTACTTCTCCACTGATTTTTCATTAATAGCTCAAATTTAAAAAATCACAACATTTTTTTCTCCAAAATTACTCAAAACACAAACCCCTATTACATCATAAAATACTGTAGATATACATGCAATATTCCAAATTTTCCATCAACTAATTGGAATATCAGAGTTCTTACTTTTCTTATTTATTTAAGTAAATAAAAGGGTGGAAAGACCCATAAGCCCACTAGATGAATAAAATCCACTTCTATAGTGTGAATGTGGATTAATTGAATAGTGGAGTAGCATTATGGAGTAGTGGAACAGTATAATAATGAAGAAAGAGTGGAGGTCATAGAGAATTAATGAGGAAGATGATGGAGATAGTGGAGGAATAAATGCAAGATGATGGAGATTTTGGAGAAGCAATTGCAGAGATGATGGAGGAAGTGGCGCATTAAATTCACACATGATGGAGGAAGTGGAGAAGTAATTGCAGCAGTGATGGAGATCATGGAGGACAATGCGGTATTTATGGAGGCTAGTGGCCACATGTGCAACATAGTTATGAGGTGGACCAAGGCTAGGGAATGCTCACAACCATAAAACGAAGATTAGGGAAGCAAAGGAGCGGAGCCTGAATTTTTATTATTTAGTGTTGTAAGACATTTATTTGCACGCTTCAACTGTTTAGCTAAGTTTGTTGTGTTGTTTAGCACCAGATGTTCCCGAGCGGGAATCCCACCGTTACCCACGGGGGACTTCGAGTGCTTACTCTGGGAATGTTTTCTTGGGCATCATTTATCATTCGAAAAGCAATGCCACTTTTATCCATTCTCATCTGCACTTCTAGCTATAGGAATTACACATTCCTGAACTTGGGTTTGAGAGTTGGAAGGTTGTTCTCAGTACTTTAGCTGAGAATCCTGACACTGTGGATCCATTGCTCTCTTCTGGGAGTTTCATTTTCATATATGGCATCAGGCCATCCATCTATTCTCCTATGCGGCAACATTTCCTATAGGAATTGCATAATTCTACAATGAGGCTTTAAGGAGAAGAGGAAGTTCCAAACAACTCAGCTTGGAATCCTATGAGGGATTAATCCTTCACTCCGGGGATCGCTTCAATAGCCTAGGATCATCATTTTATTATGTATTTGGAGGCTACATCATCAACCCTCATAGACAGCACAATATTTCCCAGCAGTTGTGCATGCAACAACTGCATATTCAGTGGAGGAGCTAGATCTTAAGTTTCTCAGCTTGGGATCAGGAGAAGGGACCATCCCTTTAGTTACTGAGCTGAGTGGGTGTTATTCTATTATAGATATCATTATTTCATCCCTATATTAGCATTTTTCTCCAAGGAGTACGTAACTCAACCATAAGGGGTGTAGTGTGCAACCTAAAAAGGTCTGAAATTCCAAACTAAAAATCTGGCCAAACCGTTTCTGGTTTTTTCTGGGTTTTTCAAGTAGAGTCTGTGGTTAAAATCCTGGATCTTTTTGAGCACCCCATCATCCTCTTAGACATAGATCTTATTCCTAGCAGCAACAGTTTCCGGTAGCATCAGTTTATACTTTCCAGTGCTAAGTTACATTAGTGTATTTCAACCATCTAGTGGCTTGAGTGCATTCCTTTTGGAGCACTATGTACTTACATTTCTGTTGATACATAACGATATGGCTCAACTGTTTCTGCTAATGTTTTAATGTCTTGATGTTTTATTCCATCATTTCCAAGATTTTACAATTTTGTGCTTACATTCTTGTTATTGCCTTGATTGAAATGTTACAAATGTTCCATTTTCCCATGTTTCCTATTTTGGGATATTAAAATGGTATCTGAGCATGATCTTTGGCTTAGCTTGTGGGAATTTCATGACATCGGAAGAATAAGAAGAAGAAGAAAAAAAAAAAGGTCTACAATGGCAGAAGGATTGAGTTTTGCCACATTTCTCTTCAAATCTATGCAGGATCTCACCATGGAGATGAAAGAAATGAGAAGGGAAAGGCAAAAGGAAACCTCAAGAGGGTTTCAGAATGGAGAAGGTTTGAGCACTTCCTATCTGCAATATAAGCAATCGACAGTGCAAAAAGTTCCACAACGCCCTACTATGCCCACTTTACTTGCAAAAGGAAATGAATGACATGGAGATGGAGGATATTTGGAGCATGAGACTCTGAGTGATTATCTTGTAGAGTAAAAATCTCAATCTAGAGCATTCAAAGAGAATTTGACTTTCCAACAGTTTTTCCAAATTAAAGAGAACCGAAGACCCCACAACAACAATAGAAGAAGAGGGCATATGCAGAATATATTCTTTCTACCTACATTCGATGGTTCATCCAAAAGAATGACAAAGGCTTGGATGGAGGAGTTAGATGATTTCTTCTAGCTACACCTAGTAGTAGAAAAGGAAGCCATTGAGATTGCAATGGTGCACCTTGAGGGTGAAGCAAATAATTGGTGGTTCAGTAGATTGAAACATGCAAGAGTGACTATGTATGCAGATTTCACTCAAATATTGGTAAAGAGGTTTAATAGAAGAAAACTAGAGGCACTTACCATTGAGACATTTTTTGACATTAATGAGGAGAAAAAGGAAGATTTTAACACTAATATTCTAGAAGAAGAGAAACTACCACCACCACCATGTAGAAATTATACAATATGCATGCATATCTTGGATTCACCCGATCTAACAATGTACCAAAGTTAAATACTGAATCACTTCTACAAATATTTTGTGGAATTAAAACACAGTCGCTAATCACATGAACATGAAGAAAGATCAATCACGCACAACAAAGATAATTTCCCAGGGAAAGCTTACAGCTAAAAACCCCACTATCTTCTTGATCAGGAGCTCAAGTCTGAGCTATGGAAAATACTAAAAATTAAAAGTGTTAAAAATTAATTGCAACCTAAACGATCGGATAGGCCTAGGCAATATGATCCTGACGCCGCAAAAGGCACTCAAATCCGACAGTGTATGTGAAAGTTATGCAGGTTTGAAGTTTTCAGTAAATTGCAAAAACTGAGTTTGACCGAGTTTGACTTGAATTTGGAAATTATTAAAAAAAAAGGGAATATTTCGGGAATATTCCTTGGAATATTTCCCAAAATATTCCTTGGAATATTCCTCAAAATATACCCTACAAGTCAATTATGTTGTGACAAGTGACAATCATCAGTTGGAAGTTGGTTTGACTTTGGTTTTTGGTGGCCAATTGGAGGCTGCTACGTGGCAGGCTCGAACGCTGCCATGTGGCCCCAGGCCATGGTAGAATTGGAAATGTAAAATTTTGTATTTCAGTAGGAATCGACCCCATGTCACCCACCTACCAACCGAAAGGCCCCACCGCTTGGACTACACGTTGGTTCTTATAATACAATGGTCACATTGCTTATTTGAAGTTTACCAAAGGTTTGAATGGGGGCAGAAAGGGGGCCAGCCCCCTATACATAGAACCAAGCGCTCGAAACCATTGGATCTATAACTATTGACAATTATTTTATATATTTCGGTGGGTTGTTACATTCACATGGGTTACGACGGAGGATTGGCATACAAATTAATGCCATGGTTTTCAAACCATTGGCCCAATGGTTCCGCCGGCGGGGGTTTAGTTGGTCCATGTGACCACTACCCCTAACCATAAATATTAACCACTAACAGTCCCCACCAAACCTGGTGCCAGTTCTGATAAATTCGGAGATTCCTCCAGTTTGGCACCTTTAACTCCAGTTTCTCCACATTTGGTGGAGTTTGTTTAGGGGATATTGGGAAAATACCGTTTTGGTCATCATTTTTGACAGACATAACCTTTTTGGATGAAATTTTTTTGATTTCAAGTATTTAGAGGATTCTGGATCCATTGGAACAAGTTTTAGAGCCATTGGAGTTAATCTTCAACCCCTTTTTCTTTAGGGAAGCAATGAGAGCCATCAGGGCCAAGAGGGAGTTGGAGTTGTTTTGGGCTATGCTTAACCATTTGAGGTGAACCAAAAGTCATTTTTGACTATTTTCAGCATTATAGAGCCATTGTGATAGGTTCTAGAGGCATTAGAGGTTTTCTACAGCCATTTTAGCTTCAGGGAAGCTTGGAGAGCCATTAGGGCCATTGGGGAAATAGAGCTGTATTGGGTTGTACCTCTCTGTTTGAGGTGAACCAAAGACCATTTTCAGATATTTTCCACCTTTTAAACCTAATGGAAGAGGTTTTAGAATTTTTTGAAGAGTTTCAGAGCCCGATAAGCTTCAGGAGAGTTTTCATAACCACTAGGGTCATTGGGGAGATTGAGTTATTTTGAGTTGTACCTCTCTATTTGAGGTGAAACAAAGATCATTTTCAGATAATTTCTACCTTTTGAACCTAATGGAAGAGGTTTCAGAACTGTTCTCTACAGCCCAAAAAGCTTCAGAGGAGTTCAAAGAGCCATGAGGGCCTTGTTGAAGAAGTCACTATTTATGGTAATTCTTCACTGTTTAGTGAATATGGAAAGGCATTCTTAGCATTTTCATGTCTTCTGATTCTGAATTTACAGTCATTTTTGTCTATTGAGACAATTTTAAACTTGTATTAGCATTTTGGAGCATTTTAATACAAGAGGACAAGCTCATTTTGGGAGGCTTGATCTAGCAGATGTAGCCCAGGAGGGGTGAACTTCTCACCAAAAATTGGTGTCATGTTATGCTGAAGTTATCTTCCTGTATATTTCTAATTTAATATGTTAAAAATCAAATTATATTAACATTCCATCACACATAAACTCATAAACAGTTACCAAAAACACTTTGTTTAATCAACAAGACATGGATAATTTTGCACGCATTTAATTACATGGAAATGGATACCTTGCACACATTTTCGAGTACTTCCATTTTCAGGTTAGATGGTATCAGAGCTAAGGTTGAGCTTAGGTTGAGCATTTTTTGTGTGCAAAAGGTGTTAAAATAGTGTAAAAGATTGACTGTTTTATTGGTTGCAAAATGGTTGATTGTATGAGTTTGCTTGAGTTGAAAAGATAGCTGATGTTAGCTAAGTCTTGGAAAGGAAAAAAGAGTTGTAGGCTATTTCCTTACCCCAAATTACATCAATATTATATTTGGAAAAAAAACCCACTTGATTAGTGTTTGCTACAAAAGCTATTGGAGTTTATGTTTTATGGCTGCTTGAATAAAAGGGGGTATTCACAGAAATTTGGTTAAAAGCTTTTCATTTGTTTGAAAGATTTGAGAACTTTTATTTGGAAGTTACTTTTGTTAATTTGACCATTTACATAATGTAAACTTCTTCTACAGGTAAAGTTTCCTCCTTCACGAGATTCTTCAATGATGACATGAAGAATGAGTTCATTAAGGTGAAGGACAAGGTGCAGATTCTCATTGAGGATCAAAGAGAAAGTGTTAAGCTTCATGCACAATTGTTGGCTATGAAGGATGAGAAGGAAGCAATTCTACAAAGGTTGCATGACATGGAGAAACAAATCCTTCAAGCTCAAGAAGCTTTGTCCAAGAACAAGCATGAGGAAGAGGTAAACCATTCCAACTTGTCTTCAATTTCCTCAATTGAAAAGTGTGTTGGTTATTTTGAAAAACATACAAGGGGAATAGGGTCCAAATTAATGTTTAAGATAGGCTATTATGAAGGAAAATGTTTGGGCAAGCATGCAAAAGGCATGGTTGACCCTATTTTAGTTGTGGAGCAATCCAAGAATGTTGGTCTTGGTTATGTGCAGTTTAATGGCGAAGACTCCAAATCCTTGAATGCATGTGATGCAAATTTAAAGAGAACCTTTATTCCAAGTTCTAAAATGAATTTATGTCAACATTGCTTTAAGGATTATTGCCATTGTTTTAACTCATAATTGCAGCAAGTAAAGGGTAAACATGTCGCTTATGGCGATCATGCAAATATAAAAAGTTTTCAAGACAAGAACTATGATGAAAGTCTGAAAAAGAAAGTTGTCTCCTCTACTAGTTCATTGTCTTTCGAAGACAAAAAGGATGGACATTCCATGCAGCAAAAGAGGTATAATTATTCACATGATAAATTTGATTATGTTTCAGCAAAGAATGATAATTTTTCTTGTTCAAATGAAAGAAAGTTTTGTTGCACATTTTGTGGTGGATTTAACCATGTTGCTTCAAGATGCTGGTTGAAAATGAAAGCACACAGGAAGCAGAATAGGAAAAGAAAACTTTCCCAGAAAGTGTTTAAGAGTTGGACATTTTGTCAAAATAAGGGACATGATGTCTCTCATTGTTGGACTTTGCATGCAACAAATCTTCCAAAGCACATGAAACTGGATGACAAAAATTTTGGCACACGTGGATCTATGGATTCCATTATCGATGTGGAAATGGAAGATTCACATGTAGAAATGTTGCAGTAGGAAAAGATGCCATGGAGTTGGCTTGGTAGGAAGTGGGTTAAATTCTTAATGCAGTAAGTCATTACTCATTTTTTACATGAAAATTTCAGATTGGTATGCATGTATTTCAGTTGAAAATTTTGATGCAAGATCGCATGTAAAAGTAGTTTCAGTTGAAGGAATTTCTTTGTTGTTGCAAAAATTTTCCATGGAGGTGTAAAAGATGAGTATGATACTCACTTATATTGCAGCAATGTATTTTGGTTCAGTTCTTAGTCACCCAAATGTTTTTGGGATGATGTACTTGTTGGTATTTGAAAATAAGAGTTGAAGTTGCACATGTACATAGAGGTTGTATGTGTAATTAGCGAACTGTAAAAAGTTCATTGTACATGATACATACACATGTGTTTGTCAAGATGTATCTTGTTGTTTGTCGATTGTGTCACACATGTTTATCGACTTGTGTCGATTGTGTCACACATGTTTGTCAACTTGTGTCGATTGTGTGCACACTTTTTACATTGATGGTTGTGTCAATTGTATAGCACATTTCAGGTCAACTTGTTGTTGATGTCGTATGTTGCACAAAGTGCCTTTGGTGTCGATTGGTCCAGTGAACGAAGTGTCGATGCAAAGCAGTGCAAGATTCCATGAGATGGAAGGGCATGTAAGTAAAGAGGGCACAAAGTTTAGTAAGGGTCATTGCTGGTTTTAGTATGGAAAATTGGTATGGCAAGAAAACTTGGTCAAGATTTGGCACAAGTACATGGCTCATTCAGCAAAAATTCGCCATGAGGACAGTTGACAAGTCAGGGAAATTTTTGGAGCCTGAAGAGAAGAGGATGTTGTTATTCTCTCATTTATAGTTCAGTTCAGTTTCACAATTTTAGTGAGCTTTTGGGGTCCAAAAGCTTCTCATTTGGGAGGTGTGATCAGGAGCTCAAGTCCGAGCTATGGAAAAAGCTCAAAATTGAAAGTGTTCAAAATTACTTGCAACCTAAATGACCGGATAGGCCTCAACGATACGATCACGACGCCATGAATGACACTCAAATCTGACACTATATGTGAATGTTATGCAGGTTTGAATTTTTCAGAAAAATGCAAAAAATGAGTTTGACCAAGTTTGACTTGACTTTGGAAATTATTAAAAAAAGAATATTTTAGGAATATTCCTTGGAATATTCTAGGAATATTCCTTGGAATATTCCTCGAAATATACCCTACCAGCCAATTATGTTGTGACAAGTGGCAATCATTGGTTGGAAGTTGGTTTGACTTTGGTTTTTGGTGGCCAATCGGAGGTTGCCATGTAGCAGGCCCGGAGGCCGCCACGTGGCCCCAGGCCGTGGTAGAATTGGCAATGTAAAATTTTTTAATTTGGCAAGAATCGACCTCGGGTCGCCCACATAACAACTGAAAGGCCCAACCGCTTGGACTACACGTTGGTTCTTATAATACAATGGTCACATTGTTTATTTGAAGTTTACCAAAGGTTTGAATGGGGGCGGAAAGGGGACCAGCCCCTAAGGGCCAGCCCCCTATACAAAAAACCAAGCGCTCGAAACCATTGAAAATTATGTTATATAGTTCAGCGAGTTGTTGCGTTCACATGGGTTACGGTGGAGGATTGGCATAAAAATTAATGCCACGGTTTTTAAACCATTGGCCCAACGGTTCCGCCGGTGGGGGTTTATTTGGTCCATGTGACCACTACCCCTAACCATAAATATTAACCACTAACGGTACCCACCAAACTTGGTGCCAGTTCTGATAAATTTAGAGATTCCTCTAGTTTGGCGCCCTTAACTCCAGTTTCTCCACATTTGGTGGAGTTTGTTTAGGGGATATTGGGCAAATACTGTTTTGGTCATAAATTTTGCTAGACAAAACCTTTTTGGACGAAATTTTTTTGATTTTGGGTATTCAGAGGATTCTAGATCACACAGAAACTCATAAACAGTTACATAAAACACTTTGTTTAATCAGCAAGACATGGAGAATTTTTCACACATTTAATTACATGGAAATGGATACCTTGCACACATTTTCAAGTAATTCCATTTTCAGATCACTTCTATTGTATATTAAGCGTGGAACATGAAATAATTACATACAAAACTCTTCTCACAAGAGCCCTTAGTACATCAGATAATTGTATCACATTGTCATATGTAAAACTAACCAACACATAGCCAATTCTCAGCCCGCAGACATCCTGCCTTGCTTGCGCAATCCCTGATGGTAAATATTCCTAAAAGATAAGAATTCTTGCCTGCCTTTACTGCACAAGTATCATGGGCACTCCAATGGCTGTTTTCCTGCATGTGTGCAAGGAGACAATCCTACAATGGATAGTCAACCTCCCTTTCACCTAGAACTCAACTGGGTCTCATGAAGCTAATAATAGTAAATCCTCAGTTGCATGTGAGATCACTAATTGTCAATTAATTAATATTTAATTCACTAGATCTCTCACTAGTGTATCTTCAGTTACAACTAGCACAACTCAGTTTTAACTCACTTAACTGAGTTAACTATTTACAACTTTCACCAACTCATGCACCACTGCACTTCGAACTCTGTTACAACTAGAATTACTCTGCATGTCCCACCAACCAACCTCTAACTCAAAATCCACTAGATAAATGAATTTATCAGTTTCAGTTAACTCATTAAAGTCCACATTGATAATAGATTACATTTTAATTTCCATCTAAAATAAGGGATAATAAAAATATACATGCACCCAAAAATAGCACTAGGGGCCCCACCCTAGGTTGGGTGCTTAATGCAACCAGGTGCTTAATGCACTAGGTCTAGGTGCTGAATCTTCTTGTTGAACCTCAACACTCCCTCTCAACAAGAAAGGGATTATCCTTCACCCTGATCCTGTCTCTATGGTATTTGAATTTTCTCTTAGTGAATGCCTTCATTAGAATATTTGCATATTGATCTTCTGCGGGAATGTACTTAAGAAACATGATCATCCTCTGCACACAATCTCTGAGATGATGGTACCAGATATCTATATGATTGAACCTATCATGAGACATAGGATTAATCGAGAGCTTAATGCAACTCTGATTATCACAATGAATCACTGTCGGATCCATCTAAGAACTAAAAAAAACCAAAAAAGATCTTTCTCATCCAGATAGCCTCACATGCAGCTTGACTTGCCACCATGTATTCCACTTCCACTGAAATGAGTTCCACGGATCGTTGTTTCTTGCTATACCTGGAAATTTTTGTCAATCCAATGCTAAAGACCCCCCCCCCCCCGATGTGCTCTTTCTGTCTGATGGACTTCCAGTCCAATCTACATCCGTGAAGTCATGCAACTTCAATCCATCCTTCCGTCTGTACCATAGACCATACTCTTATGTGCCCCTCAGGTATCCCAGGACATGCTTCTACACCTTCCAAAACATCTTGGTAGGCTTAACGATAGCTTGACTCAGTTGGTTAACTACGTCGAAAATGTCTAATCTCATGTTCACTAGATACATTAGTGAACCCACTAAATGTCGATATAAAGTAGCATCCACTACCTCTCCAGAAGTAGCATCCTCTTTTCTCTAGTTTCCTAGAAGAGGAGTTTCCATGGGTTTGGAACTCTCCATGTAAAACTTACCCAATATCTCCTTTGCATACTTACCTTGAGACACAAAAAGTTCACCATCCCGCTACCATATTTCCAATCCAAGGAAATAATGAAGGAGTCCCACGTCCTTCATTTCGAACTCCCTTGCAATATCCTCCTTGCATGAGTGTATCAACTCCTCATTATGAGTCAAAATTAGATCACAAACATAAAGAAAAATTATTAATTACTTACCCTCAACAACAATTTGGTACAGGTTTGCATCTTCTTCTCTTTTGGTGAAGCCTAGTCCAGTGAAATAGTTGTCTATTCGAGTGTACCAAGAATAGGGTGCTTTATTTAGCCCATACAATGCTCTTTTGAGTAAGCACACATGCGAATCAATATTGAAGGTTTTCTTCCTCAATGATCCCATTAAGAAACACAGTTTTCACATCCATTTGATGAATGCGCCAACCTATCTGTGCTAAGAGTTCAAGTATGGATCTTATGGAAGAGTACCTTGCGACAGGCACAAAATTCTCATCATAATCTATCTCCTCGACCTGGGAGAATCCCCGAGCCACAAATCTAGCCTTTTTTATTTCTCCACACTCCCATCAGCAGCTTTCTTTACCTTGTAGATCCATCTCGATCCAACCACTGATTTTTTAACCAGTCTTGGGACTATCTCCCATGCACTATTCTTGACAATGGAGTCATACTCCTCCACCATTGCATCAACCCAAGTAGGTTGTTGCACTACTTCCTGAAAGGAAGATGGTTCAGTCACAGTACATTTTCTCATAAGAGCCATGCATCCAGTAAATTGGTCAGGAGGCTATCTCTATCTGCACTGTGAAGTAAGGAATCCTACATTTTGTGCAGCATCAAGTCTCAGCCTATCAGCTTCTGTGGTACGCATTCTGCCATTTCTAATGGATGGATTTGCATGAGGTATTTCCTCCACTCCATGAACCTCCTCATGTGGTTGATCCACATCTTGAGACTCACCCTTGGGAACTAGTATTTCCTCTTTTGCATGCAATTCCAGCTCCCTGTCAAGGGATAACTGCATGGGTTTCCCCTTATCAAATTTTATATCCTATCGCACAAAAATCATTCTTCTATTTGGAAAATACACACGATAATTATGGGGTGTTTCTGTGTACCATAAAAAATCCCAACCTCAGTTTTTGATTCAAGCTTCTTCCTGGTGTCCTTGGTCACATGCACATAAGAAGATCAACCAAAAATTTTAAAGTGTGAAATATCAGGTTTCTTACCAGTAAAAGCCTCTTTAGGTGTAGTCATGCCAAGTAATCTATGAGGACAACACTTTTGCACATAAACCGCAGTGTTTCATGCTTCTACTGAAAAATGCATTGGTATGCCCTAATCATGCAACATCACTCGTGCTACACCCACAATAGTTCTGCTCTTCCTCTCTGCGACCCCATTTTTCTATGGGTTATGAGGAGCTATGAGCTCTCTTCGAGTTCCTTCTTTTCTGCAGAAGTTCTTGAATTATTTAGAGATGTATTCTCTACCATTATCACTCCTAAGAGCCTTCACTTGCTTCCCCAACTCTTTCTCCACTAGTGCCTTCAACTCACATAACTTAGAGAATTTTCGATATTTCTTCTGTATGAAGAAGATCCAACACTTACGAGAAATTAAAGTCATCAACAAAGATTACATGGTACTTATGTTTCGTTGTTGAAGCAACCGATAATGGTCCACACACGTCTGTGTGAACTCTCTCAAGGATCCTCGAAGCTTGGTTCTCCTTCTCATGAAAGGTGGGCTTTACATACTTCCCCATGGTGCAACCCTTGCACGGATATAAATGAGGAGGTGTTCCCATTGGAATTCTAGTAAACTTTATGCATGACTTTCATGGCTCCATGATGAAGATGGCCCAATCACTTGTGCCATAATTCGCCCTCATCCCGGCTCACCACTTTTTCTGCCTTGCCCATCATGGTAGCACAACCATCTACCTCGAGCTTGTAGAGATTCTTAACTCAAATCCCTATCCTCTTATTTTTCCCTGTTTTTTTATGTTGCAGGAAATATTTTCCATCACTTAAAACAACTTCATAGCCTCTATCCTCCAACATTGCAACTGAGACCAAATTTTTCTTCAGACCTAGTACATGCATTAGATATTTTAATTGAAATGGTTTACCTGAATCCCTCTGAAAGGTAATGGTACTAATCCCCATAGCATTGTACCATATATTTTCGCCCATCTCAATATGCATCTAGAGATCTTTCTCCTCCAAGTTACTAAAAAGTTCCTTATCTCCTCTCATGTGAAAGGAAGTGCCACTATCCAAATACCACACAGATCCTAATGCACTGGAAACCATTCATGCGATCAATGAGAAGTCAAGCTCAAATTGTGAGGCAAGGGCCTCAGCAGCTACAGATTGAACGACCTTCTTGTTATTCTTCTTTTGTGGATAGTTAGTAGAAAAACGACCATGCTCGTGACATTGAAAACACTTCACCTTGGACATGTACTACTTCTTGCCTTTGGACTCAGATTTAGAATGTAATTTCTTCCCCTTCCCCTTCTTCACCTTGGTAGCCAAAGCACAATCCTCTTCATCCTCATTCTTAGATGAAGATCCATCTCTGGTGTTCCCTCTGAACTCCTCGTGCACCAAATCTGACCACAATCATTCCCAATCTGGAAATTTTTCCCTTCTATTGACATAGTCTTGATAATTGTACCAACTCTTGGGATGTCCTAGGAGATCCAATCTCACCAAATCTCATCAGAAACTATTATTCCCACACTCCCTAGTTCATCTCGACATTGGAAAAATTTTGTGAGATATTTTGGAATGGTGTCGCCCTTTTCCATCTTCATCTTCCTGAGTTTATCTCTGAGCACCAATTTCCTATGGTCGCTGCTAATTTGGAATAGATCTGTCAAAGCCTTCCACATAGCATATGGTGTGGCTTTCATATGGAGGCTTGAGAAAATGTGGCCTCGTACTCCCTCCAACAGGATCCTCCTCGCCTTTGCCACTTTCTTTTTCCATGCATCAAGATTGGTAGCATCTGCAACATCTGGCTTAGGAACATGTTTGTCACTGAATTCCTTCAAGTCATTGTCTTCGAGTATTTCCTCTATCCCATATTTCCAAGAAATGTAGCTTGAGCTTCCCTTGAGTGAATACTCTAACCTCAAGCCATTGAAAGCCATTTCAATCTTGAATCATCTGTAGCACCAAGAAATTCTTTCTGCAAATTTGAATTCTATCCAGTCACAAACTCAGCTCCTTCTTCACTTCTGCAATTTCCTGTGCTCTTATACCATGTGGAAATTATACAATAGAATGTATATCTTGGATTCACCCGATCTAACATTTTACTAAATTTAAATACTGAATCACTTCTACAAATATTTTGTGGAATTAAAAAAACAATCACTAATGAAAAGATCAATCACACACAACACAGATAATTTCTCTGGAATAGCTTACATCTAAAAACCCCACTACCTTCTATTATATATTAAGCATGAGTCATGAAATAATTACATAAAAAAATCTTCTCACAAGAGCCCTTAGTACATCAACTAATTGTCTCACATTGTCATATGAAAAACTGACCAACACATAGCCAATTCTCAGCCTCCAGATATCCTGCCTTGCTTGTGCAATCCCTAATGGTAAAGATACCTAAAAGATAGGAATTCTTACCAGCCTTGACTGCACAAGTACCATGGGAACTCCAATGGGTGTTTTCCTGCTTGTGTGCAAGCAAGTAATCCTACAACTGATAGTCAACCTCCCTTTCACCTAGAAATCAACTGGGTCTCCACTATATCTGACATGCATGCATCTAATAACAGTAAATCCTCAGTTGCATGTGAGATCAATGATTTTCAATTATTTAATATTTAATTCACTAGATCTCTCACTAGTGTATCTTCAGTTACAACTAGCACAACTGAGTTTAACTCACTTAACTGAGTTAAACTGTTTACAACTTGCACCAACTCATGCACCACTACACTTTGAACTCTGTTACAACTATAATTACTCTACATGTCCCACTAACCAACCTCTAACTCGAAATCCACTAGCTAACTGAATTTATCACTTTCAGTGAACTCATTCAAGTCCACATTGATAATAGATTACAATTTAATTTCCATCAAAAATAAGGGATAATAAAAATAGACATGCACCCGAAAATAACACTATGAGCCCCAGACTAGTCTGGGTGCTTAATGAAACCAAGTGCTGAATGAAACAAGGTGCTTAATGCACTATGTGTGGGTGTTGAATCTTCTTGTTAAATATCAACACACCAAATACAATAGAGGTACTTTCATAACTGGGAGGAGCACTTGCATTTTGGAAAAATGTTCCCCAAACCTAGACATTGAGAGTACAAGGCATGATTTAGGAGGTGCATGAGGAAGAGGAAGCAGATACCAGTGCTGGTGTAGTAGTAGAGGAGTATCCATCGCCATCACCAATAGTTGGAGAAGCAATTACACCGGTTGGAGGAAATCATGTAGCTTTGCAAGATGTTCCCAAGCATCAGTTGATCAAAGGTGTGAAAACATTTCCACCCTAGATTTTTTCAGCACATCGTCTTGAGAATTGTGGGGTCATGCCATTAGGTTAATTGCATGAAAAAGGGTTAGAGCACACTAATTATTTAGATCAGAAGACTAGCACTATGCAAAGGAACCTTAACTGGTTCAAGGAGAATATGTATAGCTATCCCAGTTTGACATTGTTGAGCTGCACCCAACACTGTGTGTTGGAGTGTGGAGTTTTTGAGGATGGGATTAGCATAGTCCTAATGAAGGGAAGCTATAAAATATCTTTCGAGAACTGCAAGTTACTATTGCATGAGCTGTCATATTATATTTATGACAAAGAGATATTGGCCATTATGAATGCATTGGTCAAATTCTGGAAGTTTTTTATTGGCAGTAGATTTAGGGTGAAGACCAACCACCATAGTCTCTGACATATTTTTGAGGAGGAGCAGTAGCTATAGAAGAGGCAACAATGGTTGATCAATACAATGTAGGACTATGATTTCAGAATTGTGTATGGAGAGGGCCATGAGACAACAATTGCACTATCATGGAGATCAACAGCACTATCACTGAGGAGCAGTGATGATTTGATGACCCAGATATTATTTGAGTATTTCGATGACCGCTTCACTTATGAAGCATTAGATGGGCAGATGGTAGATTTTAGACATCATGTAATGGATAACATCTTCCATTATCAGACGGAGCCTTCTTGATGAGCACCTCACAGCTCATAAAGAAGTTTTTGCATGTAGCATATTCAAAACCTCATTGGTTCTAAGAGGCCATCGGTGAGAGGTTCTCACAAAGAGACCTCAAGGCGGATGCAGTTCGAAATATCATGGAGTGCAAAGATTTTCATTAGATAGTGGAGGATGGTATTGTCGACATTGATCCACTTTCAAGGTATGCACATTGCTTCAACATTTTCACATAGTACATCTCTTCACCCATGACTGGATTATCTTTCTAGGATGTCTTCATGCTTCATGGTTTTCTGAAGGCCATAGATAGTGGTGGGGACAATTATTGTATGACAATTTTTTGGTGGGAGGTTCTCCATTGGGTAGATACCAAGTTGGTGCATGATATGAGTCATCACCAATAGTTGGATGGATGGATAGAGATGATGAGCAAGTGGCTAGAAAGCTACTTACAAATCTATGACATAGGGAAACAAGAAGCATGGTTGCGTTGGCTGCTCTTGGGTGAGTATGGTTACCACTCGACATTTCAGATTGGTATGTTCCATGCCTTGCACAGTACTGAGATGATGTAACAGCAGGAGGCATGGACGCATTGGCTACTCTTGGGAGAGTATGGCCACGACATTTCATTTTATATACCCATTGGTATATCATTGTTTCCTACCTTGCACCGTAGTGATCATATGCAACCGCTGGAGGCATGGTTGCACTGATTACTTTTGAGAGAGTTTGGCCATCACATGAAATATCACATGTCAATAGGTATGCTATTGTTTGTGACTTTGCATGATACTCATATGATGTGGCAGCAAAAAGCCTAGCTATGTTGGTTTCTATTATGAGAGTCTGGTGTGACATTCTACATGTCAATCAGTATATCATTGCTTCATGCTTTGCATTATAATGATGTGGGGTGGAAGCAAGAGTCGTTGTTGCACTGGTTACTCTTAGGAGAATATGGATTGAAATTCTCCCATACCTTGCATAATGATGATGTGAGATGGTAACAGGAAGCCTTGTTGCATTGGCTTATGTTAGGAGAGTATGGCTACCATACTTGGTATGATGACGATGTGATGTGGCAGTAAGAGGAATTGTTGTGGTGCCTTCTCTTGAGAGAGTATGGCTACCATACTTAGTATGATGATGATGTGGTATGGAAGCAAGAGGCATTGTTGCGGTGGCTACTATTGGGAGAGTATGGCTCGACATTTCACATGTCAATCTATATGTCTCTATTTCCTATAGTGAGGGTTTGAGGAGAAGAGGAAGTTCCAAGCAACTCAATTGGAATCCTATGAGGGATTAATCCTTCACTCTGGGGATCACTTCAGAAGCCTGGGATTAGCATTTTATTTTCTATCAGTAGGTTACATCATCAACTCTCCTAGACAACACAATATTTCCCAACAGTTGTGCATGCAACAATTGAGCTATATCGTAAGTTTCTCAGCTTGGGATCGGGAGAAGGGACCAGCCCTTAGTTATTGAGCTGAGTGGGTGATATTGCAGTAGATAGATCATTATTTCAGCCCCATATCAACAGTTTTCTCCAGGGAGTGCGTAACTTAGCCAATGGGGTTGAAGTGTGCAACCCAAAAAGGTCCAAAATTACAAACTCAAAATATGGCCAAACCATTTTTGGGTTTTTCGAGTAGATTTTGTGGTTAAAATCTTGGATCTTTCTGAGCACTCCAACAACCTCTCGCACATATATCGTCTTCCCAGCAACAAGATTTTATACTTTCCAGTGCTAAGTTACATTATTTTATTTCAACCATCTTCTAGCTTGAGTGCATTCCTTTCAGAGCACTGTGTACTTACATTTCTATTGATACATAATGATATGGCTCAGCTGTTTCTGCTAATGTTTTAATGTCTTGATGTTATATTCCTGCATTTCCAACATTTTACAATTTTGTGCTTACATTCTGGTTATTTCCTTCATTGAAATGTTACAAATGTTCTATATTCCTGTCTTTCCCATTTTGGGATATTATAATACAATTTTAGACTCCTTGAGTCATTTTTAGAAAATACAAAAAAAGATAAATAAAAACAAATTTTGCTATACTCTTGGATCTCTGATGCAGCATGAAACTATAATTAACATATAATACCATGGACCTGTGGGTTATGGCCTACATAAACTCACTTTACTCGTAGAAAATCATTATATTGGAGTTTAGTAAACATACATACACGTGCAATCAACAACAATTACTTTATCACAGGTTTTGTAGGATTAAAACAACTGCAATCTTCCCCAGACAACATGGATACACGTAGAACGGTGGTTCTAGGGTCCCACAATATGGTGACAATTCACAGCGCATCACCTATCAGCAAACTTCACAATTATTTAAATGGTAAACAATGAAATCCTCAATGCGAAGTTGCGATGATGACGTCGCATCGCAACATCACAACTTCCTCGTCTTATCTCAAATCGTCGCCTGCAAGTTTAACTCTATACCAATAATGGTTAAACCATAAATCATGTGTTGTGCATTAATGCACAACGCCGACATCATATTGACCATCAATCTCTTCCCCTTTAGATCTGCAATTTGATCATGACCGTCCGCTCACCTTCACGCGACTCTTCTAATTCGTCTCTTCCGCCCGCACTGATCTCTACTGATGGAATCACATTTCAACAATACATATTCTGACATACTTCATCTATGCGAAGTTTCTAAGAACTTCATCCACTCACTCACACTCATACGATCTATTCATTAATATAAAGAACACACAAATATATTAAGAATTCAAAATAAAACAACACACAGATACTGTAAGTTCCAGATTATCCTGGATACTTAAAAACTCACAAATTTCATTATTGTTTGAGCTCGAATACAGGTTAAGGCCACTCAGGTCTGAATCACAGATTTCACCCTCAGGCTACATTGCACTCTTCCCTCCTCTATCTGGACATAGAGACTGACATTTATAAAGAAATTAGAAGTGAGTGGATCATCTAAGATCCACGAGTTCTTCTCCCTCAATCGCTCAAATAAACCCCTAAATCTCTCTGTTTGATTACATGACAGATAATTGCAATAAATCAAGTCTTCTAGAGACTTATCTCTTCCATCATTTCAGCTCTGTTTCACAAAATTTTCCCCTGTTTACAAACGGTCTTCCATGTTTTCTCCTTCCACAAAATTGAATTTGAATTATGGTTCGATGCTCGTTCATCAGGCTCCCAAGGTACAAAAATATTATGACCTTCTGGTCATATGCCTTCTTCATCTCTGTAACAAGTCTTCTAATTGCTATCAGTACCAAGTCTTCTTATTCAACAATTCTACCCACATCATCTGTGGAATTCCCTTTGTGATCTTTCCGTGAGCTACAACAAAACCTCTACAATAGCAAGTCCTCCCTGCTACACGACACCTCACCAAGCTTCTCTGATATAAGATTAGTCTTCAACATCTCTCTAGTTCTCTATTCTTTGGAACCATTTGAGCACTCCTTGCTCTAGGTAGCTGCAAATATTCTCACCTTCCTTGGTTGTTACCTGCACAACAATATAAATACCACAAGCTTACCAATCTCCAACATAACTGTACCTCCTTCTTCCTTTTCACGCAAACTCTTTCTCACAGGAAAAATTTCCCTGCTCTAATACCACTTGATGCAACACAAAACTGCATTTTAAATAATAACATGGACCTGTGGGTTATGGGCCCACATAAACTCCCTTTACTCCTCCACTTCGCATCGCACTTCACTTAACTTATGAGTTAAGGCCTTAATGAAAAATTCTAAAATCTGTGACTTGCGAAATCGCTTTTGAATAAATTTAATCTCCACCGTTGGTATTTTGTCATATCTAACTATCTCTACTTTGCATTCACTGGCCTACTTCACATATGTCTTTTCACACATAACTCCTCTGTGTCTTTACTTGTTCGCCTCACAAATTGACTTCGTTGCATACACTTGTGCAATAACATGAAATTCGACTCAACGACGAATTAAAGAGTGAAATTTAACACAAACATGAGAATTTAAACACACACACTTGGAATTATCAAAAAGGTAATTACATAGAGCCAAGTCGTTCAGTGGATGGATTTTACATTCATGACTTCTCCTCTCTGTCACTCCTCTATCACACAACTCAAACACTTCTCACACTTGACTCCCTATCTACCCTATCACTCTTCACACACTTATGTACGCTTCCACCTAACTGAAAGCGGTTTGTCATTTATTATCTTTTAAATCAACTCTATCTTATCCTTTCAATCCTAATCTATTTTCTAAATCTCCTTGTAGGGAGAAAGTATTGCTACTTTTATTCCTATTTAATCTAGGACATTTGTCCGAATTCTCCTGCATCAATATCTTTTCCTGGAAATAACATATCGAACGAATTTCTTCAGGAATTACTGGGATAAGATATCCTTGAAGAACTTTTGGTGTCCAATAAAACTAACATCCTTTGAATATATTTCTTCCTGGCCTCACTCCTTGAAAATATATTGAGTAAACTAATTTTCTCAATCACTTTCTTCTTTATCCTCATTTTTTGGTAAAATACTATCTAAATTTACAATCAAATCCCTTATGATTTGATTATCTGCGTCTATGCTGCTAGACCTTTTCTCTTTCTGCTCGATGCTCCACTTGATTTCATGCATATCAAAATCTTCATCACTTATAGATGATGCTTCAAAAACAAATTCTATCTCTTCCATATATTTCTCAAGATAAAATAACTTTGTATATTTCACTGGTTATAACTCTTTTACTTCAATATTTTTCCTCTTACCCTTAAGCTCTTATTTATTTTCTGCCTTCAAATCCATGCCAAATCTTTCCATATTTTACAATTACTTTTGAATTTAATCTTTACTTCGTAAACATAATGAATCAAAAGAATATCTCAACCAAAAATATAGACTCTCAACCACCAATTTTATCTGCAATCATAAATGAAAATAACTGTAACGATAACCTACCTCTCCCACAACATGTGTGACATGTGTGTCTAATTTTATTCACCTGTAACATGTGAAATGTCACATCCAAATCTTCAACCAATCTATTTCCCATGATAAATCTTGAAATCCCTGATAGGTAGTTATTCTATGCTCACATGCCAAAAAAATCACCTCAAGAACTTGTTGCAAGAGACGAATCTAAAGCATTCCACTTATCTTCCTATATGGAAAAATTTTTCTAGATAGATGATGAAAAAAAATCTATGGCAAAATTTCTCCATTGATTGCATCTAATTATAAATAGAAAGTATATGTAACTGGTGGTAAACTAAAAATCATCTTTCTAACTTCATAAAGAAATAAAATATCTTCTTTCAGGATTTTACTTATTTCCTCTCCCTTCATATTTGTACTAATTTGATTTATGGCTGGTATATCATTTATTTTAGCTAGAAGCATCATATGATATTCACTTTCTGGAATCAACAAAACCTTTGAATTCCAAAACCTTGGCAAACCTAGCAGAAACATCTCTTTGAAGATTATTTTAAAATGTGATATTCTTGATTTCATGAAATTTGTTATCAATGAAAGATCCTTCATCATCTGATTTTTGATGATATACTTTCTTGCTTGGGATACCATTTCTGCTCTGGGATACCATTTCTGCTCTATCATCTACCCCTACAAAACTCAATTGTGCTTTTTTTCTTGAATTTAAATAATTGATAGCATTTTGAGCCTTTGATGGTTTATCTCCCAACATTTGTTGAAAATTAAAAATATTGGCTGAAACAGTAGAATCCAATTCTCTTTCATCCTCCACTTGTACAAAATAATCTTTAAGCTTTTTAATTTCTAAAATGATATGATCTCAGATCAAATATTTTTCTTCTAACAAACTCTTCTTTGCTAATTTCAACTGTTGTTGCAGAAAATATTTCTCACTTATACTTTGATCCAAAAATTTACCTTTCTCTTGAATCTCATAATTAACTTTATATAAATCATACTGCAACTTTTTTAATCTTCTCATCCTGCACTAAAATATTTTTTAAATCTGAAATCAAATAAGAGTTGGCTTCAGATTTATCTACTTTATCTTTAGTTGTTTTCAATTGCTGAACTTCAGCCTTCAAGTTTAATGTTTACTTCTTTAAATCATCTCTTTATTTATCAAAGTCCAAAAACTCCTCAGTATGAGGATGACCAGTCTTAGAAATCTTCAATTTCTTCTTCAAAGCCCGAATAATATCTTTTTTATCCTCCAACAATTTATTTGATGCTTGCTTTTCACTAGACTTCCCTTCTGTTGCTATCAAATATTCTTCTAATTTCTTAATTTTATTCTTCCATCCTTTTGACATGGCTTTCTCTTTCATAATTTTCTCTTCTAATCTGAAAACCTTATTCTCCAATTTATTCTTATTCAAAATTGAACTTAGTAGACCAGAATATAGAACATTCAAGACTTGCTTATGGAAATGAATCTTATCTGGAACATTATTTTTATCCATTTTGATATTAACCCCAAACATTTTCTTCTCATCTACCACAACAATCTTCAAGGCATTACTAGTAGCTTCCTTGATAGAAAATAATCAAACATACTTAATATCAACCTTCCTAACCTGAGATGACATTCACATACTTTCTTGAATGGACATATTTTTCTTTTGAGCACAATCTCTAAGAACATCTTTACATGATTGAAACTGAGAATGTGACTCTTGAGAAAATATGACTATTTGCACTTGCAACTCTTCAACTCCATGCAGGGATTTAAATTATGCCCGAGACATAGTATTCTCTGAGGAAGAAGAAAATTCTTTTTCTTCTTCAAAAATAGCACCATTTTCTTGGTAACTTGGTTGATATTCATCATCAATCATCAGAATTTCAAGTCCTTCAGGTATAACCTTCTACTTCTTAATATATTTTTAAACTATAACATCTGACTCTCATATTACCATATGAAATCTTTTGTACTGAATATATTTTATCACAGGATTCTTAACATCTACAGTTAGAGGATTAGACTACATTTGTACAGAAGAAGCAGTCTACACTTGTGGTTCCAAACACATGTCTTCATTTATTGTATCTGAATTATCCCATTGAATTAACTCTGTCATTAATTCATTCTCAAAAGAACCACATATATTCAAACTCTTTCTATGATTAATAATTCCCCTAGGATCATACCTGACTTCATGATCTTCCCTGAAATTCATTCCTTTAACAATTTCCTCTATGATTGGAAGAGCAGCAAAATCAGAAACTACAAAAGGTTCAACAATGTATTTGAATTTTGTACTGGCTCCCTTTCCGTGCTTGAAAAAATGCTCTTTCTCAACGAATAACCCTTCCCTAAAAAACTCCATAGCAAACAATCTTTGAACCTGAAAATAAGGCATCATGAGAGGTGCCTTTGTGAATCCATAAACCTTGATAACTGTAAAATATTTGTACAAAAACCAATCTACAATGGGATCATTTTTCGTTTGCATCCTACTCCTCATTTCCTCAAAAATCCTAGGAAGATTTGAATCATAAAATAATTAATACACTGCAACCATAATTTCATTGACAAATTTGAAGAAGGAAAAATAAAATACTTCCAATAAGCAACTAAGGTCCCTCATGAAAATCTCTACTTTTATCTCTTGCAGTGAAATTTTATTCTCATGCACAATCATCTTATGTAACAATGTTTGATATATGAAATTTTGTTCCAAGTGGAATTTTTCTAACTAAGAATGAATTTTCTCAACCATAAACTCATCAAAATTAAGGATTTTGGAATTTTTGGAATGACTCACATGTAAAGGACATCCTATCATGACCTCATAAACCAAACTATCATCATCTAGACCTAAGACCTGACATAATAAAGAAAATAAACATTGAAAGGGATGTTGAAAGATAGAAATTTGATAAGGAAAACACATTCCTTGAATATTTACTTCTGGTTTGACCATTTTTTATACAAACAAATGCAATTTGTCTTGACCTAACTCTACAATTGAACTCATACTCGATAACTCAGAAAATTACTCATCTAAATCCTCATGTGAACTTGGGATTGATAAATCCTTTCTGACAGTTTGGGAATTGACATGACACAGTCCTTTAGAACCTTGAGAATCCATTATAACCCTCTGAGAACTCGAATAATTCTCTACTTACCATTCAATGAAGTCTGGAAAATGAAAGAATGAATCAACAAAAAATTGACAAATTACAAACCTCAATTTTGTAGGAAGGACCAATGGATTACTTAAAAAGAATTTCTTAAAATCTTTAACAGATCCTACTGATAACCTAGGTTCAAAAACATAGGGTAAAAAATCTAAAAGATGTTTCTCCATAGGATCTAGATATTTAGCAGTGAAAATACTTACAGAAGGAGATGTCATTGATCCAAAACAAAACACTTGAACAAACATAGGGGAAACAGAGATCTGCGATGAAAAAGTAACCCGAAAATGACGATGGAAAAATCACTTACTTGGAAAATGAGAAAATCACTGTCTTGCTTTCTGATTCGAAAGATGTTTCCAAATCCCGCATTTAAAATGGCGAGCAACCTCATAATCTCCCACGTATACCTACAAAACCATTAGTGGGAAATTGATCACCAATTGAAAATAAAATTAGCCTCTTCGCAACTTAATCGACAAGAAAATATAGACCATTAGATTGTCGCTCGATATACTGTTTGTCTTATTTCGCCTTTTTTCTATCTTTCCACTAAATTTTTTATGGTCATTTTTTATGTTGACCATAAAAAATTTAAATAAATAAAAAACTAAAAATAAAAATGCAAGCCTCATATATTTGTGCGGGAAACTGTAGGCCCAAAATATTAACTGAAAGAAACAAATTTGTTATCTCAACCATAAAAAAAAAGAAGTTAAATAAAAATAAGAAATAAGAAATAGGCTCCCCGTCTTTACAATAAAATATTTAAAAAAATACCTATACTATCACAAAACCATGTGGAAATACTCCTAATGCTACTTACTACAAGGTCAAATACAACCCATTTATTTATAGCAAAACCATGTGCAATTACATCCTCAAATCACTTTTAAACCAATACCCCTTAGCCCATGGTATATCCACCCATAAAAATATGTGCTAATTCCCTTTAATAATATATTTAATAATCCATTTGACAAAATGACTTTCCTTCTTGGAATAACACATGGTTTAAAATAAAATCATGGGAATGAGCTACTTACATCCTCCATATAAAATAAAACTAGTATATATCCATCTAACTTTGGTTCTACAAAGCCTCGAGAGGGATCAAATCCCTTGAGGTGCAAACCTATCCTCACTTTTTTAGTAAAAAAATGGGTTTTGCACCTCAAGGGATTTAATCTCTCTCGACGCACCATAGAATCAGATTTATATGGGTCTATACTAATTTCTATTTATTTTCACTACTACATGTTCATATTATTAAACTCATTAAATCTATGCAGTGAGATTGATTTGTTAATATATCCAATGGAATCATTCCCATTAACGGTATTTTTAATTTGATTATTATGAACGTGTAAGTTTTAAGTTGAGCCATATGCAAACGATTAGTTAACTAGTTAATTTGTCTTTGTCTAGCTCTTTCTTGTCTTTGCTTTCCTATATTATATTTGTAAACATTTCTATTGTTTAAATATTTGCGATAGATGACTAATATTATTTTATTGATTGTAATTTTCTAGTATGGTGCTCCTAGGGCTTAAAAAAATCTCTTCTCTCTTATGTATTTCTTCTGGTCCACTTAAAGGTGCTGAATGGTTTTTCAAACACATGTGTGACACAGCTCCTAAGGTATGTAATATATTTTGTGACATTTAGTACATCATGATAAAGAAATGATTTTTTTCCTTTGTTGTCAATGTTAGTATGTCGATCACCATTTGTAATGTTATTTGGATGCAATATGTATATTGTTTACATTAACCAACACTAATGATTTCTGATGTTGTAGATTGTTAGGTGAATTTCTGTTACCACCGTTAAATGTTTTAACTCGCATGTACCGAGATTTACATGCCATTATGAAAAATATTGGAATGGAGTATCAAGTTATTCATGCATGTCCTAATGATGATATTATCTGTTATAAAGAACATGCATTGAAAGAAAAATTCCCAAAATTTTATGAGAGTAGATATCAAATCAATAAAGTAACCAAAAAGGTTCCTCGCAAGGTTCTTCATTATATTCCTATAATTCCACATCTACGATAATTGTTCAGGTGCAAAAGCATAGCACAATTTATGGATTACCATGCAACGAAAAGAAGTCAAGATGGTGTTCGTCGAATGCCTGTATATGGATCTTCATTTATGAATATAGAGGAAATATGACCAAATTTTAAAGAAGAACCTCGTAATCTTAAGCTTTCATTAGTATCTGATAGAGTCAATCCATTTGGAGAGCTAAGATCTATTTACTCGATGTGGCCCATTTTTGTTATCAACAATAACATTCCTCCTTTGATGTTAATAAAGAGGGAGCACATAATGTTGACATTGATTGTTCTAGGTATTATTTTGTTTAGAATAAATATATTCATTTACATAATAACATATCATGATTTGTCTTGTTTGTTTCATACTTATGTCTTATATTTTTGTGTTTACTCATATATGCTCAATCATGTCTTATAGTTATGTATTATTTTTTTGTTACTCATATATTTTGTAATTATGTAATTTATGTTCAATCAATTAGGTAAGTACTAGGTCAAAGATATGAATGTATATATCGAGCCTCTTATCTATGAGTTACTGGATTTATGGAAGGGCATCACTATGTATGATATCTCCAGACCAGTAGATGCACAAAGGGAATTTGAATTCCATGCAATGCTTGTATGGAAAATTCATGATGCCCCAGGGCTAACACATTTCTATGTTATATTATAACATTACCATGTACTTTAATAGTGTTTAATAGTTTTATGAAGTTCATTTCATGTGTTGTTTTGTAAATATTCCATTCATTATACATACTTCAATTAATAATTGAAATAAAAATTAATCTATCTCTTGCAGGTCTTCAAACAAAGGGTAAATTTTCTTGTCGAGTTTGTGGTCCTAAATTGAAATCTCTTCATTCAAGAAGCATAGTAAAGGAGGTGTTTGATGAGTATAGACACTTCCTCTCTAAGAACCATATGTATCGAAGAACCGGAAAACATATTTTCAATGGGAAAGAAGAGGTTGAATTAAGACCACATAGAATTACACCTGGTCTATGGAAGTTGCAATATAATAGAATCTCTCAAGGTATGGATTAAATCATCTATTTTTCATTATCCATTAACTGTTTGGATTATTTTATATTTTTATTTCATTTTATTCAATGTACTATTTGACAGTTATTGTTGTTATAATATCTTAATCTATGATTCACGTTGCAAGTCGTCAATGCATTAATAACAGGGCACTACCACAAGGAATGAAAAGCTATCCTGAGAAATTCAGTAGGCTCCCCTACTATGAGCACCTAGTGATTGTTCGTTTATTTGATACAATGAAAATCAGGAAGAATGTAACAACGACCTTATCGCAAATCCTAGATGGAAGGAGAGATAAAGAAAAAAATGTCAAGATTTGTAATGACATTAAGGAGGCCAATCATGCAATAAAAAGTGAAATTCATTCAAATAGTGATAGAGACGAACAAAATCTAAGAGCCTTTCCATGGTTATTGACAGAGCAGCAAAGAAAACATGTTAAAGAGGTTATTGAAAAAATTAAATTCCCACTAGATTTTCTTCAAAAATAAAGAATATCCTAACAAAGAAAGGTGAATTAGGTGGGGTAAAGAATCATTATTGGCATACATTCATTAAGGTAATTATTTTTATGTATATACTTGTACATTAATGGTGAAATATCTTGTTATTATTTTTGTTTTATACTTATTTCATAATAAATAATCATTGATTTTTTTTTTTTGTTACATTATGTTCTACCTCTATCTCTCCCAGACAACTTTGACAACAATGTCAAACAAGTTATATATGATCTTGGCAAATACATGAGGTAAGTGGTGATTTATATGCAAAGTGTATTTTGTTTAATAAATTTGTGTACATTAACTTATATTTGACTGCATGTGTTTTACTTGTAATGTGCTATATATCTTATTGTGGAAACTTGTGATTTGTTTGTTTCATTTGTAGATGGTTATCATCTAAAGAAATCGATAAAGAATATATAAAGTATTGGAGGAAAATAATTCCTCGTCTAATGTGTGAAATGCAAAAGTATCTACCTCCGACATTTTTCAACGCACAATAACACTACCTCATACACCAAGTTGATATGATTGAAAAGTGTGGACTTGTAAACAAAAGATCAACGTGGATGGTTGAGAGGCACTTGAAATATTTGAAGGCTTTGATAAAAAAAAAGAGAACGTCTTGAGGGTTCTATGGTAGAGGGATATATGGTATATCAAACCATGGTTTATATTAGCCAATATAGTCTGACAATAGGAAAAAGTATCAATTTTTTCGATCGCATTTGGGATTTCAACTCCATGAACAAATTTGAAGGGGAGCACCTATCAAGGAAAGGTATAATGAGGAAAATGAGATGCAAGTATATAGTGGATTTTTATAGTACATTTGAATTTTTTTTAATGTATATCATACTTATTTTGTTTTTAGTCTTCATGCACAATCCAATATTATAGTGGTATAATGTGCTAACTAATTATATATATGCATGCAAACTATTTTACTTTAGTACAGTGGGTCGAGAGTGGGATGAAATAAATTTATACACTGCAAACGATGTTGATGGAATGAAGGTATGGAGTGAATGATGAAAAAAAGCTAATAATGGTAGGTCATCATGGTATGGTGTATCTACATTGGTCAAATAAGTTGAATGTAGTGGACATACCAATCTTACATAGAGGGAAATTGATTTAGCACATGGTTTAGTACATTACCAGGAAAGCATATAATTCACCTATACTACTTATTTTTTTTACAATTATATTGATGCATATGGCATTATTTTTTTATTAATTTCCAAAATTTCCAAGAATAAATATGTTTATCAAATAATGACAATGTATTTTTTACGTGTTTTTCATATTGCAGTTGAAACACCGCAAGGAAATGCACTGCAATGGCCACTAATTTTGCATCAAAAGGTTGGATGAAAAGAGGAAAACTTCAGATAGTGGGATACCTGTAGTATTTTAGGTAGAGGACGTTGCATCTAAACATGACAAACATCCAGAAGTATCTTCAAATCAATACTATGGGTATCTCGATTATATACTTTAGTGTGATTTTAAATCCTTCAAATTAGTTGTGTTTGATGTCAAATGGTATAGGATACAAATAAATGAACACGATCCTGATAGAACTGCTATTCAACATGCTAATAGTTCTACCATGGTTTATACAAGGAATGTTGAGCCAGGCTCAAAGCCCTATGTTCTTCCAAGCCAATGCGAACAAGTATCTTACTCAGAGGTTCCACGTAAAGCAGACTGGTCCTATGTTGTTAGATATGATCCAAGAGGAAGGTTGGTAAAGTATAATGTAGCGGAAGAAGATGATATTGAAGAAGAAAATGATGTAGAGGAGTAAGGGTTTTATGTGTCAGATGAATACATTGAATAATGTCAAGGATATGTTAATCCAGAAAATGTTCTGGATGAACTAGATGATATTGACAATATGACAGATGAAGAACTTGAAGAGGTCCAAAAAATTGTGGGAGATGATGTTCTGGATGATGATATAGATGATCATGATCATGATCCTGACATGGCTAATCCTTTGAACATGAATTTTGAACACAATGATACACATGATGAGTTGGATGAAGAAGAACATTAATGATATCAAAATGTTGAAATGTACGAGGTATGTATTTATATGTTTTTATTTCGTTTGTTCTCTTTCATTTACCTTCAATAGTAAAGAAATTTGTCAAAGATATTCTTATGGAAATTTATTTTAACTTGGTCTTCATATGGAAACTCATCGAGCTAGAGGTGAGATGAAACAATGCAATGGAAGAATTAGTGAATGAAAAAATTAAAGTATATATAAAATGTAACTATATATTAAATTAAACAAAAATATAACTATATATATATTAAATAACCAAAATTTAAAATTTAAATTAAAATTAAAATATAAAACAAAAAAATATCTAAAAAAATTAAAAAAACCAAAACTACTTCTAATTCCTGCGTGCTATGAATTCTTCCCTACCCCACACCCTTCCCCTCAACTCATTAACTCATCACGCATGCCGACATGGTCTCCTAGTACTTAACATTTATCCCAACCCCACACCCTCCTCCCAACCCCACACCCTTCCCCTCAACTCATTAACCCATCGTGCGCATAGGCCTGGTCTCCCTACACTTAACACTAATACCCCATCGAAACCCCACTCACTTAGTATCAATGATTTAAAACACATAATCAATAGATGACTCGCCTGAGAGGGTGACCATGCTTCATCCATGGGTCTCAATGACAGTTCTTCATCCACAGGTGACAGTGCTTCATCCAGTCACTCATTAGAGGACTCGCCGCATCAGCAGACCCCACTCTATATTCTACCAATGGCCATGGTAAGTTTCATTACTTATTTAGACTAACTGTGTGGAACTACAACAAAAAATTCATGTTGATGTGTTACTTTTCAAATAGGGTTAGAGGCCAAAATAAATATTGTTCATGTAAATATTTCCTAATGGGCGTTGCCAAACTCCACAAACACTTTCCCTAGCCAGAGGATCCTCTTATGCAACCCGCGATACTTGTTCTCCCCATACAAGAATAAAATTCACAAGGGAAATAAATATTTTTAGGTCCTTATATTACTATTATAGTCCCTTATTGTTGTTAGTGTAACCCCGTTATTGTTATTTTTGTACCCATGTAACCCCAATATTGTTATTATTGTGCTCTTACATTATTATTGTTAGGTCGACTATGATTATATTGTGACCCCATGGAATCCAATATATAGAAGGAGGTTTTTTCATTTGTATAATCCAAGAATTTTTCATTTATGTAACATAAAGGAGGTTTCCCCCTTGAAGTGTCTTATTTCTAAGGTATTGATCTCTCTTTTCTTCTAATTTTGGAGTTGGTTTCATAACATTTGGCATCAGAGCTTTGGATTATAGGGTTTTGCTACTCCAAACAGTTCATCGTGGAATTTTCGCTATAACTTTTTTTTCTACGAAGGTTCAGAAGATGAAATTTTAATAGAGTGAAGCCAAAATCCTGAGGAACGTTGTGTAAAAATTTTAGATCTTGGTTCGCAATATTTTCGGAGATATGATCTGTGGAAGTTATGGTTTTTTCATGGTCCTGAATTTCACCTAAAGAATTCATCGTGGCATTTGAGGTATAAAAATTTTCTACGAAGGTTCAGATGCTAAAATTTCTAAAGAGCGAATCCAAAATCCTGAGGAATGTCGTGTAAAAATTTCAGATCTTTTTTTGCAATATTTTTGGAGATATGATCTATTGAAGGTAGGGTTTTTCTAGGCTTCCGAATTTCATCTCAAAGAGGTGACCTTAGTAAAATCATCATAACTCTCTCTCTCTAAGCATCAGATTGGAATTCTGTAAAAAGTGTTCAGAAGTACATGGACCGCAGTTTCTTGTGTATAAATTGGAGAGACGAAGGAGGAAATATTAACACATGGAACACCGTACAAGTTTGCTCTAATGAACCAGTCTATAATTAGGTCATTGTGGGAGATTGGGAATAAATTTTCCTTGAAGAATCCAAATTAGGTCAGACCTATGTCATTCGAAAGAAGATTTAGAGGGCTACTACAGTATCTAATTTTAGATATTGAAATCCAAAATCATGGAGATAATTTAGTTTCAATATCAAGCTTCGCAAAAGCAAGAAAAAGGTGTGTATTTTTTTTCAAATTGCATAAGTCTTGTTTGAAGAATATTTTTGAATTGGTTCCAAGGGAATATTCTAGAATATATATCAATATTGGGTTCTAAAATATCCCCTAAAAAAATTCAACACCCATTAAGCCTTCAGAAGGCTCTACTATGACTCATGAAGATGAAGAAGTGCAACATGGCATATCAAAATTACATGAGAAAGTGCACCAAATTTCGCTCTTGCAAAGAGAAAAAAAAATGAAATGGAACCTTTTAAGAAAGGCGTGGAAGCTAAGATGGATGGTTTGAAGAAAGGCATGGAAGTTTTGAAGAATGGCATGGAAGCTAAGATGGATGGCATGGAAGCTGGCATGGAAGCTAAGATCGATGAAAAGATGGAAAATATGAAGAATGATCTAAAAGAAGACATGGTAGGTTTGACAAAGTTGATACGAGAAAGTTTTCATAATGGCGAAAAGATAGTAGAGGAAACTCATGATGAGAAAAAAATAAATGTTAATCGTGATTTCATAAACTCTAATGTTGGATGGAAGACCCATCGTATTCCAAAGATTGATATGAAGAAGTTTTATGGAAATGATCTCGTAACATGGATACTACAGATGGAGAAATGATTTTTTTAGACAATTGATACATATCAAACAAAAGGGTTCAATGGTGGAGCACATTGAGGACTTCCAAAAATTGAATATAAGGGTAACTGATATTCCAAAGGAACATAGGATTGATGTCTTCATAGGGACTTTAAAGGATATCATCCAACATGAGGTTCGCGTTTGGGAACCTAATTCATTAGATAAGGCTTTTAGGTTGGAAATAAAAAATAAATTTAAAATTATGGCGACAAGGAAGACTAACACACATCTATAAATATGGTAGTTTTTCTACTCATAGAATTCCACAACATACAAGGTTGACACCACAAAAATTGGAAGAAAAAAGAGCCAACGAGCTTTGCTACAATTGTGATACCAAATACACTAAAGTTCATAAGTGTTCTTAGAAGAAATTATTTTACATAGATTGTGAAGATGAGGAATAAAATGAAAAAGAAACTTCAAAAGAAGAGGATATACACCAGGAACCAACCATAGAAGAAGAAGAAATGAGTCTGACCATATCGTGTAATGCATTGGCAGGAATTACCACTCCTCAAACTCTTAGGATAGAAGGACATATCAAGAAAAAAGTAATAGTGTTGATTGATTCGAGTATTACCCATCATTTTATTCATTGTAAGGTATCAAAGGAATTGAATTGTTTCCTATACCCAACACCAGAATGTCAAGTGATGGTTGCAAATGGAGGAACTATAAATTTCTCTGGAAAATTCCATAATATCAAGCTAACCATGGGGGAATATGTATTGAATAGTCCAATTATTTCCATTCCAATGGGAGGTGTTAATGTTGTACTAGGAGTACAATGGTTACAATCTTTGGGGACAGTAGCTTTTAATTTCCAAGAATTTTCTTGAATTTTTTTTTCAGAAGGAATGGAAGTCGAATTATGGGGTATCGTAGGGAAGCCAGGAAAGATAATAAGCTCTAATGTCATGACAAAGCTTCTAAATAAATAACAACGAGGCATAATTGCACAATTATGCTCACTAGAAGTTCCAACATCAAAATCATCTATTTATCCAGATCTCCAAAAAGACTTGGACAATCATTCCAAGGTGTTTGAAACTCCCAAAGGACTCCCACTTATTCGTGATCATGATCATGCTATTCATTTGATTCCAGGAAGTTTCCCTCCAAACATCAGGCCTTATAAATATACTTATGTCCAAAAGAGCGAAATTGAATGTATGATTGCAGAAATGTTAGAGGATGGTATAATTAAACCTATTCAATGTTCTTTCTCTGCTCCAGTAGTATTGGTGCACACGAAGGATGGGTCATGGTCCATGTTTCCAGATTATAGGGAACTCAATAAGCTCACTATTAAGGAATAATTTCCTATTCCATTGATTGATGAATTATTGGATTAATTAAATGGAGCAATTTAGTTTACCAAGTTGGATCTTCGTTCAGGATATCATCAAAATAGAATGAATACTAAAGATATTCCAAAAACAACATTTTGAACTCATGAGGGTCATTATGAATTTTTGGTCATGCCTTTTGGACTTACCAATGCACCTTCTACATTTCAAGGGTTGATGAATTCCATTTTCAAACCCTTCCTTAGAAATTTTTTGCTAGTATTTTTTGATGATATACTAATCTACAACCAGTCTTGGAAGGATCATGTTCAACATGTTGATAGGGTGCTCAAACTATTAGATGAGAAACAATTATATGAGAAATCATCCAAATTTTTCTTGGGAGTACAAGATGGGGAATATCTGGGTCATATTATATCTCACGAGGGTGTTAAGGTAGACCCTAAAAAAATTAAAGCCATTAAGGAATGGAAAGTCCCCACAACCATAAAGAAGTTGCGAGGATTTCTCACATTAACAGGGTATTATCGTAATGTCGTTAAGAATTATGGGAGAATATCAACACCTCTAACAACATTATTGAATAAAGATGCATTTTTATGGTCTCCTGAAGCAACTAAGGCCTTTGAACATATTAAAGAGGCAATGTGCTTAGCACCAGTCTAAGCTATGCCAGACTTCACAAAAAACTTTATTGTGGAATGTGATGCCTCAGGAAATGGAATTTGTGATGTTTTAATGCAAGAAGGAAGATCCATTGCTTTTGGAAGTCGTCCAATCAAAGGAAAGTATTTACAAAAATCTATATATGAGAAGGAAATGTTAGCAATAATACATGCACAAAATAAATGGTGACCTTACCTAATGGGAAGACACTTTAAGGTAAAAACTGATCATGATAGTCTTAAACACTTTTTGGAACAAAGAATATCTTCAGAAGAGCAACAAAAATGGGTCACAAAGATTTTGGGTTATGACTTTGAAATCATCATACAAAAAAGGGAAGCTAAATGTTGTTGCAGATGCACTCTCAAGAAAGAATGAAGAGGTGGAAGAATTGCTTTGTTCCATTTCTATTATCCAGCCAGATTGGATAATCAAAGGAAGGGATGAATGAAAGAAGGATGAAGAAGTGTGGACACTCATTCGAAAGTTGCAACAATATCCTAGTACATCTAATACATTTAGTTGGAAATATGATTCCTTCTGGTACAAAGATAGCTTATATATTTGTAGGAATTCCCAACTAAAACAAAATATTATTTTGGAATTGCACAGTTCTCCTTTAGGAGGATACTCAAGATTTTTAAAAGCTTACCACAGGGTGAGGAAAGATTTTTTTTTTGATGGCCTCAAATTTGATATTCAAAATTTTTTGGTGGAATTTTTGATTTGCCAGCAAAATAATGTTGAGATAATTAAGACCCCAGGTTTTCTACAACCTTTATCCTTGTCCAAGTCAATGTTGGGAGGAGATTTCAATGGATTTTATCATAGGTTTACCTAAGTCCAATGGAAAGAGTTTCATAAGGGTGGTAGTTGATAGACTTACCAAGTATGCACACTTTTGTGCATTATCTCATCAATTTAAAGAAAGTATTGTTGCTACTACATTTATGGAAACAACTCAAAAGATACATGGAAACCTAAATATTATTGCAAGCGACAGAGATCCCATTTTTACTAGAAATTTTGGAACATAATTATTTTCTTCTTTTGGTACTCAAATAGCTCATAGCTCATCTTATCTTCCTCAATCTGATGGTCAAATTGAGATAGTGAATAAAGGTTTGGAATGATATCTTGATTGTTTTATATCTGATAAACAAACATAATGGGTCAAGTGGTTACCTCTTGTTGAATGGTGGTATAACACTTCCTTCCATACTGTAGAAAAAATGACCCCATTTATGGAAATTTATGGATATCATCCATCGTCCATCACATCATATTTAAGAGAAAATTCTAAGGTTGAAGAATTGAACGATCACATCGAGCATCAATAAGAAGTTCTCCAAATCTTAAAGGATATCCTAAATTTGGCACAAAATCGAATGAAACAACAAGAAGATCAACATCGCAATGAGAGAAGTTTTGATGTAGGAGACTAGGTATTTTTATGGCTACAACCATACAAACAAATGTCCCTCAAGAAAGCTAAAAAGGATAATAAATTATCGCCAAAGTACTATGGTCCTTACAAGGTGTTGCAAAATATTGGTACTATGGCATACAAATTGGAGCTTCTTGCTCCGCCGCGAGTGCATCCAGTTTTCCATGTTTCATGCTAAAAGAAGGTTATAGGTGAAAAAATCTAGTTTAAACAATATTCCCAGAACTTGATGAGGAAGGAAAAATCATCTTGAAACCTAAAGCAGTCATGGAAACAAGAACTTGACAGCTACAAAATCGATCAATTTCAGAGTATCTCATCAAGTGGAAGAACTTACCCACTAAAGATTCTATATGGGAGGATGAGAATTTTGTATAGAAGCATTCGGAGCTGCTCAAGCGTTGAGGACAACACTTTTTTGAAGGAGAGGGGCATGTTAGGTCCCTATATTACTAGTGTAGTCCCTTATTGTTGTTAGTGTAACCCCCTTATTGTTATTGTTGTATACTTCTAACCCCAATATTGTTATTATTGTGCCCTTACATTATTATTGTTAGGTCAGATAGGATTATATTGTGACCACATAGACTCCTATGTATATAAGGAGGTTTTTTAATTTGTATCATCCAAGAATTTTTCATTTATGTAATTTAAAGGAGGTTTCCCCCTCGAAATGGCTTATTTCTAAGGCGTTTATCATTCTTTTATTCTATTTTTGGAGCTGGTTTCATAACAAAAATCCCAAGAAATTTATTGCTTAGAGGGGACCATATGTCAAATAGGTCATCAATCAGGACAAGCCTTTCCTTAATTTACAACATTTTACATATGATTAGGTTGAGTCTTCTTTATATCTATCTAAAGAAGACATTGTTAATAAATTCTCTGATGAAAGAAATTTGTCTTTAAATGAAAGTTATAAGTTGATGCAGGAATTAAGGAGAATTTCACCCATAAGGGTCTCCTTACTTACTGTAAGGGATAAATATAGCATTGCTCTAAGAGTTGCTATGGATGATGAGACTAGGGTGTCACAAGGCAAAGGAAACATATAACTGATAGTGATCTTATTGATGGCCCTAGAGTCAGTGCACATCGTCCATTCACCATATTTTTTTGGAAGTAGCATTGTTGGGACAATGCATGGACTTAAACTCTCCTTAATCAGGCCCTTGTCCAACAATTTCTGATCTTCATTTCTAAATTCCTCATTTTCCTTTGCGGTCATCCTGTAAGCAACCTTGTTTTGTAAGATTTCTCTAGGTATAAGATCTATGTGGTGACTGATACTTCATTTAGATGGAAATGCATTGGGAAAATTATCAACTACAATGTCTTGATTATCCATTAACGTATTTTTAATTTCTATTGGTAGATATTAAATGACAGTATTAGAAGATTCACTTTTTGGCTTACAAACAATGGAATAACTCACCTCTTCTTCTGTCATCTGTTGTAAGAACACTTTTCCACCAAGCAATAAAGATTTTGGCTCACTCTTTATAGCTCCATTCCCTTCATGAAAAGGAAGAAAATTATGTTGAATACCACCCATATTGAACTTATAACAACTCTTGATTCCATCGTGCACTACTTTCCTGACAAATTACCAAGGTCTGCCCAACAACACATGACACACATCCATAGGCATGATATCACAAGTCACCTTGTCTTAATATCTGCCTATTTGGAAAGCCACTTCACTTTTCTAAGTAACAAACAATTGGTGTCCTTTATTCAACCATGACACCTTGTAGGGTGTTGGATGCTTGACCTTCTTAAGGTTCAACTTTTCCACCATTTCAATGGACACCAAATTTTCTGTGCTTCCACTATCAATAACTACTTTTCATGTAGTTCGAAAAAAATATTTCCTTTGTGAAGACTATGCAACTTCCTTCTATGGTTTCAATGGCACCTTGTTCATGAGAATACATTCTCCAACCTTAGGTACATTATCCAATACATGAGCTTGTGCTTCTGCCTTCTCTCCTTGTGCAACATAGTTTCTTGTTTTCCCTATATTTTCATTATCAGGACACTCATAGGATCAATGGCCTAGTTTGTTACATTTGTAACATCTGTAGACTAACTCTCTACCTCTACCTCTACCTCACTCGTATGGCCTTTGACCTCTAGGCTCATATCCTTTCCCTACTTGTTCTTGCTAGTTAAAACCACAAGTTTGATCCTTGTAAGCTTTAGCCTTCCCTCTTCCATTTTTTTTCCTCTTCCTTTGTTAGATCATTTTCCTCTACCAAAGGTTTGTTTCCTGACTATCTTCTCTTCCACTCTTAAAGCATACTGATAGGCCCCCTCCATAGTGCTAGGAGATAACATGCTAATATACTCTTTAATTT
This sequence comes from Pinus albicaulis, assembly GCA_034641835.2. NCBI lineage: Eukaryota > Viridiplantae > Streptophyta > Pinopsida > Pinales > Pinaceae > Pinus > Pinus albicaulis. The sequence goes on along the minus strand of CM076575.1, from coordinate 866,055,251 downwards.
CCATCCTTAATCCACTGATATACCTAGTTGTCATTTCATAGTTATCTTATATATAACTTGCTATCAAGTTAACCTTATAGAACTCTTTTATATACTCTCTCACAATCAGCAAACTTTCTGTAAGGTTCTTCATCTGTTTGTAAAGACTCAACTGATAATCCTTGGGTAAGAATTTTCCCCTCATCTTGGAAACCATTCTTTCCCAACTCCTGATCACCATATTATCCTTTCTCTTTCTCTTAGTTTGCACACTATCCCACCATAGGGTTGCATGGCCTTTCAATCTAGTAACAAATAGTTTCACCTTATTTTCCTCCTCAATCTAAGGCACAATTACAACAATTACATCAAAGAACTTTAGAAAAGGCATTATCTGCAATAAAAATTTTAAAGTTTTCTTTTGAATATGCTTTAAGACATTTTAACATTCAAGACATGTTTCAAATTATACTCAGAGCTCATAGGATTGTTGATAAAGCTAGCTCAATGGATAAGGTGAAAGAAAATATAGAAAGGCTATAGAAGGAAATAAAGTAATTTTATTCTCTTTTCAAAACATTGACTGTTAAAGGTTTGCCTCCTTTCTGGGATGAAAATAATATTTTATTACAAAAAGAGGTTTACAATCATTTTATAGTAGATAAAAGGAATGATCATTCCCAATTTGAAATTATGGAGAGAAATTTGGTGGGAGAGGTAATAATTGAAAATTTGGGTAACACATTTGACCTCCTCAGTCAAATTAGAAAAGTAAAACTTCCTCCACCTTCAATTGAGGAATACATTGACATGGATATATAGGCTCGATAGCTAGTCAATTTTGAGATAATAGGTAAAGGTCAATTTCAAGAAATCAACAAGCTGGCAGTCAAAACTCATGTGGGAGGCTCGAATAAATGGTCGTTAAATTTAACAAGGTATTTTCCTTTTGAAGTTTTGGAAAATTTTATTTCAAACTAATTCAATATAGACCTTTAATGTAGATGTAGCCCAATTACTCAAATTATGGTTCGGGCAGCAAAAATTGGAGAATGAGTAATTGTCATGTGTTTCAATTCAGGAATTCTCTCAAATGAAATAATGTACATGCGAACCAAGGTTCAACAATGTTGTGCTAGAAGAGGTTTGTACCGCAATTCTATGTAGATTGCATGCCAATCCTCTTTCGGCACAACATTACTAAAGCTAGCATCCCATGTACATTATTTCATTTGATCGGATTCTTGAATTGAAACACACGACAATTACCCATTCTCCAATTTTTGCTACCTAAACCATAATCTCAGTAATTGCATTATATCTACATTAAAGTTATAGAATGAGTTAGTTTGAAATGAAATTTTCCTGAATTTCAAAAGGAAAATACCTTGTTAACTTTAATGACCATTCCTTGGAGCCTCTTCCATTATTTTTCAATAATAAATCGTTGGATATTCGACATTCATTTAAAAAGTGTCAGATATTTATCGACCCTCATCAACAAAGCAGTGTTGGATATCCATCTCTCATGCGACATAAAATATCATCGAATCCACAACATCTTCATCTTAGAAACATAGATAACTTCGACTATCCAATGTATACACAAACCATTGGATCAACATTTTGGTTGTCAAATGAAAAGCCACAACATCGGCTAATCGACATATGATGGTTGGATATTCGATAAACACATCTGATAGATGGATGTCAGGTATTTGACCTTGGTTACAAATTAAAACATTGCCTATTCAATGAATATACGTCGAAAAAATGCCTGGCTAGCCGACGATTTATTTGGTATCAAGAACAACAGAAATCCGACATACAGGTCTGATGATTTCCTAGTTGTGGAATATATGACGAAATCCCACCAACGATATCTATGTATTGGGTTCATCGAATAGTAAATGAATTTGAGTCATATAACTGATGAAGTAACATTGGATATCGGCCCCATTTGTACTAGTTGCTTGGTGCTTTTGATAAGTGGACCAAATTGAATCTTTTGGGCTCTATCCTACGGGCTAAGTTGTCCCATGGGGTCCTCCCACCTGAACCTCATTGGTTGATCATTTTTTTTCTATATGTTCCCACATGTCTCGACTCCCACTTTCCCACAACACCTCTTGCAATATTTAAAAAAAAAATGGGGTCATCTCGTCGGGATGACATCATGCTGACATCACTAGGGACACATGGTGACTCCATACTGGTGACATCTTCCCATCACTGATTAGAATTTTTGACGTCACAATTTTCTTTTTTTAGGCCAGTCACCTACTACCACCTGTCCTTGTCAAGTAGGAGAGAAAAAAATTCTTTGAAGCCTGTTTTGTAACCTTTTTCTTTGTTAAATTAGAAAATCATCGGGTCCAAGAAATTGGTCTCAACACCACTCTTGTGCAGTTTCTGATTTTTGGAGGAGAGGTCCCAAAGTGGTTCCCCACCATTGATCTACATGATCAATGGTGTTGGAAACCACCTCCTCTGAGCACCAAGCCTGTCTATAGGGTCCTCTAAGTTTTTTTTTGAAATCCACCACATGGTTCAATGCTTACCTCTTTTGTTCTCTTTTCAAGCCGACACTATATTGAACTGTCACTTGTTTATGCCTTTGAGAATGCACCTCTAGGGGTTGAGTTGTCGGAGTGGGTCTCCTCCTACTCCATTTTCATTTTTCAGTTGCCTCAGCTACACTGTTTCCATGTCCTGTCTCTTTCCTCCCAATCCATCCCTTTGTGTGCCAAAGGGATTGTGTCAGGGTAATACTTCCAAGTGGGATACACCCACTCAGTTCCCATTGGAGAATTATTATCTATCATGTCCTAGCGATTGCTGCCTGGGACCTTACTTTTATGTTCCATTTCCAATTATTAGAGGTATACCCTCTGGGGTAACTCTGTCGGGCTAGCCTCTAATGTGGGCTCCTCAGGCTCAATGATAAAATTTATTTTTTATTCAGTGTTTCTCCAAGTTAGCCCAAAGATTCACATAGAGGCTCCACCACTAGGTTTGGCACTTGTGACAAATTTTGTTGTACGACAAAGCTCATCCATTCACCTATAGGTATACTATGTGAATTTTCGGGTTCCTATCTTTGATTGGCTCTAACTTTCGATCCAAGATTCCATTTTCATACTTTCATGCAGCGTTGGAAATATCTTTTAGATCTATATCCATATGAATGGGTCTCATTTTCATATAAGATGATATACTCTCCAAGAGTTGTCTCCAAATACTTTGCACCATCTAATTGCATTTTCCACTCTTTGTTATTTCCTTTACTAGTTTCAATACTTTTGTTTTTCTCGTGCCACCTTTTCCATTGCATTTATTTTTTCTTGAGCCACCTTTACCATTGCATTATATTTTTCCCATGCCACCTTTACTATTACCTTTTCTATCAATATTTGCCTTGGCCACCAATCACAACATATTTACCAATGTAGTTACTTTGTTATTTCCTTTTCCTTTTCATTTGCTTTTCCATTATCACCTTTTCCATTTCCTTTGACGTCAATGACAATATATTTACCAATTCAGTTTCCTTTTCCAATATTTTCCATTGTCTTTACCATCAATCCTCTTTGCAATCAATGACGAAAAGTTTCCAACAATATCACCCTTTGCCATTGATGGCAACACCAAGATAAAAAAACACATAAATATCATTACCACCTTTTACAAGACATCATTATCATTACCATCTTGATTTTGATCAGCAATATTTTCCCACTTTGACATCAATGGAAAAAATACTAACATAATCCCCCTGTAAAAAATATCCTACTATCTTTTGGTCTTGTGGACCTATCAACTACTTCTTCTTATGATGAAAAAACTCATATTCCTATGATTCGATCCAAGAAAATTCCTCTATGTCCCTTGAATAATATTGAGTTGAAAGTAATGGAGTATTTACTAACAATATTTGCCTCAAGAAAACAAGCGATATTTATTGTTGAAATAATACATGCTTGTGAAACTAAGCCATGAGAAAATGAATCGTGCAGGTCTGAGTCTCATCTATGATTATATTCATAATAATTCCTACCTAGAACCATACACCTAACCTCTAGAAACAAGAAAAACCTTTCTTATGAATGATACCATTGATTGCCAATGGATGAACAACAAAGTACAACACTTAGGAGTTCTTATTTGAAAAACATAGGGGGACTCTCACCAATGCATGCTTAAAAACCTCACTTGCATTTCACTTGGAAAACTTCTAATGACAACAAACTCACCATGATACATTTTACTCATCAAGAACTAGTCATATAAATTAGGACTCATTTACCAACACTTGGACTTACAATCTCATATTGAAAAATTGAACATTATACTCTCACAATGACTCTAATGACTATAAATACCAATTGATAGTACCTATGATACCAATTTAAAATGATTCCAATTGCTTAATTGATGCCAATGATAGAAAATGTTGAGAACTTGATAACATAGTTATATCATCCTCTGATCATGCTTCTTTCACTAAAAAATCTGATGCCTAATACCAATTACCAATTGGAAAAAAATCATAACTATAAATCCAGTTATTATATTAGCAACTCAATATATTAGCCTCTATCATGCAACACACAACTGATACCTATTAATGGTACGAATTGTCAATGCATAATTTTATACTCAAATATTGACTTAAGTATACTTCCCCTATGGCCATGCTCCCTCTCTACATTAGGAATTTGTAAACAATAATTTCTAAATAAAATTCAATAATAAACATATCATAACCATATACACATACTTAGACTACAAATTTTCTGGAAAAAATATTCAATCAACCACGCTATTCAGTAATAAACATAAAAATGCATAATTACCTTTATCCTTCATATGCATTCCTTGGTTTGTTACTTTATTATCCTTACATTTGACCTTTCTGGTTTCTGTGAAGCCATACCCTTCTTTTCAATGAAAAGGAACAACAAATCTACTCCCCCTGTGTGAATTATCTTCCTGTTTTTCCACACCTACACTGCTGAAATTTCTCAACACCATGAGTTGGTTTCTTACGCCTACTTTCTTGACTGGGTGGATTTATTCCTAAGCATACATGATCCAGGAGGATCCTTGAAATGATCAAAATGTTATAGTATCAGATGCTCATGAAACACATGCCAAGTCAAAGAGCTCGTTGCACTCATTCTGGTGGTATATTGAGTTTTCAAAATGGCATTTTTATGAGGGAGAAAATGTGTTCTGAAGTTTTGTCCAAATAGGTAAAAAAAATGGGTCAGATCGGGGTAAGTGGCTATGCCAAAGCAGGACAAGTGGTAGCAGGTCGGCAAGGCACATGGCAGCAGGTCAAATTCACAAGTTAAACTACCAAGCCATGGGTCAAACCGACGACCACCGTGCCGACACCAAAAAATATTACCAATAGACCACAAGGTTCACTTATTAATACATGGGAACAAGTTGGTATTTGAAGTTTGGTTATATGGCATAATGGGGGGAAGGGTTGGCGGAGCCTGTAATAACCAATGGCCCGCCAAACCCTTGGATTATTTTAGTAATTTCTTAATGCGCTACCAAATGAGTTAACACCATTCCAAAAACAGTACGCACAAGAACCATATGATAACAATCAATACCATGTGGTGGAGCCTCCACATCTCAACGCGAGGAGATTAATCAAAGTCTAAAGCTAAAAATTTAAGTTATAATGGGTTGATTTATATGCTACACCATCGATGTTATGAACCATATGATATGCCATGGGGGTCCATTGTTACTCTATGGTTGTAACCATATGATAAACATATGTTATATATGGTTGAGCCTATCACCGCCAAGCTAATATTGATATTTTGTTAAAACTATATGTTTTATATGGACGGACCAAACGGTGTAATGATATCTTAATACAGGTTGTTACAATCCAATCTTGGGAGGCCCAGGGGTTTGGCCCTGGGACCCGCTGTGGGTATTATAAAAATATTTACCAATGCTCCTTTGAGAAGGGAAATGTAAGGCATAGCTTCTATAATTTTTTTGAACAGTTTTTGTCAATGCCTTTTGAGGCATATCTCGGCCAATATTGGGCCATTTTGAAATATTTAAGTTGTGTTGTAGAGCTCAGCCCGAGGCATATCAGTTGAAAGTATCCATTGATGCCTGTGTGTATATTAGAGAATGTTGAATTTTTTGTAAGGTGACTTCATGAGCATTTTCAATACAACATACACCCATTGGAAGCAAACCCAAAGATGTAGTCGAGGAGGGACACACTCTGTCATCAAGTTTTCTATGTTTTCTTCTTTTTATCTATTGTTCATGCTTAGGTTCATATTTAAAGTTTATGTTTAAGGCACTTAAAAACAAATTTTCCTCATTATTTCACTTAAAATAAACCCTAGTTAATATTTGAAGAAATTGTGAAAATAGTCAGTTGTGTTGTTTTCAGATCATATTTGGGTATGAGAGCAAGGTTGATCATGTATAGCAAGATAATTTCTGATATGAATTTTAACCAGATCCAAGTTGTGATGTGGAGAAGGGAAACTTAAGAAGATAAATCCATAGATTGGAAAGAGGAAAGTCTCTCAAAATTTGACGATGGGTGATTCAAATGAATCAGAATCTCCTGAGCTAAAGAATGAGGAGAAATTTCGAAAAATGTTACTTAACATGCAATGGATGATTGTAGAATCTATGAAGATAAGAATACTACAGATGCAACTTCATCTTCTAATGGCACGAAAGAGAAAAAGGGAAAGGAAAATGATGATGGTTATGAACCTCCTTCTCCTCCATCTTCGTCTTCTTCATCTTTATTCTCTTCTCATTCAAGTTCAGAATCAGACTCGCAAAAGAAACCAAAGAAATATCATTTTTTGAATCTTGATGTTAAGTTTGAGTTGCCAATACATGATGGTGAAATGAATCCTGAAAAGTTAGATAACTGGATAAAGAAACTTGAGGTGTATTATAGAATTCAAAATGTTGTTGAATAATCTGCAAAGATTTAGTTAGCTACACTTAGAATGGGAGGAAAAACTTTGATTTGGTGGGAAAGCAAAACACAATCAGATTTGAATCAAAAAGGTAAAATTATCTCTTCATGGTCTAAGTTTGTCAACGCTCTTAGAAATAAATTATATCCTTTAAGATATATGAAACATAATATAATGGATTTAAAAGATTTAAGGGAAGGTAAAGGACAAATTGTGCAAGAATTTACACAGGAATTCAAGAAAATGACATTAGCACTAGATGATCCATTAAACATACAAGAAACAATGTTCAAGTATATTGGAAGTTTGTATTCTTACTTTCAACATGCATTTATTATGTTTAATCCAACTGAATTTGATGAAGTGTGTGTACAATCCATTCATATTGAATCAGGTGGTAGACTATTTTAGTCAAACTTTTCCAAGAAACCATTCAAGCATTAAGATAAAAAAAATTCCAAATAAGGAAAACGAAAGAGTAAGTTGAAAGGGAAGAAATTAGAAACAAATAATAAGGACGAAGAAAGGCCTACTTGTACTCATTGTCAAAGGGTTGGACATGATGACTCCAAATATTGGAAGCTTCAATCTGAACTTAAACCAAACCAGTTCCTTAAGAAGAAGGGTGAAATGAAAGCTAATGTTGCAATACAACAAGTTTTGGGATCTGACTCTGGTGATGAAAAGAAGATTACTGCTATGTGTCTAACATGTATTCCTTTTGTATATAGTTCTAGTTATACTTTTTATGCGTCTTCTTCAAAATATAATAATGTGATTGAATAAAAGAAGAGAATTGAATTGTTTCACATAAGGATAATATCCAAGCACACTAAGATAGATACATTATTCGATAGTGGATCAAAATAAAACTTAATATCTGAGGAACTAGTAAAGGAATTTGGATTGGAAACTAAAAATCATCCAAAATAATATGGTTTAAAGAAAATACTCATATGCATGTCACAAAACAATTTCGATTAAGGTTTGCAATTATAACTAATTTTTTTGATGAATTTGAATTAGATGTGATTCCTTTGGATATATGTAGAGTTGTGTTGGGTAGCCCATATCTTTATGATCGATGTCATATTTCATAGAAAGGAGAATAAGTATCATCTTTGTAAACATGGAATTCAATGTGCTGTCAGGGCACACAAAATCAAGAGAAACTTGGATTTAATCAATGTCAGTCACATGAAAAGGTTAATAAGTTCAAGTAAAATGTATATTCTCATGATTGTTAAAGAACAACCTAAAGATAAGTATGATGCTTTTCAAGGGTTTGATTCTAATTTTGAGGACAAATTTGTTGAAATAGTATATTCTTATAAGGAATTGTTTAAAGAACTAAAAATTTTACCTCCAAAATGAGAAATACAACATTAGATTCAATTACAATCTGATTCCCCTCTCCTCAACATTGGCATGTATCATATGTCAGTCATAGAGAATGAAGAGATTAAGAAAAAAAATCAAGAATTGGTTGATAAAGGCTTTATTAAACCTAGTTATTCACCATGTGGATGATCAATCATATTATTCCCAAATAAAGACAAAACTTGGAGAATGTGTGTTGATTTTAGAGCTTTAAATAAAACCACCATTAAGAACAAGTATCCTCTTCCTAGAATCAATGATTTTCTTGATCAGTTAAAGAATGGTGTTTAATTTATAAAACTATATTTAAGAAGTGGTTATCATCAGATTCGTATTGCAGATAATAATATATGGAAAACTGCATTTAAGACTAGACAGAGCTTTTTGAATGGTTGGTTATGCCATTTGGGTTATGTAGTGCTTGAACAACTTTTATGAGAGTGATGAATGATGTTTTTCGTCCTTTTATTGATAATTTTGTCATACTCTATATTTATTATATACTTATTTTCATTTCAAGTTTGGAAGAACATGTAAAGCATGTTAAACAAGTTTTTAATGTGTTACATAAAGAGAAACTATATCTTAAGCTCTCTAAATGTGAATCTGGAAAAAAATTCTTAGTATATCTTGGTAACACAGATGGAGGTGGTCAACTAAAAATAGATCCAACTAAAATTGATGTGATTGTAAAGTGGCCAAGACCTCAAAATGTGATGGAATTTAGAAGTTTATTGGGTGCATTTTAGTACTAGAGGAACTTTATTTCTCATTTTTATTTGATTGCATAAACATTTAATCCCTTAACAAGTTATAAAGTCTCCTCAATCGGGAGGAAAACAACAAAAAACAATTTATACTTTAAAGAAGAAAATTGTTCCAACTCCAATCTTGGCTTTACAATACCTTCAATAGCCATTTGAAATAGAAATCGATGCTAGTGGGTATGTAATGGGTGGAGTATTATTACAAAAAGGAAAGGCTATTTGTTTTCATTTTGAAACATTTTCTAAAACAATTGCTAACTATCCAACTTCTTATAAAGTATTGTATGCATTAGTCGAAAAATGGAGACATTACTCAATAGGAAAAGAAACATTGATTCATAACGATCATTAGCCACTTCAATACCTTCAATATCAAACTAAATTGAAACAGTCTCAACATTATAGATGGATGGGGTTTTGCAAAAATTTTATTTAGTAATCAAATATAAGAAAGGTACCACCAATAAATTAGTTGATAAGTTATCAAGACCTTCTTTGAATGCTTCAGTTATTCTAAAATACAATTCTTTAGCACATAAAAGTTATATAGAATAATATGCTGCAGATACTGATTTTAAGGGTGTTTATGGATCACTAAATCATGGTGCTCAGGTGGAAGAAGTGAATTATCATGTTCATGACAAGTTATTGTACCATCTTGGCAAGTTGTGCATACCACAAGGAGAAAGAGTGCATGTCATCATGGAAGCACATTCTTCTCATGTTTCAGGGAATTTTCGTGTAGGTAAAACAATGGCACAATTACAAAGGTTTTTCTATTGGCCTCAGATGAATAAAATAGTTGCTAAATACATCAACTGTTGTGTCATTTCTTCACCAAGTAAACCAAACAACATAAATTTAGGTTTGTATATGCCACTTCCAGTTCCTTCTCGACCATGGGAGAGTATATATGTGGATTTTGTAGGAGGGATTCCAATGTCTAGAAAAGCGCATGTAATTTTGTATGTTGTGGTATATATATTTAGAAAAATTTATTCTTGTTCCATGTGAAAATAAATTAACTACTGAATATACTGCATGGTTTTTCTTTCAAAATGTATGGGTTCATTTTGGGTAGCTTACGTCTATAATTTCAGATCAGGACTCTCATTTGATGGGGGAGTTTTGGTCCACTTTGTGGGGACTAATGGAGACTAAGTTGGAAAATAGCACAAATTTCATCCACAAACCGATGGGAAAACATAGGTGGTGAACATAACAGTGGTACATCTTCCCATAGGTTATTGTACAAACATCCTAAGTTGTGGGATGAATCCTTCCATTATGTCTAGCATGCTTACAACTGGGCCTTGCAATATTCTACTAGCATATCTCAAGTTTTGAAACATGTTTTCCTTACTTTCCAAAATCACAATGGAATTTATGTTTGGTAAAGAAGCTAAGGAGGATGGACATGGAGATGCCAACAAATGAATCAATTTCATTCAAAGAATCCAGAAGATTCATGAAGTAGTGCATGATCAATTGGAGAAAAGTTAGGCCTAATAGAAAATGCATCATAACAAGCATCAATTGGATCATCACTTTTAGGTTGGTGATCAAGTATGGCTATACATAAACAAAGAAAGGATGAAAGGTAAAGGTAAAATGTTGAAGCCTAGAAGGTATGGTCCTTTTATAATTGTTGAAAATATTAGGCACAATGCAGTCCAGTTGAATTTTCATCCATACATGCATATATATTCAGTTGTAAATGTTGGTAAATTGAAGTTGTATGAACCTCCAATGATCATTTATCAAGAGGAAAATGCTCAAATTCCAACAATAGATAATTTCTCACTTGAATTTATGACTGATTTATCGGAAGATACCATCTTGGATAGGAAGGTCTACACTTCCAGGTGAGGAGACGTGGAGTATCTTCTAGTGGGACTCAAAGGCATGAATCGAAGTAAAGCAAGGTGGATGGAGATCGAAAAGGTGATGGGATATGTAACCCCACGTAATGTCTGCTTAAAAAAAAAACTTTTAGTGGTCCAAAAACTTCCACTAGAGAGAAATTATCCAGGAGGATCCTAGAAATGCTCAAAATTTTACAGTCTAAGATGCTCATGAAACTAGCACAAAGTCAAAGAGCTCGTCGTGTTGATTCCAATGATATATTTGGTTTGAAAAATGGCCTTCGTATGTGTGAGAAATTTTTTTTTTATGTTTTGTCCAAACAAGTAAAAAAAATTCCAGAGCAGGCCAAGTGGCAGTATCAGAGTAGTACAAGTGGAAGGAGGTCAACAAGTCATGTGGCAGTAGGTCAAACTCACAGGTCAAACTACCAAGCCATGGGTTGAACACACGACCACTGGGACGACACCAAAAAACATTACCAATAGACCAGAAGCTTCACTTGTTAATATATGTGCGCGAGTTTTTATTTGAAGTTTAGTTATATGGCATAAAGGGGGGAAGGGTTGGCAAAGCCCTCCATACCCAGTAGCCAGCAAACACCTTGGATTATTTTAGCAATGTTTTAATGCACTACCAAACAATTTAACACCATTCCAAAATTGGCACAAAGGGAAACCATATGATAATAGTCAATACCATATGGTGGAGCCTCCACATATCAGCGCGGAGAGATTAATCAAAGTCTAAAGTTAAGACATTAAGTTATAATAGGTTGATTTATATTCCACACCGTTGGTGTTTTGAACCATTTGATATGCCATGGGGGTCCATTTTTACACCATGGTTGTAACCATATGATAACCATATGCTATATATGGTTGAGCCTATCACTGCCGGGCTAATATTGATATTTTTTTAAAATGGTATGTTATATATGGATGTGCCGAACTATGTAATGCTATGTTAATACATGTCTTTAAAATCCAATCCTGGGAGGCCCACGAGTTTGACCCCAAGATCTCCTTTGGGTATTATAAAAATCCTTACCAATACCCCTTTGAGAAGGGAGATGTAAGGTGGAGCTTCTATAATTATTTTGAACAATGTTTGTAAATGCATTTTGAGGCATATCTTGGCCAGTATTGGGCCTTTTTGAAATCTGTGAGTTGGGCTGGAGAGTTGAGGTCGAGGCCTATCAATTGAAAGTATCCATTGATGCATGTGTGCACATTCCAGAATAGATAATTTGATGTAAATATACTTCATGAGCACTTTCAATACAACAGACACCCGTTGGAAGCAGAACGATAGATGTAGTCCAGGAAGGACGAACTCTGTCATCAAGTTTTATGTGTTCTCTTCTTTTTCTCTATTGTTCAAGCTTAGGTTCAGATTTTAAGTTTATGTTTCACGCACTTAAAAATCAATTTTCCTCATTATTTCACTTAAAATCAGCCTTAGTTAATATTCTAATAAATTTTGAAAATAGTTAGTTCTGTTGTTTTCAGATCAATACATACCATCGTTTCTCTTCTTTCTCACTTTATTGCTTTGGATATATTTTTTAGTGTCAGTATTTGTAGCCTTCCTCCAGTGATAAAACATGCTCTTACAAAGTGATTTTAAGGTGTCAAGGTCAAATTTTGTCATTTCAATGAGTCTTCAAGAAACATTTGGTCACTAGGTATTAGGTCTAGGGTTTGTTTTCACTCCTTTCAAAGTTGTACAAATGTCGATCCATGTCACCATTCAGATGAGTGAAACATCATTCAGAGGGTTTTCATCATCATGTCAAGTTTCATTGGGTCATTTTACACCTTGTTCATGCTTCAATTGTGCCTAGGTAAGGTTCATTTCCCTCTCCTAGGGTTTTGGAGGTAATTTCTCTTAGATGGTCAAATCATCAGCAAAACTTGTATCCTGATGTTCATACACCTTCCCCTATCCTTAATTCACCTTATTAAACACTTCCCATCACTGATATCCCTCAAATTCATCATTTTTTCACAAACCCTAGTTTCTTGCTACAACTTGACCATTTTCTAGGCTAGGCCTATGTTTTTCCCTTTTGGACCCCTTCCCCTCACTCAATATTTGAAATTCCACTTTCCCTTGCTTACTAACATCCCTCCCTACTTTCCAAAATTTTCTCAAGAATTTAGAAGCCCCTTATCCCCTTAATTTCACTTCATTTCGAAAAATCCCTTGTTCCACACATCGGGATAGGTTTTACTCCAATGATGTTTCTGAGCAAGCAAAGATGAATTTGGAAAAACTGAGAGAGGTTTTTTTCCAACATAGGTAAAGGAAGAAAAAACTCCTTCAATTTTTACACAGGTGTCATTTTTTTAGAGAAATTTCAAAAATATAGTTGCCTCAGGAGAATTGATGCACCTCTGAAGTGACCTTGGGAAAATCAAGATTTATCCTATCTTGGTTGGCCTAATGAATTTCTTGATACGTCAAATGATAACTAGAAACAAAGATATTTCCAATGAGCTATCATGAGCTCACTTTTGAGTTGAGGAATACCTTCAAAAGTTGACTGCAACAGCACTCTGCCTTTAGGCAGCCTCATTTTCCACATTTTGACCAGCCTTGGGAGAATTGATTTTTTATAGGGAAAATGAACTCCAAATTCAAAAATTCCACTTTTTCTGGAAAGTAGAAAGGCATACCTTTCCAACAAGCACACTTGGAGAAAATTTGGACAGTGGAAAGGCCTCCAAAATCATCTTCAAAAATGTGCTATGCATAGGGGAAATCAGTGCAACGCATTGGAGGAATTTTGCTCATTTTGGCCAAAAAACTCTGTTTTTCGCCTAGTTTCTTCACAGTTTGACTTTTCTCCTTCTAATTTTCAAACTCATGATGTAATTAAATGTGACATGATGGATTTTTATGTAATTATGCTAAATTTTCACTCATAGAGATAGATTCATCCATGAAAAGGTTGTTTGCAACTGAATGAATCAGTTCCCTAGTTTTTAGAGGCAAGTTGTTCCATTGCCTACTTTTTAGTTTCTCAGTTTAGAATTTGTTGGAACAGCTCCTAAACTCATGAGCTCGACCCCTAGAGGGTAGGATGATTTTTTTTTTGCCTATATCTTATGTTTTTTCAGTCATTAGCATGGTTGGATTTTTGGAAAAGCTTGGAGCTTATTGCACATTCATCTCTGCAATTTGGCAAAGGAATAGACCAGGGTTTGCAGCACTTTATGGGATTCTTGTGGAATATTGATTTGGTATTGTGTTTCCGTTAGTAATTTCAAGTTTTGCATGTGATTTATGTATGCCATTATCTCTCTTTGCTTCATCTTAACTAAATCAAACAAAGATAAAGGTAGAATACATTGAAAGTGCAGTGCTCTACCTAGGGTTTGTTTAATTATTTATGTTTTTAGCTGTTTGAAGAGGATCCTTGAGAATTTCATGCCCTCTTCAACTCCTCACCAGTATAAAAGCTCTCCATCTCACTCAATTTTAAGTACCAAATCACTTGCCTACCTTTCCCCATAGAGATCTCTGCAAAACTGAGCCTCATTCCCCAAACCCAAATCTGCCTTTCCATTTGAGCCAAAAAAACATCATTAAATTCAATCAAACTCTTTTGCACACATACCTAGCCTAAAATCAGTCTTCACATCAAGTCATCTCAAGGCTCATTGATCATTTTTTTTTGCTGATATTGACAAGGAGAGAGCCCTCTCCCGACCTAGTAGGGCTAGCTACCAGATTAAGCGTGGTTTGATGTTACCCTAGATCCTGCCTTTCTCAGCCTGAGGCAGATTTAGGCCATAACATAATGGCGACCATACTGGGGGGATGAAAGGTTTGTTGTTTGCTTTATAAACTACAGACGGAGCCTGAAGTTAGCCAGGTAGCCTTCGAACTGCTCTTGCTCTACAGGTGCATAGTAGATGAACGTTGCTTCAGTCAATCTCTGGTTTAGTTTATGAACTGAAAATCTAGTTTCCTCAGTAAAACGTAATCAAGTTCAGATCTGATTGTTGATGGTGGAAAATGATCAGACACCGCAAGGCTAAAATCATTTACCTGGTGACTCTAAATCAGTTTCAAGATCAGATCCAAGGACTCCACTGCAGGATGAACCTGACCAGCAGAAACATGAAAGAACAATATGGAAAGATCAGGTATTCATGTTGGAATTTCATCCAAGACATTTTGTTCTTTTTCATAAATTATTTCTTCTCTTTTCCCAAG
Source organism: Pinus albicaulis (assembly GCA_034641835.2). NCBI lineage: Eukaryota > Viridiplantae > Streptophyta > Pinopsida > Pinales > Pinaceae > Pinus > Pinus albicaulis. The sequence continues at coordinate 866,040,043 of CM076575.1, read as the reverse complement.
AATTTCAAGAAGGCTTTGCAAAGTATATTGTATTTGAGAAAATATCCTCGACCTGCATTTAATTCCTTCCCTTTGAAGATTGTGAATACCAAATATTTGCATGCTTTTGAGCTTGATCAAGACCTTTCTTCCAAATCTTGTGATGACCATCTTCAAATTGATGAACCTCAAGAGACCAAGACCGATTCTGCAGCATTTGTACATACCCCTATACCTTGTAAAATTCCAGATCGATACAAGCCTCTGATTTTACCTCCTATATCCCATGCTTTCCCTAAAAATCATGACCTATATCTACCAAGATTTTATGGTGAACGCGACAACATCACTGTTGAGAGACATGTTCTGAATTTTGAGTCTTTTCTTGACCTTTTTGAAGTTGATGAAGAGGATGTTAGTATTAGGCTTTTTGCTCTTTCTTTGCAAGGAAAAGTCAAGAGTTGGTTCAAAACCCTGCCTGTTGCGAGCATCTCAGATTTCCAACAGTTCGTCAAAGTTTTCCTCGACAGGTGGGTGGTCAGACAGAACCCTTTCTTGATTATAGAAGAGTATAACCAGTTGAAAATACTGCCAGGGGAGACAGTACAACATTTTTCTACCAGATTTAACCAAGTTTATTATTTGATGCTAGTTAATATAAGACCTCCTCTTGGATCCACTCTCTTGCACTACCCGAGTGTCTTTGATCCAGAAATGGAGTTTCAGCTGAGATAAAGGAAACTTGCAACACTTCAAGAGATGCAGAACAGTGCAGTAGATGTAGAGGCTCATTTTCTAATCTGAAGAACAAAGTTGAAGGAAGAAGAGATGAAAAACATAGATCTGGAGGAATCAACATCTCTAGAGGTAAAGCTTGACATTTTGGTAAGTGCGGTGGAAGAGATGATGCAAAGGATCATCACAAGGAATGAGTATAATGTTCAAGCCCATGGCTCGCTGATTGAATAAGAACAAGTTGTTGATCCAAAACATTTTGTTTCTTATCCCAGTTGTCATAGATCTGATAATGATTGTTTTATAGATCATCTTGGAGAAGAGAGAGTTGTTTATATGACATGTATTCTTGATGATGTGTTTTATACTGATGATTTGCCTCAGTTTGATCAGTATGATGATGATTATGTTCTCCAAATAGAAGCTAATCTTGTAGACAAATCAACAGCTAGTTTCTGGGAGGAATAAGTTCACTTTCAGTAGCTCGAATACAATGTTCAGCCATCACATATCAGCTATGAAAATGACGAGGAAAGTGCAGCAAATTTTGAAGTAAGTGAAGGATCTTTGCCTTTTGGTTTTACTTCGTTTCAGTTCATCAGAGACAACATTCATGCAATCCGAAATCAACTATCGACAAGTCTTGATTTGGAACATCTTGAGGGCAATAAAAACCTTGTTCAAGACTTCTCATATCCAGATTTGTAGCCCCCGAATGCCATTGATTGTCAAGTTGCAGATGAAGACATGGAAGCTGGCACATATGATCAAATGATACAAGATGATTTCGTACCATTTTGTTTTGAATCATTTTATTTTTTGAAGGGTAAATTGCATAGTATATCTTCAAATGAGCAGCCTGTAGAAAATCATGTAATCTCATCGAAACCAATAGAAAATGGGTTGTAGCAGTATTTTCAAGATTTTCATGATCCAATAGCTGATGTGTTGGATGATGTCTTTCTCCATTGACTACATGTGAGCTTGAAACGTGTGTTGATATAAACTTGATCTGGCAGCTGGTTTCTTTGTCATTTTTAGCAGGAGTCTCGTCACAAAGCTCAAAAAAAGGTTTTCATTCATGGTATGAGGAGAAGAGAAGTAATCCATTGGATGAGCTAAGTCCCAGTGTGCATGAACTTCAAGATCCTTATGCATTGTTTTTGGAGGCGGATAGAGAATCCATATCATTGAACGGATATGTTTCCAAGTTTTCATGGGAGTTTCCTTTTAGTAGTTCTCTCTTATTGTTCATAAGCGAGCACTTGTGGAGAATTCAAATAGCAGCCAGAATACTTACTTGGTTGCATTGGTTGTTTCATTTCACTTGATCAAGTTAGAAATGGAACAACTAGAGTAGGTTTTATTAAATAACCTTCATATTGAGCATATTTTCCAGTTTGTCGATTGTGTTTAAGTATCGAGTCAGTTTTTAGTTGAGTGAGATTCAATTTTTGTCGTCAAGTCATCAGTTTTCAGTCATGCATTTCAGCTTGATTTTTTGACTCCATTGCCCAATGGATGAAGACACTGTCTGCTTTCCAAAGATATGTAGTTCTTGGCATCTCCAAGGAGCTACCATCCCCATTGGAGCCAATGTTAGTGTCAATCTTTGCAACCTTCCTCTAGTGATCAAACATACTCTTACAAAGTGATTTTAAGGTGTCAAGGTCAAATTTTGTCATTTCAGTGAGTCTTCAAGCAAAATTTGGTCACTAGGTATTAGGTCTAGGGTTTGTTTTCACTCATTTCAAAGTTGTCCAAATGTCGGCCCATGTCACCATTCAGATGAGTGTACCATCATTTAGAGGGTTTTCATAATCATGTCAAGTTCCACTAGGTCATTTTACACCTTGTTCATGCTTCAGTTGTGCCTAGGTAAGGTTCATTTCCCTCTCCTAGGGTTTTGGAGGTAATTTCTCTTGGATGGTCAAATCATCAGCAAAACCTATATCTTGATGTTCATAAACCTTCCCCTATCCTTAATGTACCTTATTAAACACTTCCCATCACTGATATCCCTCAAATTCCTCATTTTCGCACAAACCCTAGTTTGTTGCTACAACTTGACAATTTTCTAGGCTAGGCCTGTGTTTTTCCCTTTTGGACCCCTTCCCCTCACTCAATCTTTGAAATTCCACATTCCCATACTTCCTAACATCCCTCCCTACTTCCCAAAATTTTCTCAAGAATTTATAAGGCCCTTATCCCCTTCATTTCACTTCATTTCAACAAATCCCTTGTTCCACACATTGGGATAGGTTTTACTCCAATGATGTTTCTAAGCAAGAAAAGATGAATTTGAAAAAACTGAGAGATTTTTTTTCCAAAATAAGAAAAGGAAGAAAAGCCTCCTTCAATTTTTAGACAGGTGTCATGGTTTTAGAGAAATGTCAAAAATACAGTTTCCTCAAGAGAATTGATGCACCTCTGAAGTGACCTTGGGAAAATCAAGATTTTTCCTAGCTTGGTTGGCCTAATGACTTGCTTGATAAGTCAAATGATAACTAGACACAAGTATATTTCCAATGAGTTATCATGAGATCAATTTTGGGTTGAGGAAGACCTTCAAAAGTTGACTGCAACACCACTTTGCCTTTAGGCAGCCTCATTTTGCACATTTTGACCAGTCTTGGGAGATTTGATTTTTTACAGGGAAAATGAACTCCAAATTGAAAAATTCCAGTTGGGTTGGAAATTATACTCAATATTATTTCCAACGAGATATCCTGCGCCCAATTTTGACACCAGGAAGGCCTCCAAAAGTCTCCTGGAAAAAGGCACTATGCATTGAGATGGCACGGTGCATTGGGCAGCCCTCTGCAGTGTAAAAAATGAACTAGCACGACACATTGAGATGACGTGGCACATTGGGCTAAAAAGCCTGAAATCCATTCAAATATTCCTCCAAAATCTCCAAAATTGAAAATTCTTCATTCCACAACTAAGTTAACATCTCCATATTTCCAATGTATGAATTTCCATCAGTGTTTATGGTGTTTCAATAGGTGAAAAATAAAACCCTAGCTTCTAGGGTGAAACCCTAGTTTTCTTCATTGCAATAATGGTTGTATACCCTATCCCCTTAATCCCACTCCCCTCATACATTTTCCCCTTAATCCCCTTCTCCACATATAATTTCCCAAACCCTACACTCCATAAACCCTACTCACATCCCTAAAACTCTTACTCCCATCCCTAAACTCTGTTCACACATGCATTTTTACACTCTCTTCCATACACTCTACCCATTTCATTCCTCCACCATATTTTCACACTGTTATCCACAAAATCATCCATGTACAACCACATTTTTCAAAACCAAAGGAAAACAATGGAAAGAGACAGTGATCATGGGTATGAGCAAGAGATTGAACATTACAGGGAATCTTGGCTTGAGAAAACAAAAATGCACCTATAAAGGATGCTAGAGAAGGCCAAAAATGAGAAAAACATGTTGAGGAATATCGCATACCACTACTTTTCAATAAATATGGTGTGCAAAGCAAGAATCAAGATTTTGAAGGCCAAGTTGAAGAAGGCATCGAGGAGGCGAAAAGAGAAAGATAGAATTCAGATATTGGTTGAGGGTTCCTTGGCCCAACACAACACTTGATGGAGAACACTCAGCCGAAATTTCAAAAAAATTGGGACACTTTTTGCATTTTTGGATTTTTTTGGGCTAAAACGCATGTTTTTCTGCCCAATGTGCCACGCCACCTAGCGCTCGCTTTTGATGGAGACCTCCTTTTGAGAAAAACTCAACATTTTTTGTTTTTTCATGAAAAAATATGCATGCTCACCAATGGCCAAGAAATTTTGACAAGTTTTGAGCCCCCAAAAAGCTCAAAAACACCCCAAAAATGACCTTTCTGCCCCTTTTTGGACACACAGGAAGCAGTGTTGGGAAAAAACAGTTTTGGAGGGGAGAATGGAGGCCAAATTCAAAAATTCCACTTGTTCTGGAAAGTAGACAGGCATACCTTTCTAACAAGCACACTTGGAGTAAATTTGGACACGGGGAAGGCCTCCAAAAGTAGCTACAAAAAGGCACTATGCATATGGAAATCAACGCGGCGCATTGGAGGATTTTTGCTCATTTTGGCCAAAAAACTCTGTTTTTCGCCTAGTTTCTTCACATTTTGACTTTTCTCCTTCTAATTGTCAAACTCATGATGTAATTCAATGTGACATGATGGATTTTGATGTAATTATGCTAAATTTTCACTCATAGAGGTAGATTCATCCATGAAAAGGTAATTTGCAACTGAATGAATCAGTTCCCTAGTTTTTAGAGGCAAGATGTTCCACTGCCTACTTTTTAGTTTCTCAGTTTACAATTTGTTGGAACAGCTCCTAAAATCATGAGATCAACCCCTAGAGGCTAGGATGAGTTGTTGTTTGCCTATATCTTATGTTTTTTCAGTCATTAGCATGGATGGATTTTTGGAAAAGCTTGGAGCTTATTGTACATTCATCTCTGCAGTTTGGCAAAGAAATAGACCAGGGTCTGCAGCACTTTATGGGATTCTTGTGGGCATCTTGATTTGATATTGTGTTTCCTTCAGTAATTGAAAGTTTCACATGTGATTTATGTATGCCATTATCTCTCTTTGCTTCATCTTAACTAAATCAAACAAAGATAAAGGTAGAATAGATTGAAAGTGCAGTGCTCTACCTAGGGTTTGTTTAGTTATTTATGTTTTCAGCTGTTTGAAGAGGATCCTTGAGAATTTCATGCCCTCTTCAACTCCTCACCAGTCTAAAAGCTCTCCATCTCACTCAATTTTAAGTACTAGATCACTTGCCTACCTTGCCCCATAGAGATCTCTGCAAAACCGAGCCTCATTCCCTAGACCCAAATCTTCCTTTCCATTTGAGCCAACAAAACATCATTAAATTCAATCAAACTCTTTTGCACACATACCTAGCCTAAAATAAGTTTTCACATCAAGTCATCTCAAGCCTCATTGATCATTTTTTTTTGCTGAGATTGACAAGGAGAGAGCCCTCTCCTGACCTGGTAAGTCTAGCTACCAGGTTAAGCGTGGTTTGATGTTACCCTAGATCCTGCCTTTCTCAGACTTAGGCAGATTTAGGCCCTAACAATATTTATGACTCATGTTGCTTCTTTTAACTGGCCAGAGTCTCTACCTGTAAGAGAGATCAACCACTGTAATTTTAGACTCTAAATATTCTTCATCAAGCATTGTTAGGTGCTGCCTCCATTCACCATTCTATCGATATTTATTCTGGGTGCTGAAATAACAACTATGAAGTTTTTTTTTTTTTTACTCTCAATTCTATTTGTAACATTCTAGAACAAGAATTTCTTGCTAGATTTGCACGCAACTTCTTTATGCCCAAAATTATTACACTTGTAGCATTCAAATTTATTGAAGAAGGAGACAAAATAATTATACTTCTTACCAAATCTTGTGCTTGTACAATTTCCTAGACTGTAATTTTCTCTCTTGTTGCTCTTGGGCCATTTAAAATATTTCCTTTGAAGAGAAAAGGCTCTTTGTGCTTAGCTGGTCAAATTTATCTTCTGAGGAATTCATGGTTGTGGTTGAAATTTTGCATTCCACCTGTGTTGTTGCACCTTTTTTTCCTTTATGGACACTTGGAGTAAAATCTCCCTGCATTATTACAAAAAAAACATATGAGGGGTTGCATACCTTTATCTTGACTCATGGAAGTCCCTTTTTTTTGTGTTCTTTTATTTTTCGTTGCAGTGTTGTCAGAACTTATTTTGGCCAAATTCGTGGGCCCATTTAACGTTGTTGTTGAGTCACCATCATCTTAAATTTTTTATCTTTACCTAAAAGGATAAATCATTGGTTTTCTTGTCTTTAAACACTTCAAAATTATTTGGTTTCTTTTGAAGATTCATCAAATTCTCTTTTGATATTATAATCTCCATTTCGAGCTTCAGATTGATGGATTTGAGATTCTTGATATCCACAATGGCTTATATGAGTAGCCTCTTCAAAAAAATATTTTCTTGAAGATCTTCCAACTCAATTGAAGAGGAACTAGATTCACCATTAGTGTTTATTTTACTCTGAAAATTTTGTTCCCTTGATGAGTCTAGGGATTCTTTTGTTTATACATGAGATGTACTTTCTTCCTCTTCACCAGAGGTGGACCCATTGTCTTCTTGAAATTTTTTTAGATCTACTCTCATTAATAAGGTAGCTCTACCTTCATTATAACTTGACGAGGAACTCTTACTTTCACTAGTACTCATTGGAAGGGACTCTTTCCCCTACTTGTTTATTAGTCTCTACTGAAAGGGACTACTACCCCTGAACATTTAATAGCACCCACTAGAAGGAGCTTCAACGCTTGATATACAGGCTACCACTTGTTGGTCTTGTTGGTCCATATTTCATCCATTTTTAAACTAGAACCAAGATAGATCTTCCGTCATAATAAAAAAAACTTTGATCACTACAAATTCTCACCAAAGCCACCATACAAACACCTTCAATAATTTCACATTAATGATGCAAACACCTTCAAAAATATCTGACTATTGAAGCAAGATACCACCACTTTCAGAAATATGTCATTACTGAACACCTCATTCACTAATTACTAAGCTCTATAAACCAACAAAAAATTGTAAAAAACACCTTTTATATACCCATGTTGGTCTCTAATTCACCCTTGATGCATTTCACTATCATGTATCATGATGCACCAACAACTCTCACACATATTCTGCAATACTCTTGCCACCCCTAAAATTTTGATGCCTGAATTTTGCTCTTAAAGAATTTTGGATTGATAATTTTGAATTTATCTTTCATTATCTTGCTTTCAAATCTATTGTATGAATTAATATTTTTTTCCCTTTGTCCTTCTATTTTTAGTCCTCTAACTGTTTGCCAAGTTTTTTATTCCACTACTCTTTTTCAAACCTCAAAATCTGAGTTTTCTGTTGTTTTCCTGCTTATTTTTTGCAATTATGGTTCTTAATAGGTTTTATCTGTGGTTTGTTATTTTTTCATGTAGTTATTTTGGCTTAATTTCCAATTCTGCTACCAAATTTTTCATGTACTTTAGCGCTCTATTGTGGTTTGTGCCACATAATTGTTACTTGCCAAAGTTGTCGACTAATTCATGCATTTGCATTATTCTGGGTTTGGATCTAAGTATTGAATGTGTCACTTGAGCTATCACTTTTTTGTTCATCCTATTATCGGGCTCTAATCGCACCAACTCATATTTTCATGCCAAACCAAGTGCCATTTGTTTCTATGTGAAATAGACTAGGGTAAGTCTAGGTGCTAACCCTGATCTCCCAAGAGCCTCCACGACTCTTTATATCTACGTGCCCTGTTTATTTCCTGTTCCATAGCACCTAGTGCAGGTGCTTAGCTTGTAACCCCCAACATCCCAACACAGTGATATTTCACACCACAATAAACCCACCATGGTGTATCCTCTAGGCTGACGTTTTCGTGGGGACCGCCTGACACTTCAGTGATTGGTTGTTGTTGTGACACCATGGCCCGATGCATGCTGCACAAAGCTTATGCTCAGTGCATGAAATTGAATATTTTGGGCTTTGTCTTGTGGGGTCCTCCCACCTAAATCTCATTGTTTAACCACTGTCGTGTTGTCTGTGCCCACATGTCCCAACTCCCGCTTCGTAAAAACCCCTCTTGCGCTCTTTTTAAAAGCTTCCAGGGTCATATTGCCAGGATGATGTCATGTGGACATCACCAGGGACACTTGATGTCTCCGGAGTGGTGACACATGTCCATCATTGATTGAACATGATAACATCACCATTTTTATGTTGTCTAGGAAAATTTCCTGCTACCACATGTCCCTTTTAGTAAGGAGAGATAAAGATCCTCCGAGGCCTATTTTTCAACGTTTTTCTTCATTAGATTGGAAACAAATTGGGTCCAAGAAACTAGTCTGAATCACCACACCTCCCATGACCACCAAGCCTATCTATAGGGTCAAATAAAGTGTTGTTGGAAATACAACACATTTCCCGATGCTTACCTCTTATGTTCTCCTATTGTGCCAGTGCTATATTTCACTACCATTTGTTTATGCCCATGAGAATTCACCTTCGGGACCTAAGCTATCGAAGTGGGACTCCTAATCCCTTGATCCGGATCTTGGGGGGATGGCCCCAAGATCTAAAAAATTGAGATGCCAGAAGAAAATAGGAGAACATAGAATAAACAAAACCACAAAGAAATTTTTTTATTAAAACAAAGAATAATTGTAAAGTCTACATTGTGGTGGAAAATATTTCCTCTTACAAAATATGACTTGTTACTTATAGTATTTTTATTTACAATACCATATGTAAATTTCATGGGTGGATAAATACCATGGGTGAATGAATACAATGGGTAGATGTCACTTACAATGCCATGGGTGGATGCCACTTACAATACCATGGGTAAATTCTATGTGTGGATGAATACCATGGGTGGATACATACCCTGGTTGAATGAATACCATGGATAGATGACACTTAAAATACCATGAGAGGATAGATACCATGGGTGTAGGCCACTTTCCATTTAGATCATTCCTTCCCCCTTAAGAAGAAATGGACCCCATTGCATGAATTTACCTCCTGAGAAGCCTTTTTTGAATATGAAGAGGCACTGAAGAGATGGGTTTTGTGTGGTTAATCCATAACTATGATGAATGAAGATCTGAGGATAGATAAAACTTGTAATGCTTGTGACCAAGTGATACTGACAGTGTGTGACCTTGCAAATGGACTTTCATGAAGTGTGTGTTTGTAGATGACCCATAACTATGACAAACGAAGATCTGAGGATTGAGTTACCCTGTAATTCTTGTGACCAACTATGATTCTAACAGTGTGCAGCCTATAAAATTGACTTCGATGAAGTGTTGGTTTGTGGATGTCCCAGAACCATGAAAAAAAAGATCTTAGGATAGAGGTACCTTGTAATGCTTGTGACCAACTATGATACTAATAGTGTGCGGCCTAGAAAATGGACCCATAATCGTGATGTTGATTGTTGATGAAGTAACAGGTGCCTACATAGCTTGGGGTGGGAGGGAAAATCTCCAAAGAACCCAAGATGGATGCTAGTATGCTAAAACTAATGAATGTGAAGCAAGCACCTACTAAATCTGGGTGGGAGGGCACGTCTCCATAGGGAACCTGCTTTCAATGCTTCTCGAGATATAAAATATAATTTAAAATGGTCATAGCTCGATCAATATAACTCAAAATATTTAATATAACCTATTTTTGGAAACATAATAACCATTTTCCATCTTCCTATGTGATTGAAATCCCTATATGGGCACTTTCGAAACCCAGATTCACACTGCAACTGTCTCATTGTCACAAAAGTTCTGAAAAAATAACTTATTTTAAATGAGCGATATCTCCCTCATCCGAACTCTGATCGACCAATTTTTTATTTGAATTTGGGTGATTTTCCAGCAGGAGATCAGATATATAATTAGTTTTCTAAAGTGCTGCACAAAAACTGCAAAATGATAAGAGAGCCATCATCCACGAATTTTCATCAGAAAACATTCTTCAACATAGTTGATTTTAAATTAGCGATATCTCCCTCATCCATACTCTGATTCGGCCAATTTTTTTAATTTGGGTACTTTTTCAAGGAATCCATATATTTTATCTTTTTTCTTAAATTTTGCACTAAAATTTTCATATCAAATCTGCAAAATCGCCTCCCAATAAACATTCCAGAAAGAAAAAAAAAATGAAAAAAAAAAAATGTATTCTCGCTTGGTCCAAGAAAGTGCTTTGTGGAGGTTGCGGCACTTGCATGAAGTTTGCTGCAAAATTTTTAGACTGAAATATGCTTCAAACCCTCATTGTTGTGTAACCAGCTCCAAAGAGAGAAGAAAAGAGATATTCACGCCTTAGAAATGAGCCACTTCGAGGGGGCAACCTCCAATACATTACATGAATGAACAATTCTTGGATGATACAAATGAACAAAACCTCCTTCTTATATATAGGAGTCCATGGGGCCATAATGTAATCCTAGTGGGGCCACAATGTAATCCTAGCCGACCTAACAATAATAATTTAAGGGCACAATAATAACAATATGGGGGTTGCAAGGGTACAATAATAACAATAAGGGGGTTACACTAACAACAATAAGGGACTATACTAGTAATATAGGGACCTAACATGCCCCTCTCCTTCAAAAAAGTGTTGTCCTCAATGCTTGAGTAGCTCTGGGTGCTTCTGTATAAAATTCTCATCTCCCATGTAGAATCTTCAGTGGGTAAGTTCTTCCACTTGATGAGATACTCTGAAATTGATCGATTCCGTAGTTGTCGAGTTCTTGTTTCCATGACCGCTTCAAGTTCCAATATGATTTTTCCTTCCTCATCAAGTTCTGGCAATATTGTTTGAACTGGAAGATTTTCACCTATAACCTTCTTTAAGCATGAAACATGGAAAACTGGATGTACTCGCGAAGAAGCAGGAAGCTCCAATTTGTATGCCATAGTACCAATCTTTTGCAACACCTTGTAAGGACCATAGTACTTTGGCGATAATTTATTATCCTTCTTTGCTTGCTTGAGGGACATTTGTTTGTATGGTTGTAGCCGTAAAAATACCCAATCTCCTACATCAAAACTTCTCTCTTTACGATGTTGATCTTCCTGTTGTTTTATTCGATTTTGTGCCAAATTCAGGTTATCCTTTAAGAGTTGGAGAACTTCTTGCTGATGCTCGATGTGATCTTCCACTGCTTGAACCTTCGAATTTTCCCTTAAAGATGATGTGATCGATGGTGGATGATATCCATAAAGTGCCATAAATGGGGTCATTTTTGCTGCAGTATGGAAGGAAGTGTTATACCACCATTCAGCGAGAGGTAACCACTTGACCCATTGTGTTTGTTTATCAGATACAAAACAACGAAGATATCCTTCAAAAAATTTATTTACTATCTCAGTTTGACCATCAGATTGAGGATGATAAGATGAGCTATGAGCTAATTGAGTACCCAAACAAGAAAATAACTCCGTCCAAAAATTTCCAGTAAAAATGGGATCTCTGTCGCTCACAATAACCCTTGGGCTTCCATGTAGCTTTTGAATTCTGTCCATAAATGTAGTAGCAATCGTACTTGCTTTAAATGGATGAGATAATGCACAAAAGTGTGCATACTTGGTAAGTCTATCAACTACCACCATGATGACACTCTTTCCTTCGGACTTAGGTAAACCCGTGATAAAATCCATTGAAATCTCCTCCCAACGTTGACTTGGAATGGATAAAGGTTGTAGAAGACCCGGGGTCTTAATTGTCTCAACTTTATTCTGCTGGCAAACCAAACATTCCGCCACAAAGTTTTGAATATCAGATTTAAGGCCATCCCAAAAAAATTCTTTCTTCACCCTGTGGTAAGTTTTTAAAAATCCTGAGTGTCCTCCTAAAGGAGAAGTGTGCAATTCCAGAAGAATCTTTTGTTTTAGTTGGGAATTATTACCAAGATATAAGCGATCTTTGTACCATAAGGAATCATTTTTCCAACTAAATGTATCAGATGTACTAGGATCTTGCTGCAACTTTTGAATGAGTGTCCATACATCTTTGTCCTTCTTCCATTCATCTCCTGCTTCGGTTATCCAATCTGGTTGGATAATAGAAATGGCACAAAGCAATGCTTCCACCTCTTCATTCTTTCTTGAGAGTGCATCTGCAACAACATTAAGCTTTCCTTTTTGTAGATTATTTCAAAGTCATAACCCAACATCTTTGTGACCCATTTTTGCTGCTCTTCTGAAGATAGTCTTTGTTCCAAAAAGTGTTTAAGACTATCATGATCAGTTTTTACCTTGAAGTGTCTTCCCATTAGGTAAGTTCACCATTTCTTTAGTGCATGCAGTATTGTTAACATTTCCTTCTCATAAATAGGTTTTTGTAAATACTTTCCTTTGATTGGACGACTTTCAAAAGCAATGGGTCTTCCTTCCCGCATTAAAACTGCACCAATTCCATTTCCTGAGGCATCACATTCCACAATAAAGGTTTTTGTGAAGTCTGGCGTAGCTAAGACCGGTGCTAGGCACATTGCCTCTTTAAGATGTTCAAAGGTCTTAGTTGCTTCAGGAGTCCATGAAAATGCATCTTTCTTCAATAATGTTGTTAGAGGTGCTGCTATTCTCCCATAATTCTTAACAAACTTGCGATAATACCCTGTTAACCCGAGAAATCCTCGCAACTGCTTTATTGTTGTGGGGACTTTCCATTCCTTAATGGCTTTAATTTTGTTAGGGTCTACCTTAACACCCTCGTGAGATACAATATGACCCAGATATTCCACCTCTTGTACTCCAAAGAAACATTTGGATGTTTTTGCATATAATTGTTTCTCCTGCAATAGTTTGAGCACCCTGTCAACATGCTCAACATGATCCTTCCAAGACCTGTTGTAGATTAGTATATCATCAAAAAATACTAGCACAAATTTTCTAAGGAAGGGTTTGAAAATGGAATTCATCAACCCTTGAAATGTAGAAGGTGCATTGGTAAGGCCAAAAGGCATGACCAAAAATTCATAATGACCCTCATGAGTTCGAAATGTCGTTTTTGGAATATCTTCAGTCTTCATTCTAATTTGATGATATCCTGAACGAAGATCCAACTTGGTAAAATAAATTGCTCCATGTAATTCATCCAATAATTCATCAATCACAGAATGGGAAATTTATCTTTAATGGTGAGCTTATTGAGCTCCCTATAACCCGGACACATGCGCCATGATCCATCCTTCTTGTGTACCAATACTACAGGAGCAGAGAAAGAACTTTGACTAGGTTCAATTATACCCGATTCTAACATTTCTGCAATCATACGTTCAATTTCACTCTTTTGGAAGTAAGATATCTATAAGGCCTGATGTTTGGAGGAACACTTCCTGGAATCAAATGAATAGCATGATCATGATCACGAATAGGTGGGAGTCCTTTGGGAGTTTCAAACACCTTGGAATGATTGTCCAAGACTTGTTGGAGATCTGCAGAAATAGATGATTTTGATGTTGAAACTTCTAGTGAGCATAATTGTGCAATTACGCCTCGTTGTTCTTTCTTTAGAAGCTTTGTCATGCCATTAGAGCTTATTATCCTTCCTGGCTTCCCTTCAATACCCCGTAATTCGACTTCCTTTCCTTCAGAAAAGAATTTCAAGAAAAGTTCTTGAAAATTAAAAGCTACCGTCCCCAAAGATTGTAACCATTGTACTCCTAGTACAACATCAGCACCTCCCATAGGAATGGAAAGTATTGGACTAGTCAACACATATTCCCCCATGGTTAGCTTGATGTTATTGCATTTTCCAGAGCAATTTATAGTTCCTCCATTTGCAACCATCACTTGACATTCTGGTGCTGGGTATAGGAAACAATTTAATTCCTTGGCTACCTTACAATGAATAAAATTATGGGTGCTACCAGAATCAGTCAACACTATTACCTTCTTCTTCTTGATATGTCCTTCTATTTTGAGATTTTGATGAGTGGTAATTCCTGCCAGTGCATTACACGATATGGTCGGACTCATTTCTTCCTCTTCTAGGGCTGGTTCCTGGTGTATATCCTCTTCTTGTTCATTTTTTTCTTCCTCTTCACAATCTATGTAAAATAATTTCTTCTCAGCACACTTATGACCTTTAGTGTATTTGCTATCACAACTGTAGCAAAGCCCTTTTGCTCTTTTTTCTTCCAATTGTTGTGGTGTCAACCTTGTAGGTTGTGGAAATCTAGATGTAGCCACACTTCCTTCTTTATAGAATTGAGTAGTAGACTTCTTTGTTGCCATAATTTTACATTCAACTTTTCTTGCCAACCTGAATGCCTTCTCTAATGAATCAGGTTCCAGAACACGAACTTCATGTTGAATGTTATCCTTTAAACAGCCTAAGAAGAGATCAATCCTGTGGTCCTCTGAAATATCAGTTACCCTTATACTCAATTTTTGGAAGTCCTCAATGTGCTGCCCCACTAAACCCTTTTGTTTAAGATTTATCAATTGGGTAAAGAAGGTGTTTCTCTTTGTATCCTCATAATGTGCTATCATTTCCTCCGTAAAAATTGACCAAGTGACAATTTTTTTACGGGAGCAAAGCCATTGATACCATACAAATGTATTTTGTTCTAAATGTAAAGTTGCAATGCGTACCTTTTGTGTGTTTTGTACGTTATGGAGATCAAAATATTGCTCCATCCGTAGTATCCATGTTACAGGATCCTTTCCATCAAACTTCCTCATATCCATCTTTGGAATATGGTGGTTCTTCCCGCCAACATTAGAGTTTATGAAATCACAATTAACATTTATTTTGTTCTCATCATGAGGTTCTTTTACTATCTTTTCACCATTAGGAAACCTTTCTTGTATAAACTTTGTCAAACCTTCCATGTCTGCTTTTAGAAAATTCTTCATGTTTTCCATTTTCTCATCGATCTTAGCTTCCATGTCATCAATCTTAGTTTCCATGCCCACTTCCATGCCATCCATCTTAGCTTCCAAACCAACCATCTTAGCTTCCACGCCTTTCTTCAAACCATCCATCTTAGTTTCCACGCCTTTCTTCAAAACTTCCATTTCATTTTTTGCTGCTCTTTGCGAGAGTGAAATTTGTTGCACTTGTTCTTGTAATTTTGATAGATCATGTTGCAATTCTTCATCTTCATGAGTCATGGTAGAGCCTTCTGAAGGCGTGATGGGTGTTGAATTCTTTTTAGGGGCCATTTTAGAATTCAATATTGATATCTATTCTACAATATGCCCTTGGAATCAATTCAACTTGATTCTTCAAACAAGACTTATGCAATTTGGGAAAAAAAATACACACCTTTTACTAGCTTTTAGGAGCTCGATATTGAAATTGAATTATCTCTGTATTTGAAAATCTTCGATATCTGAAATTCAGTTCTATAGTAGATCTCTGAAGCTTCTTTCAAATGCCACAGGTCTGACCTGATTTGGATTCTCCAAGACAAATTTGTGTCCAATCTCCCACAATGACCTAATTCTGGACTGGTTCAGTAGAGCGAACTTGTATGAATTGCCACGTGTCACTGTTTTGTCCTTTGTCTCTGAAATTGATAGCGAAGAAACTTCAGTCTGTGTACTTGCGACCACTTTTTACGGCACTTCAATCCAATGCCCAGAGAGAGTGTTATTGAAGTTTTCCCACGATCACCTCTTTGAGATGCAATTCAGGAGCCTGAAAAAGCACTACCTTCCACAGATCATATCTCCAAAAATATTGCGAACCAAGCTCTGAAATTTTTTGACGAATTTCCTCAGGATTTCAGCTTCGCACCATATGAATTTCAGACTCTGAAACTTCGTACAAAAAAAATTTATAGCGCAAATGCCACGATGACCTGTTTATGAGCCTGAAAAAATACCTAACTTCCACAGATGATATCTCCTCAAATATTGCGAACCAAGATCTGAAAGTTTTAGACAACCTTCCTCAAGATTTCAGATTCGCACCCTAGACATTTCAGCTTCTGAAGCTTCGTAGAAAAAAAGTTATAGCGAAAATGCCACGATGACCCGTTTGGAGCAGCGAAACCCTAGAATCCCAAAGCTCTGATACCAAATGTTGTGTAACCAGATCCAAAGAGAGAAGAAAAGAGATATTCACGCCTTAGAAATGAGCCACTTCGAGGGGGCAACCTCCAATACATTACATGAATGAACAATTCTTGGATGATACAAATGAACAAAAACTCCTTCTATATATAGGAGTCCATGGGGCCATAATATAATCCTAGTGGGGCCACAATGTAATCCTAGCCGACCTAACAATAATAATGTAAGGGCACAATAATAACAATATGGGGGTTACAGGGGTACAATAATAACAATAAGGGGGGCTACACTAACATAATAAGGGGCTACACTATTAATATAGGGACTTAACACTCATTCCCATGGATTCATAACTTGAATCTGATACCACTGATCCAGATCTTGGGGGGAGGCCCCCAGGATCTGAAAATTTGAAATTCCAAAAGAAAAAGGGACACACAATAAACAAAACCATAAAATAATTTTTTTATTAAAACATAGAATACATGTAAAATCTACAATGTGGTGGACAATCTATCCTTTTACAAAATGTGACTTGTTCCTTATACTCTTTTTTAGCTACAATACCACAAGTAAATTCCATGAGTAGATAAATACCATGGGTGAATGAATACCATAGGTAGATGTCACCTACAATACCATGGGTGGATGCCACTTATCATGGGTAAATTCCATGTTGGGATGGATACCATGGGTGGATACATACCATGGGTGAATAAATACCATGGATAAATGGCACTTCACTACCATAGGAGGACAAATACCATGGGTGTAGGCCACTTTCCATTCAGATCATCCATTTTCATTGGTCATCTACCTTAGCTGCATCATTGTTGTGTCCCGACTCTTTCTTCCTCATCCATCCCTTTATGCACCAAAGGGATTGCACTGGGGTAATGCAATTGGGTGGGCTTCAGCCACTCAGTTCCCATTGGACAATGCTTAGTTGTTGTTTCCTGGTCACTGTCACCCGAGACCTTAACTTGTCTTCCCTTTCCAACCTTTCGGGGTATACCCTCCGGGGTAACTCTGTCAGGTCAGCTTGTAATGTGGTCTCCTCCGTCCCAATGAAAACACTTCTCGATGTTTCAATGTTGCCCCAAGATAACCTGAAAATTCACATAGAGGTTATGTTGCTAGGTTTGGAACTTGTTCCAACTTTGGTTGCATGCCAAAGCTCATCCATTCACCTCGAGGTCTGCTAGGGTGACTTTTGGGGTCTTTAGATTTGACTGGCTCTAACTTTCGATCCAGGAGGCCATTTTCAGACTTCCAGATAACAATGGAAATATATTTCATAGCTCTACCTGTTTGAGTGGTTTCTATCTACATATGAGATTATATACTCTCCAATAACATGATCCAAGGTCTCTATTCCTTCTAATTTCCTTTTTCACTCTTTGTTATTGACTTTACCAGTTGCAATGCTTTTACTTTTCCTGTGCCACCTTTGCTATTACATTTTCCTTTTCTTATGCAACCTTTTCCATTTCCTTTTTTTTTGCCTATGCCACCTCTTCTATTTCCTTTACCATCAATATTTACCATAGCCACCAATGATAACATATTTACCAACACAATTACTTTTCCATTTCCTTTGCCTTTGCATTTGCTTTTCCATTATCACCTTTTCCATTTCCTTTGGACTTGCATTTTCTTTTCCATTATTACCTTTTCCAATTCATTTTCTATCAATGAAAACATATTTACCACTGGAATTTCCTTTTCCAGTCTTTGGCATTGTCTTTACCATCAATCATATTTGTCATCAATGACAACACATTTCCAACAAGTTCTTTGTTTTCAAGAAAAT
Source organism: Pinus albicaulis (assembly GCA_034641835.2). Taxonomy (NCBI): domain Eukaryota; kingdom Viridiplantae; phylum Streptophyta; class Pinopsida; order Pinales; family Pinaceae; genus Pinus; species Pinus albicaulis. The sequence continues at coordinate 866,021,886 of CM076575.1, read as the reverse complement.
AAGAGATATCAATGGGAATGTTAATTAATTGTAATGTGGGGATAGTGATGTTGTTGCCTCACCAAATTTACATAGAGTTTGGAATTTGTATTAAATTATTTATTTTTCACTCCATCTGGAGGATGATATGTATTAAAGTTTTCATCGACTCATTTTTCTTTAGAATCTCTTTGGTAATTTTATGTTGAAATTAAGGTCCAAGATACAACCAAGGGTCCTCTCATTTAGAAAAAACTGAGAATCATGATTTTTGGGCTCATTTGATTCCTAAGGAAATTTTTGTTTTCCTTTAGAAAAATGTGTGTTTTTTTTTTTTTTTTGGAGAGATCACATGAGAAAGAAACGATGGATTGGAACCACTATCAAACCATAAAACCTACAATAAAAGGAAAAAAAACACTTATTATAAGTGAAAAAAATTCACTAGAAGCTATATGAAAAGCTATATTTGAACCTTAGATAGATTAGACGAAAAGACTATAAGATGAATCTGGAATCAATAAATGAGAAAATCCCTTAAAAAACACCATAGAATCAACTTGATCTATTTCATTCGCATTGATAAAATCATGATGACCAGATAACTAATTTTTTTTTTTTTTTTTTTTTTGTGAAGAACTGCCACTACATAATCAAGGATTTAATTTAATGATACTAAGACTACCTTTCTTTTTGTATATGATAACAATAATATTAATCGAAGGAATATGAGATATGTAGTTTCATCAATTATTATTGAACAAAGTTGTGTTCATATTTTGATAGGTTTAATAATATTTATTTAGTGTTGACGATTTGGTCTTAAAAAATAATGCAATCACATTCAATGTTGGCATGAAAATAGTTATGATTCAATAATGTATTTATGACCAAACTTCAATTTTGAATGCAGAATTGGAATTCAAACACAATTATTAAAATTACATATCATGTAGTACATAGATATTTTAAACACCATTAGAAAAATTAATAACTCAAAATGACGAATTTCAAATGATTTATTGGACATAAAGGGGTACCAAAATAAAATAATACGATCAAGGAAAAGAAAGCATACAAACTATGGGGATTTTGCACCATAACAAAACAGAGTGACATCCATGATGCAGGAAAGGAGCATCGATATGGTTGTGGTGAGATCATGAAACAATTCGTCCATTATGCAATTATGCAATTACTATTGTTCACAATTCGTCCATTATAATATTTATTATATGTGAAGAACACTCACATTTTAACGGTTATCCACTGTCATCTATGGATACGTGGAAAACATAGTTTATGCTCACAAATTGAGAACTAATTATTCATTAATGAATGCATAATTGTTGCACAAAAGGATGCAATTTCATATGTATGATTTGGAGTAAGAGGGTGCACATGGAAATATTCTAAATCAATGTGCCAAATTCGAATGATTTGCCATATTTTATTCCTTGTTATCCAAACAATTGTTGGGCTAACTGGAGCTAGCAATAAAAATACAAGAATGTTTTAATCGTGAACAAAACGTACAAAGGATGCAACATTTTTAGACCCCTTACAATGGCCTTAAAAAAAGTCGACACAACATTAATTTCAACCGTAGATAGAGACTACTCCATGCTTCAAGTTGTATAAATATTAGATTTTTCACTGGTTTTGGGAAGGAAATATAAACGTGAATAAAAATTATTATAATTTTTTTTTTTAATTGACGGACTTCGAACTGTGCAAGATAAACATAGCACTAACGGGAACCTAGTGGTTTTGGAGAAGTATCAAAAACAACTACAAGGAGCCCTCTGTATCCAAAATTTTACTATTTTAGCAAATTTTACACCATCTACAGTCCATAGTTGTCACGGAACAAGTCAAGGGTAGTTCTTCTCTTTTCCATGATGAAAAAGGGCTTTGATCAAGGGCAAGCACAATCTTAAACCTGCATTGTGTATGTCCTTTCAATGATATTATCACCTTCTTGAATCTTGCCACTGGTAGCACTAGAGTAAGAAGTGAAAGAACGTGCAACCAATATTGATTTTACGCATGCCTAAAGAATATATTTGCAACTTGAGAAATGACTATGGTTTTTCTATCAGGAATAATGATTGCCATTTTTTAAAATATGCAAATTGTAACAAAAGTGCAGTCATGTTTTCATTGCTTAGAATTCAGGTTGTGTATGGAATGAATAGAGTTGGATTTTCCGCCATGCTTGTACCAATAATTGGCACTTTGATCACCTTCTAATCACCTTGGATTTCTAAATCTAGGTTATAGGAATTTACCTTTTTAAATGTTGGTATCACAAATGAAATTTTATCATTGCAGTGATTATGAAATAAATCAACTTCAAGGGTCCATAGGCCCTAGAGGTTGAACTTAGCTATGATACCAAGTGTAGGGACTGCACCTTGTATGTTATTTACTCACAAACCTTTTTTTCTTTTTATAATATTAACCACATGCAACATGGGTAAATAACAATTTAAGGAATACAAGACACTATATATTATTTAAAAAAAATAGAGAGACACACCTAAGATAATGTATTATCAGAAATGATATAAATTAATAATTTCCATTTGAAATTGATTTATCCATGAACAATAACTATAAGTGAATCAAATAATAAACCACACAAAAATATGAAATACATATATATGTTTAAAGTCAATTCATCCATATTTCAATTATACAATTTAATGCAATACAATAACATTTAGAGGAAATTTATATAACCCGAAGTATCGTTCACTAAAGGTATTGAGACTCGACTTGACTTTGTTGATCCTTGTGCTCCTTTATGGTTGTCCGCGTACGAGTGTTAAGGAAGTACATCGTCGACTCACCGGTTGACCTCTCAGCCTACTCCTTGGGTACTGTTCTTCCCCACACACTGTCGAGTTGCAATGGGGTTGTAAGATAATGGTGAATTTCTATCATGTGGAGGAGAGAAATATTTTCTCAAGAGTCCCCCTCTCAAAAGAAAACTCCCACTATACCAAACTCACTATATTCACATTCATTGTCAAACTACCAGTATCTAGTTCATCCCACAATAGGAATAAAAGGTCCCTTCTCTCATAGCTTTCTCCTTCTTTAATATGAGGCTTCATAGGTGACACTTGGAACTTCATGCATAAATAATTACTTTTATTAATCCAAAAGTTTTATTATTCACCCAACCATGTGTCACCCTCTCAAAAAGTATTTCCAAATTTATTTACTTAAAATTTAATTCAAAAATGATATTTTTCCTCACCCCAACATGACTCCCTATTTCTTATCCTAGTTGTCTTGTAATTCCCCCTTTATGTTCATTGATTCGAGTTCATCAATCAGGTCAACTATTAGATCTCATATTTGGTCCCCCAACTACACCCTAGTTTAACTCAATGTGACTCTTAGTTGTAGATCATTATGTTGGATCTTGTCACATGCAATTTCTCTCATGAATTTAAATGTTTGTGATTTAATTTATTATTTTTATTTTCATTAACCACCATCTTTTCTTAATGAGATTAAACTATTTTAAGATTAATATTTCTAATTAAATATATGCCCTTTTACCCCCCTCTTTTGTTTATTAAAACACTTATGCACATTATCTACTCAATTTTTTTATTTCTTCCTCTTCTCCCTTTACCCCAAGTTTCATTCTTTATTTAAATACCTTGGTTCTAAAACTTCATTTACCACCTTATGTGAATTAATAGAATTTTCATATATTAATTACGTTTCAGTAGTTTCTTCTTCATGACAAGGGTGCCAAGTTGGTCGTGCCCTTCAAGAACATCCATTTGAAGTTCCAATGGTGACACGCTAAGCATTTTCTTCTTGATGCCAAGGGTTCCAATTTGGTTTTTCCTTAAAGAACTTCCCTTTAAGTTCCAAGGGTCCCACATCACTTTCCCTTCAAGCATCTAGTGACTATGAGAAGAATATATAGGTGCAACAATGGAGACTTCTATCCTCTCCTATGTTTCCCTCTATAGTGAGACTAATGGTGATGGGGATCGAGGAATCTACCTCGATGCATGACCCCCCAAAAAAATCCTTGTGAGTGACCAAATCTTGGTCCCACACCCATGACATCGTGATCTTCAAGATGATGGTATCCCACACCTTCTAACCAAAGTCACAACGAGTGTGCTAGTGGGTAAGATCAAGGACGTTGTCCCACCACTCCCATGATGTTTTGGCTATCTGTATAGCCCCATCACCCACTCTTGTTTCATTTTACCAAGAAACTAACGTGTGCCTATAGCCACTAACATGTCATTAGAATTTAAAACAAAAATTCAAACTGAACTTTAAAATTTTAGAGAGAAGGTATTTAATTTCATCAAACCAGAGGTTGCAGACTCATCACATGTAAGTGCATTCTGGTGGTCTCCTTCCATACTCAATAATCATGGGTAATAATGTTTCACATTTTTATTCAGTTCAATAATAACATATGTTAAATCATCAACATGCCATAGTCATCAACATTATTGTTCACTACGATCCCAAACTAACGTAAAAATCCAACATGATGAATCCATCGCATGATTATGCATACTCTTAAACACATCCATCACAAATATTATCATCATAACATCAACTATAAAACATACACATCCATCATGGCTATCATCATCATAACATTGACTAGGAAACAAACACACCCATCACAACTATTGTCTTCATAACATCAACTACAAAACAAACACATCCATCACATCCACTAATAGTAAGAATCAAGTACCCAGATACTCAACCCGGGGTCCTCAAATAATAAGGTGTGAGCCTTAAGGATATATCAATGCTAATTTCATATCTGGGCCAATCAAATAGAGAAGGGAACTACACCCTTTATGAATCTTCCTCTACATATAATAGGATGTATTCTTCTGCAATTGAAATGCCAAAGAGTTCTCTCGCTCAATGGTTTTTTCTTGTGATATCTTCATGGTCTACGTTGGTGACATACCTCTCTATGTGTTGTATTTATTTCTTCATGTAATTGTGTTTATATATTTGGTGTTTCATTTGTTTCATTTTCTTCAACAAATATGATTCCTCCGTGAGAAATAAGGTATATTTCTCTGTGAATCTTCTTCAACAACTTCTTGTTTACGAATTCTCCTCTTCAATGTATGAAATTTCCCAATCTTTTAAATTCCTCAATCTTAGAATTATGTGCTAGTCATTCCTATGCACAACATGTTTGGACACTACATTTCATTTACACTTTATTTGATCTGTATATGATCTAGTGTTTATATGATCAAAACCTCTTATGGAGTTATATAACACTCTTCTGCAAAAGAGATGGTGTCTCTATATTATCCACAAAGATTTTAGATCCCTCAAATTTAAATCTTTTGGGAACTTTATCATTGATCTGGATTGGGTCATTATATTATTTTTCATCCATTTTGATGCATTTGGAGTGGGAAAAATGGAGGAATCATCTCATGGGACTATTTTTACTAGCGGGACCCAGTTTGGAAAAATGGGGTTTGAAACCTTCCAGGAGCATTTTGAGGCATCAAATGACGTTTTTTGGGGTTAAATGTTTTCCACTTATTGCAACACCTTTTCATGTTATTCTACACATATAGATATTTCCAACAATGCAAGAATCACATCAATCGAAGTCCGTATAAAAAATTTTCTCCACTCAGAAGTTGACCTTCCTATTTTCACACCTATAGTTTGGGAGGATGTCACGTCAACCCCCATTAATCATGGAAAAGGGGCTAGCCACATGTTTTTGATGTAAAATATTCTAGAATAGTTTATTTTTTAACTTTAGTTAATAGTTGATGTAGTTAAATTTAACCACTGGAAGGCTACCTGGCTGTGTTATAACCAAGCCACTAGGAGGAAGAGGCATTCCATTCTTTCGAGAGAAGTTTGTTCCATAGCTGAGAAAAGATAGCTAGGAGAGATAGGAGGTAGAGGGAAGAGAGAGGATTTGTGCACTATAGCAGCCCACGGGCCACAAGCATTACTTCTTTGTACTTGCAACCATATTTCTAGACAGATAAAGTGAGTGAAGCATCTTCACCTTCTAGATGGGTTTTCTCCCTAAAGATTTTCCTAGAGATTATATCTTGTGTCTTATGTGTGTGTGAGATTATTTTTTTGTTCTCTAATTTTATGCATAATTTACATTTTCATTCATGCACTAATTATAATTAAATCTATAGATATTAAATTTTGATAAAACTATAATAGTGTACAATCTCATATTTTTAATAAAATATTTTCAGGTCTGTTGTGACAAAATGTCCAGTGGAATATCCAAGACAGTTTACGGATCAATCATACTTTTCCACTAGCTATGGTATGACTTCAATTTCCTCTACAATCTGTAAAATTTTCTTTTGAACATGATTCAAAGACTAAGTCATAATATTAGATGTTTCATTTTCCTCTCAATGGCATTATGGATCTTTTTGTGTGACCAAATGCTTGCGTGTGCGAAATTTCCAGGAAGTTCAAGTCATCTTGAAAATTCATTTTCTATCAAGCATTATTTGTTTCAATTCTTTACGCTAGACATGTAGTATGTAGTTATATTTTTAACAATACTTTTTTTGCATACCATTGTAGCTTTAATAAATCGATACCATGGTTTAGATTCGATCACATGACACTCCATGATGAAGACTTCTAGAAACCATACATAAATATATATATATATTTCTCCTCTTAGCTAGAAGTCACCACATTTGATTTCACTTTATATATTTGAATGAGTTTCTTGGTTTGTATTATTCAATGTTCAAAGGTTATCAACCGAATGCATACGTTATACAATATATTTTGATGCATAGGTCATATATATTCATATTTATCAAAAGTTGAATAATTTTGAGAAATTCCTATGATGCACAAATATACTATGAGGTAGTCTCATAATCAAAATGATTTGACTAGGTATGCATAGGCTATGATAAATCATATGCATTTTAAACATTCTTATTTACTTTGTCATATATACATTTTTGCACAAGATATTTTACCAAATAATAAAATTATAAATGATGCACCAAGGTGATCTTATCCTTCATGCTGAAGATGGACTACTACAAGTACAAACTGGTCTTTATTCATGTTGCTTCTCTGGCTACCTAAAAGTATTGACACTTGAAATTATTTCATTCTTATTTTCTTTTTGTTGTTGTTCATGTACTTCTCACTACTTCTGTAGAGACTCCCCCTTAGATGGTCCATACTTTTTCATAATTCTCCTTTAAGGATCCTCTTTTAAGTCAAACTAATGAGAAGAGGGAGCAGGGACTATCCCTATCTTTTTCCATAGATATTCGAATAGTTATCTAGCTAGTGGCTTAGTATATATATTTGTTAGTTGCTCTTTTGTTGATATGTAATTTAGCTTCATTGTTTACTCAACCACATGTCCTATGAGGAAGTGATACTTTATATGAATATGTTTAGTATTTGAATGAAGCATTGATTTTTTTGAGATTATTATTTCATTAGTATTTTCACACTTAATAGATATTGGATCACTGAAATTTCACTTAATATCTTGTAGAGATTGTTTAATCCACAACACTTGTGTGCAACAAGTACCAGAGATGCTACATATTTGGCCTCTATTGTAGTAGATATACTGAGGATTGATTTTTTCTTAACCATGCAACCAGTGATTCTCCTAAGTAGAATGCTCCACCACTTGGACTCTTCATGTCATCTATACAACTAGTCTAGTCTACATATGTGGATGTTGTCAATGTGATTTCCTTTCGTTTTGGGTACTATAGTACATAGTATGTATTTCCTTTCAAATATATTAATATCCTTTTTGTTAATAGTAGATGAATTTGTTTAGGTGTTGACTGATATCTTGCCACCAATCCGACTACCAACATTATATCTAGTCTAGAACATGTTAGATATAGTAAAATTCCTATCATGGATATGTAAACCTTCTAGTCAATATCAGGTGGTTCTTCATCTGCACATAACTTGCATTCAATTTATATGGGGGTTGAGATAGTTTTAAAATATTCCATTTTGAACTTCTTAAACATATCCTTTAGATATGTTTCTTGTGAAATGAATATACCTTCTGGTTGTTGTAAAATTTGTAGCCCTAGGTAAAATGTAAGCTCTCCAATCATTGACATCTCGAACTCATACTTCATATCATTAGCAAAACATTGTACTAAATTCTCTTTGTTGCTTCCAAACATAATATCATCTACATACGCCACCACAATTAGGAGTTCATCTTCATTATATTTTATGTACAAGTTATTATCAGCTTCACCTCTCTTGAAACCTTTCTTTTGAAGGTACTTGTCAAACCTAGAGTACCATGCCCATGGTGATTGTTTAAGTCCATACATTTCCTTCTTTAGCCTACATACATAATTGGATTTATCTAATAATAAAAGGCCCTCAAGTTGTTCTCTATAGAATTCCTTCTTAAGTTCTCCATTTAAAAAATTCACGCTTCACGTCCATGTAGTATACTTTGAAATATTTATAATATGCAAAAGAAAGAAACATTATGATTGCCTCCAATCTCGCTAATGGTGCAAAATTTTCTTCATATTCAAGACCGCCTACCTATGAGTAACCCTTGCATACCAATATTTCTTAATTTAGAAAAATTGTTGTTGTTCATTCATCTTATTTTTTAATACCCATTTTTTACCTATGACATTCTTTCCTGCCAGTCTTAGTGTCAGTTCCCAAGTCTTGTTATTTTCAATTTGATATAGCTCCTTCTTTATACCATTTATACAATGTTTGTCTTTTCTTGCTTCAATAAAATTTCTTGGTTCAATCTTTTATAGCATTTCTATTTGAGCTTGATCAGTTGTCTCTATAAGTTGCCTCGTTTGAACTCCACTTTTACCACCAATAATTGGTGGGTGTGTTATATTATTTTCGCGACTAGAATTAGTTGTGAATCGGGGGTAAGAGAGGGGAAGAAACTCTCATATGCTTTCTCTAGGCGTAGCAAGGGGGGTTTCACCCCCCCTGTTCGGGGGTTTGGAGGGGGGCAGTAGCCCCCCTATGCGGGGTCTGAGGCAACGGCTTGGGAATTTTTTTTTAGACCCTATATTAGGTGGGTAGACCCACCTATGGTTTTGTGCATGGGTTTGCACATGGTTTTGGGCATGATGTTTTTCTGCTCATGGTATTTTGTAAATCCAGTCAAGGGAACTATGATTATGTTCTAATTCTGGGTTAATGGATTGGGGTTTATGAATGCTTCAACATGTATATATATGTGTTGTAACATTGAAAGAAATATAATAAAAAATCAAGTTGGTAGTCCCGGTTTTGGGATCTAGGGGAAAATATCTGTGTATATCTATTTTATGTTTTATGCTCTCACTATTGTTTTATTTTCTGTTTTAATAATTCGTTTGCAGATAATTTTTGTACAGGGTTAAAACCTACAATAATTTGACTATGAGGGTGATTCTTTTGTACATACCCTAAGGGATATTTTGAATGAGTCTCTACCTTTTGTATTTCTTCATCCTATACTCTTTCTTCTTCATTGACATGGTGATGATCTGGCAGATTGATAAAATTTGTGCTCTTGTTCTTAATAGGCAACTCTTCATTAAACTCTATATATATACAATCCACAATCTTATGCAACCTTTTATTGTATCACATGTATCCTTTGCTTTTTGTTTAGTATCAAACAAATATTCCTTCATATGACCTCAAATGAAACATCAATAACTTTTCATGGTTGTTTTTGATATAGAACTTACTTATGAACACTTTAAAATTTTTGATACATGTTTCCTTATCGTGCCACAATTCATACGGTGTCTTATTACAATTAGGTCCTGGATGTGGCTTATCAAGAATATGAATTGTTGTGTGTAATACTTATACCCAATAGGTTTGAGGAATGCTTCTCTCTATCATCATGGCCCTAACCATTTTTTGTATAGACCCATTTTTTCTCTCTGCAACTCCATTTTTCTATGGCGTTCCTACAACAGTATACTGCCATTTTATACCAAGTTCATCACAAAAGTACAAAAACTTGTCTGAAGTAAATTCACCTCCTTTCTCTAACCTTATACTTTTTATCTTGCACCTTTTTTGATTTTCTACTATTTCCTTGAAGAATTTAAACTTCTCAAATTCTTATGACTTGTTTCTAAGGAATGCTACCCATGTCAATCTAGAATAGTCATCAGTTACTAGCATAAAATGTTTTTCTTCTCTAGGTGCTTATGTATTGGAAGGGCCACATAATCCATATGTACTAAATGCAAAGGGTTACTGCTTGAAAAATTATCCTTTATATTGAATGAATTTCAATGCTTTTTCCCATTTTTCATGATTTGCAAATAGTAATTTTAGGTTTTGTAATCTTTGGTAGATCTCTAAATTCTCTCTTTTTACTAAGCCTCATGATGTCATCAAAATTTAGATGCCCCGTTATCCTATTCCATACCTAAGACTCATCTTGTTTGTTGATATAACACTCTTCATTATCTTCCTTCAATATATATACATTTTTTTTTTCAAACTCCTTTAGCCAAAACTTTCCCTTTTGTTGTTGACCTGATCTCACAATCCTAAGCTCTGAAGAGAAAATCACAACCTCTGTCACACATATGACTAACACTTATAAAATTATGTTTTATTCCTTCAACGAAAAGTACATCATGATCCTTTCCTATGAAATTATTCAAATTAATTGTACCATTTCCTCTAATCATTCCTACTACATCATTTCCAAATGTGAAATTGCCCGTTTTATTTTCATCTAAGGACACAAAATTTCTTTTGTCGCCTATCATATGTTTAGAATAACCACTTACCATTGAATATTCTGATTTTGGGAGTAAAAAACTAGGCCACACTTATCAGTTATATTTTCCACATTCTTCTTTCTCCACCGCATATGTTCTTATGTTCTACATTGTTCTAGGATTGTGATCTACTATTTTTGAGCTAACATTCATATGACTTATTCTTGAAATTGTGACAATATAAACATTCAATGATATAAAAGAGTGGATAAAATGGATTCCTATCCATATTCATATTTTTTTTTATGTTTTTAGATCTATTTCTTACTTCACTTCTTTTAGGGTTTCTCATTTCATTTCTTTTGACATAAGCTCTACAATTTATAGCTTTGTGTATAAAATTTTTACAATAGTGAAAATATCCATAGAAAAGGTTTCCATGACTAGTAATGGATGGTACTTGATAATATAATCACCTTGGCATTTGATAACATTGTTTCTTGAAGAAGTATGGTATTTGATAACTTATTTTATACTTGTTTGTTGTTTTTGTCTACTGCAATTGACAAGAAGAGGTTGTTTGTTGTTGCTTCTTAGGTGAAATGTTGCCTTGTTCATTTAGTATATTTTTAAACTCATTATTCTTAGGTTGATGTGGATTGTAATTGTCTCCTTTGACTGATTTTACAAAAGTAACTATATTTTTCTCCTCTATCTTACTTTCACTTGATTATCCTTCATATCCTAACCCAACATTCATAAGCAAAGATCTTTGAGCATTTAATATCACATCCAAATTTTCAGACCCTTTTATATGTTGAAGATTCATATTTAAGTCAGTTTATTCTTTCACTAGATTTTTCCTCAAGGTTACCATTTCTTCTTCCAGTTTTTCACACTCCTTTCTTTTCTCCTTTATTTTCTATAACAGAATGTCCTTTACCTTCTTTGCTTCTTCTAGTTCAACTTTCAGCTTGACAAGCTCTTCTGAAATAGAATATTCTTTTGAAAATATTAACAAAATATATTTATGTTTCTTATTATTTAGATTGAATCTCCTTAATACCTCTAGGTAATTCATCAACTCCACCTCAAGGTCTACCTCACCTTATTCTTCATCTTCATATTCATTAAGTTCTTCTTCCAAGTTTTTTAGGGCCATTATAATAATTTGATTAGATCCATATTCACCAAAGGAGTCATTGGAACCTTCATATGTGCTATTGTCTTCTCGTGCATAGAGGCTCTGTTAGCCCCCTATAAATTTTTGACAAGCAAACAGGGGCTAATTTTTTTCATGAGCCTTCAAGGAATGCATTTCTCCTAAAAACACATCATCCTTGAAGCCTCTTCATGCTCTCTTCCCTTTTATTATTTCCCTCTACTATTCTTAAGTCAATAAGCCTCACTGATTGTGAAAAATTGTGCTCCAAAAGGCCTCCATTTTCCCCTTGTACCCCTGCAGAATTCCCCATTTCATCCCTTTTTCCCCTTTTTTCAAAGCCTCCTTTTCACCCCAAAATCCCTCCCCTAGTCCTTCTAAACCATCCCAAAATCCCCTCTGAACCATACACACACCCCTTGTCTGGTTTAGAAACCCTTATTCCCTCTATCGTTACACTTTCCTAGCCTCAAATTGCATTAAAATGGGCCAAAAAACACATATTCTGCACATTTTAGGTTTAGCCCCCTTTGGGTCAGCCCCTGAACCGTTTCCCCCCACAAGAACCAACGCTAGAACCAAGCGCTAGCCCGGAAGGCACTTATCTCAATTGGATATCGGGATCATTTTGAGCTGTCGATCTATATAGATCGGACGGTCGTCGCAAGCTCCATAGCGTCCGTCCCTCACCCCTTTCACCACCCTGATCACATATCCACCATCTGTTTAATCCGCAAATCAACAGTCAGTAGTTTGCCCGCCTCGGTGGTCCCCGCGCTAAACACTGTGTAGAAAACTGCTAGTTTCTATCACACCGCCTTTGGAGGGCGGGCATTATTTTTCATTTCAAAGTGATGCCATTCACCGCATGACACGTGGCTTCGCACACTATTGAGAAACTACCCCCCATCGCGCGTTAACGTTCGACTGTGGACCCGACGCGATATGCGCGTACACCGTCCGATCTGAAGCTTTCCATCCAATGGTGATCGTGCCACGAAGATGCACGGGAGATAGTCCAAGGAAAATAGACCCCTGGCCCACCATCTGTTGCCCTCTAACATGTTCTCAACCGTCGATCTCCTCCTGAGATCGAACGGTCCGGATTAGCTGCATGCCCCGCCATCGACCGAGTCCTGCCACATCACCATTCCACGTGTTTTCATCACATTTTCGTCCGTCCCCTGTTTATTTCATTTAAAGGTCAAAATTCCAATGTTTGCGTTTAAATTTTTTCCACAGTCTGCCAACTTTCACCATGACCATCTTCTACTGTTCACTACATTTTCCACCGTCATCTTGCACTGTTCTGCCATTTCACCAGGCTACAATGTCCATTCTCAGTGTCCTCGCTGCATTCACCCACCCCATGCATGATTTCTTAACGCGTTTTTGTGTTTTGCAGGGTTACAGGCGGCGGAAAACCACCATGTTTCACAGTCACTGTTACAGTGGCAAAGAATGCAGGGCAAATCATATGCAGAGATCAAAATTATGAAGAAAAGCCTAGGAAAGGTGTTACGACAGGATTTTAATTAAAGGAGCTGGGTTAAACACTGCAAAACATTTCCAGAGCCATTAGAGCGTAGGTTTCACTGGCAGAGATAATCATGGAGCAACAAAGAGTATCAGTGGGAAAACAGAGCGTTTAGGGCCTGTCACTGAAGATTTTGAGCCTTAATCCATGTATTTGAGGGCGAGGTACCAGATCGAAGACATCATGGATCACACAGAAGGTCTAGCACGTAGAAAAAAATATTGTCATGGTTTCTCATCAGCGGAATGTTTTTTCCATACAAGGACAAAGTGCCCATACCGTCTGCATGCTATTTCGTGTCCCTGTGGAAATTTCCGCCCTGACAACAGTCCTATGCTACCAGTGCATTAGTTATATAGTATGGAAGACCCTAGCATCATTATTCTACCTTTTTGTTTAATTCACCAGAGTGCTACAGCAAGTACATCAGAGGCATACCTGGAGTAAATTGCTGCTCGACGAAGACAACTCTTTCATCCAAAGAGTACCAGAGATAAATGCCCAGAAATTAAAACAGAATGTGGCCTCGACCCTCTTCCTCTTCTGATTTTTAATGCTACATTTAGTTTCTCACCTACTTCCTCTGCTCCTCATTCAGCTATAAAAATTAATGAAGAAACATTGTAAAGGTTGTTGTTGATCGGTTATCAGAGAATTGCAAGTTGTTTCTTTTGAGACATAGTCTCTATGTAAAATTGTAAGATAGGCCGAGGAAGATACTTTCAGTCTGAATATTCAATCTGTTGGCAATGTTGTACATGATTGGTGTTGCTCTTTAATATGACAAGCACATTTCTTTGGATCTTGATTTAAAGCAGCAGTGATGTTTTTCTATCTATGTATTTGTTAACTTGTAGTTCATTTCATTTCATTTCTACTAGCTTGCATCAGAAATCTGTCATAGGATTTACCCTTGTTAGGTACCCTATGTTTCTTCTCTCCTTGCCTTCAATGTTTTCTGCTGTATGTGTTATCTGAGGATTTTTTCAACTAATTTAACCAGTGTAGTGGTCAAAACATATGCTGCTAGTTGATGTGTGGATTAATGAAATTGTTCTCAGATGTTCTTGTTAGGCTTTAATTGGATGAATTGAGATACTGGGAGTTTAGAACTTTGTCTCTGCCTCACCAAGGTCCTTTAAATTAATTAAACCTTTCTAAGTTCCCTTAAGCTGGAGGCCGAAGCATTGAGAGTTCAAAGTCTCTCTCTGATCTCAGGTTTTCATCTTTGTGTTCTAAATCTTTAATGTTCCTTGTCTGAAGAGTTTACCTTTCAGGTTTTGAATCACAGGTTGTTCAATGGCATGTCCTGTCCCTGGATCTAACTTCTGAAAGGTCACCTTGGAGGATTCCTTGCTTTCACTTTCTCTCTTTTCTTTCCATGCCATACTATCATCTTTAAGATCCAATGCTTTAAATGACCAGCCCAACTGAAAGCCTGCATATTGAATAGCAAGTAAACCCTTTCCTGACTCCATTGCCCAATGGTCTTGAGTGTTCTCTGAAATATCTCTCCTTTACCTTGAATCCTCTTTGCTCAGCCTCGTCTTATATTGAACCCTTCTTCCTGATTCCCAACAACCAAACCAAAAATCAAACAAACAAACCCCGTGCCTATAGCTAGCCTAATATCTTAACTTTTGAGCTTCAAAGACATAAACCTTTGCTTACATAGAGAGATCCCTCTCTGGACATAGGAGGGCTAGATCCTAAGGTCTGAAAGTGGTTCTGATATTGTCTCATCTTTTGGTAGTGCCAACCTGCCAAAACATGGGAACCCCAACATAATGGCGACTCCACTAGGGAAGAACCTTGAATACCCTTAACTGCTACATCCACTTGTTGTGTTTCTCCCACACTCTTAGACAGAGTCTGGAAAGGGCCAAGTAGCCTCTGGATCTCACTCTCTTTCAGAGGTGACATATCTGGTAAAAGCCCTCCCAGTCAATCTCTGGTTTGATTTTGATGTGTTTTGAAGATATCCTTGAAAAGGGACATCTCATAAGCACTGTGGTGGACAGTGTACCCTCCAGAAGCATCCTAAACCTTCCACCTGGCGACTCCATAGTTCCTTAAAGACCAAATACTCCATTGGTGATCAGTAGGCCTGCTGATTATCTTGGTGCACATAAGACTCCACTGGGAGACTAGCCTCCATAGCAACATCAGCCATAATAAAAGTAACAAGTAGGGTTAAGCTGCTTGGTTAGAAAACATCATTCTGGCTCCAAGAAACATTCACACAAGAGCTTACCCTAACCAAAACCCACCTGAAATAGTTGACAACCCTGAGAGCATCCTCAAGAGATCTCCTACACCTAAAGGACCAACTATTTCCAGCCACATCCATAGAGCTAACTCTGCACCAGAAGAATTTACAGCTCTATTAGTCCCACCTTTTGACCTAGACCCTAAAAAAAAACTACCAAGAACTAGGTCATTCAGTGTTCTAGACCAGCCAGACCTTGAGCTTCCCAGTTCACCATCTCATAGTGGTCAACACATTAGGGACAGAGAAACCCCTCCATCTACACCTCCTGATATTCACTTCATTCAAAACTTGGGGCTCTATCACCCTAGATCAGTTCAACAAGCTTCTGCTGGTCCTAGTATCCCTGTCATCCATATACCAGTTGCTCAAGCCAACCCCTTACCTCCTCAGAACATCATCATGGCAGCCTGGTTTGCACCTCTGCTATTACCCTAGCCTCTAGTGCCCCTACCCAATGATTATCAATCAAAGATCCCCCACTTCACTGCAAAAGAGTCTACCACATCTCAACACCATGTAGATAGGATGGAATATTATTTTGACTACATGGAAATAGATGATTATACAGTCAAAATCAGAATCTTTTCCCAGAGCCTAGGAAGTGATGTGAATAAATGGTTCAAAAGCCTACCTCCTAATAGTATCCAAGACCTTCTTGCTTTATATTAGACTTTCATAAACAAATGGGAAGTTAAGGCAAACCCTCTCCAAATCCTAGCAGAATACAAGAATCTTAAGAGAAACGTAGGAGAGAGTGTCCATGACTACTCTACAAGGTTTAATAGTGTTTACAACGCTCTCCCTCCACACATGAAACCTCTCCAAGGTTTCGCCCTAGTAAAATACCCTGAAGGATTTGATGCTGACATGGCCTACCAGCTTAGGGAGAGAGATTACAACACTTTGGAAGACATGCAAAAAGGAGCAATGAGTGTAGAAGCTAATCTAATTGAGAAGAAAGCAAGATTGAGAGCTGAGAAAAGGGTAACATATAGAGATGACATTGTAGCTTCCACATCTGATCCCAATTACGAACGTCTATCAAAAAACATGGAAAAGCTACAGCAAATGATGGAAAAAATGGTTGTCACAGTTAGTAATCAGAACAGAAACCAAAACCATAACTAGAACCAGAACTTTAGAAGAAACAACTCCACTCCCAATAGACAAAGAGACTCAGATCAGCAAGTTGTTCCCCCATTTCAAGAGAAATTTCTTGATGAAGATGAGGGAATCATAGAAGAGTCTGAGGGAAACACTATAAACATGTTTGAAGTAGAAAACTCAATCCACAACTGTTCCACAGAAGAATATCATCCCTCACCCTCATATTGGGATGGGGAAAGATTAGAATCTGAGGATTACAGACTTGGATTTGAAAATTCCATAATGCAGGTCAGAGAACAGTATGAACTTAGAAGAAAAAAGAGCCTAGAAAATTCCAAACCCAAAGCTTCTAATATTACCATCAAGAAAAGGCCTGAGAAATCTTCTAAAGCAACTGCTGAAAGTAAAAAATCAGCAGCTGAGAGTTCTGGGAAGAACAAAGAAAACGACAACCAAAACATTGATAAACAAATTCAACCAACTAGCAGCACTAGCACTGCAGTTAGTGCTCTTGATAAAACAATCCCTAACCCTGTACATAATGAGAATCAACACACTGATTCAGCCACTAAGGCAGTGGCCAGAAAAATAGATTTGAACATTCCAAAGAGTCAGTCCACTTTCAATTTGGAGAGTGAGATTGCGAAAATTAAAATCTCTGTCCCAATCTCTGAGCTGGCCACTCAGGATGTATATAAAGGCCAAATTTTGAAAGATTTAAATTTATGTGAAAACAGTGACACTGTCAATCTAAGTGATGATCAACCAGCCCTCCTGTTTGGACCGAAGATAGAAGGGAAGTTTCAGGAAGGGGTAGTACCCACTTTTTATATCAGTCTCAATATCCACGACAAGATCCTTCACAATGCAATGCATGACTCTGGGGCCTCACACAACTTGATGCCTAAGGTAGTTATGGAAAGGTTAGGCCTAGAGATAACCCATCCCTATAAAGACCTATATTCATTTGACTCTAGCAGAGTGAAGTGTCTTGGCCTGATCAAGGACTTATGTGTGAACTTAACCCAGATTCCAGCAAAATGTATGGTCATGGATGTTGTGGTGGCATATTTTCCACCTAAGTATGGCATGTTATTATCGAGATCATGAGGAGCCAAGCTGCAAAGTACAATGCAGATGGATGGGGCCTATGCCACAATCCCTATCTTCAGCCAACTTAAAATACTGTATAGAGAGGCACAAATGAAATTCCTAGTCAGTAGCCCTGAAAAACCTGAAAATTCACCTTTATACTCTATACACACGGATCTTGAATCCTTCATCCTTTGCAATGATGAATCCTTAGAGGGGCCGGAATTCAAAAATAGAGATAAAAACAAGGACACAAAACCCATGGACTTTAACATAATGGCTACTCTGGACTTAAAGTAAAACGATGTAGGAAAATTTGGACAGTGCACTAAAAACGAAACTCAGAGTGAACAAGGAATAGAGTGCAGTCAAATGACTAGTCACCCTTCACAAGTTCATACACCACACCAAGAACAAAACGATGTTAAGCCCGAAAGCGAACCTTTATGGAAAATGAATTTCGATGGGTCATGCACCAAGAGAACTGCAGGAGCAAGAGTGTGGATACATAACACAGAGAGTGACTATGCAGAGAGCCATGCATGTAACCTGCACTTCAAGTGTATAAATAATATCGTAGCGTATGAGGCTCTTATCCTAGGCTTGAATCTGTTGAGAAAATTAGGAGCCCGTAGGATAACTGTGCATGGAGACTCTGATCTGATCATTAAACAAGTGAATGGTGAATACACAGCGAAACATCCTAGGCTAAGGGCATACAGGAATGACGCTATGGATCTATTGAAAACCTTTGTAGAATACGAACTGGTTTTTTTCCCTAGGAGTCAGAACGCAATTGCAAATGGATTAGCCTGCATGGCTAGTTCGTATCATAAGCCTCCTAGTGACCAAAAAATCATCATTCAGACCAAATTCAGACCTGCAGTGCCAGCTAACGAAAAATACTGGCAGGTTTTTGAAGGAGATAAGAAGATTGAAGATTTCCTGATAGGCAGGAATGAGTTTGAGTTTTCTGATTCAGACTTGAAATCTGAGGATATTTGCCTAAGTGAAGAGTCCTCAGACGAGGAAAAACCACCCTCTAACATAGAAATAAACACTTTAAACGAACATATTGGAAATCCAAACGAAAAATGTGAAAACATAGATAGTGAGGAAATAGAGGTGCTGCAGACCAAAGATAAGAACATACCTCGAGTTATGGCACCTTTAGAAGACCTTTTTAACTTTGATGATGTAGCAAAAAAGCCCACTATAGAGCACTTAGACTCTGATGTCGAAGAATGCAACATAGGCACTGAAGATAAACCCAAGATGATTAAATTGGCTAAGTCCCTGCCTGCAAACATGAAAAATAAATACATTGACCTATTCAAGGAATTCATTGATGTGTTTGCATGGAACTATGAGGACCTGAAGGCCTATGACACAAGCATCATACAACACAAAATACCTTTGAAAGAGAATCAGAAACCCTTTAGACAAAAACTCCGCAGGATAAACCCAAAACAATTGCCCGCAGTGGAAAAGGAAATAAAGAAGATGTATGAGGCAAGAATAATAATTCCTGTGAGGTTCTCTGATTGGGTCTCAAACCTTGTAGCTGTGAGAAATAAAACATGTTATATCAGGTTGTGCATTGATTTCAGGAATCTTAACAGAGCCTCACTCAAAGATAATTACCCTTTGCCAAGAATGGAACACATTCTTCAGAAAGTAGTAGGCTCAAAAAGGATCTCCGTGTTAGATGGTTTTTCATGTTACAACCAAGTTTTAGTACTCCCAGAAGACCAACTCAAGACTTCTTTCACCACTCCATGGGGCACCTTCATGTATGTAAAAATGCCCTTTGGACTGATGAACGCTGGTGCAACCTTCCAACGAGCAATGGACATAGCTTTTTCAGATGAAATAGGGTACTTCATTTTCATCTATCTGGATGACATAACAGTCTATTCCAAGACTGAAGAAGAACACCTAGAACATCTGAGAAGAGTGTTTGAAAAATGTAGGAGGTTCGGTCTGTCATTGAATCCCAAAAAGACTGTATTTGGGCTGCAATAAGGTAACCTTCTTGGCCACATTATATCTGAGAAGGGGATTAAGATAGACCCACAAAGAGTTGAGGGAATACTACAAATCACACACCCGAGAAACATTAAAGAGCTACAGTCCTTCATTGGGAAAATCAACTTCCTTAGGAGGTTTATTCCCAACTTAGCTAAACACCTTAGAAATATGACTAACATGTTAAGGAAAGGTGTAGGAGTTAAGTGGACTGTTGAGGCTAAGAAATATTTTGAGTCAGTCAAACTTGCACTCACCCAGGCTGCTATCCTAATCAGCCCTGATTTCTCAAAGGATTTCCTGATATTTTCATTTGCCTCCGAGCATTCTATGGCTGCAGTTCTGTTGCAGAAAAATCCAGAGGGAATGGAACAACCCATTTTTTTCTTCAGCAAAGCTCTGAGATATGCACCCTTGAAATACAACATAATGGAAAAACAGGCCTATGCCTTGGTTAAGGCCTTGAAAGAATTTAGGGTGTACATACTTCATTCCCACACCATAGCCTATGTGCCAAATATAGTGGTTAAATACATCTTGTCCCAAGACCCAGATGGAAAGAGAGGCAAATGTATTGTTGTGATATTAGAATATGACCTTGAGATAAAACCCACAAAACTGATCAAAGGTCAGGGCTTAGCTTAGTTAATGGCTGAATCAAATTTACAAGCCCTTGACATAAACATGGTGGATGCCTTGGATGAGCAAGAAGGATTGCTTGATACCACTGTTGAGGAGAAGTTTCAGAACTCTCCATGGTATTCTGACATTCTGTGTGTGCTCACACACCTTCATTCCCCTCCTAAATTGTCAAAGACCAAGGCCAGATTCCTAAAGCTAAAAGCCAGAAACTATTGCATACTTAATGAATGCTTATACTGGAAAAATGCCAATGGCCTGTTGCTTAAATGTTTTCCTGAAACTGAGGCAGAAAGAATCAAAGAAGAGTTCCATGCAGGAGAGTGTGGAGGCCACTTAAACTAGAAAGCCACTGCTAACAAAATACTCAGAGCTGGCTACTATTGGCCTACTCTCTTCGACGAAATCCATAAGATGATAATTACTTGCCACAAATGCTAGATTTTTTAGGGCAAGAGAAATCTCCTACCCCTTCCTCTACAACCCATCATTGTTGAAGGTCCCTTTATGCAATGGGGTCTAGATTTCATAGGAGAGATACACCCTGCTTCTTTTGCACAACACAAGTGGATCCTAATAGCCACAGATTACTTCACTAAGTGGATAGAGGCCATACCTACTAGGAATTCCGCAGATTCAGTCATCATTAGGTTCCTAGAAGGTCATATCCTCTCTCGGTTTGGCTGCCCAAGAAAAATAATCACGGATAATGCTGCTGCTTTTGGATCCAAGAAAATGGTTGATTTTTGTCACAGGTATCGTATAGCACTCGGTCATTCAACTGCCTATTACCCACAAGGTAATGTCTTAGCTGAATCATCAAACAAGAACCTGGTGACCATCATCAAAAAGCTGCTGGAAGAGAACAAAAATTCATGGCATAACAAGTTAGTGCATGCACTGTGGGCTGACAGGCTTACAACAAATAAATCCATTGGCATGTCACCATATCAGCTTGTCTATGGAACAGAAGCAGTGTTTCCTACCAGCCTTGGAGTACCAGTGATTAAACTTGTCCAAGAAATTCAGACAGAGGAAGACAGCATGGTGAGAAGGATAAACCAAACCATTCATCTCCAGAAAACAAGGGAGGAGGTCTATAACAGAGCTGTGAAGGTTCAGGAAAATATAAAGGAGTTATTTGACAAAAGAACCAAAGCTCCTGATTTCAAAGTTGGAGATAAATTTCTGAAGTGGGACTCAAGGAGAGAGGACAAAGGAAAGCACGACAAGTTTGATAGTTTGTGGCAGGGTCCATACATCATCCAGGCCACTGTGGGTCCAAATTCCTTTTTTCTACAAGAACTAGATGGTATAGAGCTGTTTGGGGGTCCTGTCAATGGTAGGATGCTCAAACACTACTTCTACTAATTTCCAATTTCCAGTTTCCATTGCCATTGTAAATACCATTGTTGTGTTATGATTTCAAGAAAAAGAGAAAATGTTCCCAAAAAAAAAAAAACAGAGAGAAAGGAGAGGTTCATACATGCTCAAAACATGAACCTATGAGGTGAAAAATATTGGCTCTAACATGATCAAAACCTGAGCCAGCAAAGAAGAAAGGGATCAGCTCTAACAAGCTCAAAACTTGAGTCACAAAAGAAAGAGGGATGCTTCAAAACTTCTGATTTCGAGCCTTCAAGATTTTGTTTTCAGTTTTCTGCAAGTTTCTGTCCATGTGCAACTGTCTTTATGCCTTGGATCTATAGAAAACTAGACTGTCTAATCCTAGTTTGACTGTTTTTAAATTTCTGTTGTATAATGTAGAGAAGAAATCTGCTGGACAGTTTAATCCCAACAGATATTCGATTAGGTAGAGAAACATATGAGATCAACAGTTTAATTTGGTCTCATGGAGCAATAAGGGTAGAAATAGAATAGGTTTATTTTCTTGTTAGTAAAAAATAAATGATGTAAAGGGTCTGCTAGTCCAAATGCACCCTGGAAGAAAAAATGTTAGGATTGTAGGATGGGTAGGTAGATTGTTTGGGAGAATTGTTCTGCTAATTTGATGTCTTCACAATTTGTGGCAGCTGATCTAAGAAAGAAAATGAATGGATCAAAGACTAGGCATTTGGCCTACCTCAAAGATCATTTCTAAATTCTTGACTACTTCAAGAAGAAGCCATCCCCATGTGGAGCCACTGTTAGCCCCCTATAAATTTTTGACAAGCAAACAGGGGCTAATTTGTTTCATGAGCCTTCAAGGAATGCATTTCTCCTGAAAACACATCATCCTTGAAGCCTCTTCATGCTCTCTGCCCTTTGATTATTTCCCTCTGCTATTCTTAAGTAAATAAGCCTCACTGATTGTGAAAAATTGTGCTCCAAAAGGCCTCCATTTGCCCCTTGTACCCCTGCAGAATTCCCCATTTCATCCCTTTTTCCCTTTTTTTCAAAGCCTCCTTTTCACCCCAAAATCCCTCCCCTAGTCCTTCTAAACCATCCCAAAATCCCCTCTGAACCATACACACACCCCTTGTCTAGTTTAGAAACCCTTATTCCCTCTATCGTTACCCTTTCCTAGCCTCAAATTGCATTAAAATGGGCCAAAAAACCCATATTCTGCACATTTCAGGTTTAGCCCCCTTCGGCTCAGCCCCTGAACCGTTTCCCCCCACAAGACCCAGCGCTAGAACCAAGCGCTAGCCTAGAAGGCGCTTATCTCAATTGGATATCGGGAGCGTTTTGAGCCGTCGATCTATACAGATCGGATGGTCGTCGCAAGCTCCATAGCGTCCGTCGCTCACCCCTTTCACTGCCCTAATCGCATATCCACCATCCGTTTAATCTGAAAATAAACGGTCAGTAGTTCGTCTGCCCCGGTGGTCCCCACACCAAACACTGTGCAGAAAACCGTCGGTTTCTATCGCACCGCCTTTGGAGGGCAGGAGGTATTTTTCATTTCGGAGCGATGCCATTCACCGCAGACACGTGGCTCCGCACACTATTGAGAAACCGCCCCCCATCACGCGTTAACGTTTGACTGTGGACCCAGCGTGATATGCGTGTACACCGTATGATCTAAAGCTATCCATCCAATGGTGATCGCACCACGAAGATGCACAGGGGATAGTCCAAGGCAAATAGACCCCTGGCCCACCATCTGTCGCCCTCCGACGCGTTCTCAACCGTCGATCTCCTCCTGAGATCGGACGGTCCGGATTAGCTACATGCCCCGCTGTCGACCGGGTCCCACCACGTCACCATTCCATGTGTTTTCGTCACATTTTCATCTGTCCCCTGTATATTTCATTTAAAGGTCAAAAGTCCAATGTTTGCGTTTAAATTTTTGCCGCAGTCTGCCAACTTTCACCCTGACCATCTTCTACTATTCGCTACATTTTCCACCGTCATCTTGCACTGTTCCACCATTTCACCAGGCTAAGCTGGACATTCTCAGTGTCCCCGCTGCATTCACCCACCCCATGCATGATTTCTTAACTCGTTTTTTTGTTTTTCAGGGTTACAGGCGGCGGAAAACCGCCATGTTTCACAATCACTGTTACAGTGGCGAAGAATGCAGGGAAAACCATATGCAGAGATCAAAATTATGAAGAAAGGCCTGGGAAAGGTGTTACGACAGGATTTTTATTAAAGGAACCGGGTTAAACTCTGCAAAACGTTTCCAGAGCCATTAGAGCGCAGGTTTCATTGGCAGAGACAATCATGGAACGGCAAAGAGTATCAGTGGGAAAACAGAGCGTTTATGGCCTGTCATTGAAGATTTTGAGCCTTAATCCATGTATTAGAGGGCGAGGTACTAGATTGAAGACATCATGGATCACACAAAAGGTCGAGCGCGCAGAAAACAATACTATCAAGGTTTCTCATCAGCGGAATGTTTTTTCCATACAAGGAAAAAGTGCCCATACCGTCTGCATGCTATTTCGTGTCCCTGTGGAAATTTCCACCCTGACAACAGTCCTATGCTACCAGTGCATTATTTATACAGTATGGAAGACCCTGGCATCATTATTCTACCTTTTTTTTTAATTCACCAGAGTGCTACAACAAGTACATCAGAGGCATACCTAGAGTAAATTGCAGCCAGACGAAGACCACTCTTTCATCCAAAGAGTACCAGAGATAAATGCCCAGAAATTAAAATAGAATGGGGCCTCGACCATCTTCCTCTTCTGAGTTTTAATGCTACATTTAGTTTCTCACCTACTTCCTCTACTCCTCATTCAGCTATAAAAATTCATGAAGAAACATTGTAAAGGTTGTTGTTGATCGGTTATCAGAGAATTGCAAGCTGTTTCTTTTGAGACATAGTCTCTGTGTAAAATTGTAAGATAGGCTAAGGAAGATGGTTTCAGTCTGAATATTCAAGCTATTGGCAATGTTTTACATGACTGGTGTTGCTCTTTAATATGACAAGCACATTTCTTTGGATCCTGATTTAAAGCAGCAGTGATGTTTTTCTATCTCTGTATTTGTTAACTTGTAGTTCATTTCATTTCATTTCTACTGGCTTGCATCAGAAATATGGCATAGGATTTACCCTTGTTAGGTACCCTATGTTTCTTCTCTCCTTGCCTTCAATGTTTTCTGATGTATGTGTTATCTGAGGATTTTTTTCAACTAATTTAACCAGTGTAGTGGTCAAAACATATGCTGCTAGTTGATGTATGGATTAATGAAATTATTCTCAGATGTTCTTGTTAGGCTTTAATTGAATGAATTGAGATACTGGGAGTTTAGAACAATGTCTCTATCTCACCAAGGTCCTTTCAATTAATTAAAACTTTCCAAGTTCCCTTAAGCTAGAGGCCGAAGCATTCAGAGTTCAAAGTCTCTCTCTGATCTCAGGTTTTCATCTGTGTGTTCTAAATCTTTAACGTTCCTTGTCTGAAGAGTTTACCTTTCAGGTTTTAGATCACAAGCTTTTCAATGGCATGTCCTGTCCCTGGATCTAACTTCTGAAAGGTCACCGTGGAGGTTTCCTTGCTTTCACCTTCTCTCTTGTCTTTCCATTCCATACTATCATCTTTAAGATCCAATTCTTTAGATGACTAGCCCAACTGAAAGCCTGCATATTGAATAGCAAGTAAACCCTTTCCTGACTCCATTGCCCAATGGTCTTGAGTGTTCTCTGAACTATCTCTCCTTTGCCCTGAATCCTCTTTGATCAGCCTTGTCTTATACTGAACCCTTCTTCCTGATTCCCAACAACCAAACCAAAAATCAAACAAACAAACCCCATGCCTATAGCTAGCCTAATATCTTAAATTTTGAGCTTCAAAGACATAAACCTTTTCTCATATAGAGAGATCCCTCTCTGGACCTAGGAGGGCTAGATCCTGAGGTCTGAAAGTGGTTCTGATGTTGTCTCATCTTTTGGTAGTGCCAACCTGCCAAAACATGGGAACCCCAACAGGCTCTTCTTTTAAAACTTTTTCTCTCTCTGCATTTTATTAAACTTGTTCTTTTCTTCCCATCTGAATTGATTTTCTTATTTTCTATATAGACATTTTGAGGCATAGTTCCCCTCTTTTCCACAATTAAAACATTTAAATGGGAGTCTGGATTTTTACTTAGTTGTACCTTTCTTCAATATTTTGACAAATTTTGCTTCTTCTTTGTGAGAATATAATCATGAACATTCCTTGTCTTATGTAGACTTGTCTACTTTGAAGATGCATCTTGTGTGGGTGTATTTCCTTTTGTTATCCTCATTTCACAATTTGTCAAAGAACTAATTCGTTTATCCCTATTTAATGTATCAAATTTGGTTGTTTCTTCTATAGCTGAAACCTTAGGATTAAACTTTGAAAGTAATGACCTCAATTGTTTTTGGAATCTTTGAATGTTTCACCTAGAGCCATCATGAGATTAAAAAATTCTTCTAATATTAAAAAAAACTTAGCAATATCTTCAAATTCAATCATTTTTAATGTCTCAAATTGTGTTCTATATACTTGTAATTTGGTCATTTTTACTTTGGTGTCTCCTTGATGAATATTTTATAGTTTATCCCATATTTCTTTAGTTGTTTTGCAATGCATTACCTTAATAAATTATGACTCACTTAATTCGCAAACATGAGAATTCATAGATTTTGATTTAGATGTGAATTCCAGTTGTCATCTTTGTCACTACTCAATTTATTTGGTTCTTCATACCCAAGAATAACAACAACCCATACTTCTACTCCAAGAATCATTAAATAAGTATTCGTTCTCAATTTCCAAAAGGCATAATTTGTGCCATTACACAAAGGGGATTTTTTCTGTTGAGCATCCTTCTTGACTAACCATTTTAATTATTTAGGATCAAATGTTAAACTGATACTGAAGGAACCCGCTCTAATACCAATTGATAAATACTTGGAAATTAATGAGGGGGGTGTGAATTAGTAATTATATATTTTAAATTAGTAAATTCAATTTAATTTCCTTTTTCAAGTATTTTCTTTTGCAACTAATGGCTTATGTATGTGTTCAAATTCTAATTATTTTTTTTCCAGTTACCAGAGAGATATTTGCATATATAAACAAAATTCTATAGCATTCACACAAGTGAGACATCCTACATTCAACACATGAGGACACCACATGTAAGTTGAAACTCGTAAAGGGATAAAAACACAATTTGTTTGTTGAAGTGACGTGAAGGAAAGCTCCTACTGCCTTATTACACAAAAAAATGTGTAGGCTCCAACCTATAGGAGGTTGGTACCTCAATTCTTCTACAAGCTTCAACTTGCAAGGAAGCTCCAACTCGCACGAATTTTTTATAGACTACAACCCACAGGAGGCTCCTATCTCAACAAACTACAACCTGTTCATTATCAAGCTACAACTCGAAAAAAAAACTACAATCCCTTGATTAGATTACAAATTAAATTTTTTGGTTACCTAGTCTTTATTTCAGTTTTGGAATTAAATTTTTTCCTATTTTTTTTCTTATCCTCTCTTCTTCTCTTCTTCAAATATACTCCAATTATGATATTCTTTATCTTCCTCCTTAACATGCTTGTTCAAGAATTCTCTCATATAAATGCTCAAGTCCCAAAAACTTGTTTCTCCTTCATTACTGCATATTTTATAAAAACGACTCTCTCACTCTTTGAATTTTATGCATAAATTCGAAATGAGGAGTTTTATCTTGGTATTCCAAGACAATTTTCATCTCACCTATTCATTTTTAGCTAAGTATTCAAATTAGGAAAAATTTTCTTTTTCTTGATAGTACATCTGAAGATCATGCTTAAGGATTCCTCATTGCATAAGATAAGGATTGGATGACTAAATATGCCATACTATGGGATGGTAGAACATATGGTGCATTATTATCTAGGGTAGCATAGGTTAAAGACTAGTTGAAAAACGTTATAACGTAGGTCCTAAGATTAACATGGGCATTATAATTGTAAAGAGAAAAAAATTACAAATTGATTTTGTTCAATAACAACAATATGTTTGTAGTAGATCTGACAAGAAAATGTATAAAAATGGAAAACATGCCCAAGAAATAACACCATAGAATATAAAACTTCAAATCTTCATTAATATAAAAACCCTTGAGATAGGGCAACACCATACATTCACTCCTTAAGGAAGGAGATCACTCCACAATCCATATTCTTTCCAATACAATAATCCTTGATATCTCTCAATGGAGAGTCTCTAGCCTCTATATAGGTTTCATACATGCAATACCATCGGTATTTACCATGGGTCTCTCAATACCATACATCCAATACAACGGGCTTATCACTTTATTCCCTAGATACATGTGGTCCCTTGCATAATGTGGGTTAACCACTTTATTTATTAACTATGGCTAATTTATTTATCATTCTTACATTCTTACACGATATTATTCCCTTGGGTACCTCCCTCTGTACCCTATATTATCTCCCCTAGGCATACTACATTACACCCCCCTTAAACATGTTTCGTCCCCAAAACATGACAAGAACACAAATAATAAGATCTACTCAAAAGAGTATTCCACTAGTACCATTCACGTGTATCTAGCCATCCCAAAGAAAGGGGAACACTCGATTTAGTTGGTGCCTCGCTCGCTTGAGATGGAAGCAGGTTCTGGTGGTTCCTCTGTGTTGATGTGCTGTGGGTGGATCGCCACACCTCTTTATGTGTTGTCCAGGGGTTTTTGTCCTTGTTGCTAATTTGATGCCACCTTGTTGGTTGTTGTCTTGCTGGGTGATGCAGGTGGTGATATTTTGAAGCTTTAATTGATGGAATATCTTTCATTAATTCCTCCACTATTGGTGATGGAGTGGTGTCTAGTGCTTTTGCTGGTACCTGCTTTGATGTCTATGTTTGGTTGTCTACCATCAAAGGCTCATCATCTGATGTGTCTGTGTCATTAGATATTTTTGCTTCTTCCTCCCTAGTCTCTGCATGGTTCCCAATGCAAATATCTTGCAATGTAATTTTCTTCTTTTTATACCAGAGCTTCATGAATTTATTTTGCACATTAAAATTGACAGTACCAACGGATTCCATCCAAGGGTGTCTCAAAACAAAATCCACAACAGCCATATCTGAAGAATAAAAATCAGAATGCAACACATAATTATCCATATAAATCTTCAAACCTTTATAAATTTTAACATCCTCATTATCAATTTGTGTGTTTTCAATATGTTTTATTGGAAATTGCAAATTTTTAGCCAAATTAACATTGATACAATTATGCTTGCAACTAGGAATGATAGACAAAATGATGTTCTCTTTCTGAATACTTCCATGAACCTGTAATATGGAAATATTAGTATACAATAAGCCTTTATGGCTCTTAGTGTCCTTCTTTCCTGCTTGAGACCACTTGTCCAAAAGGACTTTTTCAAGTTTTTTCTCCGGAAGTTTCCTCACTGAGCTATCAAGTGAGGTCCACCATTTTTTTGCCTCATCTTTCATATGAAGCCCTATGGAGAATATCCCAAAATATGTGGATTGAGCCTTGTGATATTGTAAAAATTATTCAATAGTAGGGCCATCATATTTTCCTGTAAACTTCATCTTGTGGGAACCCCTAAAAGAGAGTAAGGGTTTTGAAGAAAATCACCTACTTTGGCAAAAAATTAAAATGGGCATAACTCGGTCAATATAACTCAGAATATTTAATATAACCCGTTTTCAGAAATGGAATAGTCATTTTTCATGTATTCATCTGACTCAAGTCCTGATATAGGTACTCTGGAAACTCATATCTGTGCTGCAACTGCCCCGCTGTCACAAAATTCTGAAAAATAAAAAAATAAAAAATAAATGGTTGATTTTAAATCAGTGATAACTCCCTCATTCGGACTCCGATTAGACCAATTTTTATTTTGAAATCGGGTTTTTTAAGGGGAGCTCAGATCTATAATTATTTGTCTAAAATTATGCACCAAAAACTACAAAAAATGTGAGGATAGCCGCCGTCCACAAATTTCTGTTAGAAAGTTTCTACAAAACTACTAATTTTAAATGAGCGATATCTCCCTCATCCAGATTCCAATTTGACTGATTTTTTTTTTTTTTAATTAACTATTTGTTCGCAAGGAATCTAGATATACTATTTGTTTCTAAAATTTTTGCACTAAAATTATTATATCAGCTCTGAAAACTTTCCGCCCAAAAAATATCCTGCAAAAATAGAAAAAAAAATCCCCAACTCTGCCCAAGAAAGTGCTCTGATGCCATTTGTATTAGATCTAACAAGAAAATGTATAAAATTTGAAAATATTCCCAAGAAATAACACTATAGAAGATAAAACTTCAGATATTCATTAATATGAAAACCCTTGAGGTCGGGAAACACCATACATTCACTCCTTAAGGAAGGAGATCACTCCACAAGCCATATGCTTGCCAACACAATAATCCTTGAAATATCTCAATGGAGAGTCTCTAGCCTCTATATAGGTTTCATACATGCAATACCATGGGTATCTACCATGGGTCTCTCAATACCATACATACAATACAATGGGCTTATCACTTTATTCCCTAGCTACATGTTGTCCCTTGCATAATGTGGATTAACCAATTTATTTATTAACTATGGTCTATTTATTTATCATTCTTACATTATTACATCATATTATTCCCTTGGGTGCCTCCCTCTGTACCCTATATTATCCCCCTAGGTATGCTACATTACACCCCCCTTAAACATGTTTCATCCTGAAACATGAGAAGAACACAAATAATAATATCTACTCAAAAGAGTATTCCACTAGTACCATTCACATGAATCTAGCCATCCCAGAGAAAGGGTAAAAATTGATCTAGGCAGTGCCTCGATCGCTTGAGATGGAAGAGGGTTCTAGGGGTTCCTCTTTGTTGATGTGTTGTGGGTGGATCGTCGCACCTCTCTATGTGTTGTTTAGGGGTTGTTGTCCTTGTTGCTAATTCGTTTCCACCTTGCTAGTTGTTGTATTGTTGGGTGATGCGAGCGGTGATATTTTTAAGCTTTAACTAATGGAATGTCTATCATTAATCCCTCCACTATTGGTGATGGAGTGGTGTTTGGTTGTCTACCATCAAAGGCTCATCATCTGATGTGTCTGTGTCATTAGAGATTTGTGCTTCTTCCTCCCTAGTATCTGCATGGTTCCTAATGCAAATATCCTGCAATGTAATTTTCTTCTTTTTATACCAGAGCTTCATGAATTTATTTTGCACATTAAACTTGATAGTACCAACGGATTCCATCCAAGGGTGTCCCAAAACAACATCCACAATAGCCATATCCGAAGCATAAAAATCAGAATGCAACACATACTTATCCATATAAATATTCAAATATTTATAAATTTGAACATATTTATTATCAACCTGTGTGTTTTCAATATGTTTTGCTAGAACTTGCAATTTTTTAGCCAAATTAACATTGATACAATTATGCTTGCAACTAGGAATGATAGACACAATGATGCTCTCTTTCTGAATACTTCCATGAACCTGTAATATGGAAATATTAGTAGAAAATAATTTTTTATGGCTCTTAGTGTCCTTATTTCCTTCTTGAGACCACTTGTCGAAAAGGACTTTTTCAAGTTTTTTCTCGAGAAGTTTCCTGTCTAAGCTATCAAGTGAGGCCCACCATTTTTTTGCCTCATCTTTCATATGAAGCCCTATGGAGCATATCTAAAAATATGGAGATTGAGCCTTATGATATTGTAAAAATTCTTCAATAGTAGGGCCATCATCTTTTTGTGTAAACTTCATCTTGCGAGAACCCATAAAAGAGAGTAAGGGTTTTGAAGAAAATCACTTATTTTGGAAAAAATTTAAAATGGGCATAACTGGGTCAATATAACTCAAAATCCTTATTATAACTCATTTTCCGAAATGGAATAGTCATTTTTCATCTATCCATGTGACTGAAGTCTCGATCTAGGTACTCTGGAAACCCAAATATGTGCTGCAACTGGCCCGCTGTCACAAAATTATGAAAAAATATAAAAACAAATAAATAAATGGTTGATTTTAAATGAGTGATAACTCCCTCATCCGAACTCCAATTTGACCGATTGTTATTTTGAAATCAGGTGATTTGTCAAGGGGAGCTCAGATCTATAATTATTTATCTAAAATTATGCACCAAAAACTTCAAAAAATGTCGGGATAGTTTCCATCCACGAATTTCCGTCAGAAAGTTTCTGCAACATTACTTATTGTAAATCAACGATATCTCCCTCATTCGGATTCCAATTTGACTAATTTTTTTTTTTAATTAACTATTTGTTCGCAAGGAATCCAGATATGCTATTTGTTTCTAAAAAAAATTCACTAAAATTATCATATCATCTCTGCAAACTCGTCGCCCAAAACAATTCCTACAAAAATGGAAAAAAATTCCCCGACTCTGCCCAAGAAAGTGATCTGATACCACTTGTAGTAGATCTGACAAGAAAATGTATGAAAATTGAAAATATGCCCAAGAAATAACACCATATAAGATAAAACTTCAGATCTTCATTTATATGAAAACCCTTGAGGTAGGGCAACACCATACATTCACTCCTTAAGGAAGGAGATCACTGCACAAGCCATATGCTTGCCAATACAATAATCCTTGAAATCTCTCAATGGAGAGTCTCTAGCCTCTATATAGGTTTCATGCATGCAATACCATAGGTAGTTACCATGGGTCTCTCAATTCCATACATTCAATACAATGGGCTTATCACTTTATTTCCTAGCTACATGTGGTCCCTTGCATAATGTGGGTTAACCATTTTATTTATTAATTATGGCCCATTTATTTATCATTCTTATATTATTACATTATATTATTCCCTTGGGTACCTCCCACTTTACCCTATATTATCCCCCTAGTATACTACAATGTTCTTCCAAATTTGTACTTTGGTTCTCCATTCCTTCAAGCCTTTTTTTTGTCCTGATGTGCCATTATGTTTGAAGAAATTATTAATGAACGAGAATTTACATTACTTATCACATCACTTAATCATCCTTTGCACTTCACATAACTTTTATCAACCTTTTCACATCAATAAATCAACCTTGAAATATCAAGAAAACTCATCAATCAGTCAACCTTTCAAAATCAGGCACCCTTAACATTAACATAACTCGTCAATGGTCAAGCATCAACCTTGAGAAATTCACCTCATCAACATGACACACTTATCAAAGGTCAAGCATAAACATACAAGAAATATCATCAACATAAGTATGATCATTTTAAATCAATGCCAACATTTCCAATAGACATGCCCATTTCTCTTCGCATATGCCATACATCCACTCATGCCTTCCACTAGTTTTAGATCTAGCAAGATTGTCGAATTGGGAATATTTATGAATATATATATAAATTATGTGTGGAACAAGGGCATGTGCGAGAATAAAAAATATAAGGGTAAGTTTCACTACTGCACATAAAATGGGCCCAAAAGGAAATATTTAATTTATAATCATGTTGGGAAAATAACCCAAATATTTAGACACGACTATAATGATTTCTCTAGCTGTAGAATTCCTTCTTGCACAATGTGGAGAGAAATGAATCTAATTTGATGTAAGGAAAATATAGACCCCAAAGTCGCTACAATTGGCTGCGAATTATAAATAATAAATTTGTCATAATTTAAAAAAAAAAAACTCATAAATGGTTATTTACCCATTTTGTAAGTAATAAAATACTCCAATTATGGCAATAAAAGTTAATAGTTTTAGACAATAATTTCAAGTTACTGTCATTTTGAATTTGAATAATTCTGTCGAGTCATTTGAGGAGCAAAACTAAATGCCATGAAATATTGAATTCTTCTGTATCATTCATAAATTCAAACAATCATGGACATACATTCATTGTCACAATATTATTGTTTTTTTGCATAATTCAGAGTTGATGGGGAAACAAATAGTCAAGAACTATTCTACTTTTTTTCAAGGTTCTATTTGATTGTTAATAACATAGTTTCATGTAAGTAATTTTGTACATTTCAAATTTATTTATTTTATGCATGTGTATGCATTCTATTATGTATCTAACTTAAGTCACTAAATTGTTGCTTCATAATTCATGCAAGTAGATTGTTAATCCAACCCATTCTATGTAACTTGAAACACAAACAAAGAAATTGTAATATCCCAAAATAGGAAAAGCTAGTAATACAAAACACAATAAATGGAAACTACATCAATATGGAAATAAACTATAAACACCATAAAAATCGACATAATAGATGATTGATTTTATTAATCAGGAGGTGGAATACAAGTACAACAATGCTCATAAATAGCAACACTTAAGCCGACGGAGATGGCTAGAGTGACCCTCAAGTCCTCTCTGTGAGAACACTACGTAACTGCTACTCTGCTAGAGACCCTGCTGTGTTGCCCCTGCTCGAAATGCTTGAAATGTAATTGCTGGATGAAAAGGGGTGCGTAGATAAGTTTTTTCCAGAGCTTAGAAAATATCGGAATTTGGAATCCAGACTCTATGATGAAAACCCAAAATAACCTAGAAAGGATTTCCGGATTGGCTCACCTTGGAAAATCATCCTCCTAGGGCTTGCAATACATAACTGCTAGGTATGCAGATCTATGGCATGAATTGAAAGACAAGATAGCTACAATAATACCCAATCAGCTCAATGCATGAAGGGTTGGCCCCTTCTCCTGATTCCCAAGTTAGAAGCTTGAGATATAGCTCCTCCTCTCAAGTTGCAGCTACTGAACTAACAACTGTTGGAAGTGACTATGTTGTTAAGAGGGCTAATGTTGTATCTTGCTGCTAGATGATGCAATACATCTCACAACTAATGGAAATAATCTCACCAAAGTGAGGGGATGATCCCTCACAGGATTCCATGCTGAAATACTTAAAACTTCCTTACTCCTCTAAACCTACACTGCTGAATTGTGTAATTCTTACAGGAATTGCTGCTGCATAGAGGAGTAAATGATGGCCTCATTTTGGATGTAGCAATGTTTCTCTTGGAAGACTGAAATGGATGCAAAAGGTGAAGGGTTTATCCCTCCATAGGTTTCCCAGCTGAAACACTAAGAACTACCTTCCTACTCTCAAACTCTAAAGCGGGAATGCGTAATTCCTGAAGCTGTAAGTGCCAAAGAGAGGGGTTCGTTAGAAAATTATATATAATAGAGAAATGCAACACATAAAATATGCAGAAAACACAAGCACACAAAACACATAAAAACCAGAGAGACATATATATATGTGGTTCACCCAGTTTGGGCTACGTCCACCCCGAAAAACCAGTCCTTCCTTTCTATTATCCAGCAAAATGAAGAGACACAACCTACAACAGATCCGCTATAATATCCTTTGTTCTCTCTCACAGTCTCCATATCTGTTTCTCGCTCTGATAATACACATACAATCCACAGCTGCAATACAATACCATCATACAAAGAGAGGGGTTGCCTTCTAGGGAAAAAAACCCTAAACTAAACATAACTTCTACCATCAGATCATCCGCCTAATGAATGGCCCAGATTCACTATAAATTACTATACTTTTACAAGGAAATTTTACATCTGTTTTTAGCTTCAGGGGCACTACCCCCGAAACCCCCCGCCAGGGGGGGGGTGGCTCCATAAAGTCATAGCCACCCCCCATGAATCCCCCAGGCAGTGTTTAATTATGGGCGGCGTTACCGCCCCATTAAGGTATAGGGGTACAATGTTGTGATACAAAATAAACAAGATAATCAGGCTCCACACCCAACAATCTCCCACTTGGAGACTGATTGTAGCAACTCCACTGCTGCTTCATTTGTTGGACAATGAATCCTCTTTGGACCTAGCTGTTTCTCATCTTCATCGTCATCCTTGAAGACCAATTGAAACTAAGCATATTCTCAGTTTCTCCATGGTTACAACTTTTGTTAAAATATCTGCAGGATTTTGGCTATTGTGTATCTTTTCCAGCTTTAGTTGTCCATCTTCCAATACTGACCGTATGAAATGATACTTGAACTATATGTGTTTAGTCCTGGAATGAAATGATGAGTTCTTTGCAAGATGAATGGAACTTTGGCTATCACTGTATAACGTGCCCATATCATGCTTCTTACCCAATTCATCCATAAACCTTTGTAACCAAATTATTTCTTTACTAGCCTCTATAGCAGCAACATACTCTGCTTCTATTGTTGAAAGTGCAACAACACTTTGGATTTTTGAAACCCAACTGAAAGCTATTCCACCTACAGTAAATACATATCCTATATTGATCCTCCTGTTATCTCTGTCAGCGGCCATATCTGCATCATCATATCCCTGTAGAGAAATGTTTGAACCACCAAAGCATAATGCTTGATTTGTGGTACCTCTCAAATATATGAGAATCCATTTTACTGCCATCCAATGTTCTTTTCCTGGATTGTTCATGTACCTGCTTACAACTCCCACTGCATGTGCAATATCATGCCTTTTGCAGAC
The DNA here is from genome assembly GCA_034641835.2 of Pinus albicaulis. Lineage (NCBI taxonomy): Eukaryota > Viridiplantae > Streptophyta > Pinopsida > Pinales > Pinaceae > Pinus > Pinus albicaulis. The sequence continues at coordinate 865,985,396 of CM076575.1, read as the reverse complement.
CATTGCATACATTAAGCTTCCAACTGTTGATGCATATGGAACTTTAGACATATAGTCCATTTCTTCTTGGGTCTTGAGGCATATCTCCTTACTAAGTTTTAAATGGCTAGCAAAAGGTGTACTAACTGGTTTTGCATTCTGCATATTAAATATTTTCAACACCTTTTGTATGTACTCATTCTGAGACAGTGTTAATTTGCGATTTTTCCTGTCTCTAGTTATTCTCATACCAAGGATTTGTTTTGCAGCTCCCAAATCCTTCATTGCAAATGAATTTGCCAATTTTCTTTTGAGCACATTTATCTCCTACATGTTAGACCCTGCAGCAAGCATGTCATATAAATACAATAACAATAATATAGCTTCCATCATTTTTATTTTTCAAGTAAACACAATGATTAGAGTGACATCTAGTATAGCCTTGTTCATACATGAACTTGTCAAATTTTAGATACCACTGCCTTGGAGCCTGTTTTAAGCCATACAAGCTATTCTTTAACCTGCATACTAATTTTTCTTTCCCCTTGACCTCATATCCTTCTGGTTGCTCCATATAGATCTCTTCCTCCAAATCTCCATGGAGAAATGTTGTCTTTACATCTAATTGTTCAAGATGTAAATATTTCGCTGCTACAAGACTTAAAATAGTTCTAATTGAAGTCATCTTAACAATAGGAGAAAATGTTTCATCAAAATCAATACCTTTCTTCAGTGAAAACCCCTTCACCACAAGTCTAGCTTTGTACCTCTATTTTCCTCCACCTTCTTCCGTCAGCCTGTAAACCCATTTATTTTGGAATGCAGTTTTACCTGCAGGAAACCTGACTAAGTCCCAAGTCTGGTTATGCATTAAGGAGTCCATCTCTTCTTCCATGGCTAGTTCCCACTTTTTCCTGCTTTCAACCTGCATTTCTTCTTCCTAACATTCAGGTTCACTAGAATCAGTCAACAATAAATAATATAATGAAGGAGAGTATCATTCAGGGGGTCTACTTATCCTAGTAGATATTCTAACATCACTTTCAGGTGTTTGAGGTGCCTGTTTCTGTTGTGGTGGTTGTTGTTGGTGTGGCTGTTGATTATTATTATTTTCAGGCACCTTAACTTTTTTTGTGATCTCATCAAGAACTGTGTATTCTTTGTTTTCTTTTTCATGTTTCTTTTCCTGCAACTGATTCTTATACAATACCTTTTCATTGAATATTACATCTCTGCTCCTAATGATTCTGTGATTTTCATAATCATATAAGCGATAACCAAAATCATTAACACCATATCCAATAAAGGTACATTTCTTTGATTTTGCCTCAAGCTTTGTTCTATTTTCTTTATTAATATGGACAAAGGCCTCATAGCCAAAAGGCTTTAAAAAAGAGTAGTTTACCTTTTTACCTGTCCATGCTTCCTCTGGAATACCACCATCCAAGGAACTTGAAGGCCCTTTGTTTATTAGATAAACAACAGTATCTACAGCATCTGCCCAAAATTGTAAAGGCAATCCTGCATGCAATCTCATGCACCTTGCACAGTCCATGATTGTTCTGTTCATCCTTTCTGACACACCATTTTCTTGTGGTGTTCTTAGAACTGTCTTCTCTCTGTGAATTCCATGCTCTGAAAAGTACCTATAAAAATCTTTGATGCAATATTCACCTCCATTGTCTGATCTGAGACACTTCAACTTATTTCATGTCTCAATCTCAACCAAAGATTTCCATTTCTTGAAAGTATCAAATACATTAGATTTATTATGAATACAATAAATCCAAGTTTTTCTAGTTGCATCATCAATAAAAGTAACATAATAACGAGAGCCACCAAGAGATGATACCTGAGCAGGTCCCCATACATCTGTATGCACAAGCTCTAATTTTTTTCTCTTCTTTTCTTTCCCAACTCTGAGAAATGTGACTCTCTTCTGTTTTCCATAAATGCAATTCTCACAGAAATCCAAATCAACATTCTTCAAACCCGACAACAAATTTATTAAGTGAAGAATTTTCATCCCCTTCTCACTCATATGTCCGAGCCTATGATGCCATAATGCTGCATCTGCTCCTTTGGAAGTTAAAGCATTAACAGAGTTAGAAATACCATTGCATAAATACAATGTACCAACGTTTTCGCCTTTTGCTATTACCAGGGCTCCTTTGGTGACCTTCCAAGTTTTATCTGTGAAATTTGTCACACAACCTTCACCACCTAACCACCCTGTTGAAATCATATTTTTCTTCAAATCTAGAACCTTACCTCCTTTAATAGCCATTGGTTTCCATTCTGTTGTTTTACAAGAACTTTACCCATTCCAACAATTTTACAGGGTTTATCATCACCCAAACAGACTTGTCCAAAATCTCCTTGAACATAGTCATGAAAATATTTCTTATCAGGTGTGGCATGGAATGAGGCCCCTGAATCTACAACCCAAGAATCAGTAACATTTTCGAAAGAAATAATCAAAGCATCTTGTAACACATCACCTGTCACATTTGCTTCATGATTGTTTTCTTGTTGTGTGTCTCCTTCTTTTCCCTTCTGAGATCTACAGTCTTTCTTTAGGTGTCCTTTCTTTCTGCATTTCCATCACACTATCCCCGATCTAGACTTGGATCTACCTTTCCTTGATTTACTGCAATATCCCAAGCTCTTTCCTCTTTCCATTCTTCTTCCCCTAGACTCTGCACTCAAAGAATTACCCGATGTCTCACCGGAGATTTTCCGTCGCATTTCCTTGCTAAGGATAGCACTGACAACATCATCAAACTTTAAAGTACTAGATCCAAAGACAGAGATACTAATGGCCATAACTAAACCATTCCAACTTTCTGGAAGTGAGCATAGAAATAAAAGATCCCTAACTTCATCATCAAATTTTACCCCTACAGAACTTAACTGACTAGTAACTGTATTAAAATCATTTAAATGGTCTGAAACAGATCCACCTTTTGACATCTTCATATTAAATAAACGTTTCATGAGAAATACCTTGTTTGAGGCCGAGGGTTTTTCATATAATTTCGCCAACGCCTTAATCAAACCCTCTGTTGTTGTTTCCTTCGAAATACTAAAGGCTACTGACACCGCAAGGAACAACCATACTATCTCGAGTGCCTTTCTATCGAGAATCTCCCATTCTGCATCTGTCATAGCTGTCCACTTCTTTGTTTTTCCGCTCAATGGTAGGTATAGATCTTTCTGATACAGATAATCTTCCATCTGCATCTTCCACAACGGGAAGTTTTGGCCCTTAAATTTCTTGACCCTAAACTTACCATCTTCTACCATTGCTCCCACTTGAACCAGGAACCCTTCTTTCCCGCAAGTTTATCAGCCAAATAGACCTTCAGCTCTGATACCAGTTGTTAGAAGATTATATATAACAGAGCAATGCAACACATAAAATATGCGGAAAACACAAGCACACAAAACACATAAAAACCAAAGAGACACATATATACGTGGTTCACCCAGTTTGGGCTACGTCCACCCTGAACAGCCATTCCTTCCTTTCTATTATCCAGCAAAATGAAGAGACACAACCTACAGCAGATCTGCTATAATATCCTTTGTTCTCTCTCATAGTCTCCCTATCTGTTTCTCTCTCTGAGAATACACATACAATCCACAGCCGCAATACAATACCCTCATACCAAGAGAGGGGTTGCCTTCTAGGGCAAAAAATCCTAAAATAAACATAACTTCTACCGTCAGATCATCCGCTGAATGAACGACACAAATTGACTAGAAATTACTATAATTTTACAACGCAATTTTACATCTATTTTTAGCTTTGGGGGCGCTGCCCCCGAAACCCTCCGCTAGGGGGGGGCTCCATAAATTCGCAGCCGCCCCCCCTAGACCCCCCAAGCAGTGTTTAATTACTGGCGGCATTTCCGCCCCATTAAGGTACATGGGTACAATGTTGTGATACAAAATAAACAAGATAATCAGGCTCCACACGCAACAGGGTTGAATGTGGCACAATTTCTAGATGATGAATGTCTGCTCAAAGAAACCTTTCCAAAGTAGGCACTCGAATTCCCCCGTGGATAAGGGTGGCATCTCCGCTCGGAGACACCCGTGTGCTAAACAACATAATAGACTTAGCTAAACAGCTTAAGCGTGAAAAGAAATTTTGTAAATGAAAATACAATATCAAAATCCAGAATTCCTTCTATGGCTGCCCTCACTTTCATTTTATGCTTGTGAGCCTTCCCTAGCCTTGGCCCACCTCATTACTACGTTGCACATGTGGCCACTAGCCTCCATGAAGACTGTGTTGTCCTTCATGATCTCCATCATCTCTCTATTTACTCTCCACTCCCTCCATCATATGTGAATTTAATGCACCACTTCCTCCATCACTTCATCATTATTTCTCCATGATCTTACTTTTATTCCTCCACTGTCTCCATCATCTTCCTCATTATTTCTCTATGGTCTCCACATTTCCTTCATCAATAATTTGTTCCAATACTCCATAATGTTGGTCCACTACCTAAATAACCCACATTCACACAATAGAAATGGATTTTATTCATCTATTGGGTTTATGGGTCCCTCCGCCCTTTTATTTACTTAACTAATTAAGAAAAGTAAGAACTCTAATATTCCAATTAACTGATGGAAAATTTGGAATATTACAGTCCTCCCCGCCAAAATGTTTCTTTTCCTCAAGAAGCTACAAAATTGAATGCTACAACAATCCATATCCCTCCCAAGTCGCATCCTCATATGGAAGGTTTCCCCATATGCTCCAATGTGTTATGTATGCCCAGCTCCATAGCTTCCTCTCTAGAATGTCTAGAATGGCCTCCAACTATGTAGCTAGATGCTTTGCCTCATCAATGGATCCCCAAGTAGAAACCATCTATTTTCCAAGAGCCTCCTCTCTGCATGAGATATATGAAGTGTAGTGATTCCTTCCCCAAGTGGAAAGTCCCAACTCATAAACTATCTCTCCAACCCATGCTACATGTAGTAGGTTGTGTCTCTCCATCACGGGGGATTCACTGGGGGAGCAATACCATATCATGTGCATTCATATTAGGGGATATATATTGGGGAAAAAATGGCATAATATATTGATCATATAATAGGGGGTAAAGGTTTTTAATATTGGAAGTTATAAAAAATGGAGCTCGAAGTTAATGAAAAAATATAAAGGGGTATAAAAAATGTTAATGAAAAATGGATACCTACAATATCTAGTGAAAGTAGGGGTTTTTATAATTGGGAAAGTGTATTGGGTTTGTATTGGTAGGGGTTAAATAATATGATTTTTAGAGGTATTTTCCAATATTTAGCCAAAATAAGGGTATTGTTTAGTATGCCACAAACACATGTGATATGACAGAGGTTCATTGAGTGAAGCCCCTATGCTTTCCATGCTTCAATTCTTGGCCCTATTTCACTTGCTTGCTCTAAGCATCATCTCAACATTGTGCAAAACAGGAAATAGATACATATGAATTGACATGTTAAATGTCAGACCTTACTCTCCCAATAGCAACCACCGCAACAATGCCTCTTGCTACCATTCCACCTCATCATCATACCAAGTATGGTGGCCATACTCTCCTAACAGAAGCCAACAAAACAAGGCCTCTTGTTTCCATCCTACATCATCATCATGCAAGGTACGGGAGAATGTCAGTGCATATTCTCCCAAGAGTAGCCAGAGTAGAAATGGCTCTTGTTTCCACCTCACATCATTATAATGTAAAGCATGAAGCAATTATATAATGATTGACATGTATAATGTCACACCAGACCAACATAACTAGGCTTCCTGCTGCCATATCTGTTGATCAACGGTTGTCATTGATGTCAACCCAAGCAGCACCAGGGGCTAACCCAATATTGCATGGGAATTTTGACCTAAAAAATTAATATATTCTGGGTCAATAATTCTTTTGATGGTTTGTACTTGTCGAGATGTTTCCATTGATATATGGCACGCCATGTAATTCTTCACGGTTTGAGAGATATTCATGTTTGAAGTTTGTACCCCCAGTTAGTGGGTTAAAACCCCATGGGGTTGTGGCAGGGGTCATTGAAAAGTCATAATTAATATTTTTTAAGCTCCTAAAATTCCTCCCACGTTCACTTGTTGAAGCCCCTCTCAACCTAAGCATTTATATAAATTGTGATCCTCATATCCTCCTCATGCAAGGGATTTCTCCATCTGAAACAGGTCATCATGGAATTTGCGCTCTAACTTTGTTTCTACGAAGGTTAAGAAGCTGAAATTTTTATGAGGCGAAGCTAAAATCCTGAGGAAGTGGATGTGAAAATTTTAGACCAATATACACAATATTTTTGGAGATATGATCTGTGGAAGTCAGTGTTTTTGCAGGCTCTTGAAATTCATCGCAAAGAAGTGACCTTGGGAAAATCGTCATAACTCTCTCTCTCTGAGTATCGGATTGGAATTCCGTAAAAAGTGGTAGATAGTGCACAGACTTTTTTTTTCTCTATCAATTGAAAATCTGAATGAAGAGACAGTGACACGTGGCACACCGTACAATTTTTCTTTGCTGAAATAGTCCATGATTAGGGCATTGTGAGAGATTGGGTATAACTCTCTCTTGAAGAATCCAAATTGGGTCAGACCTATGGAATTGGAAAGAAAACTTAGAGGAATACTATAGTACCAAAAATTAGATATTGGGGATCTGAAATAATAGAGATACACTAGATTCAAGATCAAGCTCCTAGAAGGCAAAGAAAAAGCTAGATCATGTGTTGTCAAGGGCTGAAAAGGACCAGACTTTCTAGGGAAGCAAAGTAAAGCAAGGTGTAGCAGAGGGTAGCATGAAAAGAGCAGAAACTAAGGTACATAACGACAACAATAATTTCATCGCATGAAGTCTTCAAATGGGAAGCACTGCATACAATCATTGTAAAGGTATCATTGTACTAAGTCATTGTAAATACATTATTGTACAAATTGTACTAGTGTCTATCTGCCAAGAGTTGAAGAGGCAGTGTCGGGTGGTCTAGGATCATCATTAGGTGGTTGTGTCATAGTTTGGGTTATGGTCTAGTGTATCTTCTTCTTCTACATCATTCTATATCATTGTAAAGTGGACCATTTTCCCCGGTACGAGAGTCCATTCTTCTTTTATTCTTCTATAGGGTGGTAGGGTGGTGCTAGGGTGAGTTGTAGCTCATTGGGTATTGGGGCATCCATTCATTTGACTATTGAATAATCTCAGGCGTTGGAGTGTTCATCCAGTGGGAGCTGGAGAAGAATGCTTTTCTAGATTCTAGGAATTTGGAGCTTTATTTTCAATTGGAGTTGAATATTAAAGAATTATTAGAAAAGCCTTAGGTGGTTTTTGTCCCGGAGTGGGTTTCCACCTTAAAAACTGTGTGCATTTGTGTTCCTCTTGTTTGCTACTATAATTTTACAAACACTGATAATAATTGAAGATTAACTAATGCTCTAATTGAAAGAAATATTGATTCACCCCGTCTCTCAGTATTTCCAACAATTTGTATCAGAGCTTGGTTCCTTCAATAGCAGTTTAACAGCTTGAAGGAGGTCATGGAGCATACCAAGAATGGTGTTCCTCTGTTCAATGAAAATAATTATGAACTTTGGAAAGGAATAATGGAGGTCTATCTCTTGGCGCAAGGTTACGAAGTATGGGACACTGTTCAAAATGGATTTACATCAACCACGGATGAACAAGGTAAGAAGAATTTGGTAAATGATACAAAAGAAAAGAATATTATTATCAGTGGACTTATTGAATCTGCTTATCATAAGGTGTTGGGTTGTAAAACCACCAAAAATGTATGGGGAAAGCTTGAGAATATATATGCAGATGACTCAAATGTCAAAGAAGCAAAGCTTCAAATCTATAGAGCAAAATTTGAGCAACTCATAATGAAAGAAGATTGCAACATTGCTGCATACTTCTAATACGTTGATGAAATAACCAATACTCTGGAAGGATTGGGAGAGCCAGTTGACGAGATGACTATTATATGAAAGATTATTAGAACATTACCAGGGAGATTCAACCCAAAGGTATCAGTCTTAGAATACAGTGCAAATCTGGACAAACTCAGCAAAAAGGAATTACATGGATTTCTCATAGCATATGAAATGAGACTTGATGAAGAAGAGGGTACTTCAAATCTATAAACTGCGTTCGTTGCATCTAAGAAAACCAATAAGGACAAACAACCTTCAATTGAAATGACATGCACCTGCAAGTGTGAAGAAAAGGGAGATGATGGAGAAGGTCTTTCAGATGAAGAATATGCTTACTTTACGAGAAAAGTAAAAATTGGTAAGGGAAAATTAAAAGGTAAACTTCCATTGATATGTTTCAGTTGTGGTGAGGTTGGGAATTTCGCAACAAAATGTCCAAAAAAAAGTGATGAAAACTCAAAAGGAAATAAAGGCTTTAAGAAATTCAACAACCAAGGCAATAAGAAAGGATCCAAAAGGAACTTTCTTTCTAAAGAATATAGTTCATCATCCGATGAAGAAAGTGACAAAAAAGAAGAAGCCAATGAAAGAGTATTGTTTATGGCCAAGCACAATAAACCCAAGCACAATAAACAAGAGGTATCAAACAATTAAGAATAAGGATTGAACATAGAATAATTTTAGAAGGAAGCAATCAAGCTTATAAAATATCTCAAGGAAGAGACGATCCGTTCCAATACTCTTGAAGAACAAGTTCAAGGTCTCAAAAGTGAAGTTGAATAACACAAATGCATTGAAGAGTCACTTCAAAAGAATTTAGAAGAAAGAAACCAAGAAAGGGAAGAATTAGAAGCCGAAGTAGTCTCGCTATGTGAGGAAGTGAAGAAAGGAAAAACTATCCAAAAATATGCCAACAACTCAAGGGCATTGGAAGAACTCATCAACAATCAACGATCTTACAACGACAGAACTGGCATAGGTTACAAAGAAGAAGAAGTGGGACCTTCTACAACACAATACAATGAACCTATGAGATCTGACATGCATGTAGACTTCATTGGACAAGATTCACAAGAACAACCTTGGAAGACAATTCCTCGACGAAAATTTCCATCCATGTACCAATATATTTTTTATGGCTACTGTTATTCATGTGGAAAATTTGGTCATACAAAGGTAGAATGTTGCACATACCCTAGGAACGAATACAATTCCAGGAGATCTGTCAAATATGATCCTCCCAGGGCTCAGAGAAACATCAATAGATTTGAACATTTAAGAAATAATATTGAATGTTACAAATGTTGAAACTTTGGACACATAGCCAAAGACTGCAGACTTGAAAATCCTCCAGAAGAATCTTCGAAGCCACAGAATGAACGAACATGGGAGAAGAAGAAGAAGACCGATAATTGTGCTCTCGCTCTCAAGGCTCTAACCAAAAAATATGTGTGGTATGTTGATAGCGGTTTCTCAACACATATGACTGGAGATAGAAATAAATTTGTATCTCCGAAAGAGAAGAAGGATAAAATCGTGTCCTTTGGAAATGATGGATCTTCAAATGTTATAGGATCAGGTACTATCACTCTCGGAAGAAAATATGCTCTAGCCAAGAATTTTCTATTGGTTGAAAACATGAATCACGATATGCTCAGTGTTGGACAAATGTGTGATCAAGGACACACAATACTATTCAACTCCACAAAATGTGAAATCGGGAAAGGCGTGTATGGTGAAATTGTGGCTACAGCAAGTCGAGCTCCAAATGACATATATGTTTTGGATGAAGCAACTAAAGCATGTCTAATAGCTAAAGAAGAAGATATAATAATTGGTAGCAATGATGATCGACTAAGTAAGAAGTTTGCTACAAAGGTGCAAAGTGATTTCGAGATGTCTTTACTTGGTGAGCTGAAATACTTCTTAGGGCTTCAAATATCTCAGCAAGAGAAAGGAATATTTATATGTCAAACCAAGTACATCAAGGAAATGCTCAAGAAATTTAAAATGGAAGATTGCAAACCCATCCTTACTCCAATGGTAACAGGTTGAAAATTGAGTATAGACGACTCATCTAAAGATGTGGATCAAAGGTTGTATAGATCTATGATTGGTAGTCTTCTATATGTAACAGCCTCTCAACTAGATGTTATGCAAGCAGTTGGACAAGTAGCGAGATTCCAAGCAGCACCAAAAGAATCACATATTATTACCATCAAAAGAATTCTTTGATATCTAAAGGGAACAACAGAATATGGCTTATGGTATCCCAAGGGTAACAATCTCATTATTCATCCCTTTACAGATGCAGATTGGGAAGGTCATGTTGATGATCATGAGAGTACTCATGAAGCATTGGAATATCTTTGCCAGAAGCTTGGGATTCTCCCAAGTTCTCATAAGATTTTCCTTATTCAAAATATAAAGGGGGAGTGGAAGTGTGTACAGGTCCATAGGATGGTTTTGTGTCAAGGGGAGTTACCCTTTGCCATTTATGTCAAACGGGGAGAGAATGTTGTAGGAAAAGGTGTCATGATCGCAGGGGGACTACTTGTGTTGCCATCAATGCCAAAGGGGGAGATTGTTGATCAGTGATTGTCATTGATGTCAACCCAAGCAGCACTGGGGGCTAACCCAATATTTCATGGCAATTTTGACCTATCAAAATAATATATTCTAGGTCAATAATGATTTTGATGGTTTCTACTTGTTGAGATGTTTCCGTTGATATATGGCATGCCATGTAATTCTTCACGGTTTGAGAGATATTCATGTTTGAAGTTTGTACCCCCAGTTAGTGGGCTAAAACCCCATGGGGTTGTGGCAGGGGTCATTGAAAATTCATAATTAATATTTTTTAATCTCTTAAAATCCCTCCTATGTTCACTTGTTGAAGCCCCTCTCAATCTAAGCATTTATATAAATTTTGATCCTCATATCCTCCTCATGCAAGGGATTTCGCCATCTAAAACAGGTCATTATGGAATTTTCACTCTAAATTTTTTTCTATGAAGGTTCAGAAGTGGAGATTTTTATGAGGTGAAGCCGAAATCTTGAGGAAGCTGCTGTGAAAATTTTAGATCAAGATACGCAATATTTTCGGAGATATGATCTGTGGAAGTCAGTGTTTTTGCAGGCTCCTGAAATTCATCTCAAAGAAGTGACCTTGGGAAAACGTCATAACTCTCTCTCTGAGTATCGGATTGGAATGCCATAAAAAGTGGCAGATAGTGCATAGATTGTAGTTTTCGTTCTATCAATTTCAAAGCCAAATGAAGAAACAATGGCACGTGGAATGCCATACAAGTTCCCTCTGCTGAAACAGTCCATGATTAGGGCATTGTGAGATATTGGGTATAACTCTCTCTTGAAGAATCCAAATTAGGTCAGACCTGTGGAATTGGAAAGAAAACTTAGAGGACTAATATAGTACCGAAAATCGGATACTGGGGATCTGAAATAACAGAGATACACCAGATTCAATATCGAGCTCCTAGAAGGCAACGAAAAAGCTAGATCATGTGTTGTCAAGGGCTAAAAAGGACCAGAATTTATAGGGAAGCAAAGCAAAGCAACGTGTAGTAGAGGGTAGCATGACAAAATGAGAAAGTAAGGTACATAACGACAGCATGAAATTCATCACATGAAGTCTTCAAGTGGGCATCACTGCATACAATCATTGTAAAGGTGTCATTGTACTAAGTCATTGTAAATACATTATTGTACAAATTTTACTACTGTCTATCTGCTAAGAGTTGAAGAGGCAATGTCCGGTGGTCTAGGATCATCATTAGGTGGTTTTGTCATAGTTGGGGTTATGGTCTAGTGTATCTTCTTCTTCTACATCATTCTATATAATTGTAAAGTGGACCATTTTCCCTGGTACGGGAGTCCATTCTTCTTTTATTCTTCTATAGGGTGGTAGGGTGGTGCTAGGGTGATTTGTAGCTCATTGGGTGTTGGGGCATCCATTCAGTTGACTAATGAAGAATCTCAGGCGTTGGAGCATCCATCTAGTGGGAGATAGAGAAGAATTCTTTTCGAGATTCTAGGAAGTTGGAGCTTTATTTTCAATTGGAGTTGAATATTAAAGAATTATTAGAAAAACATTAGGTGGTTTTTGTCCTGGAGTGGGTTTCCACCTTAAAAATTGTGTGCATTTGTGTTCCTCTTGTTTGCTGCTACAAACACTGATAATAATTGAAGATTAACTAATGCTCTAATTGAAAGAAATACTAATTCACCCCCCCTCTCAGTATTTCCAACAATATCATGTGAGTGCAATGTAATGTCCCAAACAATAATACATTTATTGACATGTGATATGTCATGTGATGGCAAAACTCTCTCAAAAGTAACCAGCACAACCATGCCTCCTACTGCTGCATCACACTAGTACTATGCAAGGCATGGATCATAGAAATGTGAAATTTCGGGGGGTAACCATACTCACCCAAGAGCAGCTATCGCAACCATGCTTCTTGCTGCCCCTTGTCATAGATCTGCAAGTAGCTTTTCAACCACTTTCTCATCATCCTCATCCATCCATCCAACTGTGGGTGATGACTCATATCATGCTCCAGCTTGGTATCCAATCAATGGAGAATACCCTCCAAAATCTGATGACAATCTTTGCACTCCATGATATGTCGAAGTGCATCCTCCTTGAGGTCTCTCCATGATAACCTCTCACTGATGGCCTAGTATAACCTATGAAGTTCTGAATATGCTATATGCAGAAGCTTCTCTTTGAGCTGTGAGATTCTCATCAAGAAGGCTCTGTCCTGATAATGGAGGATATTATCCATCACAAGATGTTTATCATCTACCATCTTCCCATCCAATGCTTCATAAGTGAAGCAGTCACCGAAATGCTCAAAGAATAATTGGGCCCCTAAATCATCACTCCTCCTGAGTGACAACGCTGCTGATTTCCATGATAGTGCATCTGTTATCTCATGGCTATCTCCATACACAATGCTTAACTCATAGTCCTACATTGTACTAATCCATCATTACTGCCTATTCTGCAGTTGTTGCTCCTCCTCACAAATATTCCAGAGACTATGGCAGTTGGTCTTCACCCAAAATATACTGTCAATAAAAAATTGCCGAAATTTGACCAATGAATGCATAATGGCCAATATCTCTTTGTCATAAATAGAATAGGATAGTTCATGCGATAGTAACCTATGGTTCTCGAAGGCTATTGTATAGCTTCCCTGCATTAGGACTATGTTAATCCCATCCTCCGAAACTCCACACTCCAACACAAAGTGTTGTGTGCAGCTCAACAATGTAAAACTAGGATAGATATACATCTCCTCCATGAACAAGTCAAGGGTCCTTTGCGTAGTGATAGTTTGTTACTCCAAATCAACAAAGTGCTCTAACCCTTGGTCATGCAATTGCCATGATGGCATGGCCCCACAAATATCAATATGAGGTGTTGAAATAATATGGGGTGGAATTGTGTGCAAACCTTGGATCAGCTGATACTTGGGAACATCTTGAAAATCTACAAGAGTTCCTCCAACTGGTGCAAATGCTTCTCCAAATGCTAGTGATGGTGATGGATGCTCCTCTACTAGTGCACCAGCATCATTATCTACTTCCTCGTCCTCATGTATCATGCCTGGGACTCTCAAAGTCAAATTCTCAGGACCATCTTGCAAAGATGAAAGTGTTCTTCTCACCGATGCAAGTGCTTCTACTGCAGCTGGTGGTGGTGGTAGTTTCTCTTCTCCTACAGTAACAATGCTGACATCTTCCTTTTGCTCCTCATATACTTCCTCATCAATGTCGGAAAATTTATCAATGGGAATTAACTCTAGTTTTCTTCCGTCAAACCTCTCTACCAACCTTTGAGCGAAGTTTGTATACATAGTCACTCTTGCATTCTCCATATGGTTGAACCACCAATAATTTTCTTCACCCTCAAGGTGCAGCGCTGCAATCTCAATGGCCTCCCTTTCCGCTACTGGGTGTAGCTGGAATAAATCATATAACTCCTTCATCCAAGATTTTGTCGTGCTTGTGGATGACCCATCAAATGTAGGCAGAAATAATCTATTATGTATGTGCCCTCTTCTTCTATTGTTGTTATGGGGTCTCTAGTTCTCTTTAATACAGAAAAAAAATTGGAGTGTCAAATTCTCTTTTAATGCTCTAGATTGAGATTTGTACGCTACAAGATAATCACTCAGAGTCTCATGCTCCAAGTATCCTCCATATCCATGCCATTCATTTCATAATGCAAGGGAAGTGGACATAGTAGAGTGTTGTGGAGCTTTCTGCACCACCAATTGCTTATGCTGCTGATAGGAAGTGCTCAGACCTTCCTCATTTTGAAACCCTCTTGGGGTTTATTTTTTCCTTTCCCTTCTCATTTATTTAATCTCTTTGGAGAGATCCTGCATAGATCTGAAGAGAAGTGTGGCAAAAATCAATCCCTCCACCATTGTAGATCTCTACTTTCTACTTCTTCTTCTGATGTCACGAAATGTAGTGCCCACAAGCTGAGCCAAAGATTATGCTCTGTTACCAATGTGATATCCCAAAATGGGAAAATACAGTAATACAAAACACAATAAATGGAAACTACAACAATATGGAAATAAACTATAAACACCATAAAAATAAACAGAATAGCTGAGTCATTTTATTAATTAGGAGGTGGAATACAAGTGAAACAATGCTAAAAAAATAACAACACTCAAGCTGACATAGATGGCTAGAGTGAACCTCAAGTCCTCTCTATGAGAACACTGTGTAATTGCTGCTCTCTTAGATATCCTACTGCGTTTCCCCTGCTAGAAATGATGGAAATGTAACTACTGGCTGAAAAGGGGTGCGTAGATAAGGCTGTTTCGGTGCTCAAAAAATGTCGGGATTTGGAATCTGGACTCTAGGATGAAAACCCAGTATAACCCAGAAAGGATTTCCAGATTGGCTCACCTCGAAAAATCACCCTCCTAGGGCTTGCAATACATAACTATTGGGTATGCAGATCTATGGCATGAACTAAAAGATAAGATAGCTGCAATAACACCCAGTCAGCTCAATGCATGAAGGGCTTGCCCCTTCTCCTGATTCCCAAGCTAGAATCTTGACATCTAGCTCCTCCTCTCAAGTTGCAGCCGCTGGACTACACAATTGCTAGAAGTGACTGCACTGTCAAGAGGGCTAATGTTGTATCCTGTTGCTAGATGATTCAATACTGCTCACAACTGATGGAAATAATCTCACCAAAGTGAGAGGATGATCCCTCACAGGATTCCAAGCTGAAATACTTGGAACTTCCTTCCTCCTCTGAACCTACACTGCTGGAATGTGTAATTCCTGTAGGAATTGTTGCTGCATAGAGGCTTAGAATGATGGTCTGATGTTGAATGTAGAAATGCTACTCTTAGAAGACTGTAATGGATGCACAAGGTGAAGGGTTGATCCCTCCACGGGTTTCCTAGCTAAAATACTGATAACTACCTTCCTCCTCTCAAACCCTAAGGCAGGAATACGTAATTCCTGGAGTTGTAAATGTTGAAGAGAGGGGCTAAATTTGGCATAGTTTCCGGATGATGAATGTCTTCTCAAAGAAACCTTTCCAGATTAGGCACTCAAAGTCCCCCATGGATAAGGGTGGGATCTCCACTCGGAGACACCCAAGTGTTAAAAAACATAGCAGACTTAGCTAAACAGTTGAAGCATGAAAATAAATGTTGTAAATGAAAATACAATATCTAAATCCATAATGTTTTCTATGGCTGCCCTCACCTTCCTTTTATTCTTGTGATCCTTCCCTAGCCTTCGCCCACCTCATTACTGCGCTGCACATGTGGCCACTGGCCTTCGTAAAGACTGCAATGTCCTCCATGATCTCCTTCATCTATGCATTTACTCTCCACTCCCTCCATCATGTGTGCATTCAATGCACCACTTCCTCCATCACTTCATCATTATTTCTCCATGATCTTACTTTTACTCCTCCACTATCTCCATCATCTTCCTCATCATTTATCTATTATCTCCACTCTTCCTTCATCAATAAGCTTCTCCACTACTACATAATGTTGATCCACTACCTAACTAATCCACATTCACACAACATAAGTGGATTTTATTCATCTATTGGGTTTATGGGTCCCTCCACCCTTTTATTTACTTAACTAATTAAGAAAAGTAAGAAATCTAATATTCCAATTAACTGATGGAAAATTTGGAATGTTACATAAATGCATATTGTTAAGCTTTCCAAATGCATGTAGCTTAAAACACAAAAAAAAGAACCAAAATTCCAGAAAAATATGATTGAACTTGAAACAGATTGAAAATAAATGGTTTTCAAAAAAAAAAAAAAACCAATAAAAAGATAAAAATAAGATGTACTTACCAATTTGATAACTGCATTCTTTTTTTTAGAGACTTTAAGCTCTGTATTTTTTTCACTATTTCTACAAGTATACTTTATAACAAGTTCTACAACTCTTCATATAATGTTAAACGACTAATGAATTTTATAGCTCTTTGTATCAAGTGACTTGAAATACGAGAGCTAAAAAATGCATCCAAAAAAGAAAAATACATAACAAAAAAAAGAAGAAAAATATGATAGTATTTTAAACATAAAATAAAAGAATGGGAAAAAATGAATAATTTTTGACAATATTTTCAACTTAATGTCATTTTTCATTTGAATAATTTTCCTTAGTCATGTAAAGAAGAAAGGTAAAATATATTTTAGACTTAATCACTCGAGGTAAACTCTATGTGCAACTAAATTTTGTGCATAAGAAAGGAGATAAAATGGTAAGTTCCACTGCTCCGCACGAGGTAGCCCCAAAAGCAAAAAAAAAAAAATTTAATCGTCTTGGGAAAGTGGCCCAAATATTTAAACTTGTGTGTAATTATTTCTCTAGTTATAGAATTCCTCTTTGTGTTATCTAGAGAGAACCGAGAGCGTTCATCTAGCAAGAATTTATAACAAGCGAGATTATATATCTTTGCATATGCCATACATTCACACATGCTTTCCACCAGTTTTAGACCTAGCAAGATTTTTGAATAGGGAAGACTTATGACTCAAGCTAAAGTTTGTACGAAACAAAGGCATGTGTGGGAGTACACATATATAATGGTAAGTTTCACTGCTCCAGACAACGTGGGCCCAAAAGGAAATATTTAATTTATAATCATGTTGGTAAAATAGCCCAAAGTTTTATACTTTCTTATAATGATTTCTCTAGTCAATGAATTCCTTCTTGCATTATGTGGAGACAAACAAAGCTACTTCGAGACATGGAATACAAATATAGACCCAAAAGTAGCTACACTTGGATGTAAATTATAAATAATAAAGTTATCGTAAATAAATTAACAATAGCTCATAAATGATTATTTATCATTTTTGTAAGTAATAAAATAATGCAATTATGGAAAAAGAACTTAATAGTTTTAGACAACAGTTTCAAGTTACTACCATTTCGCATTTAAATAATTTTATCTACTCATTTCAGGAGCCAAACTAAATGATATGAAATCTCCAATTCTTCTATATGATTCAGACATTCAAACAATCATGGACAAACATTTGATGTCACAATATTATTATTTTTTGCATACTTTCAAGTTGATGGAGAATCAAATAGTCAAGAACTATTCTACTTTTATTTTTAGATTATCTTTGACTACTAACAACATATTTTCATGTAAGTAATATTATGCATTTCAAATTTATTTATCTTCTTCACTTGTCTTCATTCTATTAGGTCTTTCACATAAGTCACTAAATTGTTTCTTCATACTTCATGCAAGGAGATTATTAAGCCAACCAAATCCGTGTAACTTGAAACACACAAAGAAATAAATCTATCTTGTTAATCCAACCAAGTGCGTGTAGCTTAAAACACACAAAATAAGAGATGCATGTGACATAAAAAAACAAAGCACAAAAAACCAAGAAAATATGATTGAACTTGAAACACGTTGAAAATAAATGGTTTACAAAAAAAAACACACACACACACACACAAAAAGTATAAAATTAGGATATACTTATGAGTTTGAAAACTCTGTATTTTTATGTTTTGATGATGATTTCATAGACCTTAATCTCTATATTTCTTTTTCACGGTTTCTACAACTCTACTTTATAACAAGTTCCACAACTCTTCATATAATATTAAATGATTAATGAATTTTATAGCTCTTTGCAACATGTAATTTAAAACAAAGAAACTAACAAATGCATATAAACTGAAAAAAAAAAAAAGAACAGAAAAGAAGAAAAAAAAAGATAAAACTTGAAACATAAAATAAAATAATGGGAAAAATGTTAATAATTTTAGACAGTAGTTTCAAGTTAATATCATTTTGAATTTGAATAAGTTTCCTTAGTCATGTGTAGAAGAAAGGTAACCTTTGTTTCAGACTTAATTTTAGACTTAACCACTCTAGGTAAAATTTATGCACACATAAAGTCTATGCAGAAGAAAGGAGATAAAATGGTAAGTTCCACTGCTCCGCACGAGGTGGCCCTAGAAGAAAATATTTATTTTATAATAATATTTGGAAAGTAGCCCAAAAATTTAGACATGCTTGTAATGATTTATCTAGTTATAAAATTCCTTTTTGCAATACATGGAGATAAATGAAGCCACTTTGATACATGGAAGACAAATATAAAGCCCAAAGTTGCTACACTTGGCTATAAATAATAAAATATAAAGTTTTGATTAGATTAACAACAACTACTAGATAGTTATTTATAATCTGTTGTGTGCCTGCATTTAAGAAATCACGTCTTTACGGTATGACAATGGGCCATGGTTAACAAGAAGCCAAAGAAGGAAAGTCTTACGATACGTAATTGAAAATTTGACTTCATGCCATAAAATTTATATAAAGTATATTCCTCAGACTCTTAAGTCTCTTGTTTCAAAAAATATGGCCAAGTCTAACGTAATTAGCTAAGAATATATGAATCTCTAGCATACAATATTATACTTTATCACTTTAGCTAAACTTTATGCGTAGTTGAAGTTTATACGAAAAAAAGACGTGCAAATCTAAAATCTGTGCATAACAAAGACATGTGTGGAACAAAAGTATGTGCAGAAATGTGAACATAAGGGTAACTTCCACTGCTCTGCACAAGGTGAGCCCAAAAGAAAATACTGAATCTATCATCAAATTGGAAAACAAATCCAACTATCCATAATTTTCTATAATGATTTATTTAGTCATAAAAATCCTTTTTCTGTTGTAGGGAGAAATGAAGATGATCTTCACCTAGTAAATTAAGGATTTAAGAACAAAGACAAGTGCATAACCAAAATTTGTGTGGAAAAAACACGCATGGAACTAAATTTTATGCACAAGTCATTAAACAGAGATTCATGTCCCACTGTGTGACTGTATGTAAGCAATTACACATTTAAATTAAGACAACACGTCGCAGTTAACGAGAAGCGAGAGATGCCACCAAAGTTTTATAAAGTGTGTTCCACGGACTTGCGGCATAAGTCTCATGCTTCCAAAAATATTACCAAGTCTAATAAAATTACCTATGAATGTATGAATCTCTATAATACAAGATTACACTTTCACTTTAGCTAAATTTTCTACACAATTAAAGTCTATACAAAACAAAGGCATGAAAAATTGAAATATGTGTGGAATAAAGACATGTGCAGAAGTGCAAACATAAAAGCATAAGTTCAACTTATTTGTACGGATGAGCCCAAAAGAAAATATTTAATCTATAAGCATATTGGAAAACATTACCCGGATATATAAACATGTGTGTAATGATTTCCCTAGTCATAGAATTCATTTTTGCGTTACATGGAGACAAACGATGATGACATTCACCTAGTAAATTCGAGAGTTAAGAACAAAGACATGTGTGTAACTATAAAATATGTGTGGAACAATCAATTGCAAGACTAAAGTATGTGTACAAGTGCAAAGCCAAAATTTTAAGCTTCACTAGCCTACACAAAGTGAGCTCAAAAGTAAATTTTGAACATATAATCATATTGAAACAATGACCCAGATATGTAGACTTAGTCTCATGATATCTCTAGTCATGGAATTCCTTTTTTGTGTTACGTGGAGAAGAAAAAACTTCTACTTTGATACATGGAATACAAATACCAAAGTAGCTACACTTGGCTGCAATTAAAAAATAATAAATTCATCACAAATAGGTTAACAATAACCAACAAATGATTATTTTCTTTGCAATAACAAAATAATTCACAATTGTCATGCTTATTCTTTGTCATTACTTTTTTTATTGCAACAATTTATATTCATCAATTTTTGTATTTATTAACATTATTTTCATGACTATATTACTAAGTGTGGTTCGTATACATCAGTAATTGTCAATTGACATGTGGCAATGCCCTAAGGTGTCACTTGGTGCCAATGTGGACTTTAAGGCTAGGTCATCACTTGACCCACTCCCCTCCACAAACCGATAGTGAATTATGTAAAATTTATGAGGGTTGTAACCACCCCTCCCACATTTACCCACATTCACTGGTATGTGAGGGTAAACATGAGTTGATGGCTACTCTAACATGACCTGACCTCCTATATAACCTTAAAGAAATGGATTCAACAAAATGAAACCTTACTGACCTTCCTCGGGAACTACATGACCCCAAGGAGCTAAACCACCACTCCACGCGACCAGACTTTGAGCTAGATTATTTGTTCACTGAACTAGGTTGTCATCCACATGCATAGTCCTACATCCATGCAACTATAGGCCTCTAGTTGCATGCATAATCCTGCAAGGTGGGAGTTGCAGTCCCAATTTCTCAGTTTTGATCCTGCAACCGTGAGATCCGTGCCACATTTTCAATGCTAGACTCCATATCACTAACTAGAACTTGATGAGACTTTCTGAAACAATAAATGTCACAAGGAAAAACCTCTAACACAAAACTTAATCAAGGACTTGACCTAAATAGGCCTAACCATGATAGACATTTCGCCAAAGACATTGCGAACATGTAATCTACAAGTCATGAATGCATATCTGAACATAGGGGTCTGATACTTATTTGAGAATCATCAAGAAGGTATAATGTCCTCTTATAATATCTGCAATAACATCTATTATGTCATGCATTCAATAACATTTCATTTACCAATCAAAACATGATAAGAGCCATAACTAGAATCTGTCATAAAATCATGGTTATAACCAACATATAATTAGAATAATAACAATGATAGAACAAGCGTCAAAGCCACATCATAACAGGTACATCTACTAATAAAATACGAGAGGAAAAGAGCTATTATTAACATATGCAAATCAAACCAAGTAAGGGACTTCCACATACCACTTGACCATAGATTGGGCTAAACCAAATATTTCTTGCATCTAATCACCCTCATGCCATATACCAAGCATGAAAGTGGTACTCAAAACAAAACAACCAGACATCCTCATGCTTTACCACAATTCTACCAAAACTAGCCAAGGTATTCCTTGGCCCGAAACAGGAACCTACAAAACCGGGATTTATCGGAATCCCTCCATTATGAGTCAAGGGATTCCTAGGCCCAAACAGAAAACAAACACTACCAGGATTTATAGAAATCCTTCCAAAACTGGTAAAGGGACCACTAGGCCCTAAACAAGCTTGGATTCCTATGAATTTCCTCACGAATACCTTAAGGAATTTTTCTGTCTCCACCCTCATTCTTTATCGCAATCCCGCCAAAACTGATCAAGGGATTCCTAGGCCCTTGGGATTTTTCCTAAGACAATCGCACCTAGTTCCAAAACCATTGACAATATAAATCTCAATCAATGAAAGAACCCCATCACACCATGATTATCCGAAAATGGCAAGGTAAAGCTGAAAACCATTTTCACACCTGGAAAAACCCATGCCAATGATAGCAAGAGAACCAAATATACACATGCATGTACCATACATGTGAAACCTAACAAGGAAATCATACATATAACTCGATACCCATAATTAATCTCATTTTTTCTGCTTGATCCAACTCTTCTTTGCTCAACATTTTCTTTCCTTTTATTTCTTGTCCTTCCTTTTCCTTCCTTTATCCAATGCTATAGTGCTCCAAGAATTATCTAAGTGTGCAAGAGTATGAGAGAGAGAGAATAAAGAGAGATATCCAATCTAAAACTACCAAAAGGTTATGAACTTATCCTAAAAATCATTTTTATCAATAAGGCCTATATTTTTTTCAATTTACATTATTTTTCCTTCAATTTCCTCCTCACATGCAACTTGTGACCTTTCACCTTCCTTTTCTCCTATTTTCCATTATTTTCATAAATAAAATTCCAATTAATGTCTTTTTTTATTTTTCAAAACCTTTTCCATTGCCTTTGCCAATTTCCTTATCCATAATAAACCAAATGAACACTCACCTGGATGTTTTTCCCAAAATTCAACTTTGAATACATGTCCTGTGACATTGGTCTTATTTTTCCTTTATTAACTTTATTACATGAAATTTTAACACGGGTTGTTATAAATTAATATCCTATCTATGCCAACATGTTCGTTCCAATCAATATCCTATTAGATGGACCAATCCAACTAATAGGAGTATTACAACTCCAACTATAGAGTGCCTCAAACAGACTCATCCTCAGTGACTCCTGATATCCATTATTGTAAGTGAACTCAACTAGTGGAAGATACTCCTCCCACATCCTCTATTGATGCATAACATATTTTCTCAACATGTCCTCCAAAATCAAATTGACCCTCTCTATATGTCCATCTGTTTATGGATGATAAGTTTTATGGAAGGAAAACTCTGTACTCAAACCTCCAAATAACTCCTTCCAAAACCTACAGTGAACTTGACATCTTTGTCTAAAATGATATTCTTAGGAATACCATGTAACCTCACTATCTCCCTAATGAATATTTGTGCTACCTTAGTAGCTGAATAAGTAGACTTAACCACTATGAAGTGAGCTACCTTAGTCAACCTATAAACCAAAACCATGATGGAATCATGTTGTCTAGATTTCCTCAGAAACCTTGTAATGAAATTTATAGAAATTACCTCCCATTTCCATTCCATAATTGGGATTGGTTGTAGTAACCCACCTGGATTCTTACACGTTTCCTTTACCTGTTGACAATCCAAACCTATAGCCGCAA
This sequence comes from Pinus albicaulis, assembly GCA_034641835.2. NCBI lineage: Eukaryota > Viridiplantae > Streptophyta > Pinopsida > Pinales > Pinaceae > Pinus > Pinus albicaulis. The sequence goes on along the minus strand of CM076575.1, from coordinate 865,962,272 downwards.
AATCTGCCACCTATTTCTTCATATTCGTCTAGTAGTAAAATGTCTTCACCATTTTCAATGTCTTATGATATCTCGGATGACTTGAATACGACTTGTCATGAAGTTCCCTTAATATAAGCTTCTTGAGGTCACTATTTTCTAGCACAAACATCATGTCCCTAAATATGGACTGAACCATTTAGTGTGAGATGATGGTTCACATCATTTTCACCTATACCTTGTTGTTTTAACATGTGCTATAACTCCCTATATGTGTCATCCTGTTGTCCTTCCTGTAATAACTAATCCTGTAAAATTTTCCCTTAAGAACTCATAGTTTTTATATTATTTACCTGCACTCTTATGCTAATAGCATCTGCAACCCTTTTCTCTTTATCCTTAATGTACCTAATCTCGAAGTCAAACTCACTGAGCATGGCCAACCATATAGCTTGCATGGCACTCAAATTAATTTGGTCAAACAAGTATCTTAGCCCAATGTGATCACTCATCAGAACAAAAATCCTTCCAGGACGATAGTACCTCCACATCTTCAATGCATGAATGATCACTGCCAAATAAAGATCATGAGTTGCATAATTATGCTCGTTCTCATTCAATTTCCTTGTTTCATAGAATAACACCCGTACCTCTTGCATCAAGACTCCACCAAGTCCTCTCTTGCATGAATATGTAATAGAGTTGGATTCTCCACCATGCATGTATCAGAAATTGGCACTTTGATCACCTTATAATAACCTTGGATTTCTAAATCTAAACTATAGGAAGTTACCTTTTTAAATGTTGGTATTAAAAATGAAATTCTATCACTGCAGTGATCATGAGATATTTCAACTTCAAGGGTCCATAGGCCCTAGAGGTTGAAATTATCTCTGATACCAAGTGTAGGGACTACACCCTGCATGTTATTTACCCAAAAACCTTTTTTTTTTAATTTTTATAATATTAACCACATGCAACAGGAGTAAATAACAATTTAAGGAATACAAGACACTATATACTCTTTTAACAAAATAGAGAGACAAACCTAAGATACTGTATTATCAGGAATGATATAAATGAATAATTTCCATGTGAAATCAATTTATCCATGAAAGATAACTATAAGTGAATCGCATAATAAACCACACATCAATATGCAATATATACAAAAATTTAAATTCAATTCATCCATATTTCAATTATACAATTTAATGCAATACAATAAAATTTAGAGGAAATTTATGTAACTCGAAGTATCGTTCATTGAAGGTATGAAGACTCGACTTGACTTTATTGATCCTTGTGCTCCCTTATAGCTGTCCACGTATGAATGTTAAGGAAGTACATCAGCGACTCATCGGTTGACCTCCGAGCCTACTCCTTGGGTACTCTTCCTCCCCACACACTCCCGAGCTACAACGGTGTTGTAAGATAATGGTGAATTTCTATCCAGTGGAGGAGAGCAATATTTTCTGAAGAGTCCCCCTATCAAAAGAAAACCCCCACTATACCAAAATCACTATAGTCACATTCATTGTCAAAATACCAATATATATTTCATCCAATAATAGGAAAAAAAAGGTTCATTCTGTTACACAGTAATTTGTCACCATGATCACTTCTCGTCCTTGATCCCGAAGTGCCCCATGACAGAACTTGTACAATGTTTCCACGATGAATAAATATGTAAGGACATCCCCTGAAGACTCAAAGAAAACTATGTTGGAAGATTACTGAAGGAACATGCTCAAAACCCTAATTTTCTGGGTCAGTGCATTTCCTAGTATCATGCACGCGTTGAAGCCAGATTTACAGTTCTCGATTAGCGCTTCCAACACCATTATTTCTTGTAAAACCACGTTGATCCCTTTCTGGTAGTGTTTCCTCAAATGGAGGAGAAGCTTCGACCTCTAGAAGTTCCAGGGTGATGAGTTGGTCATTGAACGGTGGTAATAGAGTTGAGCTCTCTAATTTTAGAGCTTTGATCTCATCCATGGGGTTTTATCCCTTAGAAAGTGGATCTTCCTCCTTCTTTCATGGGCTCCCAACCTCTTCTCCCTTCCTATAAATTGGTCCCCATCCTTCCACTACTGGTTCGTCATGTTTGGGCTAATATAAACTCTCATTCCCTTTACATTATTGCACTGTGATAACACCTAATTTGTTCGCAAGAAGGAATGCTTTAGAGTTTCGGTGAAGGACTCGGGGTTTCACCAAAAGGAGGCCTCCAACATCAAGGCATAGGTTGTATTCGTGTGCCACCAGTAGCAAGGAGCGAGCTTAATAGGATCGTGGATCAAGGTCATCATCAACGGGTTCGAACATAGCATCAGGAAAAGGTACCTCTATCTCTTTTCTTGTTGCATTTTGAATATTAGCTAAGAAATATTTTCATTAAAAAGTATCTCAAGTTCCTAGACCCACTATAGGGCTAGAGAGATCGCCTCTATCCACAGATGGGTTTATCTTGACAACAGAATTGGCGACTCTACTAGGGAGCTTAGCCTCTTAGCCTTCCTTTCTGGGACTGATCTTGGATCAGTTTGACCAATCACTGAAATCTAAGATTTATTATGTCTCTGTTAGTTTACATAGGGTTTGATTGTCATTTCACTGTGTCAGGTCTAGTTATGGTGTGAAACTCCTTTTTGTTTTTCCTTTTTTTTAGTGCCCAACACTTTTATGTTTTCATAGTACTGTTTCCATCACTATTCTGTATAGCACAAACACGGTAATTCGTCTTTCAACACCCTTATGCTTATCCTAGAAGCACTGATCTCAGACCTAAGAAAATTTGGGGTTTCCCCTTGTTTTTCTAGTGTGTCCTAGCCCCTGAAGAATGCTTGTAGAGTCTCAGTGACCTCTTGCCTGTTTTTTTGACTTGTTTGTCTTCTTTGAATGAGTGTTTTTGTTTCTTTGACTTGTTTGTTAATTGGGATATTTTAGACCATTTCAAACACCTTTTGTTGCATTTCTTCTAGCTTGGTTTGAAGTAGTTTGTCGTATGCACTAGTCATCGTTTCATTTCTGATCTTACCTTAAACTTAGGGTAAAACATAAGATCACAAATTGTTTGATTTACGAGTCTAGAAGAGTGTGTCTTTTTCCGAATTCAAAAGAAAACAGAAAGTGATTTTCATTTTAGTTTTTGATTTGTCCTGTCTTCATCATTTTGAAAAAGGGAGTGAAAAACATTTCATTCATGTATTTTAGAACGATTTTCATTTCTATTCGATTGAAAGAAAAGTGAAAAGTATGGTTTTTCATTTCTTCATTCGTTTCATTCATTTTACTTTTTAATGCATTTCAAAGTAAAAAGTAAAAAAAAAAAGAGTTTCATTTTATGCATCTTAGTGGAAAAGGGAAATGTTTTCATTTTTCAATAAGTTGCGATTTTTGGGGAAAGTGAATTCGATTGGAAAGAATTGCATTTCATAGTTTTTAACTAGCATTGGGGGGGCATCATTATTTTTTGCACTGATTGCACTTTTGTTTTCATCTCTTCCCTAAATAGTTTAGACTTCATTGAAATGGAAATATTTTCTTTTTGCATTTAGCCTGCATCATAGGATTCAGGTGACATCGATTTTGAGCCAAAAACTGGAACTTAGCTCAAAGATCAACATTAAAATTTACGCAATTTACCTTAAGGAGAATTTGGAACTAACGAGAACATTTAGAGGTCTAGGCTAGAGACATATTCCAGCATCGTAAAATGTAGGAGTTTTTGGTAACAGTCTGCGTTACAACCCAGGGGTGATATCCCGTCCCACGTATGGAAGTATATTGATGTATGATAAGTATATTTGGGTGCTCTCATCGAAATTTTACGTATTAGACAACACTACTATGGACTGGACTCCCACCTATTTTCGTGTATATTTGGGGAGAAAACATTAGGTTGCAAGCCTACCATAGGTAACTGAGTCTGTCGCCTTGTAAACATGATACAACAAACACAATATTCAGGGAGATCGACTGTAGTAAATTAATTCCTTGTCCATTTTTCTATCATTTATCACCAAGGTGTATATTACAGTTCACGAATACTTGGTAAAAATTTATGCCTAGTACACCCTTTTGATTAATTTTTTGTTAATTTTAGAAGTAACTGCCCACGAAAATATCTTACCTGTGCATTTCTCTAGCCTCATCATTTGGTAAATTGTGTATTTTTTATATTTTCACCTCTTCCTTGATCTTGTACTGAAAGGTCATCGTGGCGAAATTTTCGGATTCGCCTCATCCCTCCTCTGAAGGATCCAAAGAACCTCCTCATGAGGTCTCCCAGTTTCCAGTTAGACCCCTTGAAGCTCAAGGTTTTTAACTCGATATTTTCATAAGTGTACAACCCATTTCACCTAGACCACTACCTGGCAGTTATCCTTAGATGACATCGAAATTCTTTGAGCTAGAAAGCATTAAACTGTCTGCACAATTTACGGTCTTTCCCATAAATCCACTCTTTGATCCGATCTTGGTCTCACCTCAATAGGCTTAGTCCTTTTGATCAACCCATCATTCCCCTTCTTGCTTCTCCAGTAGCATCTTGCTCTATTTTCTATCAGTTATTTCCTAACGAAATGGCATCCAATGTTGATGATGTCCCATTCGTGAGTGATCCTAAGAGTACTCTATAGGAAATCGCTAGCACCTATATCCTAGAAGTTGCCTCATCTGTATTTCCCTCTGAAGGCAAACTTTTCGGCTCCACACCTCATGATTCAGGCAGTGGAACTAAAATATCCTTTAGTCATGTTGCATCTCCACTTCCACAAGGGTATACCTATTTGGTAAATCTTATCTCAGGAGCTTCCGATGCCACATCTTTATTTCTGGATCCTATTTGGTCAATGGGTATTCCCCCATCCTCTGACCCATTCATTTCAAATGTGGTTGCCACATCAGAACCTGTTGTTCGACCTACAGTCACTATTGGTCAAATGACTATTTCGATAGGATCCTATACTCCCTTCTCGCCATATATGATTACAACTATTCCACCATTGAGTGGAAAATATATGGTTTCATCTGTGCCTTGGGGGTAGTCTAATCTTCTTTATGTACCTCCCCTCTCGGGTGGGGGTCCATTGAACTCTAGACCCATTCCTGGTGTGGGACAACCTAATGTTAGTCTAACTGGGACATGGTTTTTACAACTGATGAACACTGTCAGAGGAACCATTCCTTTGATTGGTCAACCTAATTCAGCTGCATTAGTCTACCAACAACCCCATGCTCAGTATTCCTAGATTCAATAACCACTCCAACAACCAAACGTACCATATTCGTATGTTCAACAACCTAACATCCCTCATCAATATGTTCAACAACTGAATGTACAATATCAGTATGTTCCTCTACCAATCGCCTCTCATAATTATGTCGAATAGCCCCAGCTTCCCGCATGTGCTATTGTGACTAACCATATATTTTGTCCTTATGCCCAAACTGGTCTGAATCTCTCTCTGGGTCAACCTGGTACTTAGTACGAGTCACTTCCTCATGGTCAGTATTAGAAACCCCAATATGGGCCTTAGTCTGCTGCTCAATATCATCAGATTATTCAGTACCAAAATGCCTAATTGGGATCCCAGGCTTGACACCATGTTCAGCAGGGACCACAGGCTAGACCTCATTTTTAGCAAGGAACTCATCCTGGACCCTATATCTAGCAAGGTCCATAACCACAAAATCTAGCAGGGTCTTTATCAACAGCCCCGTCAAGGTCCCTATAATCAGCAGCCACTGCATCAAGGTCCTTACCATCAATGGCGGAAATATATGTATCCAGGACAAAATTTCCCTATTGGGGGCAGAATTTTCATCAACTAGGTTGGAACCCCCGACATTTTTCTCCTCATCATCTTCCCCTGCCAGTTTTTGCCACATTGGAACTATCAGATGTGTCAAAGATTAAAAATCACCCCATCCAACATTAGTTTCATTGGCCACCAATTCTGACCAAAATCCTAGGGTATTTTCCTAAATTTGAAACCAAGTCTGGGGAAGACCCCCAAACCCATGTCATGCCATACCATTTTTTTTTCTCTTCTAACTCTTGGGTTGGAAATTCAATTCTTCTTTGTCTTTTTTAGCATACTCTGACTAGTACTGCAACCAAATGGTATATTGAGCTCCCTCGAGTTGTTTTCGCTAATTTCCACTCCATGGATATGGATTTCCTCACTCACTTCCAGCTACCTATCTGATACGAAAATGGCACCCACCTCCTCACCTCATTGAAGTATTCAACTTATACTCATATTTTGGATCAAATTCATGAATGGTGGCGTCGTCATCGCCTCATAAAATTCGAGATCCCCGATTAGCTATTGACTGAATGGTTTACAAAATCATTTGTTCCCAGCATTGCTAAAGATATTTCCATGAGTGGATGTATCATGGAAGAGTAATTCATTGCTAGAGCCCAATACCTTGATTTATTTTATTCAAAATCTGGAACTCTATATGAGCTCTTTCCTAACGTGCAATGACCTTCAACTGATCTCACATCATCTCTGTCTCCTCCTATGCCTCGAGTTAATGGTGTTATCTGGGCAGTGGCTTATGCTGATAGTAGTGTGCCCAAAGTTTCTTCAAATTCTAAGTCCACTACTGTTGCTGTACCCTCCACTACTTCTAGCAACCAGAATAATCCTGGTAAAAACTCCAAGGTAAATGTTGTCTAATCTACCAAATCAGACAAATCCTCAAAAGGTAAGAAAAATGGTAAAGGCAAATAAAAATCTGACAACCCTAAACAGGATTCAAAAAATTCATCTGTTGACTATTCTTCTACACGCAAGCCTAAATATCATGGTCTAACATGTGATAATGATCATTACACCAAGGATTGTCCTCAGCATCCCGAAGTTTCATGCCTTCTGAAAGGCACCCCCAGAATGACGGTTATCTTAAAAGAACCTTTTCCTTCTCATCATATGAAAATGGTATATCAATCCCAATCATCTGAAAATTATCAAGTTTTCATGGGGGCACAGAACCTATTTATATTACCACGAGATCAAAATATTGCCCCAATCCATCCATGGCTCCCATGGAATCAGAAGCCACAGATCACCATTCCTCTTCCATAACTCCTAATTTTGGTTCTCTCCAGATTGAGATACCTATTAGTGAATCCATTGTATGACCACCCCCAAAAGGTATTCTTTGAAAATCGTCCTATAATCCAAATGTGAGAGTTGCACAAAACTACAATATTGTAGAGGATCTAACTCAAGTGCCTTCGGCGATGTTGGCTTTAGAGGTATTTTAGTCATGCCTATCACAACAGAAGGTACTGCTTTCCACTTTTGGAGGGATTAATGCCATAGATTCCAATATTATTATTTTCAATCTTGAGAACATCATCCCTCGCCTCCCATCTAAGGTGGATTTTCTGATTCAAGTTACTGTGGCTTCACCAAGGAAGAGATCTTTGCGTCTGCCAGTAGTGTCGCCTTTCGTACAACATCAAGCCATTCACAGATGAGGTATCATGTTATGTCAATACTCTTGATGTGTTTGATGTATTATTAGGCCAACCATACTTGTGGAAGTGACATGTTGTGTATGAGTCCAGGCCTCATTGTGTTATTATTACTTTAGGAAATAAGTTTTACAGGATACCAGAGGTAGTACCACCTTCCGCCATCTCTTTGAGTACTACAAAGCAATGCAGTAAGATTATTTCCCAAACCAGGAAATTTTCTTTTTTTAGGTCCTTATATTACTAGTATAGTCCCTTATTGTTGTTAGTGTAACCCCCTTATTGTTATTGTTATACCCATATGTTGGCTCGAGGGGTCCTGACCTAGGTTCGAAGGTTAAGGTTTTTCAACAAACCCCTGTACTACTGGCCCTTTTGGCAATGACTTGCTTGCGTAGACCAAAGTTTCACTTGAAGCAGTATGAGAGGGTGCTGGAACCAGGTTTCTGCACCCTGGGAGAGAGAAGGTAAGTCAAGTCGGTCTGCAATTATCAGATCTATACAGCCCGAGGTCGTTCGCAGGAGTTCCAATAAATAACCAGGATACATCCATGTGCATACTATCAGCTATAATCACAGAACATTATATTCGCAGTAGATTAACAAATCACATATGCATTTACCATAAACATAGACATCTCGCAGCTTATAAACAGATCATATAACTCAAGTTTGCATCATCCATAATAAATCAGGTCCAGATAACATCAAATATCTGTAATACTTTCTCACATCTATATTATTACCCAAAAATCCTCTTACATTCGCAAATTACCTCCTACGCACACAACCAGCAGGGTCCGCACACAGCAGGACAGAGGATCTCCGCGCACATAGCCAGCAGGAGTCCTAACCCAAACAACCCTACCACAAATCTAGCAGTTCGTACTTCGCATCAATCTCTATTCTTTCCCAACCTATGACTCAAAAAAGGTTCATCTATTTATAGTGATTTAGCATAAGCATCCAGTGGTCTGCAAACCATGGTTTGTGGACTCTTGGTCTACCCTTGACCCATTTACAATGCGTTAGGGGCTTTGACCCACCCCAAAACCCCTACATTAGACTAAAAAATACAAAATTATACAAAAATGGACAAAATTCATAGCCTTTGGGAGACCCTGCTCCAACAGTCCCCCAACAAAATCTTGTGACTCGTCCCGAGTCACTGTGGCGGTGGGGCTTCAACCTATGCATGCAATACTCTGATCGCCTTGGCTAATGGAGGCAACATGTCTTTACTTTTGACAGCTGCATTCTGTGCAATGTCGACCAATTTTTCTGATAGTGATCCCTCAGTCACGGTGGTAACACTTTTCAAAGTTTGGTTCAATTTCTTAATAGCAACATCGGAATCCTATGATAGTTTGAGGGCTTCATCCGCCCACGGCTTCAGTCGGTCACCCAGGGTCTTCTTATTTTGCCGCAAGTCCTCAATATCTTCCTAGAGCACTTGGCTGGTGTGTAGTCGTTGCAAGCACTGGGCAGGCACCAAAGTGGGCAAGGTAGCTTCGATTGTCTCAAACTCCTTGTCTTTTTGCCACAGGTCCTGGCTGATCCCTCGCAAGATTGGATCGCGCTAGACCTTAGTCCATTGCTGCATGGCGGTCTCTAGTAGTTGGGCTCCATGCGTGATCTGTGTTGAACCCTTAGTTAAACTAAGAGGGGGGGTGAATCAGTTTAACACATTCATGGACTTCTAAAAAATTTTCTTTAAACTTATTTACACCTTCATTTCATGATCAACTTAATATATGAGATATCTTAATATGTGAGCAGAAATTATTAAGCAGATTAGATAATGTAACAACAATCTTAATATGTGAGAAGCAAGTATTAAGCAGATTAGATACACCATATCAACACATAAACATCATGCACATAGACAACAGATATAAGTGGAAACCCATAAAGGAGAAAACCACATCTTATTATTGTTGTGATGCAAAGGAAAACTCCAACTCCCTCTCACCACTGATTTTCTGTAGGCTCCAACCTACAGGAGGCTCCTACCTCAATTCTGCAAGCTACAACTTGCAAGGAAGCTCCAGCTCCCATCTATTTTCTGCAGGCTACAACCTACAGGAGGCTCCTACCTCATCCAGCTACAACTGACATCTATCAAGCTACAACTTGATATGAAAGCACCAACTTCCATATATTTTCTGCAGGCTACAACCTACAGGAGGCTCCTACCTCAGCCATCTACAACTGACTTCTATCAAGCTACACCTTGATATGGAAGCACCAACTTCCTCACATTACAGTAAAATCATATGCCGATTTACCTGGATATCAGCTCTGTTTTGTTCCTTCTTCATTGTTGTCCACCAGACTTCATGTCTGCCTTATATCATCTCTGAATCTTCACAGCTTCTCTGTCTACTCCTCCTTCTTCTTACTCTCTCTACCTCATTTCTCCATTCTCTAACCTCTTTATGCATATCTATATGATATCATTTATAGAGTTCACCTCATGACTGTTTGTATTCCATAGGGAATTTGAAGTGAACAGCCATGACTCTTTAACTTATGCCTTCTCATTTCTTTGTCCAACTCATTCAGAGGAATATAGAAATTTGTAAAAATTTCATTTTTACAGTGGAGTTTTGTTTGCCTCCGAAGACTTGCCAATGCATCACAAAAAATATAAAATAAATAAAACTTTACATTTTCAGTTACAATAAGAATTTCAATTCAACCCATTTAGTTCTTGGCTTGTTGTGCGTTTGTCTTTTCTGTTGCTGTCACTGTCTTTTTCAGTTTCTGCATACTCTCCTGCTTTCTATGCATGTACACCTGTCAAACCCACATTTTCATTCCTGTGCATGTAAAAATGCATCTCCAATTTCTGTGCTCTATACAAATTCCGATCTGGGCACTTTCAATATCTTATTTTCTAAACTGGCAATTTAAATTACTATACGCGGAAGATTCTTTCATCTATGGTTACGAAACTATACATATGATAAACTTCATATTTCAAATATGCATATACAATTATATCCAAACTCTACACCTCAGTCAATACACTTATGAGCATTCGAATCAACTTTCGACCTTTATAATAAAATGTATTATATAGTGGCTACTTTATGGAATGGATACTCATATAGGTGTAAACTCCACGGCATAAACCTTTATGGTTTCAATTTACCTTCTTATCATTCATCAAATGTGTGAAACACATTATACTTTCGGCCACCATCCATTACACATCTTATAAACCATATTCATTTCTATTTAATTAATGAACCCCCAATATTTATACACTTCGCTCCACACTTCAAATTAAAAATTTATGCATATCCAAATATCAACATTTATTAAAGAGCCTTCGACCTTAAACCCACTTATCACAAATATCAAGCCAACATTCGATTTTCATTTAAAATCCCAACCAAACCTCATAACTCAACCTTGGTTAAAATCAAAACATCAATACTATTCGGCTCACCTTTCCCCATCCATCAATATTATAATGCATTGGACTTCTTTACTATACAACCGAACCATATTAAAATTCCTGCATTGGTTCAAAGTCCTAATTATCAATCATATTAATTATGGACCACAACTTATGCTAACCCTTCTACGAAGGTTGGGTCTTAATTAATCCCCACGGCTTTATTAACAAGCCTCTGTAGCTTTCAACCAATACATACTCGACTCCATAACCATTCCATATTAACCACGAACCAACATTTATATGATTTCCAATTGAATGTTAGAAACATCAGGTTTCCTTTGGGCCCGCAGTGCTTTCCAACGTACCTAACCTTGATTTATCTCTCCACATCATCCAACGGATGACACACCATCGCATTCTTAACACCATAGATCAACGGCTATCGCATTTCTAAGATGCACGACCCTTGTCCATCAAAAATTATGCGAAATAGGTTGTATTTTAAAACCACTAAAGACACGTGTCACTCAAGGAGCATTATCGCATTTTTTGTGGGCATTCCGTTTATCACTTTTAAATTGTGCGAGACCACTGTTTTTCTGTCTCAAACCCACCTTCACTATTCCTTCAAGGTTCTGACTATTTCATCCGCTCCAGGTTACACTCAACACGTGGTTTGTTACCAATTCTTTGCATTTTCATTTATATAACCTATGTTTGCTTAGAGTTTTGTTCTGCTTTAGCGTTGCTTCAATTAAGTTTCTGTGCTGAGACTTAACTCAATCCAACTCTGTGCTCTCACTGTTATGGTTCCAACCAATTATTGGATTCTTTTAATATCTCTGTTACTCCGAAATCAAGGACCTCTTCTCGCCCAATTTTACCACGATTCCTTGTATTGAGCTTGGCACAAAATGATATCGATTCATGCAAATCGATGTCCCTTCTTTCCTTTGTGTGTAATTTGATAGCACAATTAGATAATGAATTGGATTTCATCAACTCTTCTAACCCTACTGGAAATCAACCAAACCTCATGGTCTTTACCAATACAGAATCACTGTGCCGTCATTCCGCTTTTTGTTTTAATGCAGCTCCTCCGAATTATAAATTCATGATTACATATATCAAATTAAGCCAACCTTCCATTACAATAACGTCTCTACATGGAATTCAAAACCCTTTCTTTGAATAGGAACAACATTTAATAACATCAATCCATTACAACATTCCTTTCCACGAATTTTTTTCTTCGGCAAACAGGAATCTCTGCTATAGTCTCAAGCTTCGACTGCAAAAGTCTCCGTTCAACTAATCTGGTCACTTCACATTGACTCATTGTTATTTTATGATCCTGCGCATTCCAAGAATTCTATCCACGAATTCTTGCATGAGATTTGATCATTACAATTGTGGGGAATGAATTCTGTCCATTGGTTCTTTTGGATAGAACCCTCAATACATTACTTCAAAAAATAACAAGAATCAACTCTCTGTGTATTTGACAATACACAGCTCAATCACCATAAACCCCGAATGAGCGTTCGACCCCTTACTCTGTTTACAGAGAATTTCTCTTTCATTTCTAACTTAAAAACCTTATAAAGTTTCCTTTCTTTGCATGATAGACTTATTCATCTACCACTAATACACACAGAGTTTGATTCATTCAATTACACACAGTTTCATGTCACAACAACCCCACATTACAACATTGACATGAATGTCGATTTCTTCACTAATACACAGAGTATATTTAAAACCCCAATTATAGAGTCTCATCACACAATACTCATGTAATGCTGAGCAATTCCTCCCATAGATACAAATGAATCCACTTAAAAAACTTCTTCTTTTCTTGGCCAGATCTTCAAGTCAGATGGCCTTTTTCAAAATCAATGGTCCTTCTCTAACTCTACCTCTCCAGATTTCCAGGTCTCTGCTTCTTCCTGGTGTTTGAGATGCCTCTTTTGCTGCCCCTGCTCCTTGTCTGTCTCATTTTCCTTATTTCCGATTCTTCTTTTGTGATAGTTCAGGTGCAGCTCCATTCTTCTTCTTTTCCATCAATGACAATATTTCCAACAATCTCCCCCTTTGGCATTGATGGAAACACATCCACCAATACTCCAATGCTTTCTCCAAGTCTTCCTCCCCCTTTGACATCAATGGCAAATGGTTACACATCTCTCAGTGTAGATTCTATCTCTTCATTTCCTTTCTCTGAGTTGTGTTTAGGCCTTCTTCTTCTGACTTTGTACCATGCTGCTCCAAACTGGTGTACAAGAGTTGTTGAGAGAACATTTTTGAGAATTATTGAACTTGTATATACACAGTAAGTTGATACCATCCCAAATCATAGACTCCTTGCACTTGTATAGAATGTAGGTGATGATAGAACAACCATATGTAATCAGACTTATATAATCAGAGATGCATCATTGGACCCATACTGAAATACTGAGAATGCTTCAAATATACTTCAGTCTCTAGCATGATATTCATCAGAAATATATATATGTTGAGGAATATTGTAGATGGAATATGTCTTCTTCTACAATACACATCTGTAGTACAACATCTGTTCAATTATGATGATGCCAATTTATATTTTATAGTTGTGGTTTACCTTTCCTACCTGTTGGAGGTGATATAAGCTAGGATGCTGACAAGGATATTACACTTGAATTAACCAGAATTTAATCTAAGAGATCAAATGACTTTACTGCTTGTACAAAGTACTTTCAAAACAAACCCTTGAGGCTAGATACATTCAATGTATTGGTCAGTCTCACTTATCAACCATGCAATTTTATTTATGACATAAGGGGGTATGTATGTCAATGATCAATCCTCTTTAAAGGTGAATTACCAGCAAATCCTTTCTGCTGAAGTATGCTTTTGATGAATCAATAACAGACTTTTGAGCTTCAACTGACACAACTAATCCTTCATACTTTCGATACTTTAACTATTCTGTCATGATGATTTTCAACAAAACATATTCAAGTTTTTTAATTGATATCTCAACAAATAGAATTCACACAGTTTTATGAATGATCTTAAGAAAGAGGCCTTGAAGATATATCTATACTAACTTGAGGAAGGCATGCAGTTATATCTAGAAATAGATACTGCTTAAATGTTCAATATACTGCTTCAAGTATAAACAAGATAATGATCCTTTTTCCTTTTCATTGACCCTTTTATGCTTCAAAAATGCAAATAACGCTGGGATACTACCTTGATGTACTCTTGCCATAATCCTTTGATCATGAGAACCTGTACCATACCGCTGCTCCACTGATAACACTTGGTATTCTGTTGATAGGCATGCTGCTTGTACCAAATACCAATTGATACTACTTTGATAAACTCTACAGAGATTTCACTTCAGCTTGCACATGAACCCATAGTTAAGACAACCTCCATAGTTTCTACTATTGAGCTTTCCACTGTTCACACCAACAATCATCAATATACTGAATTTGATCTTGTCATCATTAACCGTTTTTCTTATTCTGTCATTTTGTTCAAAAGAATTTCACTACATTTTCTTTTCTAGGACTACTCCAGAATAATTGTTGCTTTATATACAATTCAACTGTTCTAACATGATGATCTTCGGGAAGACATCTTCAAATTCTGTACTAGGAATCTTCATGGGCAGATCACTCAGAGATTTATTACTCACTTAACTAGATTCCTCCAAGGGGACTTTTCATAGATGAATGATGTAATGATATAATGATGATAGGCGCTTCTCTTAATCATTCTTCTTAATGTGATTCATTGTTAATTCTAGAAGTATGATGCACAATGTGATCATCCTTTATGAGTCTTTCCAGTTCTGTAGCTTGAAACATAATTTTGTGATTTTAACCATTCATCACTTAATGTGCTGATGTCTTCTTAGTTTACATGTTCATGGCTGAAGTTCCCTCCTATCATCATGGCTGCTTGTTGCCTTCTCTTCTTCCATCAATCTGTTGGTTGTTGTGTGCTTCAGGTATTCTTTTTCCTCTATAGTTCTCTGTTAGGGGAATTTTCCTTTCCCTTCCTGATCTTATAGCTGTTCTCATTCCAAGGAGCCCTTCTTAGACTACTTTTGTGGGGATTCTTTATGAACTGCTCTCCCCCTGGGACGTTGCTTCATATCTATCACTGGTTGGATATTTGCATTGCTTCTTAGAGCAGCTCCCCCTGAGACTATGATAGAGTCATTATATTATTGAGGTAACAGTCTCCCCCTTTCTCTTTTCCTTCCATACTTTATTGGGGTTCTTAATAATGTCTTCACTTATTTTTGATAGTTTTTTTTTATTTGATTAGATTCCATCCTCTGTCTAGAGTTATTTAATGTATATGGAATTTTACAGTATTTTTCTTTGTGACCAAGCTTGAGGCATGCATAACATCTTATTTTACCAAGGTACGTTTGAGCTGAAGTATAATATTTTGTTCCCCTTTTTGAACACAATTTACATTCAATAGATTTATGTCCAAAATTATTGCATGCATAACAGTGGCCATGGAAATTATTTGTGTACCTAGTGAAAGATTGTCCTTTCCATTTTCTTGCTTGAGGGTTTCTTCTCATTTTCTGCATCCTTTGCTGGTTGGACTGGATTTTCTTTGTCTTACAATATGCTGCACTATGTCCAGGTTTGTGGCAGAAAAAACAAGTGATACTTCTCATAGGAGGAAAGAACCTTCTTTGACATCTTCCAAATTTATTCAATTCATATTCAAGACTGTATGAGCCTCTTTCAGCTGACAGTTTCATCCTCTCATTCTCTGTCCTTTCATGTAGCTGCTTGTTTCTATTTGTTTCTTTGCAAATCATGTTCTTGCTGGCTTCTACTTCTGTAGGAATCTTCTGAGCTGCTTCATTATCCTTTACAGATTTTACAAAGATGATATTCCTGTTATCTTCAACCTTGGACTTACTGGTTTCTTCTTCATATCCTATCCCAACCTTTATGAGAGGAGACCTTTGGGCATTTATAATCTTGTCCAACTGTTCAGAGCTTGTCATTTGAGGAGTATTCATTAATAATTCTCTTTGGGATTTTTCTAATTTCTTTCTCAGGCACACTACTTTTTCTTCCAATTTCTCTTGCTTCTAAATTTTATCCTTTATTTTCTTTAGTAGAGTGTCTTCTACTTTCCTTGCTTCTTCAAGTTGTGTCTTCAGGCCAACAATTTCTTTCTTATCTTCATATTCTCTCTCATCACATATTTGCACCATTGTCTTAAGGTCTTTGTTTTCATTCTTCAATCTTTCTATTTCAGTCAAATCTGTGTCAAGTTTGGATTTTTCCTCAACTGTGATTTCTTCATGGTACTCACATCCATTCACCCTGGCAGGTATCTCATTTGATTGAACTTTTTCCTTTTGAAAGGAATTTTTCTTCTTCTTCTGGTTTATCTTCTCCTTCTTAGCAATGTAGCCCCTAATATCTGCTTCATGCATGAAATGCAATCTATCCCAGATTTCTTTTGCAGAGGTTAAATCCATTATTAAATCAAGATCCTTGTTATGAAGACTATTATATATCACACACTTTGCCTTGGCATTCCACTGTTTTTCTTGCACCAAGGGGGAGTCTGTGTAGTAACCATCACATACAAGTTTCCATACCTCAAGTTCATAAGCCATTGAATCTGTTTTAACCTTATCTCTCCATTCAGGAAAGTTTGTTGTATTAACCACGGGTAAATTTTGATAGTCCATGACTCAACTAGATATCCTTCAAGCTATAAGGCTTACACCAAAGGAAACCGCTCTGATACCAATTGTTGAACCCTTAGTTAAACTGAGAGAGGGGGTGAATTAGTTTAACACATTCATGGACTTTTAAAAAATTTCCTTTAAACTTATTTACACCTTCATTTCATGATCAACTTAATATGTGAGCAATCTTAATATGTGAGCAGAAAGTATTAAGCAGATTAAATAATGTAACAACAATCTTAATATGTGAGAAGCAAGTATTAAGCAGATTAGATACACCATATCAACACATAAACATCATGCACATAGACAACAGATATAAGTGGAAACCCATAAGGGATAAAACCACATCTTATTATTGTTGTGATGCAAAGGCAAGCTCCAGCTCCCTCTCACTACTGATTTTCTATAGGCTCCAACCTACAGGAGGCTCCTACCTCAATTCTGCAAGCTACAACTTGCAAGGAAGCTCCAACTCCCATCTATTTTTTGCAGGCTACAACCTAAAGGAGGCTCCTACCTCAGCCAGCTACAATTGACATCTATCAAGCTACAAATTGATATGAAAGCACCAACTTCCATCTATTTTTTGTAGGCTACAACCTACAGGAGGCTCCTACCTCAGCCAGCTACAACTGACTTATATCAAGCTACAACTTGATATGGAAGCACCAACTTCCTCACATTACAGTAAAATCATATGTTGATTTACCTGGATATCAGCTCTGTTTTGTTCCTTCTTCACTTCTGTCCACCAGACTTCATGTCTACCTTATATCATCTCTGAATCTTCACAGCTTCTCTGTCTGCTCCTCCTTCTTCTTACCCTCTCTGCCTCATTTCTCCATTCTCTAACCTCTTTATGCATATCTATGTGATATCCTTTATAGAGTTCACCTCATGACTGTTTGTATTCCATAGGGAATTCGAAGTGAACAGACATGACTCTTTGACTTTTTCCTTCTCATTTCTTTGTCCAGCTCATTCAGAGAAATATAGAAATTTGTCCAAATTTCAGTTTTACAGTGGAGTTTTGTTTGCCTTCAGATTTTACCTCCACCACTTCCTCAGTCTCTTGGTCTACTGAGGTTACTAGAGCCGAGAGTTCAGCAGGGTTCGTGGCTGTCATTCTGGCAAGAAATATGAACTCAGGGTTGCTACTATCAGAGGGGGCAGGCTGCTCAGACATGAACGAGATGCTAGCAGCACAAAATTTCTTACAGCACCACTTCGTCCAGGACAAATAGGCTAAGTACAAGCTATTTGAGCAATAAGGAACCTGTGTTTGATCTATCTCACCTATTTTATAGCCTTGAGTACCACCCAACGGTAGGGTAGACTTCATGTGGGACTTACCATCAAGTAAACGATAAAAAATCTTCTAAAATGTTTGACTTGACTTGATGAGCTATGGGACTTACCAATAGGTGTCATATTTCATGTTTGACTTGATGAGCTATGTAACATATTCATACCTTTTCTTGTTGCAAAGG